>CM062813.1:612560606-613160606 GCA_031772625.1 Pinus tabuliformis
AAAAAAAAAACAGGAAATAAAACAGGAACAAAAAGAATGTCTAAAAAACAGGGGAGACTGTCTAAACAAGAAAATCAGGTGCTACCGGAAATTCCCGTAGCGTTTTAATTTTTTTTTAAATTTACAAAATTAATCCTAAAAAATAAAAAATTTAAAACCTACTCATGACTTAGCCTAAAACTGTGCTAACACCAACTACTATTGATTTCTCACAAAATCATGGATGCACTATGAAGATGCACAACTATTAACAAATTTGGTGTTTTTAATAATAAATTTGGTGTTTTTTCCATGTTACTTTCAAATTGACTTATCTTCTCATTCTATAGGAGTTTGACTAAGTGTAATATATTGTTGGAAAGGTCTCAAAGAGGACTATCCAACCATACCATCTATATATTAATTTTATCATCATAACACCAAAAAAACTTCAATAATATTCAAACTTTCTTTGACATCATTGGTGTGATCTTTCAAGGCATTGTTCCTCCAAGACATCATAAGTTTTTGAAAATTCCTTTGAAATCAATGACCCTTATTGTCATCAATGACAACATTATGTATAAAAATATCCCCTTTTGTCATTGATGGAAATAGATTGACCTCCCTTGTCAAACTGTTGGTCCAAAGTTTGATTTTTCTCTTCATTGTCTGCTTTCTCCAACCCTTTGATATCAATGGAAAAAGGACCCACTGAAGATGATTGCTTGACTACTTACTACAACTATTCATATATCTTCCTATGGACATGATACCCTTGTAAATAAACTCTCCTCCTTTGGAAGTATGTAAGGATACCTTATACTCTTTAGTTGAGTTCAATGAGCCATCCCTTCCTATGAGGAAGAAATTACTCCCAATTTCTGTCTACGATACTCAAAGCTTTCTCTTGGTAAGAGTTTAGTAAATATATTTTCAATTCTTTCTTTTGTTGGAATGTATTCTAATATGATAGTATAATCAACAACTTGTTCATCAATACTTATAGCCCAATATGCATCTTTATAATATTTGAGTGTAATATTTGTTCCCATTGGATACCATAAGCATAACAGCCCCAGGTTAAAAGTTCATGTAATAAAGTTAATAAAGGAAAAATAAGACCAAGGTCATGGGACACATATTCCAAGTTGAATGTTGGGAAAAGTATCCTAGTGGGAATCACTTGTTTTTTATTATGTCTAAGGGGAAATTGGCAAAGGCAATGACAAAGGCTTTGAAAAGGAAAAAAGAGTTATTGGCATTTATTTATGAAAATAATGGAAAATAGGAGAAAAGGAAGGTGAAAAGTCACAAGTTGCATGTGAAGAGTAAATTGAAGGAAAATAAAGGAATAACAAAGAAATTAGAGGCATCAATAATAAAAATAGATCAAAGAATCAGTTTGGGGCATTTTGTCAGTGGAGTTTTGTAATTGGCTTCAGAATGGAGAAGAGCACCAAGAGGAGAAAGCACATAAGGAAAGTGAAGGAAGCAAGGAAAGGTTGGATCAAGTGGCTTCAGCAAGAATACTTGCAAGTAACAGGTTGCATGTTGTAGGTTTTAACCATGTACAGAAATTACCTACATATGAATTCTAAGAACAGAAAATAAACAATGCGAGAGCATAACACATAAAACACATATACACAGAGATTTTCCCCTAGATCCCAAAACTGAGACTACCAACTTGATTTTTCATTATTTTCCTTTCAATGTTACAATACATATTTATACATGTCGAAGCATCCAATACCATGGACCGAAAACCATCGCATCCAAAACCATGGACCGAAAACCATCGCATCCAAAACCATGTGCGAAAACCATGCACAAAACCATAGGTAGGTCCACAAAACCTAATATAGGGTCCAAAAAAAAAAATTCCCAGGGCGATGCCCCGGACCCCGTAGAGGGGGGCTACCCGCCCCCTCAAACCCCCTGTGACCCCCCCACTGCATAATCAATACAATATTCATGAGATAACAAGGAAAAATAAACTCATATTAATGATGCAAAAACCAAACCTAGGATGGGACTTCCACATTCCACCTGACCATAGAATGGCTGAGCCAAAGATCTCTTCAGCCTTTCACCCTCGTGCCAAGCATGAATGTGGGATCTCATAGAACACATAAATCCAAAACCATCCAGGGCTTCCAGAGGCCATCCACCTCAACCCATCAAACAATGATTCCATCTGACGGCTAGACATCACAAAACCACCATCAGATTGGTCTCTACCCAAGCCTTCCAAGGCTCCAGATCATTTTTCTGACCAAGGCTTCCGGGACTAGTAACTCAACCTACATATTATTCCGGGCTTCAAGAACATTTTTCCAACCAGGGTTTCTAGGACTAGTAACTCAACCCACCAAGGGCTTCCATAGTGCTTTTCTAACCAATGCTTCCAGGACTAGTAACTCAACCCAAGCTATTACAGGGCTTCTAGGACTAGTAACTCAACCCAAGCTAAGGAATCATGAGAACCAACCAAAACAAAATAAGGAAATAAATCCATAATCACCATGGCTATCCAGGAAATGGCAAGGCTAGGAAAATCCACTGTCAATCTCGGACATCCTCCATGCCAATGATAGATCATGACCATAGACCAACTAGTGAGGAAAACATACATGCAACTCGGTACCTACAAGCAAAACCCATTATAGCTGTTGATCCCGATGTCCTCTTGCACTTTCCTGCTCTTCCTTTCCCTTCTTTCTCAAGAAATCCAAATGTGCCACACCCTCCAAGATTTCTGCAAGAAAACTCTAAGTATCCAAGAGTATGAGAGAGATAGAATAATGGGAGAGCTCCAAAACTGAACTAACCAATTTTACCATCTGATCCTCAAAAGCCTTTTTATCAATGAGGCCTCTATTTTCTTCAATTTCCATTATTTTCCTTCAATTTATCTTTAGATGAAACCTGTGACATTCTACCTTCCTTTTCTCCTAATTTCCATTATTTTCATACATAAAATTTTAGTAATGCCTCATGCCTTTCCAAAGCCTTTGCCAATTTCCATAGCCATAATAAATCGAATGAACACCCACTAGGATGTTTTCCCCACCATTTAGCTTGGAATACGTGTCCCATGACCGTGGTCTTATATATTTTACATGGATCTTTAATCAGGGTTTTTACAGAACCCTCCCCCTTGGGGGAACATAGTCCTTAGTGTTCAATGACACCTATAACCAACATGACTGCTGAAAACAAAACATACTAACCATGGAGATTTATAACATAGTGTCGAGCAATAAAAAGGGTCTTTTTCACCTCTATTTACCCTACATTAATTTATCAATCCAGGAACGATTTGTTATCTCAAAGAGTGTACTCAGTTTGAGGCGGTCATTTGTCAGAGTAATGCTAGTAGTATAGTGCTCTAAATACAAGAGTAAACGGATGCTTGAAATAAGATCTACTTATAGAAAAGAACCTTAAAACTCAAATCATGCACTCAGAAAGCTATAGAAATTTATCAGTCAAGGGTACAGTAATGGTAACTCATCCCTCTGTAAACTGATGTAATTAAAAGACAATCAAGGAAAAGATCATCAATCTAGGAACTAGACAACATATGTCAATGCTCACTACAGTCTCAGATCGTTCTGCACACCAAAGCAATGATAATACAAATGACAGGAAATGGAACAACAACTATTCTTATGAACAAGATTGAACAACAAAACCTTAATCTACAGAAATGAATGCAGCAATTATATCCTACAGGAATTAAGTAACAATCCTTACTCTAAAGATAAATCGGACAACAAACGGAAATAGAACGACAACTAACAGAGATGAAATATAGAACAACAACTTGAATCAAATATAAATGTACAATAAACCAAGATGAATATCACACATAGCATGCTTAATATTGAAAGTAACAGTAATCTGACTTTGATACAACAATTATAAATCACGTTATGGAGAATAAGAGTTGTGATTTGTAATGGAATAGCAATCCCAGTTGAACAACAATTGCGATTAAGTGTAAACCATAGATAAATACAGTAATACCGATTTATGATTGTACAACACGGTTACTCTATAATCAAACAGCAATGGCAGTCTGTAAGGAATAGCAATGTTATATCAATGGTTAAAGGAACAACAATGCGTTATAAAGTCAGAATGAACAACACAACATTCCTTTTACAGAGAACAACATTACTTAGTTGAGCATAAACAAAATATAACAGAATAGTTATGTAAAATAGAAAATCACATCAGATTACTAAACAAAGCTAATAACGAAAACCACACACGAATTAGAAATAATGGTACAGGAGCAAGTGTTACACCAGGGCCGGGCTCTTAGCCTCCAGGGACACACCACTTGAGATTACTCCAGAATAAAAGATGGAACAACAACAAGATTTATATTAAAGCATCAAAACAGAGTTACAGTGGATCGCTCTTCAACGAGAGTCAATGATCAAAGTTCCAAATACAAAGGTGTTATACAAAATATTGTCACCATGACATTCTGTAGTCAGTGTGAGTCTATCACCACTCATACTTTCCTCCTATGCAAGTCTTAAACCTCAGCTCTTCATGTCAAGCCTTGAAAATGAGAGAAAGCCCTTAAAAATATCTAAAACTCTGGTTCCACACTTTCTCTTAGCATTACCTAGGGTCCCGCACCCACTGGTCATGTCCCCTATGGACCTGCCCACTCTGTTTCTGTGTAATGGGTGCAGACCCCTGTAAAAGTCAAAAAGGCACAAGTATATTCTTAAAAAATCACTTTGGGTTATTTCTTGAAGCTTCTAGGGGGAATCCTGAGGTGGCAAGTTCGCTCCTTTGAGGTTCATGCATCCCATAACTAAAGGAGCTAACCCGTTGATGTGAGGAGCTTATCCCTTTGAAGGAGGACTCTATCCCTTCATAAGTGGACCTATAACTTCCTTCCTCTGCACTATAAAATGAGGCATTGGGCTGGTTACTGAGAAGGTTGAAAGCTGAATATTTTTTAGGGTAAATGTTGTTGGAATTTAGACTTCCTAATTGAGCTTGAGAGGAGAGATTACATACCTTTTGATCTTATTGGGAAGAGTGTGAGGCTTGCCAAAGTAGAGGAGATTCTTGCTTTGACCTTGGGAGGAGCTTGTACAACATCAAGGCACCAAAGGTTGTAAAGTTTCTTCTTATTTTCAAAGTTACAATCAAGTTCATTTTTCTCAATAAGCTGTCTTGTATGGTTTATTTCATGGATTCCTTGATCACCATGATGAATATGATTTATTATATTAGCTATGAAGGTGTTATTTGATGTGTGCTTGTTTGTGTTTACAGGTTCTCAAAAGGAAACTCATTCGGACGGTCGAAGCATGGCTGCCACAAACTAGCATTGGACTTAAGGTAGGGTCTAAAACACCTCTTGGTTTTTATTTATAAATCGCAATATTTAGAGAAAGGTAGGTTTTCTTGTTATACTTGTCACTAGATATCTATAGATACTAGGGAGATCGGTCTCGTCCGCAAGAACGATTTATCCGGCCGACAAATTGACGATTCCACTGGGGACTTGAATTTTGGTTTTTTGCCTTTACTTTTACTTTGACTGGAGAAACTTTTTCTCTGTTTCTGGTTTTTTCTTGATGTGTGTGGGATTGGGTAGTTTTTTAGATTCTGGATTGTTTTTTGTGTTTCACGCTTTTGAAAGAGGACTGCACATTCTATTTGTAACACAGTGCGGACATCTCCGCACTGCTGCTTTACTACATAGAGCAGTACCGCATCTGGTTATATCGGAAGCCTGCGGACCCTGTCAAATTTTTGAAAACCCTAAAATCTTTTCATCCAGTTAAACTTAGGATTTGTTTACATTTTTAGCCTATGCCCAGATCTGCATGTGTCTTGTCAGAAACTTCTTGTGAGTGAGTTCCATTAGCATTTTGGTTTTAGGAGATTTTCTAGAAGTTTTGCGTGCCTGGTTTGATTTTCACTTGGTCTTTGTAGTAACTCAGAGATTAGAAGCCTAAGAAACCACAGATTACCCTGGTTTTTGTTGGTCTTCTTAATGAGTCTAACTGATTTGTGAAATCTGCCTTTGGTGAGGAATAGATCTCGTTTTCTCTTTGCAAAGCTTTGAAAGAACTTGTTTGAAAGTTTTGAATTTCATTTTTAAAAAGAAAACATAGCTGGGTGTTTTTTGATTAATTTGCTATTCTGAACGAATTAGTCCTATTTTGCTGAATAACTAAGTAAAACGTCCTCAAAAGAATTTTTTAAGCTTTTTACTTCAACTAGGTTTTTAGAAATTTGTAGATCTCAAGATTAGATTTTTCATAGTTTTGAGTGTTTTCTAGAAATTTTAGAATCTCTTTTGAAAGAAATTGTTTTTTGTAGTTTTTGAGTGTGGAAAAAGCAAAAGGATTTTTCGTGAGCATAATTAGTCGTCTCATTTTGAGTTTATTGGAAAAGACAAAAAAAAAAAAATCTTTTCATTTATATGTTAAGGAAAGATTTGTTTTCCAAGCAATTGCATTCTCAACTCTTTCTTTAGCTAGAAATTCATTGAAGAAAAAGAATTGTTTATCATCTTAGGTGCATTTATAGTGTTTTGGAGTCGAGTCTTCACACCATAAAGTTTCATCTCCATACCTTTTGACTTAAGAAAAAACCATAAAAATAACGCTTAAAGTAAAATTTATCTAGCAATCTTTTTATTTCTAGGGCTCTTTATCACCAACATAGCTTAGGCTAGTATCTTGGAGTAGGGAGTAATTAACTCTCCAAGATAGTTAAAACAAATAAGTAGCTATATCTTAAAGTAGGAGATAAATTCCAATTGTTACATCTATGCTCTGGGAAGCTCCTCTTAAAGGAGTCAAGCACGAGATCATATTTGAACCAGTGGGGTAATCAATCCTTCCTCATTGGGAACGATAGAAGATATACACGTATTAAAAATGGTAAACCTTGGATTGACCATTGTCAAGGAGCCTGGGGTCACTTGTTGGTAAACCTTGGATTATGTCAAGGAGCCTTTAAGGGGATTGAGCTTTGTTACTCTGCCCTTGTGTGTGTATCGGATCATAGACTGTTCCCCTAGGTATATTTGTTTTTGTTGGTAACCATAGTGACCATAATCTATAGGATTCTTTCCTAAGTTGACGGTGGAGGGAAGATCCCACTGTACTTGGAGCAGACATCGACTAGACTCACTTGGACTCTCTCGGGGGTTCTCTTCACTTGAGACGGTTTAGTGAAGAAACTTGTGCCAGTCTGTTTCATTAAGCAGGTTGTCAGGGTAACTGTTCCAACCACCCTTTCTGTATTGAATTCTGCGACATTGGATTTCATCACCAACTAGTGTTTTCGATACGGAAAGTTACAATTTGTGTGTGGTTTGAACTCCTAGATTTTTAGGCGTGTGATTCAAATTGTTTGGTTCTCTAAAGACATTAGGTGGTTTTATTGAGATTTTTCTTTGTTTGCATGTGAAGTAATTAAAATATTTAATCATGGCTGAATTACCGAGACAATTCCGCAGACTTCGGGGGCAACCTCCCGAGTATTCACCAAGCTAGCTTGAAGGGCTACGAGCTCTTGTAACTCCTAGTGAAAGTAGAGTTGGGTCACCGGAAGAAAGATAATCTTCTTTAGTTGTTCATCCTGATTATCAAGTTCAAGCAACAGAGTATATTTCCGAACCAATTTCATTTTCCGAAGTTACTGGTAGTGTTTCTTCTACTAGTGAATTAGCTAAAGAACTTGAAATTTCTTAGCCTGAAACTGAACCTGTTGCTACTCCATCCTCAGGATTTTCTTCTCCAACTTCCAGTGGTCCTGATTCACCCAAGGTAGGAAGGATCATTACCCAAAATCTTCCCTCTGGACTTATTTCTATTGAAGAACTTGTTAGTCCGGAATAAGGTGTATCTATCCCTGAAAATCAACCAACTTTAGAAATTAGGGAGCGATGAATCAATCTTTTATAGTCCACCTAGGAGGGACGCTTGGTACGTCTCATTGACCAACTTTTTAGAAAATCTAGGTCTAAGTTTTTCACCACCTCGCATTCCTTTTCATCCAACACCTAGAGGTTATTATCCTCCTTTGAATATGTAAGACAGTCATCCATGTTTTCCCAATCACTGGAAACATTTTTGTATGGCAGTCCTTCTGTTCCTTCTGGGTATCAGTCACTCACTGGTACTTTTTCAGGAGCATCTCCTCAACCCATTGAACATGGGCTATCAACTGGTAATAACAGAAACAAACAGTTGAGTGTAGAAGACATTCTTATGATGTCAAGTACCATTCCAAATCCGCAACCTCAAGGTAGTCAGTTACTGCCTGGGGGGCAACCTCAAGGTACTCAATTACCACCTGGGGGGCAACCTCAAGGTACTCAGTTACCGCTTGGGGGGAAACCTCAAGGATAGTACATTCCTTCGGGACAGTACATTCCTCAAGGTCAACCCTAGACTCAATATATACCTCAAGGTCAACCCCAGTATCAATATATACCTCAAGGTCAACCCCAGTTTCAGTACGTGCCTCAAGGTTATCAACCTCAAGGTCAGTACCCAACCCAAGGTTACCAACCACCTTCTGGTCAATCATTTGTACAAGGAGCTGGAAATGTACCTTTGAATTATCAGCCCTATGCTCAACCCGGTTACGGTTCTCAATATGTTCAACCTACTATGGGTCAATACCCCGGAATGAACATGGTGTGGGATCCATCTCAATCTCAACAGATCTTGCAACCTAATGTGCAGTTGTCATCTCAATCGGGACAACCTTTGGTTTCTAGTTCAACCCAGCAACCTGTCTAGCCTACTATTCAAACTTCTGCACCTGGTGTAGCTCATCAGTCTGGGCCTAGTTCGCCTGGAACTCCGCCTCAAACGACTACTGCAACTACTGCAGCTTCTGTTCAATCTACCCCACCTACTTCTGGAGTATCAGCTACTCCGATTTCTATTGTTCCTGCATCAAATCCTCAAGCATCTTTACCTCAGTCTGGACCTACAATTCAGACTTCGGTTCAGATGCCTGTAGGACAACCTGGTCCAAGTACGGTTGTCACAAGTCAACCTCAATTTACTTACAACTGTACCAAGGACAGTACCAATTCGGTCCTGCTGTTCAGAGCCCAGTTTACTAGTATCAACCGTACCTTGGATACACTTATCAGCAACCTCAACAACCCCAGTACAGTCCGGTTAATCCTGGTTTTCCGGGAGGATATAATATCCCAAATGCAATTCCAATTCCAAGTTATCGGATATCCTCCTCCTGGGGCTGGTCTTATGACCCAGGGTTTTCGAGACCCTAACCATCAGTTACCGTTCATTGAAACTTTGGACTTGCCTGATTTGTCGCGCCTTACGAACGATCCAATTAATTATCTTCCGTTTTGGCCGCCAATACTGAATAAGTTGCCTAGTGATATCCCAAAGTTTGAAGGTAAATCAGGAGAAGATCCGTCAAACCATGTGATGACTTATCACCTCTGGTGTGCATCTAACTCCATTATAGATGATTCAATTCGTTTACGTCTTTTTCAATGCACTCTGATTGGTCTTGCGGCCAAGTGGTACATTGAGATACCGCAAGCCTCTTTTTATAACTTTAGTCAGCTAGCTACTTCATTCTTAACTCATTTTCAGTTGCCTATCAAATATGACAATGGCACAGAATTATTAACTTCATTACAATAGTCAATGTCCACTTATATTTCAGATCACATTCATGAATGGCGACGTCGACGACGTTTAGTGAAAGTTTTTATTCCGAATCAAATTTTAGCTGAATGGTTTGTTAAATCATTATTACCTAAAATCACTGAGGATGTAGCTAAGACAGGAGTTGTTACTGAAGAGCAACTAATTTCTCAAGCTCAGTACCTTGACCTCATTTATACGTAGTCGGGTACTTTACATGAAAAAATCCCCGACCTTCCAAAACAAAATCAAATAACTGCAGCTCCTTCAGGGTCTCATGCAACTAATGGTATGATTGGTCCAGTTAATACCAAAAGTAAGAAGAAATCTTCAAAGAATTCTTCTCCTATTATAACTTTACCAGATTCCCCGACAGGAGACTCTTCCGCTAAAATTCCTGCCGATATTCATGTCGTAGAATCATCTACGGCCAAATCAAAATCCGGTGGTAAAAAGAAGGGGAAGAAGAAAAATAAGAAAAATTTGAAAGAGAAATCAGATAAAACTGAATCTACTGACGAGAAACGTAAACCTCGCTATCCTTGTCTCATTTGTGACGCAGAGCATTTTACAAGAGACTGCCCACAACACATTGAGGTTGCGAAAATTGTCAATGGTTCTCAAACGCCTGCTATCTTGAAGGATCCTTTTCCTAGTCAAGATAGTAAGATGATTGGTTCTTCCTCAAATGCCTTAGAAGAACCCATAATGATGATGTCTCATGTTAGGATTGCGACGTGATCGCAAGATTATGGTAATAAAAGTCCTATTGGTGGTAAGGAAGCAGAATCTTCTAATTCAAACCCATCAACTTCAACTCCTAGTTCTAATCCACTACAGATCGAGAAACCTAACCCAGACTTAGTAATCAAACCGCTTGCTAAAGGTATACTTCGAAAGTCAGCTTTCAATCCGCATGCGAGAGCTGCTCAGAATTATAACATTGTTGAAGACTTAGCTATTTCCCCTTCAGCAATGTCGACTTTGGAGGTGCTGCAATCATGCCCAACACAGCGTAAATTGCTATTGTCGACTATAGGAGCTGTTGATATTCAGGACTCGAACCTTATAATCTTCGATTTAGAAAATAGTACACCTCGCCTTCCTCATCAAATGGCTTTCCAGATTCCAGTGTTATTCAAAAACAGACCTTGCTTTAGGACTATGATTGATGAGGGAGCTTCTACGTGTATTATGTCGATTCAGTGTTGGAGATCGCTTGGTTCTCCTACACTCAATCAATCCCCGACGATTCTAAAGGCTTTTGATGGCTGTGGGTTCCATCCTTTTGGCATTCTACAGGATTTACCTATAGGGGTTGAAGGTAAAATTGTTAATCTAGATGTGGAAGTGGTTGATGCCCCTCTAGATTACAACCTTCTCTTGGGTCGTAGTTGGTATTATGCTATGATTGTTGTTGTTTCATCGGTCTTTCAGCTTATAAAGTTTCCTCATAATGGAAAGATCGTAACTATAGATCAGCTGACATATTTTTCATCCGACCCAGCCTCTTCTGAAAGTATACAACATGTCAGTAAAACAACTATCCCCTACAAGGATGTTGGAGTAGGATTAGTTAAAGATTCTGGTTTACTAGGAACTTTTTCCTTTCCTCCTCCTAACGTATCGCCCTCTACTACAACCATTCACATGATTTCATCAAACACTATTGTTTATGATGATCCTTGGATCGTACCTTCCGAATCTGAGGTGGATTCATTTGGTGATGCGATGCCTTTGAGTCCCTATGAAATTGCGTATCAGGCTGTACAGTCATTTTCCGACCCTTGTTCAACCGAAATTGATCTAATGAATGTGGTCCATGGAGAATCACTTTCAACATCAAACTCAGATTCAACAAATTTTTCCAAGCTTGTTCATACTGATGAGCAGATTCATGAAATTTTGTCTGTTGATGACTTACCATGGGAAGATCTTCATCATCGATCTTCGTTCTTACCTGAGCTTGATCACTTTGAGAATGATTTTTCATCTATTTTTACTACTGATTATGTCAAAGAACCACAAAATCCATTGCAAAATCCTGATTCTGAGTTGGTTCCTATTGACATTTCAGTTAAACCTGGAATTGTTGAAAACATTCATATAGGTGCCTCCTGTACGGAAAATGAACTCCAAACTTATAAGGCCCTATTTCAAGAATTCTGTGACGTGTTTGCCTGGTCATATGAAGAAATTCCAGGAATTGATCCAGCAATTGTTGTTCATGAAATCAAAACTTACATGGATGCTAAATCCGTCCGGCAACATTTGCGTCAGATCCACCCGCGAAAAGTTGTTGCTATTAAAGCAGAAGTTAAGAAATTACTTAAAGCAGGTTTCATTTATCCAATTCCCTTAACGGATTGGGTATCGAATATTGTTCCTGTTAACAAAAAACAAGGAATGATAAGAATATGTATCGATTATAGGGATATTAATCGAGCTTGTCCCAAAGACAATTACCCAACTCCCTATATCGATAAAATCATTGACGATTGTGCCGGCAGTGAAATTTTCTCCTTTATGGATGGTTTTTCCGGTTACAATCAAATCAACATTCTACCTGCTGATCAACCAAAAATGGCTTTTATTTGTCCATGGGGGACATTTTCTTATTGCAAATTACCTTTTGGGTTGAAAAACGCCAGAGAAACTTTTCAAAGAGCTATGTCTTACGCGTTTCATGACATCAAGCACATTGTGCAACCTTATCTCAATGATTTACCTGCCCATTCATTACGTA
Source organism: Pinus tabuliformis (assembly GCA_031772625.1). Taxonomy (NCBI): domain Eukaryota; kingdom Viridiplantae; phylum Streptophyta; class Pinopsida; order Pinales; family Pinaceae; genus Pinus; species Pinus tabuliformis. The sequence goes on from CM062813.1 coordinate 612,573,030, forward strand.
GATCCGATCATCTCACTCATTTATGAGCAATCTTTATGAGATGTAGGCATTATCGAATTAGATTGAATCCACACAAATGTGTTTTATGTATAGAAACGGGTCGTTTACTGGGATTTGTTGTTTATAAAGTTGGCATTTGTGTCGATCCCTCGAAGGTTGAAGCTATTGTCAAATTGCCTCCTCCTTCGACTCTTCACCAACTCCAAAGTTTGCAAGGGAAAGCAAACTTTTTACGTCGATTCATTCCGAACTACGCCGAGATAACAAAGGGTTTTACCAGGTTGTTGAAATAGAATACTCCATTATTTTGGGATGAGATAGCTGAAAATATTTTTATGCACTTAAACACGTGTTGACCCATGCACCATTATTGCATCCTCCCAACTACAACCAGGATTACTTCTTGTATCTCACCGCTTCTCATTCCACCATCGGGATGGTGTTAGTTCAGGAAGATGAATTCAATAGTGAACATGTGATTTACTATCTTAGTCGAACTTTGAATCCGACTGAGTTAAAATATTCACATGTGGAGAAATTGGCCTTGGCAGTTGTTCAAACTGTCCAAAGATTTCGCCATTACATCTTACTACACAAAACTACCGTAATTTCTGATTGTAACCCTATGATCTATATTTTGACCAAACAATTGCTAGGGGGCAAGTATTCCAAATGGATTTTCATCCTGCGGGAATTTGACTTGGAATTTGAAATATCCAAGTCAAAGAAATCTTTAGTTTTTGCGAAACTGATGTGTGACTTCCTGCGTGCTGATACTGAAACTGTGGCGAAAGAACCCATTATGGACGAATCCTTGTTTCTTATCAGCACTCTTGATCCATGGTATGGAGATATCATTGTTTATCTCCAAACCCAATCTTTTCGGCCTGAAATTTGACGATCTCAATGATGGAAAATATGTTTCCAATCCCAACAATACAAGATTATTGGAGATACACTCTATCATCGTGGGGCGGATTCTGTTTTCCGACATTGTTTAACTCATGAAGAAGCTGAAAAGGTTTTAAATGACTGTCACTTTGGAGCGTGTGGCGGTCATATGTCTGGGTATGCCACAGCCCAAAAGATATTGCGCGTTGGCTATTTCTGGTGATCTTTGTTTAAAGATTGTATTTACACAGTCCGAAAATGCCACAATTTTCAAATTTTTGATTGAAAGATGCGTGCTCCACCTGCTCCTCTCCACCCTATAATTTCCGTTGGTCCTTTTGAAAAGTGGGGTATCGACTTTATTACATGTAACCCTCACTCGGCTGGGGGGCATGCGTATATCATCCTTATGGTAGATTATTTTACCAAGTGGGTGAGGCGATGCCTACATTTTTGGCAGACGACAAAACTGCTGCAATTTTCATTTTCAATCATATAATTACTAGATTCGGTGTTCCACAAGTGATTATCACTGATCATGGGCATCATTTTCGAAACATTATGATGACTGAACTAACAGATCAACTTGGCCTGCATCATGATAGTTCTACTCCATATTACCTGCAGGCTAATGGTCTGGTTGAAGCCATCAACAAAGTTCTAGTCATTATGATTCGACGAATCATTGGTATTCATAGGTGGAATTGGCATAACATGTTATTTTCAGCGCTTTGGTTGTATCGAACCTCAATAAAAACATCAACTAGTTTCACTCCTTTTCAACTGGTTTACGGTTTGGAAGCTGTGTTACCCATTGAATGCGACATCTTGTCATTGCAAATAGCTATAGAATTACTTCCATCCACTTCCGAAGAGGAGAAAAGTTTATTGTACTTAGCTCAGCTAGATGAGAATCGATGTGGTGCTGCACTAGCAATCGAAACTCATGCCAAACGAATTAAAGCTCAGTACGATCGAAATGTTGCACCTTGTAATTTTTTGGAAGGAGACCTAGTCTTACTATACGATCAAGCAAACGATAAGCTAGGCACGGGAAAATTTGTACCTATGTGGCATGGTCCTTTTATTGTTAAGTGAAAGCTAGCGAAAGGGGCCTATGAATTGGTAGATTTTGACGGTGTCTCTTTAGGTAAACCTAGAAATGGTCTTTATCTGAAGAGATATTATGCTTAAATCTAGGTGTGGAGATTTTAGTTAGATTAGTTTTCTTTCTAGCTGGTGTGTTTTAGATTAGAAAAGTGTGCTTAGTTTAGAGAGTGTTTTTATCATTATTCCTGCTTATCTTGATTTTACTCTTGATATTTTAGATGTCGACGTCTCTTCAAACATACGTTGGTTTCGCTGATGGTGCTTGTCGTAATACACGGAACATTTCTTCCGCAGCTTGGGTTATCTATTCACCCTTTGATGAGTTGGTATCTATGCATAGGGTAAGCCTTGGTCAAACAACGAACAACATTGCAGAGTATAGTGCAGTGATTGAGTTATTATCTGAATCCATCTCATTTTGGATTCAGAGTTTGATTGTGAGGTTAGATTCTGAACTCGTTGTATTGCAGCTTAATAGAGTTTATGCCATTAGAAATCCAGTGTTGTTAAGATTATTTTTGAGAGTTCATCTCTTGGAACGTGAATTTGACTATATTGACTATCAACATATTCCAAGATATTTAAATACATTAGCAGATGCGATTGCTTCTCAAATCTTAAGTAGACATTTGCAATAATCAAACAGTAAATTTAAAAACATTCCATAACATGTTTTACAAGATAGCCAGGAATAGTGATATAGCATAGCATAGAAGTGTGTCAAATATACATCGTCTTTGATCATAGGTTGAAAAACACCTTATGAACGGCAAAAATGATAGCACAAAAAAGCAAAAATGTCATATGAGTCTACAAAAGGCGATCATCCTATCACTGGTGATGATCACGATAAGAAACCACTACCCGGGCCACCCTACAAAGGAGCCTCCTGAAAGGTCCTGGGACCCCAATCACATAGCGTTGTAACCTAAGAGGAATGTCATCTATGCTAGTCTCTAGAATATCTGTTGTCAAACACTCTAGATGGTTTTCCAATTCGGTCAAGGTCTCTGTAGATTTGTCCCGTGGGGCCGGTATTGCTGCAGTTGGGTGTCTCCTCTCATAGGGCTAGAGAATCACTGGTCGTCGTGGACCCACATCTGCATTTGAAACTTTTTACTATCAGTTTTGGACAATTTAAAAAAAAAAAAAAAAAAAAAAAAAAACTTAGAAAATGTTGAGAATGATTTTACCTGAGTCATCCCACTACTCTCCTGGTGGAAGAATCATGTCTGGGTCACCACGATAATCCAACCCAGCATAAGGAAAATCCTGAATCGCGAAAATTTTGTTCTCCAACCAACAAAAATACTCAGGAGGAAAGCGAACAACCTTTGAATCCTCCTCAGGATGATGGGCCATAACTGCAAACCAAAACATCAGCTTGGGCTCTTAGGGAAGTCCAACTCAAATAAAAAGATGATGTGGGACCAACATCGGGACCCTTTCTAGACCAAAGCTCACAACTAAGAAACCATATCCAAATTTTTTTAATTGTCCATTCTTTGCTCTAGTCAGTTGGCCTTTTACATTCGCCAACACAGCTTCGCACCAATTGAAGATGGTGCCTCGATAACAGTCTACTGCCATTCGCATTTGGGATCCGGTAGCTACATGCAGTGTTGTGCTTCCGCAAAGTCTGGTGACAGTAAATGCAATCACTTTGAGTTCAGGATGAGAAATAGTTTTGATATCAATCCCTTTGTCCTTTGTTTGGTCATTACAAAACTCTAGTCGGAGACTATCGACAGACTGGCCAGCTGGCCTAGTCCTGAATAGAGATAATTGTTCACCTCTCTTAGGCAAACCAGTCAAGAAGTAAATTTCCTCTAGCTTCATTTCGAGCTGATGGCCACCAATAATGAAACACTGGTCCTGTATATTCCCTCTATCCACCAGCCACTACAAAAAGTCTACTTGGGCCCTCATGCCAGGTATGGCCCAGAAGTTAAATAGCCTGCATGCCCTCAATGCATCTATTGAGGGCTGATGATTAATTGTGGCAAGGTCCACATCTTTGTGCTCCCATTCCCGCCAAATGAGCATTGTGTATATCCTACATTGTAAAAAAATGGCGGATTAGAACATTTTAATTCAAAGTTTTTGGGCGGAAATTGAAAAAATTGAAGTTGTAAAACCTATGTCACGGGGTCTGCACTCTCCAGTTAGGGACAATGCGTAGGTCCGCACTCTGCCCAAGCAGCAGGTGCGGGCCCCTGGCTCTTTCCTCTGTAGGAAAAAGTCAAGGTCCGCAGGTTTCGCATGTTGCGCCTACGGACCCCCGCGAGCGGTCTTTTAAACTAATTTTTCTTTAAAAAGTCAAAATGGAAGCCTAAAAACAAAATTCAAATGGTTGAAATGCAAGATTATTTTGATGTGGATTACCTGGAGGTGACGGTTTTCGATTCCAACAGACGGATTTTTCGCAATCTTCATGGGAAGCTTCTTACCCAAAAGCTCTCTTTTCTCACTCTGAGGTCAAACGATAAAAATGAATTTACAAAAGCCCTTTTTATAAGATTTTTTGAATAAATGAATTTTTAATTCGTTTGTTTTTCACTTTAAAGAGGCAACTTTTTGATGCATTTTTATTCATTTTAAACAGGTATGAGTAATGTTTGAGTTTTTGTGCAGAATATTGGATTTTCTAGGAGAAATTGATCATTTTCAAAAAAAACATTAGAGTCCTCTTTAAGCTCTTTTCTTACTCGTAAAATATGAAAAGATTGCCGAGTTTTTCTTTTTAAGCTCGTTAAAACGGAATTAAAAGGACGGCCCACTTACAGCTCATTTCTGACTGTATAAAAATGAAAATATTGCCAGGCTTTTGTCGTTTCAAGTTCGATATTGGTTATAAAATGACGTGTCCTTGATCACTTTTTTACTTTTTCGGATCGAAGACACTAATTATGAAAAGTACTCCTTGATCGTAATGGTCAAGCAGTTCTCTCAAGTATTATTTTATACTTTTTCGGGCTTGGGAGACACAAATTTACGAAAAAGGAAAACCATGGAGTTTTCTTAAGTTTTTCTTCTGACTCCCTAAAATTGAAAAACGCCGAGTTTCTCCTATACTAGACTCATTAAAATTTAATAGTAAAGGACCTGTTCAATTTCAAACAGGAACGGACCACTCCTTCTTAGGGTTCGAATTTTAAACTAAGTTGGACTCATCCGAAGGATGAGCTTATAATCAAGCAAATGTTATCCTCCTCAAGCTTGTAAAAAATAAAGAGGTACTTGCCAAAAATGGTGGGGGAAAAGAGAGAAAAATGAACCTGTTTGTTATACTTTGTGTCTCAGAAAAGATTTCAACGACTCTTGAACATGACACTTTTTGTTCACCTGGGTTGGGAAATCCTTTTCCTAACAGTTAATCAAAACATATTGAAAGTCTTCAGCCGATTTCTGGGTATTATCTTTGGGTCAATTGTTACCAAACCATCTGCATTGTCGTTATGTGTTCAAGAGGTTAGTTCAAATAAACCATTCATCTGCAAAATATCTGTCATCCATTTTGACCATCCCTGAGTTAGTCCTTGCAAACATATTTCTTCAAACTTGATCTATGATTTCGTGTTGTGGGGTTGCCTACGACGGATCGCTTTCTATCGACTTCAGCTCATTATCTAAAAAGATGATCTAGAAATTGTTAGTACCTTGGAATCTGCATGCCTCAATGGCAGGTTTCTCACCTTCGATAATAGGTTGCATCATTGACCTTCGATCAAAGGATTCCGTGACATGTTCGACATCAACTCATCTATTCACATTTCATGGATTGTACTGAGTACTTTGAGAGACATTTACATTACTAGTGGTTTCTCTCACACTTGTTAACATTTTACATCATTGACTGGTAATCAAGTGGTTTCTACCATGTTGGACTTCGACACATTCATTCACATGGATAGAATCGTACTATTTCAAAAAGAAGAAATCAAGACCCTGGATCTAGTTTCCACCATCCAGGCTGCGAGGAATTTTTTTATTCATTATACAGTGGACTATTCATAAACAGATGGTTGTGTCCATACTGTGTCTACATATGTCTATACTTGTGATGTATTACAAGATCATTCCTATATCAGAGTAGTTTAGTTAGTTTCTAGTCAGTTTTGGCCTGAGTATGGGAATGCCTACCTCAGTGATGATATGATCACATATATATATATATATATATATATATATATATATATATATATATATATATATATATATATATATTATATATATATATATATATATATATTGTATTGAATGTTTTTACAGGTTCCAACTAAGCTCTCCACAGGATGATCCTCGAAATGATAAAGTACTTCACACTTTAGGGGGAAATCTGTTACACAAAATATTGTCACCATGATATTCTGCAGTCAGTGTGAGTCTATCACCACTCGTACTTTCCTCCTATGCAAGCCTTAAACCTCAGCTCTTCATGTCAAGCCTTGAAAATGAGAGAAAACCCTTAAAAATCTCTAAAACTCTGGTTCTGCACTTTCTCTTAGCATTACCTGCAGTCCCGCACCCACTAGTCATGTCCCCTGCGGACCTGCCTGCTATGTTTCTGTGTAATGGGTGCGGACCGCTGTAAAAGTAAAAAAGGCACAAGTATATTCTTAAAAAATCACTTTGGGTTATTTCTGGAAGCTTCTAGAGGGAATCCTGAGGTGGCAAGTTTTCTCCTTTGAGGTTCATGCATCCCATAACTAAAGGAGCTAACCCCTTGATGTGAGGAGCTTATCCCTTTGAAGGAGGACTCTATCCCTTCATAGGTGGACCTGTAACTTCCTTCCTCTGCACTATAAAATGAGGCATTGGGCTAGTTACTGAGGAGGTTGAAAGCTAAATATTTTTGAGGGTAAATGCTATTGGAATTTAGACTTCCTAATTGAGCTTGAGAGGAGAGATTACATACCTTTTGATCTTATTGGGAAGAGTGTGAGGCTTGTCAAAGTAGAGGAGATTCTTGCTTGGACCCTGGGAGGAGCTTGTACAACATCAAGGCACCAAAGGTTGTAAAGTTTCTTCTTATTTTCAAAGTTAATACAATCAAGTTTATTTTTCTCAATAAGTTGTCTTGTATGGTTTATTTCATGGATTCCTTGATCACCATGATGAATATGATTTATTATTTTAGCTATGCAGGTGTTATTTGATGTGTGCTTGTTTGTGTTTGCAGGTTCTCAAAACAAAACTCATTCGGACGGTCGAAGCATGGTTGCCACAAACTAGCGTTGGACTTAAGGTAGGGTCTAAAACACCTCTTGGTTTTTATTTATAAATCGCAATATATAGAGAAAGGTAGATTTGCTTGTTCTGCTTGTCGCTAGATATCTGTAGATACTAGAGAGATCGATCTTGTCCGCAAGAACAATTTATCCGGCCGACAAAAGGAGAATTTCATAAAAACAACAACAGTTCGTCCCCCGGGCTAGAAGTGTTGCCCCTTCTTATAACAGCCGAGCAGAGATATCAAAGATACAAAAATCATTAAGATAGCGATCCCTCAAGATCAAAGGATCCTGAGGGATTCGCCAGACTGTTAATTCTCAGTTATCCTCTTGTTCTCTTGCGCCGATTTGGTATCTCCTTTTCCCTTTCCTAGCTAATATGCTCCAATTTGGATTGCCTTGTTTGCATGTGGTTCCCTGTCAAACGGACAGCAGTTAACTTTGTCCTGTCTTTTCCTTTGGGACAGCAATCCTCCGTTTTCTCCTTTTCCTGCATAAGAAAAGGGCAATTATTAGTTATTTTGCGTTACATACAAATCCTATAGATTTTATCATAATTTCTTATTATCTACCTAGTTCATGATGCAAAGAGGTTATGAGTTTTAAAGAAAAGATGACAAAATAAACGATAATAACATACCTTCTCCAGTGCTCAACACACCCCCTTGCTTACCCTTTTTCATGCCCTCATTAAAACATTGTAGTTGACATGCAAGGTAGTGAGGGAGTAGGCCAGAGACGGGATCTCATGAGGTGGTCTACAACCATGATGCCTAGCTAGGTGTTCAAAAGGATGTCCTGTCTGACCCTTAGGAATTTCATACAAGGCTTGGTATCCTGGTGCTGGGTGCCAAATAACTAGACTACGGAACCTACAACCTAACCAAGATGGGCCTTCTCTCAAAATAAGGTCACCATAGAGACCCAATCTATTAGTAGCTAGCTTAAAGTTCTCATAGTTAAATGGTTCCCTAAGTTGGATGTTCAAATTAGAAGTCTAATATCGGAATTTGGTAGCTGCAATGGCAAGGTCCTTGATGGTAAAGAAATATTATATCCCTTGTCGATTGATTGTTGTATGAATAGGTCCTAATGCCTCAATCATGCCCGGAGTCCTCATTAGGTTCCTATGTTTATTCCACAACTGTAATGGGTCTCTAGGCTCAGCTCGCACCCATAAGTCTAATCCATTTTCTTGTCTTTGAAAGGAATTGTAGGCTTTAAGCCATTTTATTTGATTAACACCAAAAGAAATGAATGCCTACAGTTGGATATCCCCAACGAAAGGGCTGGGATTCTGCTATATTTCTTAATGTAACACAAGGTTATGCAAATAGAATTCACATAATAATCTCTAAACCTTCACCCCATAGTGCTTACAACAATTTATGACATCATCAATAGTGCTTATTTCTATAGGGGCTCCTGCTTTGATAGCTTTAATTTTCAATTGCAAATATCATTCCATTAAAAACAAGGCATAGTTCCTAGCAGGTGCTCTACATGCTAGGATGTCAGTATACAAAGAGCATAAGGTATCCATTTGTTTGATGACAATATCTAGTCTATGAGTTACCTTTTTGACCCTTTCTTCTTCCTTTCGCCATCCTTCAAAGGCCTGGATTTCTGATAAGTTGACGTTCCTCAACTGCTGTTGTAATTTTTCATACTTTTCTCGAGAGACAGTCTGTTATGTAAGTTTCTCTACTGTTTGCTGGGCTTGTACCAAATCCTTTCACAGAGTTACTTTCCTCGGATCACTGTCCCACATAGTAGTTGTAAGCGGAAGGTTTACTTGAATGTTCTTATTTCATCGTCCCGTGTTTATGGTTCGCATTTCCTCAGAGGGTTGTGCCTCTATCTGAACTTCTTTGTCACAGGCTGATATATTATCTGTTTGTACTTCGACATGGGCGACAACTAAATGCTATTCCTTTTGGTTTTGAACGACAGGCTAGACTTGAGTCCTCCTAACCTTTTTCTTGAGGGGTTTCGTCATAATGGCTTCATGCTTTACCCCCAAGGTCCTTTTTTCTCTCTTTCCCATTTTCAAAACCCTAATTTGTTCTTGAAGTCTTGCTATCATGTTAAGAATTATTTGCTGTTCTTTTCGTAATCTTTTAATTTCTTCTGTTTTCTTGGAAGGAACAGTTGTTTGTTTACTCGAACCTGGACTTTCACCTTGACCAATTCCCTGGTTTTCTTCTTGGGGTGCTTCCTCATTGTTTTGATCGGGTTGTTCAGGAGTAAAAACCCTAGCTTGTTCTGTTATTTCCTGGGTGACTTCTTCTTCCACCCCTTCTCCTTCATGAAATTCTTCCGGTGTAGTCTGACTAGGAACAGATTGTTCCTCTTCTTTATCTTCATCACTTTTCTCTCCATATATATTTTCATCATGAGCGAAGTGATTCTCTTCTTCTTCTTCTTCCTCGTCGCACAATTCTTCGGATGCATTTTTGTCATGAGCAGAATGCTCCTTTGGTTCCTCTTCAGTATGGGGGTTTATTGGGCTGAGAGGTTGAGCATATTCACCCATATTGGCCAGAATTTGGGCCAATTCATCCTCTTGCAACGGATTTTGTAATGGGATTTCTTTGCATTGCTCTGTCTCTTCCTCCCCCTGCCCAGACTGCTCGATCTCTTCCTCTATTTCTCCTTCCTTGTTTTCCTCCAACTCTTTCTCATTCTCCTCTCCTTCCAATTGCGGGGGTTGCTCATCCCTTGAATCATCTATCTCCACAGGTTGACTGGTATTCCCTTGGGAATTTTCCAGCCTTCCTCTGATCCATGCCAATCTAATGGATTTCCTTCGTTTCAATGGTCTATTTGATGTACTAGTAGCATGTTTTCATTTTGGAGCTGGCAGAGCCAGTCCCCCGTCTATCGTGAAGATAAGTTCCTCCCAATTGCTCTATTCTTGAGCATGACTATAGCTAACTATCAATTGTATCAACCCATGGTGACTTACTACTGATTCTACGTGGCGAGACTTTTTCATGCTTCGGGCAACATCATGTAATAAAGAATTTAAAAATGCAGGCAAATTCACAATGCATTTCTGTTTTAATACAGCTAAAAGTTTAAGATGGTGTGGTCTTACCACGTCTTTCTTGCCTTCACAGGTGATGTAACTCTGGATGATTCTTGCCAATTCTGCCCACGACTCTCTCAATGTTGCTGGTAGAACTCCCTTTCCTCTTACAGTCAGGTTCTGGCCTTCATCTTGGAAGATTTTTATGACATTTCGCAGTTTCTGCTTCTTCAGAGTCCACACTGGTCAAGTGGCTGGCAGTCCCGAAACCTCTGCAATTATGTCATCCGTGACTGCTATCTGTCTCCCTCTTATTGTGGAGTGATGTTCTTCCAAGTTCTGCAAGAATTCAATTGCTATGGTCTCGTTGGATTGTTGTAAACGATTGAGATAAACTATCCATCCTGCCCTTGTTAGGATTTCTCGTGCAGCATTAGAGACTGTCAATACCTGTGGTTCTCTCCGAATTGATCTTCCTCCCATGCTTAGCACACTGTAAAAATGCAGAGATGACAATGGAACAGCAGGCTGTTCAAGCTGTTAGGAAACACAGAGAAAATGACGAAACAGCAAGCTTGTTCAAATTCCGAGTTACTTACTAATTGTTGCAGAGCATAATATGGAAATAGCTTAGGAACAACAAGCCATGCAAATTGGAAAACAATATACCATTAAGCCTTGCTATTCCCAAGTGAAAATTCTCCAAATAATAGTCTGACACGTATGCCAGCAAATTATGAGGTCACCTGCTCCCCCCCTGCAATGTGATAGGCCGTCCTCGACCGTCAAATGAGGAAGCGGCGTGCCGAACTGCCATGGTACAGAGTCATAAAGGAACAGCGTATACTGAGATGCCATGTTTACAAAAGGAGCAGATTGCCAAAATTGAGGTGTATAATAGAATCGCTTAATAAATAAGAGAATGTCGTGATATGATGCGAGGTTGGGAGGATAGGACAGCTGACATGCACAAAAAGTCTGATGCGGTCATTATCAACTTTTTCCATCATAATTGGTTGTAATAGATTTTCATGTGTTTAAAGGTTCGAGGAAATTATATACATAATCTCATTTGACCAATTACAAAGGTATAAGACAAAGAAGGGTCTTGATAATTGCTATTGGTGTATAAGGAATGTGACTTCAATACCATCAACAGAGCTCTGTTGCCCACAGGTGTCCATAACCTTGATAGAGTTGTTTCTTTCGCCCATGGAACCATGATCCTTTGTGTATGATTAGGAAGTGTTGTGCAATGTCAGAATGAAGGCCATTATGCTGGCTTGGTAACCAAATAAACCATAATGCCATTCACCAGGAGGGAGTGAATGGTGGGCAGGCTGGCTCATGATGAGACCTCCTATTCCAAGGACTCTTTATTTTTTCTGATGTTCCTCCTGGATCATATCCCTGGTGTGGTGGCCATAGTGGGAATGCCACTTCACTTTCTTCCTTATGATCATGGTAGGCTGGCTCTTGATGAGACCCCCTATCCTTCATTTGACAAACCATATTAGCAAATCATGTAAACATTTTTCTCTATTTTTCTCTTTTATAAATTACTTTCCTATTTATAAACAAAGGGTGGTTCAACACTCTTTAAGAGTAGGAATGGTGGAAGTCTTAACATCTCAATAGAAAAATATACCCTTTGTTCTTATTCCTTAATAATGACTCAAAGAAGAATATGGGAATTTAAAAATAACCATCATGATAAATATAACCAATCATATCAGTATTAGTAGAATAAATACAGCAAAGTGATCAATAGTTTTGTCCTTTCCTCTTTTCTCCTATCAATTCAAAGAAATTTCTTGTAAAAAAATAGCGATTTTATGTAATTTGCTGATTTCAGTATGCTCTAGTTTTGCATCCATTGCATAAGTGTATAGCTGTGCTCCAAATCACAAGAAAAAGACTCAAAATTGTTGTACATTGAGAGAAACAGTAGCTGTCCTTTAATTGGAACAGAAAGGAGAACAAGCATAAGTAAAATAAATGCGAAAATGTTGTCCTTTCAAAAAGGAACAGCAAAAAACGCAAGTGTTGTTCCTTCGGAAAAAGGAACAACAGAAAACAAAAGTGTTGTTCCTTTGAAAAAGGAACAGCAAAAATGAACATGTTGTTCCTTCAGAAAAAGGAATAGCAGAAAACAAAGGTGTTGTTGCTTCGAAAAGGGAACAGCAAAAATGAAAGTGTTGTTCCTTCAGAAAAAGGAATAGTAGAAAACAAAAGCGTTGTTCCTTAGGAAAAGGAACAGCAAAAACGAAAGTGTTGTTCCTTCAGAAAAAGGAACAACAAAAAACAAAAGTGTTGTTCCTTCGAAAAAGGAACAGCAAAAATGAAAGTGTTGTTCCTTTGGAAAAAGGAACAGCAAAAAAAAATGCAAGTCTTGTTCCTTTGGAAAAAGGAACAGCGAAACGATGAAAATGTTGTTCCTTCTGAAAGGAACAACTGAATGCAAAAGTGTTATTCCTTCGAAAAGGAACAGCAAAAATGATGGAACAACTGTTCCTTCGAAAAGGAACAACAAAATGCAGAGGTGTTGTTCCTTGAAAAAGGAACAGTAAATTGGTGAGAATGTTGTTTCTCCCTAAAAGGAATAACATAATGCAAATACAAAAAGGTATGTACAAAAAATAATTTACGCTAACAAAACAAAAGAATTATATAAGGAATTTAAGAATAGTTGAATCACTTAGTGAACCAGAGGTGAGGAAGACTTCTCTTCCTCCACCAAAATCTGCATGTCAGAGTCTTCACGGAGTTGCTGGTAGAAGGATTCCCGAGTAAGTGGTTTGCGGTATAGTTGAACTCAGTGGCCGTTTGCCTTAAAGGTATGTTCGGATCCGTCAATGGTGGTTAGAGTAATGGTGCCATTCTCATGTACCTTCTAGATTTCGTATGGCCCCGGCCAACGAGTCTCAAGTTTCCCTGGAAAATCCTAAAACCTAGAATCGTATAGGAGCGCCCAATCTCCTTCGCAGAAGACTTTCTTTTTAATGAGGGTGTCATGCCATTTAGCTCACTATTGTTGGATCAACACAGTGTGTTGAAGTGCGGAGAGCCTGATTTCATCTAGCTCATTGATCTGCTGTAATCTATTAATCTGTGCCTCATTTAGATCTAGATCGACACCTTGTGTTGTTCGCAATGTCTGTATTTCAAATTCTATCGGAAAGATGGGTTCCTTTCCAAATACTAGTTGGTATGGTGAATAGTCAGTAGTGCTTCTCCATGTTGTTCTGTAAGCCCACAAGGCTTCCGGCAATCTTGTAGCCCAATCGCATCTGTGTGACGCAATGGTTTTTGTTAGGGTTGCTTCTATTATTTTATTCGTGCTTTCTACTTGACCATTCGCCTGTGGGTGATATGGAGTAGTAAATTTATGCTGGATATGATAGTTTTTTAGTGTTGCAGCAATTTTGTTACCAGCAAACTGTGGTCCTCCATCCGTAATTATATCTCTTGGGAGGCCATATCGCACAAATATATGGAACAGGAACTATATGACGAAATCCTCTGTAGCTCTCAGCAATGCCTCTACTTCAACCAATTTGTGACATATTCTGTTGCTACCAAAATATAGGTTTTCTGGTTCGATGATGGGTTGATTGGACCAACAAAATTGAGGGCCCATTGCTCGAATGGTTCAATAACTAGCTATGGGTTCAGGGGTATTTCTTCGGACTGTCCAAGGCATCCTTCTCTTTGGCAGCTGTCACAAGCTTGAACGAACTTCTTTGCATCTTTGAAGATCGTGGGCTAATAATACCCTGTTTGCAACACCTTGTAACCAGTTCTCCAATTGGCGAAATGTCTACCACACGGTCTGTCGTGACAAGCTTTCAAAATGTCAAAAATTTCATCTTCACGGATGCATCTCCTGATGTGCATATCTGCCCCTGTATGGAACAGGTAGCCCCCAATCCAAGAAAATTGAGTACTAAGCTGGACAATCTGTTTTCGTTCATTGGGGGTTAAATGTTTCAATAATTTGCCTACTGCTAAATAATTTGCAACATCAGCATACCAGGGTGTTTTAACAGTGACAGAAAACAAATGTTCATCTGGAAATTGATCTTCAACTACTGCTACGTCCACTGGTTTTGGCATTCGTGAGAGAAAGTTAGCTACAGGATTTTCTTTTCCAGGTCAGTCCTTTATTGTGATATCGAATTCCTGCAATAAAATCAGCCATCTGGTTACTCTACCATTTGTGATTTGTTTATTTTCTAAATATTTCATGGCAGAGTGATTTGTATATAAGATAACATGATATCCAATAATATAATGCCTAAATTTATTGACAACATGTATTACAACTAAAAATTCCTTTTCAATAATAGTATAGTTCAATTCAGCAAGAGATAAATTCTTGCTAATATAATAAATTGCATATGGCTTTTTATCTTCTTCCTGCCCAAGGACTACTCCAATAGTTGTATCTGAAGCATCTTATGAAATTTGAAATGGCAGGGCCCAATTTGGACCTCTAAGTACTGGGGCTGTTGACACAAGCTTTTTCAGATCCTCAAAAGCATGGTCACATTTTTCTGTCCAAACAAAGTCAACATTAACTGTTAGTGCACATAGAGGTGCAGCAATATGAGAAAAATGTTCTATAAATCTTCTATAATAACCAGAAAATCCAAGGAAACTGCGTACCTCTGTCTGTGTGGTAGGAGTGGGAATTAGCAAAATTATTTGAATTTTGGCCGGGTCTACCTATATTCCAGCTGCTGAGATATAATGGCCTAAAATAAGTCCTTCAATCATCATCATATAGCATTTTTCATGGCTCAAATAGAGCTTGGTGGCAATGCACCACTGCAGCACTTTTTCTAGTGTGCCCAATGCTGGGTCGAAATCATCTCTGTATGGTGTAAAATCATCCATGTATACTTCGAGCCCTTCATTTATTAAATTTGAAAAGATGCTGAGGATAGCCCTTTGAAATGTAGCAGGGGCATTGCATAGGCCAAAAGGTAGAACTCTGTAGGCAAATGTTCCCCAAGGACAAGTAAAAGTAGTTTTGTCTTGGTCTTCAGGGGCAATCTAAATCTGATTGTATCTGATGAAGCCATCTAAGAAAGAAAAGAATTTCTTTCTTGCTAAAGCGTCTAATACTTGGTCAATGAATGGAAGGGGAAAGTGGTCTTTTTGTGTTTCTTTATTTAGTTCTCTGTAATCTACACAAATCCTCCATTTTCCATTCTTCTTTGGCACTACAACAAGTGGAGAGACCCATTTACTATCAGAGATAGGGTAGATGAAGTTCCCATCTAAAAGTTTTTGAAGTTCATCTTTTACAATGTCTTTCAGATGAGGGTTAAGTCTCCTTTGTGGTTGGCGAACAGGTCTTGCATCCTTCTCTATGTAAATATGGTGTGTACATAACTAGGGATCAATTCCTTTCATGTCAGGGTAATCCCATGCAAATGCTTCTTTATATTTCCTTAGTAGTTGGATCGGCTTCTCTTCTTGTTCGGAAGTCAAGTTGGCATTAATGTTTAAAGTCTTTCCTGGCTTAATTTCTATAGTTTTGCTATTTGAGACAGAGATAGTAGGTATTGTTTGATCATGAGTTTATTTAAGAGGATCTTCTTCTAATTCATTATCAAATGTTTCTTCTATCATGTGACAGTGTATGTGGGATCTAGATTCAGCGTGGTTAATAAAATTTTTAATGACATCATCCTCTGTTTGATCTTTGAAATTGAGGGCATCTTCTATGGTTAATGGGTATCTAATATTTTTGGTGAGGTATGATACAGGATGTTTGTTAGTTCTTATTATTGTGACACTTGGCTGGGCTGGAGGATATAAAGCTAGATTCTTGATATTAGCCCCCCTGGTTATGGTCATACTACCTTGTCAGCAGCGAATATAAGCATCAGCAGTTGCAAGCCAAGGTCTGCCTAAAATCAACAGATGTCCATCAAGTCGGTTTTTGGGGTTTATTATCAGAAAATCAGCAAGATACTCCCAAGAATCAACAGATACCATGACACCGTGCAATGTGCCTTTTGGCTTAACCACGAATCGGTCAGCCAGTTCTAATAAAGTGGAAGTCGGTTCTATTGATGTAATGCCCAGTTTTTGACAAGTGATGGTTGTTAAGATATTAATTGCAGCTCCTAGATCAACTAAGGCATTTGAAAAGGTTTGTCCATTGATTTGTACAGTTACTATTGGATTTCCTGGCTCTTCATATTTAATGGATGTTTCTTTTCCTGATAATAAATCGGATATGGTACCAACTACTTCGACTGTTGGGTTATTTGTTATTTTCCTCCTTGGTTTTTTTATACATAGCTCTTTTATGGTCTTTGCATATATTGGGATGTCTTGGATGGCTTGGAGGAGTGGGATTTTTATGTACAGATTTTTCAGTTCTCGCAGAATGTCAAAATCAGGATGTTGTATAGGTCGAGGTATAATTAATCGTTCTGGGAATGGGGAGAAGATGTGGTTGCTTGATCATGAATTTGTTGTCTGGTCACATCCTCTTCTTGTGGTGGTTGTTCTATAGGTAACTGATTTTCAAGTTGAGCGGTTTTATTTCCCTTTGTTTCTATAATGCGCCCAGATCTTAATTGAAGATCATTACACTCCTTTAGATTGGTTTTTGGTTCTGGTATTTCAATTATTTGGATAGATTGGACCGGTCTATTATTTGGATTAGGGTTGGGCTGGGCTAGGAGTTGTGTTCTTAAGTTAGACTAAGGGTTTTGTTGTAATGCTAGCAATGTAGGTTGAGGGGGTGGAATAGTTCCTACTGGATGATTCATCAGTCTTTGCCAGTTTGTCTGCCAGGCTTGACTCTGTGAAGTAAGAGGGGAGCACTGTGTTGGATATACATTGTTTTGCCAACATGGTGGAGTATAGGGAAAATTTTTCCAATTGGGTTGACTTGCTTGGTTTGGCCATGGCGATGATGAAGGAAATGGTTGTTGTGACCAATTTGAGAAGGGAGGTTGATTTTGCCACATTGTATTATATTGTTGAGCATGATATTGCGGAGGCTAAAAAGAAGAAGCTGGATCTGGGAACATACCTGATTGTCGTGGCTGCCATTGATGGCACTGATTGTGTAGGTACACCGATTCTGGCTCTTCTTCCACTTCCTTGTATACTTTTTTCAATCCAGGAAGTGAGGGATAGCTCTTTGTAGAGTGATCTTTTGTACAAATGGCGCAAACTTGGACTACATATAATGGACACTCCTTGTGGCTATGTTTCTTTCTGCTTCTGGGACGGAAGATTTCCAAATTCTATTCTGCCTCTGTTTGCTTCTGTTTGGCCTGCATAATATCAAGTTGTGTTGTCAGTGTCCCCAATATGTCAGTTTTAAAATTTTCTAATAAATTTCCAATTTCCACGCGAGTTACTCCCTCTGCAAAGATCTTGTTGTCTCCTGTAAACCTGTCATGTTCTGCTGGTTTTATTCTTGTGCTGCCTCTCGAGCTCCTGATACATAAATCAATAATGTCAACAAAATTTTCCTGATAAATATGTCCTTTTCCCATAATATTTAGTGTTTCAATCCATTGTTCCTTCATTCCTCTAATTAATTCTATTTTTAATACATTATTAGGTAAGGGTAATGATGCATAAGGAGATCTTTGAAGATTATACTGGAAATGTTCAACATACTCTTCTAATGTTTCATTCGGTCTAGCTACCATCTGAAATATTTCATCTTTTAATTCTCTAGACCTGCAATAGTCCTGATATTTCTTTAGAAAATCATCTTTCATTTGATCCCAGTTGTTTATAACACCACCACCCAATCCCATAAACCATCTTAAAGCAACCCCTTTTAATGTAGAGGGAAACAATTTCAGCTTCTGGGGATTGGTGGTATAGTCATATCCTCTACACAGTACATCAAATTCAAATACAAATGCATCCAGATATTCTGATGTAAGGCCATGGAATGTAGGGATATGCTGGAGAGGAATTTCTTTCATAGGTGCATTAGCTGCAGTATCCACAATGGGATATTGTAGTGTAGAGGTTTGAGTGTTTGGCTGGTTCTGGGCCATTTGGTCAAATATATGCCAATAACCTTCTGGGATATCTAGGAGGGTATTCCTAGGTTGTCGAGGGGGAATGGCTTCAACAGGAATGGCCTTAATAGCACTTCCTTTATTCGGGATGATGAGAGTTCCTAATGTCTAGGGGGATTCTGGTTCTTGAGGTTCTTTAACTTCGCTATAAATGATTTTTGCAGTACTTCCCTTACCTGGGCTACCTAATGGCTGAATTATCCCAAGAGGAGATCTTGGTTCTTCAGTTTCTCCTATTTCTCCTCTCCCTTCAAAGAGGTTGCTAAGGTTCCCTTATTGCAATGATTTTGGGCTAGAATTCTCAATTTCTCGAAAATCTTGCTCTTCGGTTTGACTATGCACCTCAGCGAAGGCTACAGATGGTGATCCTGTTGCCTGAAGGGAAATAGTAGGTTGTCTAGAAGGAACTTTTCTAAGTCCTACTGAAGGCTGAGATTCTGCTTTCTTAAGGATTTCGTCTATAAAGGTCAATCGGCCGAGGGTCACCGGCCCCTTAGCTTTATCAGACTTGGGTAGTGGTTTAGGATTCTTTTCAGGCTTTTTCTACTTAGTCCTACACACAAATCAAACACTAATTTCTACCCAAAAAACAGCAACAAATCTGTAGGAAAGCGGGTAGGGGAGCAGGGCTATTACACGCTCCGTATGCAGGTTCTTACCTTCTGTTTTTAAAACCCAGTTCTCTCCTAGCAGGTTCTTACATCACTCTGGAAAAGAAACAAATGGCTACACTCTTCCCTAGCAACGGCACCAAAATGTCGAGCAGTAAAAAGGGTCTTTTTCACCTCTATTTACCCTACATTAATTTATCAATCTAGGAACGATTTGTTATCTCAAAGAGTGTACTCAGTTTGAGGCGGTCATTTGTCAGAGTAATGCTAGTAGTATAGTGCTCTAAATACAAGAGTAAACGGATGCTTGAAATAAGATCTACTTACAGAAAAGAACCTTAAAACTCAAATCATGCACTCAGAAAGCTATAGCAATTTATCAGTCAAGGGTATAGTAATGGTAACTCATCCCTCTATAAACTGATGTAATTAAAAGACAATCAAGGAAAATATCATCAATCTGGGAACTAGACAACATATGTCAATGCTCACTACAGTCTCAGATCGTTCTGCACACCAAAGCAATGATAATACAAATGACAAGAAATGGAACAACAACTATTCTTATGAACAAGATTGAACAACAAAATCTTAATCTGCAAAAACGAATGCAGCAATTATATCCTACAGGAATTAAGTAACAATCCTTATTCTAAAGACAAATTGGACAGCAAACAGAAATAGAACGACAACTAACAGAGATGAAATATAGAATAGCAACTTGAATCAAATATAAATGTACAATAAACCAAGACGAATATCACACACAACATGCTTAATATTGAAAGGAACAGTAATCTGACTTCGATACAACAAGTATAAATCACAGTTATGGAGAATAAAAATTGTGATTTGTAATGGAACAACAATCCCAGTTGAACAACAATTGCGGTTAAGTGTAAACCATAGATAAATACAGTAATATCGATTTATGATTGTACAACACGGTTACTCTGTAATCGAACAATAATGGCAATCTATAAGGAACAACAATTTTATATCAATGGTTAAAGGAACAACAATGCGTTATAAAGTCAAAATGAACAACACAACATTCCTTTTATAGAGAACAACATTACTTAGTTGAGCATAAACAAAATATAATAGAACCGTTATGTAAAATAGCAAAGCACATCAGATTACTGAATAGAGCTAATAATGAAAACCACACACGTATTAGAAATAATGGTACATGAGCAAGTGTTCCACTAGGGCCGAGCCCTTAGCCTCTAGGGACATACCGCTTGAGATTACTCTAGAATCAAAGATGGAACGACAACTAGATTTATATTAAAGCATCAATACAAAGTTACAGTGGATTTCTCTTCAACGAGAGTTGATGATAAAAGTTCCAAATACAATGGATAATTTCATAAAAACAACAAAAGTTCATCCCCCAAGCTAGCAGTGCTGCCCCTTCTTATAACAGCCGAGCGGAGATATCAACGATACAAAAATTGTTAAGATAGCGATCCCTTAGGATCAAAGGATCCTAAGGGATTCGCCAGACTGTTAATTCTCAGTTATCCTCTTGTTCTCTTGCACCGATTTGGTATCTCCTTTTCCCTTTCCTGGCTGATACGCTCCAATTTGGATCGCCTTGTTTGCATGTGGTTCCCTGTCAAAGGGACAATAGTTAACTTTGTCCTATCTTTTCCTTTGGGACGGCAATACTCCGTTTTCTCCTTTTCCTGCATAAGAAAAGGGAAATTATTAGTTATTTTTCGTTACATACAAATCCTATAGATTTTATCATAATTTCTTATTATCTACCTAGTTCATGATGCAAAGAGGTTATGAGTTTTAAAGAAAATATGACAAAATAAACGATAATAACATACCTTCTCCAGTGCTCAGCACATAGCTCATTGCAATATTTACAATGACCATCTGCTAAAACATGACAAACATATCGTTTACTGAAGATTTATAACATGACTCATTACGATATTTACAATAATAATCGTATATACACACATACACATTTTCTCCACCCAACAAATAATCATATTATCTATGGAGCTTTATAAACTAGCTTGATACATCATTTACAGTAATATACACATGTACATTTTCTCGACCAACCAATAAAAGGATATGATGTCTGTATCAATCAACAATGGAATCCAGAGGCTCACACCTCCACCCTTAAAGGTAGTACCAAGATTCACCTCCTTCCCAGGAAGTCCATAATCCACTGTCAAAGTCAAAGCTACATCTAATGTCCAACACTATAATCCTATGCCACTTGTCCTCTCAATGAAGATTTACCGGCTTATTGTTCGAGGTTGCACTCCCAATTTGCATATGATTCCATATAGCAATGTTAATGACCAAAAAAAATCCATCCCTGACCTTCCCTCTTCTACTACATCGTCCCTCTCAAAATCCAGTCACCCCCTTTCGTGTAGTCGCACACCTTCTAAGTTCCACTAGCACCCCCATCCTGGGAAGTCCATCCCTTGGCAAGGCTTCCTCGCATCAGAAGATACAAATACAAAGGCATATCCCTACCTTAAAACCATCGTATCAATCATAGCATGCTCATGGAAATCAATGGACACTATTGGGTACCAGTGTCCCACAATGGCCTTGCTCCTGAATACTTTATCAACATATTGCTACATGTTCCTATTTCTTTTATTGTTGTTGAAAATTCTTGTAGTCAATTTCAACCATCCAACTGGGCATTTCCGTGCTTCGTGTACCAAACACATAACTTCCATTAGATTTAAAATAAATTGAAATGAATTCACATCATACCTCATTGGTAGCTCGTCAACAAGGTACACTTGCAATCTTGTTTACTTCCTATCACAACAAATCAAACTAACTGCTTGATGAAATCATCATGAATAATCATACGTCAGGTTAGCTCAAAACACAACCATCATAGATCAAAATCATAAATCACATGTAACCATCATAAACTAGAATCATAAATCACATGTAATCATCATAGACCAAAATCATAAATCACATGCATAATAAAACTGAAATAAAATGTTGATACTCATGCTTTAATCAATCCTTAGCTTCTATCTTTGTCCTTATTCCATACACACTCCAGATTGGTTGCCACACCTGACAAACACCTAGTGCTTTCTCCTCAACCATGTGCACATACACATAATGTGCACCACACACAACATAAAACACCATGAAATACATGAACCTACACGTGACATACCACACATGCACCTACACCTAGGGTACAACACAACACATACGTACACCTACACCTAGGGTACAACACATCGCATACGTACACCTACACCTAGGGTACAACACAACACATACGTACACCTACACCCGATGTATAAAACAATACATCCATATATACTCGATGTACAATGCCACATAATACATGTACCTACACCTGGCGTACAACACAACAAAATACATCTATACACGATGTACAACACCACACAATACATGTACCTACACATGGCATACAACAAAACACAATACATGTACTACACAAAGTACAAAACGATGAGTACACATGTCACAATACCACAACTACACAATGCACATACATAGTACCGCATGTACACAGCACAGCATGTAAAACATCCACATAATACCACATGTACAACATGTACATAGTACCACCTATACGTAGCACCACCTACACAATGTGTACACAACATCACATGTACACGGAACACCCTGCACAACGTGTGCACAATGCCACATGTACATCATACCACATGTACAACGTGTACACAATGCCATATGTACACAATACCACATGCACGTCATGTACATGACACCACATGTACATGACACCATATGCACAACATGTACACAACATAACCATGCACACAACACCATATTTACAACACGTACACGACACCACATGCTCGTAACACCACTTGTACAATCATGCACACAACACTATATGTAAATATCACCATATGTACAACATGCACACAACACCATATGTACATAGCACCCTATTTACACAACACTGCATATCCAACATGTGCACAACACTGCATATCCAACATGTGCACAACACCATATGCACACAACATCACATATCCATCATATGCACAGTACAATATGTACACATCACTGCATATCCAACATGTACATAGTACCATCTATACCCAATATTGCATATGCAATATTCACACAACACTATATGTACCACCTTGTACATAATCATTGCATAAACAACATGTACACATACTATATATACACAACACTGCATGTGCACAACATCACATATGCAACATGTACAACATATACAACATATGCACAACAATAATACCACACATCCAAAATCACACTGTCTCTACCAAGCAACCTTGCTTCTAGTGTCTTATCCATGCTTGTCCCAACATGCTGCAGACCACACTGCTTTCATTTCGCTGATGTATCCCTTGGTATAGCCTTCCCATAACATAGACATAATATAATCACATAATATCATCTCATAACCACATGATACTAACCTCATAGATTTGTCAGGGCTATTCCTCCCAATTGGTTCCTCGTAAGACCCTGAACCTCTTCATGCCATTCACCTACATAAGCAATCATTCTTCCACAAGAATGATCCCTAATGACCCTGTTGGATAGTGACATAGATACATGGATACATACATATATATACATAAACATTAGTATAAATAGTCATGATCCTATCAGACAACGATATGCATACATACACATATATACATATAAACATTAACATAAAATAATAATGATCTAGTTAGTCATCAACATACATACAGACATATGTACATATAAACATTAGAATAAAATAATCATGATCCATGATGACCCTATTAGACATGACATACATACATGCATACACATATATACATCAACATAATCATGATCACAACGTAATTACTAGATATCATAAGGTTAAGGTTAAGATGACTCCCTTTATGCATGCAACACATGCACAACATCGAGAACAACAGTTTCCAATATAGCCAAGGAATATGATGCCTAAAATCAATTCAACTTATTGTTATTGATTACCTTTCCCATGACTATCCTACCATCGTCCATTTACATCAATGGACCCAATCAATCCAACTAGTTGTCATACTCTTGCCTTCAACTGCCCTTATACATGCACCGAGCTTCATCTAGGTCTTACTTTAGCTACTGGATTTAATTCATCTCTCTTCCAGCTCCACTAACTTTCTCCTTTCCCAACCAATTCCCAAGACTCAAAACTTAAAAGGAAAGCACAAGGAACAAACAAGAAGAAAACCATGAAAACCAATAAAAATATGACACCACAAACAAAGTGGAATGATCATGCACTAGACATAACAAAACTACAAATCAAGCGCAAGAAAATCATAAAAGACCAAGAGCACAAGACTAACAAAATACACCATGACTCAATCCCCATGGTTCCAAGTGCTTCCAAAGGAAAGATGAACCTGAGCCTTCTTCAAGATTTCATGGAAGTCTCTTTGCCATGCAATCCCCTGCATCATATTTCCATGAACGCATAATTGTCAGTGCTTAAATAAACATAAAAATACACTAGTTACCTTACCTTGTTGTGCCAAGCACGTTTCTTGCAACTGAACACATCCACGCCATCTTTGAAGGGGCTCCAATTCCCTTGATAGATCCACCTTTAACTAGAGGCTAGCTAATATACATGCCAAATACAAGTTCATGAATCTAGCACATATCCACATAATTCCAGACAAAAAAAAGTTAAGAAGACTTCCTGTATGCAAAGAACTCATTTATTTGGAATTAAGGTTTCCAAATATAGCCAAAAGAATTATTTCCCAATTCCATTATTTGACATTTTCCTTGCTGCAATTGAGTGTTACTATGTACTATCACATTAACCAATTGTTAGTTATATAAACACATAAACTAATACCTTGTCATTCTAATACCAAGCATGTTTCCTGAACTATTTACACATGTCAAATGCATGTTCCAAATATCAAGACAATCATATCTATCAATTTGAAATCAACCTTTACCACAAATAGCAATCATGTCATAAGTCAACTCATAGTCATTAGACATAATACTACAACTTTCACCTACTACACTCGAGTACATATCAACTGTCTCAACACATATGTGTTAGTACAATCATCTTAAAACAATATCATTTGAACACATACTCATATTATGCAATTCATCAAACATCCAAACAACTTGGAAACATACCATGTTAAATCAATGAACTAGACGACATAATAGACACCAAACACTCAAACACCAAATAGACGTCATAATCAAACAATCAAGCACAAGGTAGATGACATAAGAAAATTCATACCTTAATGTATCTCAGGGGAGGCAATCTTGTCTCCAACAATCAATCCAAATTAGCACAATATAACTTCACAACATATAAACTCAAGCACAAATAAGATCATCATATCCATAACAGACACTAACTAACATGTTCACATCATAAGCTTATAAGCATTTGTCGTTCATGCATAACAATCACATATGTATGATCAGTCTAGATTAGTACAACACAATGCAACAAATAAGTTGACTCATACCTCAATGTCATAACCCTAACCATCTATATAGGCCAAACCAATTTAGCATGATACATATAACATCAAGATCTTAATGCAATAACCCTAATTATCAAGTTACGAGCATATAACAACAACAAGTTATATATCATGTTCATCAACAACATATAACCTAATCATCAAGTTAACTATCATATAACAACAACAAGTTAACCTATAATGTACTCATAAACAACATATGATGTAATCATCAAGTTATCTAACATAAATAAACAAGATAAATGCATACAACCACATGTTACTACCACTCATGACTATCTGACACATGTGCATATGACTACACTAATCAACTAGAATCTACCATGTATGTAACCATAACATCAATAGACATGTACATAAACCTAATGTATATAACCTTAATGCATATAACAATCCATTAATTAGCATACCTACATGCCCAACATCCAAACTTGTATGACGACATGCTCTTTCCTTGAGGTCCAATGCTGCAAATTCACTTTAATTATTTGCATCTCTTGCTCTATCTCAGCCAACATATTAGCATCATAACAAACCAATATCATCATGAGAAACGAATTGCATACTCACAATGTCTGTGTGGCCTACCATACATGCATAATCGTAACCATGACAATGAATACATATCAACATATAGACATTGACATGCATAACAAATTCATATACAACCATACACTCATGACGACATATTCCACAATAACACTATCAACCTTCACATGGCGACATCACTACAACCATGATTGACATCATGCAAATGAAACAAGAACATGGACTACAATTATGAGGAGCACATATGCAACCGAAAAGAATGCATGACCAACACACAACCCATTCAATCCAAGGGGTGAACCATGCTCTATACCCTATAACACCTTCCCCCCACATCTACCCAAGTAACCAACCAACCAGGGTAAGCATATGACGAGAGGCCACTATGATATGATTTGACCTCCTAAGTTACATTAAGGAAGTGGAACCGACAGAAACATACCATACAGACCTTCAACATCAACATTAGGACCCTCATGGACCATCCCAACCATTCTGCCAACCAGACCCTGGGTCTCAATGAGATTTTGGACCACTTGACGCCCGGTCGCTCCCATGCTATAGGCATGGCAGCGTCAAGGAGGCTTTGGACGCTCTCGTGACAAGGCATGCCACCGTCCAGGGACTATTTTTCTCAATGACGTGCCAACAATAAGGGGGTTTTTGAGGTCTAAAATGGGTCACCTAAGGAAATTATAAAATAATAGTGGAAATAATAAAATAAGATTAGATTACATCATGAAATTTTAGAGGGAAAAATGGAAAAACATATTTTTTCAACTCATATTTTCAACTTATCTCCCTATGGGTTTACTCAAATTTAGATCAGAAACACTCATTGGATGCATAATTTGGTTCCTCGTTCAAGGAGTGCCAATGTTGCATACTTTCAATGGACCCTGCTATACGAAAAATGAGAAATACATGAAAAACGTGATTGCAATCATGTGTTTTCATGTAGAAGGGTCTATCAAAAGTATGCAACATGGGCACTCCTTGGATGAGGAATTACATTTTGCATCCAATGAGTACTCCCACTTGAAATTTGAGTAAAACCTTAGGGAGATAAGTTAAAAATACAAGCTGAAAAAAGTAGTTTATTATTTTATTATTTTTTAATATTTTTACTTTTTCTACTCCAAAAATGGTGAATCATCCCCCATGGTTGACATAATCATATTGAATCCTATTGGTTCTTATAAAGTTTATTTTGGTTGTACATTTTTCTTATGAGGCCCATTTTATGTAGGTTTTAACCCCATACAGAAATTACCTGCATACGAATTCTAAAACATAGAAAATAAACAATTCGAGAGCATAACACATAAAACACATATAAACAGAGATTTTCCCCTAGATCCCAAAACTGGAACTACCAAATTGATTTTTCATTATGTTCCTTTCAATGTTACAATACATATTTATACATGTCGAAGCATCCAATACCATGGACCAAAAACCATCGCGTCCAAAACCATGGACTGAAAATCATCGCGTCCAAAACCATGTGTGAAAGCCATGCACAAAACCATAGGTAGGTCTGCCCAACCTAATATAGGGTCCAAAAAAAATTTCCCTAAGGCGTTGCCCCGGACCCTGTAGAGGGGGACTACCCACCCTCAAAACCCCTTAACAGGGGGGACTTTTGCCCCCCTCGCTGCGTAATCGACGCAACGAAGGGGGGGCTCCACCCCCCTTCTAACCCCCTGGTTAACTACGTAGGCTAGTCGTGGAAAGAATATAACACAACCCAACATTCTCCCACTTGTTGTTTTCTTTCCACAGGGGGGCACAAGAGAGCT
Organism: Pinus tabuliformis; assembly: GCA_031772625.1. Taxonomy (NCBI): domain Eukaryota; kingdom Viridiplantae; phylum Streptophyta; class Pinopsida; order Pinales; family Pinaceae; genus Pinus; species Pinus tabuliformis. Next base: position 612,600,872 of record CM062813.1, read on the forward strand.
TCGTCATTTATCCAACCCTGCAACACCCATTGTTTCTCTACACCAAAAGAACATCTCAGAGCTCACATATTTTTTGTATGCATCTATAGTATTCTTCAAAGTGTCCACCTTTACCAGCAACACCTTCTTGTTTTCTATCATATCCCTCACAAAGTGATACTGAACATCAATGTTCTATGTATTTGAATGGGAAGCAAGGTTCTTTGCCAAGAAAATTGCACTTTGGTTGTCAAAGTCTATCCTTATAGCTCCCTATACTAACCCCATACTTGAACACAATCTCTGCAACCAAACTGCTTCCTTGCTTGCATGAGTGGCTTCCATGTATTTTTCCTCTGTAGTTGATAGTGCCACTACAGATTGTTTCTTACTCATCCAACTGACTACACCTCCAAATAGGTTAAACACATACCAACTTGTAGATCTTCTCTGATCCAGATCTTTAACCCAGTCTGCATCAACAAAGCCACAAATATCCAAAACTCTATCCAATCCTGGTCTTCCTTGGTAGCACAAACCATAATCACTAGTGCCACGCAAATACCTGAAACCTTCTTCATTGCTATCCAATGCTCCTTCCCTGGTTTTGACAAGAACATGCTCAATACTCCCACTACATGTGCAATGTCTGGTCTTGTACAAACCATCTCATACATTAGGCTACTGACTACACTTGCATATGGAACACGGGATATGTCCTCTTCCTCTTCTTGTGTCTTGGGACACTGTTCAACTAATAACTTTACACCTACAAGAATAGGAACCTTCACCGGTTTACTATCCTGCATATTAAACCTTTGCAGTATTGTCTCAACATACTTCCTCTGGTTTAACCAGAGCTTCCTCTTTGCCCGATCTTTTTTAATTTCCATGCCCAAAATATAGTTTGTAGCACCAAGATCTTTCATATCGAATTTGGAGGACAATTGGGTCTTCAAATCCTGGATAATTTCTTTTTCATTTCCAACCAACAACATATCATCCACATACAAGACCATAAAAATAACATGGTCACCAATTAATTTAAAATACACACAGTGATCTGCTTTGCTTCTGGTGAATCCAAGTCCCCGTATAAATTTATCACATTTTTGATACCACATCCTTGGTGATTATTTTAACCGATACAGAGACTTCTTTAACTTGCATACCAATTCTTTATTACCCTTCACCACAAAGCCTTCAGGTTTCTTCATGTAGATCTCTTCTTCCAGATCCCCGTGAAGAAATGTTGTCTTCACATCCATTTGTTCTACCTCAAAATCAAAAGAAGCAACAACAGATAAAAGTAATCTAATAGAAGCTACCTTGGCAACAGGAGAAAAAATATCATCAAAATCAATTCCCAACACCTGGGAATAACCTTTTGCTACCAACCAAGTTTTTTATTTCTCCACCTTTCCTTCTGCATTTGTCTTCTTCTTGAACACCCATTTGCTGCCAATGGGTTTCCTTCTAGCCATCAACTCCACCAAATCCCAAACCTCATTTTTATGTAAAGATGCCATTTCATCAACCATGGCCTCTTTCCAGAGTTTTCCATCCTTTGAATCTACTGATTCCTTCATAGTTCTGGGATCATCATCAGTAATAGATAAAGCAAAATTTGAACAGAAAGTAGATGGACCATACCTTTTTAGCTACCTTCTTTCTCGAACTGATCTTCTCACACCTGGATTTTGTGGCTCTTCATCTTCTGATTCCTCTTCTGCTGTAGAGTCTGATTCTTCCTCCTTAAGCTCAAACTCTATCTTCTCAGGTTCCTTTGGTTGGACTTCATGTTTAATAACATCTTTCACCTCTCTGAACACCACATCTTGGCAGTACACAACCTTCCTTATTACTGGGTGCCAAAGCTTATAACCCTTTAAACCATTCTTATACCCAATAAAGATGCACTTTTTAGATTTACTATCCAACTTGGGTCTTTTCTCCTTTGGAACATGTACATATGCATCACATCCAAATATCCTCAAATGTGAAAGAGAGGGTTTCTTACCAGTCCATACCTCTTGTGGAGTCTTATCCTCCAACGCTGATGAAGGTGATCTGTTGACCAGGTAACATGCTGTCTCCACCACCTCTGCCCACAATTCCTGTCCTAACCCAGCACCACTGAGCATTCTTCTTTCCCTTTCCATCAATGTCTTGTTCATTCTTTCTGCAACTCCATTTTTCTCATGTGTGTATAGAGTAGTCTTCTGCCATGCTATACCACACTTCTTACAGAATTCTTCAAATTCCCTTCTATAAAACTCTCCACCATTTTCTGACCTCGACACCTTTGTCTTCTTCTCTATCTGGTTTTCCACTAGAGCCTTAAATTCTTTAAACCTGTCAAAGACTTCAGATTTCTTCTTAAGAAAATATATTCATGTATTCCTTGAGAAGTCATCTATAAATGGTACATAGTACCCAGACTTACCCAGTGATGGAACCTTCACAGGTCCAAACACATCACTATGCACAAGATCTAATAGTTGTTTCATCCTCTTACCACCAAAGGGGAAACTCACCTGATTCTGCTTCCCATATACACAATTTTCACAGAAATCAAAATCCAGAGAGTTATTAGTCATACCTTCTACCATACCTTTACCATGAAATATTCGAAGGCCCTTCTCTCCAATATGTCCAAGCCTTTGATGCCATAACATGGTCTTTTCTCCAAAGACCACTAGATTTTCTGCTCCACTTTCAAGAACCATAGAACTGTTGCACCCATCAATAACATTCCTACCTTGAAGCTTGTACAAAGTTTCGATCCGAACTCCCCACACCAATACCAATGCTCCCCGAACCATCTTGCAGGTATCTTTCTCGAACACTATTTTTACACCTACATCATCGAGCTTGCTTACTGAAATCAGATTTCTGGCCAATGCAGAACACCTAGAAGTGTTCTAACCCTTCCACCTTGCAACTTCAACTTTACTTTTCCATGACCAATGATTCTAGCCTTCCTATCATCGCCCAAGAACACATCACCACAATCATATTTCTCATACTCACATAACCACTCTCTATGGGGAGTGAAGTGAAAGGATGCACCTGAGTCAATCAACAATGCCTCATGATCTACATGTGTACTTAAAGAAGCCAAGTACACATCCCCACCTTCATCTAAGGTGGTTTTCGCTTCTGCAGAAGGAGCATCATAATATCCCTTTCCTTTGTCAGGAGCTTTAGATTTACATTCCCTTTTGTAGTGCCCTTCCTTTTTGCATTTCCAACACACCACCTTTACAGGTTTTCCTAGAGATTTAGATCTCCCTCTAGATTTAGTTCTCCCACTCGATGACTTATTTTTCTTTCTATTTTGGGACCGTCCTCGTACAGACAAGGCATCACCATTCTGGCTCTCCATATTTTTCCGTCTCATCTCCTCCGTCAGCAAGGATGAGACTATTTCATCAAACTGCAAGGCAGTTGCATTGCTACCTATTGCAATAGCCAGACTATCCCATGAATCTGGTAGAGGACACAATAAACTAATGCACTTATCTTCATCTGAAATTTTAAAATCAACAGACAATAACTGACTTACCATAGTATTAAATGCATTCAGATGCTCGGTCACTGAGTCTCCACCTTTCATCATTAGGTTATATAGCTTTTTCCATAGGAGCAGTTTATTCACCAGAGACTTAGATTGGTACAAAGTCCCTAACTTGTCCCACAAAGCCTTCGTCGTAGCTTCTCCTTATACATTCAGCAATACTGAATTTGAGACACACACACGTATTGTGCTCTTTGCGTTCCGATCCGACTTCTTCCATTCTTCATCGGACACTCATGTTGGTTTAGTACCTGGATCTACCGCGATCCATTGATCTTTATCTACCAATAGATCCTCCATCTTCAGTTTCCATAACTCAAAACTCTGACCATTAAATTTCTCGATCTCTATCTTCCCACTACTCGCCATCTTCTTTCACCACCAGAATCGATCCCGCAGATCTCCCACTAAAGAGGGTCTACCACAAGCTCGAGTGAAACCCCTCAATAGCAAAGGTGTCCCCTTGAAGCCAAAATAGCTCTAATACCAAATGTAGGTTTTAACCCTGTACAGAAATTACCTACATACGAATTCTAAGAATATAAAATATACAATGCGAGAGCATAACACATAAAACACATATACACAGAGATTTTCCCTTGGATCCCAAAACCGGGACTACTAGATTGATTTTTCATTATTTTCCTTTCAATGTTACAATACATATTTATACATGCCGAAGCATACAATACCATGGACCAAAAACCACTACGTCCAAAACCATGGACAGAAAACCATCGCGTCCAAAACCATGTGCGAAAACCATGCACAAAACCATAGGTAGGTCCACCCAACCTACTATAAAGCATGCAAGGAAAGTGAAGGAAGCAAGGTTCAAGCAAAGAAAGGTTGGATCAAGTGGCTTCAGCAAGAATACTTGCAGGTAACAGGTTGCATGTATGATTCCCTAGCTAGTATTGGCATGCATGGTATATGCATGTGTGCATTTGGTTCATTCGCTATCATTGGCATGGTGTTTTCCTGGTTTTGACAGTGGTTTCAGCCTTTCCTTTCCATTTCTAGATAGCCATGGTGTGATGGGAATTCATTCTCGGTGGAGCTTTGTATTCCCAAAAGGTTTTGGATCTGGGTGAGGTGTTCTCAGGAAAATCTGAAGGGTTGAGGGTGGAGATGGTTTTCTCTGGGAAGCCCTAGATAGGTGGGTGGAGATAGGAAAATTCCTCAATGGATGGTGAAGGAAAATTGAGGCATCCAAGATCAGTTTGGTTTTGTTATCTAAGGACCAGTTTAGGTGAGATCACAGTTATGTTAGGGTGGAGGTGGTTTAAGTTCTGGATTCCCTTGGTTGTTTATTCATTTGTTTATCCCATGAGATCCCACATCCATGCTTGGAATATGGCATGAGGGTGATTGGATAAAATAAAGATTTAGTTAAGCCCAATATATGGTCGAGTGGTACGTGGAAGTCCCTCACTTGGTTGGTTTTGCATATGGTCAATAAGAGATAAGTTCCTCTTTTATTTCATGAGTAAATGTACTTGTTATTAGGTGACTTTAATTATTTATCTATCCTTGTTATTTATCTGGTTATATGATGATTATAAGCATTGTTTAATGAAATATTTAAGTTATGCCTCTTAACATGTTTTAGTTGATAAATGAATGGTTAATTAATTCGTGACCTAATAAATGTTATTTCAGCTATTGTGAGAGTGCATTATTCCTTCTTGGTAAACCTCAAATAAGTTTCAGATCTCTATGTTCAAATGTTCATTCATGGCGTGTAGATTTCATATTCACCATTTGTTTGAAAAAATAACTGTCATGGTTAGAACGGGTTAAGTAAAGTCCTTGTACAAGTTTTGTGTTAGATGCTTTGTATGTGTTTCATTCATCATTCTAGAAAGTTTCATTAAGTTCTGGGCAAAGGTCTTGCTCCTAGCCTTGAAAAAGTGGCTCAAATCTAGGGGCCGCTAGCACAAAACTGAGTAAATTAGACTACAGTTGCTAGGAATCAGGCTCATGGGAATGACTGGAGCATTACAGTCACTGGTTTTCCTTGACATGTGAATGACTAAGGCTCTAGATCAGTGAAAATATAAGGATAACAAAGGGGTTGGGCACCTGGAGTGGTTGGTTAGCTCCTAGGGGTCTTGTAGCATCTAAGGGAGGTAAGTAAAGTTTTGGTTTGTTGACTCCATTTCCTTAAGGTGATTTAGGAGGTTGAGTCATGTCATAGTAGCCCTCCACTCATGTTTACCTCGACAAGTCAGTGAAAGTGGGTAAATGTGGTAGTTGGCATTATATAGTGGTATCAAAACAAGTTTCACTCTCTTTAGGTGGTATGGTTATGGTTAGCCCATTCGGCTCATGGGTTAGATGCATGTTGTTAGGAATGCATTTTCATGGTTATGTTTGTCACACATGAGGTCACGGTATACAGTTGGTATTGTAATGCATGACGTTGGCATATTTATATGATTATGATTACACATGTGTCGTGCTAATGTGGACTGATTTTGTAGATGAGATAAGCCTCCCCTAAATGTTATTGAGGTATAATTTTGGTTGTGGTATCTATTTGGTTTATCTAAGATGGCATGCTTTTAGGAAGAAGAGAATAAGAAATGACAAGAAAAATGGTAGACTACAATTCATGTAACTATCCCTAGAGATCAATTAGGAAACAAGGAGATGAGTACTCTCCTGATATAGCAGAGACATTGAGGAGTTTGAGGGTAGAGATCAGCAGTTGCAAAGAAGACAATGATAGGTTTATTGAGGCTCAAGAGCAGGAAGAGAAGACTAATGGAGCCTATGGTAGTAGGTCTCAGTCGGCATACAGGTTGGATAGAGGGGACACAATCATAGGTAGCAGAAAATTGGATACACCTGATAGGAGGGCTGGTATGTATTGGATTCACTCAAGTTCCTCATCCAGGGGACATCATCACCATCATCACCACCATCATCCTTATAGGAGGAGTGAGTACTTTCCTGAGGATTTCAAGAAAGTTAAGCCTCCTACATTCGTTAGAGAGATGAAGAAGTCATCAGATGCAGAGGCATGGTTTCTCGAGATAAATAAATTCTTCATATTGCATAATTACTCATAGAACATGAAAACCAAAATCGCTACTTTCAGTCTTAAAGGGAAAACAAAAATTTTGTGGGAAGATGTGAAGAATGTCAAGGGAATTTAGGAAGAAGAGATGATTTGGGATGATTTCGAGAGATTCTTTAAGAAGAAGTATCTATCTGAGATATATTATGTTGACATAGCTAAGGATTTTTATGAGCTACAAATGGGTTCAATGAAAGATGATGAGTATACTAGTAGGTTCTGTGAGCTTTTGAGGTATGTGCCTTACCTCAAGGATGAGAAAGCAAAGATTCAACGGTTCATCAATAGTTTGCTAGCAACATATATAGACTGGATTGAGTTTGATGAGCCTAGGTCGTTGAACGAAGCCAACAGGAAATTGAATCATTGTTATGAGCATTCAAAGCGTAAATTTGATCCTAAATGTGATGTGAAGGGGAATGAGAAAGTTAAAGGGAAGTGTCCACCGAAGATGGGAAGACCTCATGATGCAGGTGAGAAAGTAAATGTTGCTCCTTACAATAATTTCAATGCAATTGAGAAGAGACAAGGGTCACAGCCTGGAGAGGTGCATAATAGAGATGATGGTAGGGGATTGTTCTAGTTTTGTTATGTGGCAAAGATCATCGTAAGAAGCATTTTCAATTGTACCAGGGTGGCAGGCCTCAGATCTACAGTGCTCAAGAGGTGCAGATAGTTAGGGATGTGGGCCATAGCATTCCTCGGATTTATGCAGCTGTGGACAACAAGCAAGCGGATCGTGAGGCATCCATTATTGAGATGGAAGGTAAGCTCTATGGTTGAGTTGTTTCTATTTTCATTGATCCTAGATCGAATTATAGTTATGTTAATCCTAACCTGGTAGATAAGTGTGGTTTGAGAAAAGAATTGGATGTAGAGTCTTGGTTGATGTAGTTGGCTACAAGTACTAAGGAGAGAGTTCATCAATGGGTAAGAGACTGTGAATTTGATCTGAATGGTATGCCTACTTTGGTAAATTTGAGTGTGCTTCCATTGGGATCATATAGTATTATTTTGGGTATGAATTGGTTGTACCTCCACAAAACCGAAGTGGATTTTTAGGACAAGGCTATTGAGTGCCTCGATGATAATGGGGAAAGATAATCTTGTAGAGAAAGAAGAATCCTACATCAGTGAGGATGGTCACAACTATCCAGGCTAAGAGCAGTTGCAAGAAATTGTAATGTTCCCAATTTTTGTGAATGCAAAATTCACTAAGGAGTTTTCCCAATTTTTGGTGATATTAAATAAAAAGGAGAAAATATTATTTTGTGGGAGAAAAGTGGAAATTATTATTTTAATGAAGAATGGCAGAAAAGTAATATTTTATTAGTGGAAGGTGGGAATGAGCAAGGGATAGGACTAGCAATTATAAATAGTTCTTGGAGGCCTCCATTTGGTATCTTCTACATTTGCAAACAAACACTCACTTGTACACTTTGTTGTTTAGCAAGTCTATCGGTTGTTTAGCCACGAATATCTCAAGTAGGATATTCAACCTCTACTTCAAAGGACCATTTGTGCCTACCCTAGGGAGGTTGTTCTACAGGATATTTTAGGGCTTCAGAGGCATCAACACACATCAGTCACCAACGCAGAGAGAGGGAAGTGCGTATTTCTAGGCAGCCAGAAAACACGCAGAGGGAACTGAAGATCAACAGGAGACTCATTTATTATCGGGAGATCTGGGAGCTGAGGAGGCAACATAGAGCAAGCATTTTCATTCGAATTTTCAGCTAGCTGAGCCATCTACCAGCAATTCACATTTCTAGGCAGAGGGACAATGCAGAGGCCACCCAATAGATTTTCGTGGTACTTGGGAGTAGCTGAATCAGGCCAAGAGATCATCTGAGAAGTCAGGAGTGGTATAGCAAGGGTGAACTCAACATTTTGGAGGAGTTTGCAGAGGGATTTCTAGGCAGTTTGCAGCAGGTCGAATTTGGCAGTGATAGCTAGGGTGAGGCTCCAAGGGGGTCAAAAATCAGAATTCAAAACTAGCCAAATTCCCTTATGGGTTTTTCTAGGTTTTGGGCAAGGATTCCATGGTTAGAAGTACAAAATTTTATGGGTGGTTTTAGTGCACTATCTAGCCAGTCAAAGTTTAGTAGTGCAGTGGTTTTCTAGTCAGCGCAGTGCAGGTTGGTGCACCAGCTGGGAAACCTTCAACTCAACAATTTTCCTACCTAGGTTTACTCCTGCTTGTCCATTGAGACAAGCCCAGGTGCACCATTCCACTATATATTGTATTTGGCTTGCAGAATTATAATAAAATGGCTCAGAAGTTCTTCATTTGCAGTTTTTCTGTGGGTACTTAATGAATATTTCATTTTTGTATTTTTCTGCGTAGGATAATTGCTTTTATCACTTGTATTTCCTATTTAGGAACATTACAGTGGTATCAGAGCATGATCTTGGCCAGTTGTGGAGTAGCCAACAAGATCATGGAAGATTTGGGCATATATGCATTATGATGGGTGAACTATAGACAAACCCATGGCTCAAGGAAGAGTGAGTATCATTGAGGGAAAAATGACCCTCACCCACTTTGATGGTTTAGCTAGGAGTTTAGTGAGAAAATGGCTACAAGAATTGGACACATATTTCCGGCTAAACCCCATGAGGGAGGTAGACACTATTAGACATGCCACTTTGCACTTGGATGGAGATGCTATGGAATGGTAGTACTGAGGGCTAATCCATTTGGGTCATGTGTGTATCACATCCTACAAAGAGTTCACACCGAGGCTCGTGGAGATATTTGACCAAAAGGACACCATACCCCCTCAAAGGGAGTGGATAGGATGAGGAAAGCTAGAGGATGAGACCAAGAGGCATTTCTACTAGTGGAGACCAGACTTTAGATGTCAGAAGCTTGAGGAGGAGATTGAGTAGGAGGACATGCAAAATGGAAACTAGGAAAAACCCTTGCTAATGACAACAAATGAACCAAATACACACATTCATATACCATGCATGCCAAAACTAGCTATGAAAATATACATGTAACTGGTTACATAAAAGTATTATCGCTGAAGTCACTTGATCCAACCTTTCTTTACTTGATCCTTGCTTCCTTTGCTTTCCTTGCTTGATTTCTCCTCTTGGTGCTCTTCTCCTTTCTGAAATGAATTCCAAAACTCCACTGATAGAAGGCCCCAAATTAATTCTCTGATGTATTTTTATTATTAATGCCTCTAATTTCTTCATTTTTCCTCTATTTTCCTTCAATTTCCTCCTCACCTGAAACCTGTAACTTTTCACGTTCCTTTTCTCCTATTTTCCATTATTTTCATAAATAAATGTCAATAATGCCTTTTTTCCTTTTCAAAGCCTTTTCCGTTTCCTTTTCCAATTTCCCCTTAGCCATAATAAACAACAAGTGATGCCCACTAGGATACTTTGCCCAACATTTAGCTTGGAATACATGTCCCATGACCTTGGTCTTATTTTTCCTTTATTAAATTTATTACATGAACTTTTAACCTGGGGTTGTTATAGATCCCCCCCCCCAGAGGAACACTGCCATCGGCATTCTATGACACCTATAACCATAAAGATCACTGAAAACCAAAACATACTACCCATGGAGATTGCTAACATAGCTCGATGCAATATTTACAATATCAACCTGCTTAAAAGCAAAACCATCATGACAAACATGACAACATAACAACCATACCACTTATTGTAGATTTACAACACAACTCATTGTGGTATTTATAATATCAACCATATATAGATGTACATATACCAAAAGCTCATTTTTCTCCACCATCAAATAATGAAGGATGCATAGCCCGCATCTAATCAACCATCTCCCATGTAGCTTCATCGGGCCCAAAGAGCTTCCACTGCATTTTAACCTGCTCTATTTCTCAGTTCTGGAGCATGGTTTGTTTCCACTACAATATGTACTGAGGTTCCAAATGGAATTATCCTTTTCGATCCACCTGTAATACATACCAATCAATAACATAATCAACATATTTCACATATCTTTAAGAAATGAAACATGCAAAAAATCATGGACTTTCACTGTTAGAGGTAGTGTAAGTATGTAGGCCACTGGTCCAATCCTCTCAAGGATCTTGAAAGGGCTACAATACCGAGATGCCAACTTGACACATGACCTAATCCTCAAGGAGAGCTTCTTGGGATTGATACACAAGTACACATGCTCCCCAACCTGAAACTCCTTAAATGACCTATGTTGATCTCCATAACTCTTCTTCTTGTCCTGTGCTACCTTTATATTATTCTATATAACTTGCATTTACTATTCCATTTCTTCCAACATATCTAGTCCAATAAGTACTTTGTTCACTAGATCACTCCAACTGATAGGAGTATTACAACTCGGCCCATAAAGTGCCTCAAACAGACTCATCCTTAATGACCCTTGATACCCATTGTTGTAAGAAAACTCCACCATTGGAAGATACTCCTCCCACCTCCTTTGTTGATGCATGACATACATCCTCAACATATCCTCCAAAATCTTGTTGACCCTCTCTGTCTCTCAACCTATCTGTGGATGATAAGTTCTATTGAAGGCCAACTCGATACCCAAACCTGAAAATAGCTCCTTCTTAAACTTGGAAGTGAACTTAGCATCTCTATCTGACACAATATTCTTAGGAACACCATGAAACCACACTATCTCTCTAATGAAAACATATACTACCTCACTAGATAGATAAGTAGTTTTCACTGGAATGAACTGAACTACGTTTCTCAACCTATCAACCATAACCATGATGGAATAATGTTGCTTTGATGTCCTTGAAAAACCTGTGATGAAATCCTTGGAAGTGACCAGGTTACCATTTCCACTCTAGAATAACAATAGGTTGTAACAAACCAGTTGGGTGCTTGCACTCAGCTTTTACTTGTTGATAGTCCAAACATCTAGCCAAAAACTATGTCACTTCCTTATTCAGATTCAGCTAATAGTATAACTTCTTCACATCTGTCAATGTATTATGATATCCTAGGTCACTTGAATATGGCTTGACATGAAACTCCCTCAAGATAAGCTTCTTGAGCTCACTGTTATCTGGCACATAGATCCTGTCCCTAAATCTCACCAAGCCATCTACCATGAGATGATAATCCACGTCCTATTCACTTGTACCTTGCTTTTGTAACTTGTGCTTAAGATGTTGATACCTTTCATCATGTTGTCCTTCTGTAAGATCTGATCCTGTAAATCTGTCCCATAAGATCTCACAACTGCTATATGATTTACTTGTACTCTTCTACTGAGAGCATATGCAACCCTATTCTCCTTTCCTTTAATGTACCTGATCTCAAAGTCAAACTAATTGAGGGTAGCCAACCATCTAGCTACTTGGAATTCAAATTTGGTTGGTCAATCAAGTATTTCATCCCACTGTGGTCACTCGTTAACAGAAACCTCCTACAAAGAAAATAGTGCCTCCATATCTTCAAGACATGAATTTTCACAACTCAAGATCACGTGTCACATAGTTATAGTTGTGCTCATTCAATTTCCTTGACTCATAGCACACCACCTATCCCTCCTACATTAAGACTCCACAAAGTCCTCTCTTGCAATCATATGTACACGTCACGAACTCTTTGTCCGGATTTGGAATCTTTAAAACTGGATCAATTGTCAACAACTACTTCAACTGCTCAAAACTTCAAATTTCTTCCCTTTCCTCTGCAATCATGTAATAGGATATGAAATTCGTGAGAATTTTCTGATGAAACTCCTATAGTAACGTGCTAACTCCATGAATGATATAACTTCATCCACATTTCTAGGAGTTACCCACTCCATGATGGTTCTTATCTTTTTCGGATCCACTGCTATGCCTTCCTTGGAAATAACATGTCTCATGTAACGTACCTTTGTTTGAAATAAATTTCATTTACTAAGCTCAACATACAAATGATGCCCTCTTAATAATCTCAATATTGTTGCTAAGTGTTCGACATGCTCTTCCTCATTCTTAGAATATATCAATATATCATCAATGAATACAATCACAAACTTGTCCAGATAAGGATGCAATGCACTATTCATCAAGCACATGAAATTAGTTGGAGCATTAGACAAACTGAAAAAACACTACAATAAACTCATAATGACCATAACTGGTCTGAAAAGTAATCTTGTAGATGTCCTCTTCTTTGATGTGTACTTGATGATATCTTGATCTCAAATCAATATTCAAAAACATTGTTTCTCCCTTCAACTGGTTAAAAAATTCATCAATCCTCGGCAACAGATACCTATTGTTCAACTACCTGTAGTAAATGCATAGTCTGAGAGTACCTTCCTTCTTCTTCACGAACAACACTAGTGCACCCCAAGGTGATACACTTGGCCTAATGTATCCCTTGTCAAGCATTTCCTTCATATGCAACTTCAATTCCACTAACAATAGAGTGCTCATCCTGTAAGGTGCCTTTGATGCTGGTGCTACCCTTGGTACCAACACACTAGAAAAGTCAACTTCATGTGAGTTGGAAACTTTTAAATTTTAGTGTGAAATACATCCTAAAACTACTGCAAGGCAGGTTACCTCTTGAATATCTTTGCATCCTTAACATCCTTACCCTTGTCACTGGAAATATGAATTAAAAATATTACACACCCTTTCTGTAATTTTCCTAAATAGGAAATACAAGTGATAATAACAATTATCCTATGTAGCAAAATACAAAAACGAAATATTCATTAAGCACCCACAAAAAAACTGCAAATGAAGAACTTCTGATCCATTTTATTATAATTTTGCAAGACAAATACAATATCTAGTGGAATTGTACACCTGGGCTTGTCTCAATGGATAAGAAGGACCAAACCCACGTAGGAAAATGGTCGAGCTAAAGGTTGCCCAGTTGGTGCACCAATTTGTACTGTGCTGCCCAGAAAACTACTGAACTTCGACTGGCTAGAAAGTGCACTAAACCACCCAGAAAATTGTGTTCTTTTAACCTCGGACTCCTTGGCCAAAATCCAGAAAAACACATAAGGGAATTTGATTGTTTTGACTTCTGATTTTTGACCCCCTTGGAGCCTCACCCCAGCTATGGCTACCAAATTCAACCTATTGCAAACTGCCTGCAAATCCCTCTGCAAAATCCTCCAAAATGTCGAGTTCACCCCTACTATCCCACTCCTAACTTCCTGGATGATCTCTTGGACCGAATCAGTTGCTCCCAAGTACCACAGAAATTTGTTGGATGGCCTTTATGCTGTCCCTCTACTCAGAAATGTGAATTATCGGTAGTTGGCTCAGCTAGCTTCAAACTCTAGCGAAAATGCCTGCTCTATGTTATCTCCTCGGCTCCTGGATCTCTCTACAAGCAATGAGTCCCCTGTTGATCTTTAGTTCCCTTTGTGTGTTTTCTGGCTACCCAGAAATACACACTTCCCTCTCCCTACGCTAGTCACTGATGTGTTTTGCTACCCCAGACTCTTTGAAATCTCCTGTAGAATAGCCTCCCTAGGGCAGGCACGGATGGTCCCCCAAAGTAGAGGTTGAATCTCCTGCGTGAGAGATTTGTGGCTAAATAATTAGTAGACTTGCTAAACAACAAAGCGTACAAGTGAGTGTTTGTTTGCAAATGTAGAAGATACCGAATGGAGGCCTCGAAGCTCTATTTATAATTTCTAGTCTTCTCCCTTGGTGGTCCCCACCTTCCACTAATAAAATATTACTTTGCCGCCATTCTTCATTAAAATAATAATTTCCACTTTTCTCCCACAAAACAATGTTTTCTCCTTTTTATTTAATATCACCAAAAATTGGCAAAAGTCCTTAGTGAATTTTTCACTCACAAAAATTGGGAACATTATAGTCCTCCCCGCCAAAAATTACTTATCCTCAAGCAATATCTTGATGCTCCAAACGTTTGCCTAGCCAATGCTAGGGTCCCATATGTGCCACTGAACCACTCCTCATTATTGAACATCCTGCCATACTAGTGATGATCCCCATGTCAACAACGAATCACCAGATTCCAATGGAATATCTGAATGATATCCCCCTGTAGAAAGAAACTCACCCTTGAGGGTAGATGAACCACCAAATCCTGTTGTATCTGGATCCCATGCTAGTCTCAGAAGGGTGCCACCATGCTGACGTTGCGCCACTCTGACTATGACAAACCTCCCATCATGCTCAGACTGTATCCTCCCCTCCCAAAACCTGATGGTGGGATATCTGTGAAGGCCAAGCTTATCATGTCGAGGCATCTCCATGATGTCAATGTTTACCCATCCATTGTCAATCTCAATCCTAAGCAACAACAAGATAAATCTAGCCTCCCATGCAATGGAGGTTTCAACAATCTCCCATGTGTCACACCCAAGGTGAACTAGATCACTCTCTCCCATGAACCTACTCATCATAGAATGGAGTGTCCTATCAATCAACTCAATCCCTAAATCCCATAGCCAGACCTATTGTGGTACAACTCTAGAAACTTCTGGAATCTATCTGTTCCTTATCCCTAATCCCTACATGAAACCAACATATAGGCCCCACATATCATGAACTAATTTGATGCATGCTAAATTTCCTTATGCCTACCACTGCATAGTACCAATGGTTGTTGGAAGCCACATGTGTCAAATAACTACCCCTTGAAGGTAGCCAATAGATGGGTATATGATACTCACAATCGACTCAGTGTATGTGGACCCTGTGGAGTACCAAAAAGGTATGCTTTTGATGATCATTTCAATAGCTTTTCAGTAAGATTTGTAAACCTTTTTGCATCATGAATCCGGAAAACAATAAAGAATCATAACAAAACATGTGAATTAATATACAAAGACCTAATCACTGATAATTGTTATTCTTCTGTGCAGGAAAGGGTAAAAACGAAGAGTAGCCGTTCCAAAGGAAAAGATAAAGACGAGATAACTGCTGTCCCTTTGAAGGGAAACCAAATGCAAACAAGGCTAAGCAGATCGAAGCAAATCAGCCCGGAAAAGGAGGAGAAGACACCAGCTCGGCGGAAAAGAAAAGAAAAGATTAAGGACTGATAGTATGGCGAATCCCTCAGGATCTTTGATCCTGAGGGATCGCTGCTTTATTTATCTTGTTACTTAGACATCTCCGCCGTCACCTTTATATAAAGGGACAACACTGTTAACCTGGATATACGTTTTTCTTTATGTAATTTTCTGTAAAAGATCAACTTTGATCATTGAGTCTTGCTGAGAACTGGTTCGTTGTACTTTTGTCTTATGTGTTAATATAAAACTTGGTGATTACCGTACCTCTGCATCTGGATTAACTCAAAGCGGTGTACCCTTGAGGCTAAGGGCCCGGCCCCGGAGGACACTTGCTTCTGTACCACTACGATCTGAATTTCTGCGTGGTTTGCTTATTGTTGTTATCTGGTAATCTGATATGCTTTATGAATCGCCATTACATGCTCTGTTAAGATTAATTCATTAAGGTTTCTACGGATAGAATTGTGTATTGACTCTACACCATATTACTGATCCTTTCAAGAGTTGATTGAATGATTATTAGTCCTGGCCGAATATTATTACTGTTTCGTTACAGAGCTCTTGTACTGAACATTTACGACATAGATCTATTTGGAGTTGTATTCAGAAATGATGCTGTTAAATTAGGATTGATCAGATTACTGTTTTAGAGTGTTATATGTGTATGATCTATTGGCGTTGTTCCATAACTTATCGACAGTTAGTGCTGTTCCATTAGTGAGTCTTGCTTGAATTGCCTTAAGAGTGAGAGATTGAGATTTGATTGAGAAGAGTGCATTTGGGTTAATAGATTAAGCCTGGTTATGACTCGCGAGACTTAGTTGTTTGATTGCTGTTCCATTTCAGATTTGCTGTTCAATTCTTTACTTGCTGTTCCATTTCACTATTTGCTGTTCCATTTACTTGCATTTGTTATTTTGGAGTGAGAGACGATCCAAGGCTGTAGTGAGCCTCGGAATTCACTGCCTCGCCCCCAGACCTATGATCCATGCTCTAATTTCCTTTTCATCAGTTTCCAAAGGGATGGGCTATTGCTGTCGAACCCTTGACTGGTGAGTTGCTTAGTTTCCTGAATGTGTGATTTTCCTTGCGTTTATTTCCTTTTCATCAGTTTCCACAGGGATGGGCTATTGCTGCCGAACCCTTGACTGGTGAGTTTCTTAGTTTCCTGAATGTGTGATTTTCCTTGCGTTTATTTCCTTTCCGTCAGTTTCTAAAGGGATAGGTTCTCATCACCAAACCCTTGACTGACCAGTTGCCTAGTTTTAAGAGTGTGTGCTTTAGTCATTTGAATTAATTTAGTTATAGGCAAGCATCCGTTTACTCTTGTATTTTTCAGAACACTGTACTACTAGCATTACTCTGACAAATAGCCTCGGATTGAGTCACTCTTTGTAATAACCAAACGCTCCCGGATTGACATACTAATGTGGGATAACTAGAGGTGAAAGAGACCCTTTTTATAGCTCTACATTTTGGCGCCGTTGCCGGGGAAAAGAGTGTAGCCATTTGTTTTTTTCAGAGTAGTGTACGAACCTGCTAGGGAAGAGTTGGATTTTAAAAACGGAAGGTAAGAACCTGCGTGCGGAGCATGTAAAAGCCCTGCTCCACTGTCCGCTTTCCTAACAGATTTGTTCTTGCTTTGTTTGAATAGTAGTTCATTTGAGTGCATGACTAAGCAGAAAAAAATAGAAAAGAATATCAAACCTCCATCCAAGCCCGAAAAAGCTAAGGGGCCGGTGACCCTTGGCCGAACGACCTTCATAGACGAAATCTATAAGAAAACAGAATCTCAGCCATCAGTAGGCCCTAGGAAAATCATTTCTAAACAGCCTACTACTTCCCTTCAGGCCACAGGATCACCATCTGTAGCCTTTGCTGAGGTGCATAGTCAAACTGAAGAACAGGACTTTCAAGAAATTGAAAATTTTGCTCCAGAACTATTGCAGGAAGGGAATTTCAGTAACTTTTGTGAAGGAGAAGGAGAAACAGGGGAGACCGAGGAACCAAAATCTCCTATTGGGACAAACCAGCCATTAAATAGCCCGGATAAGGGGAGTGCTGTAAAAATCATTGTTGAAGGAATCCAATCTCCTCAGACAACAGGTATTCTCATTATCCCTGATAAGGGAAGTGCTATTAAAACCACCCCAACCGTTCCCTCTCAACCTAGGAATACCCTCCTAGATATCCCAAAAGGTTATTGGCATATATTCGATCTTATGGCTCAGAACCAGCCGAATGCTCAAACCTCTACATTACAATATCCTATAGTGGATTCTGCAGCAAATGCGCCCATGAAAGCTATCCCTCTTCAGCATATCCCTACATTTCATGGTCTCACATCAGAAGATCCAGATGCATTTTTATTCGAATTCGATGTGTTATGTAGGGGATATGATTACACCACCGATCCCCAGAAATTGAAACTATTTTCCTCTACATTAAAAGGGGTTGCTTTAAGATGGTTCATGGGATTAGGTGGTGGGGTTATCAACAATTGGGATCAAATGAAAGAATCCTTCCTAAAGAAATATCAGGATTATTGTAGGTCCAGAGAATTAAAAGACGAAATATTTCAAATGACAGCCAAACCGAATGAGACATTAGAGGAATATGTGGAACGCTTTCAGTACAATCTACAAAGATCTCCTTATGCATCACTACCTTTACCTGATAATGTATTAAAAACTGCATTGATAAGGGGCATGAAGGAACAATGGATAGAAACATTAAATATCATGGGAAAAGGGGATATTTATCAAGAGAATTTTGCTGACATCATTGACTTATGTATCAGGAGTTCGAGAGGTAGCACGAGAATAAAACCGGCAGAATATGATCGGTTTGCAAGAGACAACAAAGTATCAACAGAAGGAATAACACGAGTAGAAATTGGAAATTTATTAGAAAATTTTAAAACTGATATTCTGGGGACACTAACTACACAACTTGATATTGTGCAGGCTAAACAGAAGCAGATGGAGGCAGAACAGAATTTGGCGATCTTCTGCCCCCGATGCAAAAAAAACATAGCCACAGAGAATGTCCGTTGGATACAGTCCAAACATGTGCCATCTGTACAAAAGATCACCCTACAAAGAGCTGCCCCTCACTTCCTGGATTGAAAGCGGTATATAAGGAAGCAGAAGAAGAACCTGAATCGGTGTACTTAGTCAACCAGCGTCGCCAGTGGCAGCCGAGACAATCTGGTATGTTTCCAGACCCAACCTCTTCTTTTCAGCCTCCACAGTATAATGCTCAACAATATGGTATGTGGCAAAATCAATCTCAACCCCCATTTTCAAACTGGTCACCACAATCATTTCCTTCTTCAAACCCATGGCTGAATCAGACAAGCCAAACTGGTTGGCCGAATTTTCCTTACACTCCACCATATTGGCAAAATGGCCCATATCCTCCACAATGGACTCCCCCTACTTCACAAAATTCACCCTGGTAGACAAACTGGAAAAGACCGATGCACCAGCCAGCAGGAACTATTCCGCTTCCTCAACCTACTCTGCCAACCTTACAACAAAATCCCCAGTCTAATTTGAGACCGCAACTTCCAGCTCAACCCAATCCCAATCCAAATAACAGACCGGTCCAATCTCTCCAAATCATCGAATCACCAGAAATAGGATCCGATCTGAGGGAGTGCAATGATCTTCAGTTAAGATCTGGATGTATAATTGGAAGTGAGGGAGATACGACAGTTCATATTGGAGATTAGTTACCTAGAGAAGAACAGTCACAACAAGAGGATGTAAACAAGCATCAAACTTATAACCAAGCAACCACATCCTCTCCTCCATTCCCAGAACGATTGGTCATTCCTCGACCCATACAATATCCCGACTTTGACATTCTGGGAGAATTACAAAATCTGTACATAAAAATCCCATTCCTCCAAGCCATTCAAGACATCCCTATATATGCAAAAACTATCAAAGAATTGTGCATCAAGAAACCAAGGAGGAATACAACAACTAATCCAAGGGTCCAAGTAGTCGGTACTTTATCTGATTTACTGTCTGGGAAAGAAACACCCATCAAATATGAAGACCCAAGAAATCCAATTGTAACTGTTCAAATTTATGGTCAGACTCTGTCTAATGCCTTAGTTGATCTAGGAGCCGCAATTAATATTTTAACAACTGCAACTTGCCAAAAGCTTGGCATTACATCTGTAGAACCCACTTCTACCCTGTTAGAACTAGCTGACCGATCTATGGTGAGACCAGAGGGTACTCTACATGATGTCATGGTCTCTGTAGACTCCTAGGAATATCCAACCGATTTCCTGATAATCAATCCAAAAACCCGACTTGATGGACACCCGCTAATTCTAGGTAGACCTTGGCTCGCCACTGCCGATGCTTACATTGGCTGCCGGCAAGGAAATATGACTATAACCAGAGGACCAAATATCAAAAATTTAGTTTTATATCCTCCAGCACAACCAAGTGTCACAATAATCAAAACTAATAAACACCCTGTATCATACCTCACTGATAACATTAGATCTCCATTAACTATACAAGAGGCACTTGATTTTAAAGACCAAACAGAAGATGATGCCATTAATAATTTCATCAGTCAAATTGAATTTAGATCCTGCCCACAGTGTCACATGATAGAAGCAGCATTTGATAATGAATTAGAAGAAGATCCTCTGAAGGATACGCATGACCAAACGATACCCGTTACTTCTGTTACAAATAGTAAAATTGTGGAAATTGAACCGGGAAAAACTTTAAACATCAATGCCAATCTCACACCTGAACAAGAAATGAAGCTCATCCATCTGTTAACAAAATATCAAGAAGCATTTGCATGGGATTACCCTGATATGAAAGGAATTGATCCCCAATTATGTACACATCACATTTATATAGAAAAAGATGTCAGACCTGTTCGTCAGCTGCAGAGAAGACTTAATCCTCATCTAAAGGATGTGGTAAAAGCTGAACTTCAGAAACTTTTAGATGTCAATTTTATCTATCCTATCTCTGATAGTAAATGGGTCTCTCCGCTTGTGGTGGTACCAAAAAAGAATGGAAAATGGAGAACTTGTGTGGATTACAGGGAACTAAATAAAGCAACACAAAAAGATCATTTTCCTCTCCCATTCATAGACCAAGTATTAGATACTTTAGCAAGAAATAAATTCTTTTCTTTCCTGGATGGCTTCAGTGGATACAATCAGATTCAAATTGCCCCTGAAGACCAGGACAAAACTACTTTTACTTGTCCTTGGGGAACATTTGCCTATCTAGTTCTACCCTTTGGCCTATGTAATGCTCCTGCCACATTCCAACGGGCTATCCTTAGCATTTTTGCAGATTTAATAAATGATGGACTAGAAGTATATATGGATGATTTTACACCATATGGAGATGATTTTGATCCAGCACTAGACACCCTAGAAAAAGTCCTACAGCGCTGCATTACTACCAGGCTTTGCTTAAGCCACGAAAAATGCTACATGATGATGACCGAAGGACTTATCCTAGGACACTATGTTTCAGCAGCCGGCATTCAGGTAGACCCGGCCAAAATTCAAATAATTTTTCTTATTCCCACCCCTACTACTCAAACAGAGGTACGCAGCTTTCTTGGATTTTCTAGTTATTATAGACGATTTATAGAACATTATTCGCACATTGTTGCATCTTTATACGCACTGGCTGGTAATGTTGATTTTCTTTGGACAGAAAAATGTGACCGTGCTTTCGAGAATCTAAAGAAGCTCGTATCTACAGCCCCAGTCCTTCGAGGACCAAACTGGGATTTACCATTCCAGATATCATCTGATGCCTCAGATACAGCCATTGGTGCAGTCCTTGGGCAGGAAGAGGATAAAAAACCATATGCTATCTATTACATCAGCAAAAATTTATCCCCTGCTGAATTAAATTACACTGTTACTGAAAAAGAATTCCTAGCTGTGATACATGCCGTCAATAAGTTTAGACATTATATTACAGGCTATCCTGTTATTTTATATACAGATCATTCTGCCATTAAATATCTAACAAATAAGCCTGTCACAAATGCCAGAGTAACTAGGTGGTTGATTTTATTGCAGGAATTCGATATCACAATCAAGGATCGCCCTGGCAAAGAAAACCCTGTAGCCGATTTCCTCTCAAGAATACCAAAACCAATCGATGCAGCAGCAGTTGAAGATCAATTTCCAAATGAGCACCTGTTTGCCGTTGCTGTTCAAACACCCTGGTATGCTGATGTCGCCAATTACCTTGCAGTAGGTAAGCTACCAAAACACTTAACCCCTAATGAGCGCAAGCGGATTGTTCAGAAGAGTAGTCAATTTTCGTGGATTGGGGGCTATTTGTTTCATACAGGGGCAAACATGCATATCCGGAGGTGTGTTCGAGAAGATGAAATCTTTGACATCCTAAAAGCCTGTCATGATGGACCGTGTGGTGGACACTTCGCTGAGCGTAGAACTGGACATAAAGTATTGCAGACAGGATACTACTGGCCCACGATTTTCAAAGATGCAAAGAAATTTGTCCAAGCCTGTGACAGCTGCCAGCGAGCAGGATGACTTGGTCAAGCCGATGAGATGCCTCTGAAGCCACAATTAGTCATTGAACCATTCGAGCGATGGGCTCTTGATTTCGTTGGCCCCATCAACCCATCATCAAATCAGAAAACATATATCTTGGTGGTAACAGAATATGTCACCAAATGGGTTGAGGCAGAAGCATTGCCAAGAGACACAGAGGACTCTGTAATACAGTTCCTGTTCCATCTATTTGTACATTATGGCCTTCCAAGGGAAGTAATTATAGATGGAGGACCACAATTTATTGGAAATAAATTAGCCGCAACACTCAACAATTATCATGTCCAGCATAAAATTACTACTCCATATCATCCACAAGCGAATGGGCAAGTAGAAAGCAGCAATAAGATAATAGAATCAATCCTAACGAAAACTGTTGCGTCACATAGGCATGATTGGGCTGCTAGACTACTTGAAGCACTGTGGGCTTACAGAACAACATTGAGAAGCACCACTGGTTACTCACCTTATCAATTAGTGTTTGGAAAACAACCTATTTTTCCCATACAATTTGAAATCCAAACCTTACGAATCGCACAGGAAGTTGGCCTAGATCTAAGCGAGGCACAAATCAATCGACTACAACAGATCAACGAATTGGACGAAATTAGGCTCTCTGCACTACAAAATACAGCACTGATTCAACAGCAGTGGGCTAAATGGCATGATGCGCTCATCAAGAATAAAGTCTTCCATGAGGGAGACTGGGCTCTGTTATATGACTCTCGATTTCAGGACTTCCCTGGGAAACTCCAAAATCGTTGGTTGGGACCATATCAAATCCAGAAGGTGCATGACAATGGGACCATTACGTTAACCACCATTGACGGTTCTGGATACGCCTTCAAAGTGAATGGCCACCGAGTTCGTCTCTATCGCAAACCACTTACTCGGGAGTCCTTCTGCCAGCAGCTACGTCGAGACACTGATATGGAGATTTTAGGGGAGGAAGAGAAATCTTCCTCACCTGTAATTCATTAAGGAATTCACTCCTTTCTTTTTACAGTCTGTACATAAGTTCTTTTTTTGCTCTTCTTGTATATATGTTTGAACTCAATGTTTTTTTCTTGTTTTTTTTTTCAAAATGTTGATTTTGCCGTTCCGTTTCTAAAAGAACGGCATTTGCGTGTTTCGCTGTTCCTTTTTCAAAAGGAACAACATTCTGGATTTCTTTTGTTGTTCCTTTTCAAAAGGAACAGCATTCTTGACTTTCGATTTCTGCTGTTCCTTTTTCAAAGGAACAACATCTTTGATTTCTGTTGTTCCTTTTCAAAAGGAACATCACTTTTGATTTCTGCTGTTCCTTTTCAAAAGGAACAACACTTTTGATTTCTGCTGTTCCTTTTCAAAAGGAACAGCACTTTTGATTTCTGTTGTTCCTTTTCAAAAGGAACAACACTTTTGATTTCTGCTGTTCCTTTTCAAAAGGAACAGCACTTTTGATTTCTGCTGTTCCTTTTCAAAAGGAACAACACTTTTGATTTCTGTTGTTCCTTTTCAAAAGGAACAGCACTTTTGATTTCTGTTGTTCCTTTTCAAAAGGAACAACATCTTTGATTTTCTGCTGTTTCTTTTTCAAAGGAACAGCATCTTTGATTTTCTACTGTTCCTTTTTCAAAAGGAACGGCTTTGCTTGTTCTGCTGATCCTTTTTCAAAAGGAACGGCATTTGCATTTGCACCATTAGTATACTTTTGCTCTCCTTGTGAAACAGCTTACTCCTTTTGTTGATCTCAATGAGAGGATGCTTCTTGCCCATATTCTTTCAAGTCTTTAAAATACAGCTATGCACTTATGCAATGAATATAAAATCACAACATACCGAAATCTGCAAATCATAAATCGCTATATTTATAAGGCTCTGTATTGGTAAGAGGACAAAAAGGAAGGATATACTTATTTCTTAACTTTTGTTGTCATTGTTTTACTAATCTTGGTCTGATTGGTTATTTTTTTTATCATGCTGATCCCTTTAACCCCCTTTGATTATTATTTAGGAATAAGACCAAAGGGCTTGTATCTTCCTATTGAGATAATAAGACTTCTTCCACCATTCCTACTCTTAAGGAGTGTTGAACCACCCTTTGTGTATAATAGGGAAAAGACTCTATGAAAAAAATGTGTGTGAACATGATTCATGAGATGTCAAATGCAGGATAAGGGGTCTCATCAAGAGCCAGCTTACCATGATCATGAGGATGAAAGTGAAGTGGCATTCCCACTATGGCCACCACACCAGGGATATGGTCCTAAAGGTATAAAAAAAAATTGAACCTTGGAACAGGAGGTCTCATCACGAGCCGGCCTGCCCATTTTTCACTCCTTCCTCGTGAATGGCATTATGATTAACTGGTCATCAAGCCAGCATAATGGCCTGCACTTTGACATAACAACATTCCTAAGGATACACAAAGGATCATGGTCCCAGGGGCGAAAGTAACAACTCTGCCAAGGTTATGGACACCTGTCGGCAGCAGAGCACTGTTAATGGTATTGAAGTCACATTAGTCATTCCAATGGGGAAGATACTAATACTCTTTTGTTTCTTATATCCTAAGGAACTAATCATATATTATTTCCTGATTTATATATCGCATGAACATTTATTACCACCAATCATGGCAAAGGAAGTGACAATGACCACTTGAGATTTGGCAAGTACGACAGACGTCCTATCCCCTAGCCTCATATCAAATCACAACAGCCTCTCACATAATATGCGATCAACTCTCCGCCTCGATTTCGGTAATTCGTTGTCTTTCTAAAACATGGCATAATTCCACACGCTGTTCCTTTATGACTTGGTTGTAAATCGGGTGCTGCTCCTTTATTTGACGGCTGGGACAGCCTATCACATTGTGGGGGGGGAGGTTAACCTCATTATTCCCTGAACTACGTGTCAGCTCACTATTCGGGAAAGATAGCGTACGACGACATGGCATGGCTTAACGGCATGACATTTCTATTTTTACGCAAGCTGCTGTCCATAATCCATTTTTGTTGCATGCTCTGTGTTTTTTCTGTGTTTTTTTGCGATTGGCACCCTCTCTGTGTTTCAAATAGCACAAGAAGTGTTGTTCCATTGAGGATCCACAGTGAAACCATGGGAGGAAGGGCAATTAGAAGCGAACCTCCGAAGTTGACAGTCTCCGCTGCTGCCCGGGAGATCCTGGAAAGAGCAGGGTGGCTGAATTATCTTAGTCGCCTGCAGGAGTCTAATGAAACAGTAGCGATCGAATTCTTGCAGAACCTGCAGGAGAACCACTCCACAATAAGGGGGAAGCGGATAGTGATCACCGACGACATAATTGCAGAAGTCTCGGGACTACCAGCCACCGGACCAGTATGGACACTGAAGAAGGAAAGATTACAGAAGATTATGGAAATTTTCCAGGACGAAGGCCAGAGCTTGACAATTAAGGGGAAGGGAGTTCTGCCAGCAACCCTTGGAGAACCCTGGACCGAATTAGCGAGAACAGTTCAGAGTTACATTACCTGCGAAGGGAGGAAAGACGTGGTAAGGCCACGACATCTTAAGCTCTTAGCTGTTTTAAAGCAAAAATGCTCTGTAAATTTACCTGCACTTCTGAATTCATTACTGCATGATGCTGCACGAAGCCTAAAAAAGGCACAGCATGCAGAGTCAGTCGTCAGTCACCATGGATTAATTCGACTAATAGTTAGTCATAGTCTTACCCAGCAGCAAAGCAGCTGGGATGAACTGATTGCAATGATTGAGGGGGGAGTGACAGCACCATCCCCAAAACGAAAACATTCCACAAGCACACCAGAACGTCCAGAAAAACGCAGAGAATTGGTAAAACAAAAACATGTTGCTAGTGCATCTAAACAACCAGAAATACACCAGGAACCAGCAAAGCGTAGGCATGTCACCGATACACCCGAACAGCCAGAGAGGCCCAGAAAATCAGCCCGGTTAGCTCGAATAAGAGGAAGGCTGGAAAAGCTCCAGGGGAGCACTAGCCAGCCAGTGGTAATCGAGGACGAGCAACCTTCACGATTAGAAGTAGAGATAGAACAATCTGAAAAGGAGGCTGAGCAATCTGAAGAGAGGCTTGAGCAATCCGAAAAGGAAAATGAGGAAGCAGCTGAGAATTCCGAAACAGAAACAGAAGCTGAGCATTCCGAATCTAAGCAAGAGGAGGAAATAGGACAGCAGGAAGGTAGCCCACCACAAGATCCAGTGGGAGAAAACGAATTGGCCGCAGTTTTGGCCAATATGGGTGAGTATGGCCAACCTTCCAGTCCAACAGACCTCCATGGCGAACCCCAAGAAGAAAATGCGTCTGAAAAATCACATGCAGTAGAGGAAGTAGAAGGAAAACTGTCTGGTCATGATGAAGCGGAGATAAGAGATACTGAACGGGAACACTCTGTCCCCAAGACACCAGAGGAAATTCCGGAGGGAATAGAAGCAGAACAAGTAGTTGTCCAGGAAGAAACGGAACCAGCTAAGGTTCCTACCCCAGAACAGCCAGAACAAGACAGCGAAGAAGCACCCCGGGAGAAAGATCTAGAGACTAGTCCAGACCACAGTAGACAGCCTGCTGCCCCTTCTAACGAAACACTAGAAATTAAGAAATTACGAAAGGAACGGCAGAAATTGTTGAATACAATAGTCCAGCTC
The DNA here is from genome assembly GCA_031772625.1 of Pinus tabuliformis. Classification (NCBI taxonomy): domain Eukaryota; kingdom Viridiplantae; phylum Streptophyta; class Pinopsida; order Pinales; family Pinaceae; genus Pinus; species Pinus tabuliformis. The sequence continues at coordinate 612,627,762 of CM062813.1, forward strand.
CGACAGCAAATTAGAATTCTGAAAGCAAACCAGAAAGTGAAGAGGACCGCAGGGAAGAAAAAGAGGGCCACTGCAGTAAAACCCCGTAAGGCAAAAAGGCAAAGGACCAACGATCGCCCTGCTATTCCAAACCCTGCTGAGGAACAGACAATTGTTCCAAATAATATTGAGGAACAGACTATTGTTCCATTTGAAAAGGAACAGCAGCAAGCTGATATTCGTGTTAAAAAAGAAAAGGAGAACAAGGAAATCCAGACAGAGGCACCACCCTCAGGGGTAATAAGGGTTCTGAACTCCAAACAACGTAATAAGAAAGTTCAGGTAAAACTCCCGGCCTCCACTGACCTATGGAAAAGAGATCCGAAGACAAGAACCTTGCATAATATGATGAAGCAAGCCCTGCAAGAAGCTGAACAACTTAGAGAGCAAACAGTCCCCCGTGCGAAATATGAAGAGTTACAGCAGCAACTAAGGAACGTCAATCAATCCGAAAGCCAGGCCTTTGAAGGATGGCGGAAGGAACAAGAGAAAGCTGCAAAGGTAACCCGTAGGCTAGATACTGTTATCAAGCAGATGGATACCTTGTGTTCTTTATACAATGACGTTTTAGCATGCAGGGCCCCTGCCAAAAACTATGCTTTGTTTCTACTAGAACGATATTTACAATTAAAAATAAAAGCTGTTAAAGCAGGTGCCCCTATACAAATCAACACTGTCAATGAATTTATAGACTGTTGTAAACATTATGGGGTGAAGGTACAGAGATTGCTGTGTGAATTTTATTTGCATAACCTCGTGCTAGATCAGGAGACTAAATTGAACCTTGGTCCTTTCATTGGGGACATTCAGTTGCAAGCATTCATCTCATTCGGGGTTAATCAGATTAAATGGCTCAAAGCCTATAACACTTTCCAGAGGCAGGAAAATGGCCTAGACTTGTGGGTAAGGGCTAAGCCTAGGGACCCAGTGCAGTTATGGAAAGCACATAGAAACCTTATGAGAACTCATGGTGTCATTGAAACGTTAGGACCTATGCATGAGGTACTCATTCGACAAAGTTTAGAGTATTTTCTTTCTATCAAAGACCTCGCCATTGATGCAGCCAAATTTCGGTACCGAATCTCTAATCCAAACATCCAGCTCAGGGAACCATTTAAGTATGAGAATTTTCAATTAGCTGCTAACCATTTGAACCTCTATGGCGAGAGAATTTTGAAAGCAAGGCCATCCTGGTTAGGATATAGATTTCGCAGTCCAATTATTTGGCACCCTGCACCCGGATATCAAGCCCTGTATGAGATGCCTGAGGGTCAAACAGGTCAGTTCTTTGACTATTTAGTCACTCATCATGGCTGTAGGCCTCCGCATGAGATTTCTTCTCCAACCTATTCTCTCACTGCCTTTCATGTCAACTACAATGTTTTCATGAGGGCATGAAACAGGGTAAGCAGGGGGGTGTGTGGAGTACCAAAAAGGTATGCTTTTGATGATCATTTCAATAGCTTTTCAGTAATATTTGTAAACCTTTTTGCATCATGAATCCGGAAAACAATAAAGAATCATAAAAAAACATGTGAATTAATATACAAAGACCTAATCACTGATAATTGTTATTCTTCGGTGCAGGAAAGGGTAAAAACGAAGAGTAGCCGTTCCAAAGGAAAAGATAAAGATGAGATAACTGCTATCCCTTTGAAGGGAAACCAAATGCAAACAAGGCTAAGCAGATCGAAGCAAATCAGCCCGGAAAAGGAGGAGAAGACACCAGCTCAGCGGAAAAGAAAAGAAAAGATTAAGGACTGATAGTATGGCGAATCCCTCAGGATCTTTGATCCTAAGGGATCGCTGCTTTATTTATCTTGTTACTTAGACATCTCCGCCGTCACCTTTATATAAAGGGACAGCACTGTTAACCTGGATATACGTTTTTCTTTATGTAATTTTCTGTAAAAGATCAACTTTGATCATTGAGTCTTGTTGAGAACTGGTTCGTTGTACTTTTGTCCTATGTGTTAATATAAAACTTGGTGATTACTGTACCTCTGCATCTGGATTAACTCAAAGCGGTGTACCCTTGAGGCTAAGGGCCCGGCCCCGGAGGACACTTGCTTCTGTACCACTACGATCTGAATTTCTGCGTGGTTTGCTTCTTGTTGTTATATGGTAATCTGATATGCTTTATGAATCACCATTACATGCTCTGTTAAGATTAATTCATTAAGGTTTCTACGGATAGAATTGTGTATTGACTCTACACCATATTACTGATCCTTTCAAGAGTTTATTGAATGATTATTAGTCTTGGCCGAATATTATTACTGTTTCATTACAGAGCTCTTGTACTGAACATTTACGACATAGATCTATTTGGAGTTGTATTCAGAAATGATGCTGTTAAATTAGGATTGATCAGATTACTGTTTCAGAGTGTTATATGTGTATGATCTATTGGCGCTGTTCCATAACTTATCGACAGTTAGTGCTGTTCCATTAGTGAGTCTTGCTTGAATTGCCTTAAGAGTGAGAGATTGAGATTTGATTGAGAAGAGTGCATTTGGGTTAATAGATTAAGCCTGGTTATGACTCGCGAGACTTAGTTGTTTGATTGTTGTTCCATTTCAGATTTGCTGTTCAATTCTTTACTTGTTGTTCCATTTCGCTATTTGCTGTTCCATTTACTTGCATTTGTTATTTTGGTGTGAGAGACGATCCAAGGCTGTAGTGAGCCTCGGCATTCACTGCCTCGCCCCCAGACCTATGATCCATGCTCTAATTTCCTTTTCATCAGTTTCCAAAGGGATGGGCTATTGCTGCCGAACCCTTGACTGGTGAGTTGCTTAGTTTCCTGAATGTGTGATTTTCCTTGCGTTTATTTCCTTTTCATCAATTTCCAAAGGGATGGGCTATTGCTGCCGAACCCTTGACTGGTGAGTTGCTTAGTTTCCTGAATGTGTGATTTTCCTTGCGTTTATTTCCTTTCCGTCAGTTTCCAAAGGGATAGGTTCTCATCACCAAACCCTTGACTGACCAGTTGCCTAGTTTTAAGAGTGTGTGCTTTAGTCATTTGAATTAATTTAGTTATAGGCAAGCATCCGTTTACTCTTGTATTTTTCAGAACACTGTACTACTAGCATTACTCTGACAAATAGCCTCGGATTGAGTCACTCTTTGTAATAACCAAACGCTCCCGGATTGACATACTAATGTGGGATAACTAGAGGTGAAAGAGACCCTTTTTATAGCACTACAGACCCATCCCTTTCCTACCAACCATCACCACTGAGTCTGCCATCTTCCCTCTCAATAATGTGCCAATACAATGTCTGGAGGTCGGACACATACTAAAATTTTTCCTCAATCGTACACAGTATCCTCTGCTCATGCATGGTCTTGACATGCCCTATGGAAAGAGTGACACATATCTCCCTCATGACCTACTCCCCAAGTGTAGGCTCATTGATGAATGATATGCCACCCGTGCAGATGATCACATCATCCCACAACCTGTGGTTGTCAACTTCTGCACCAACCCAATGCTGCCATTGAGAAGTCTTTTCCCTAGTGTGTTGAGTGTCATCCTAATATCTTGGGTGAGCTCCCTATCCACAGCTGCTCATGCCCAGAGTGTCAAAGGAAAATAGCCAAATCGTTTGTGCGTGTAAGTGATGTATAAGAGGTACAGGCATGTGAGTCCCCATGGATACCATCGAGTATTGCTCATCTACATTCCCGTTGATCCTGGGTGAAGTACACCCAAAGGCATGCCCAATGTCTCCATCCATAAGTCTCCTTGGAGGCAACCCTCCAAGACCTCGTTGTGCAGCACCATATGCCCCTGCATCCCACTGAGTATCCCTGTAGTCCTCGACTTGGCACTTTACCCTGTAGCCTATCACTATACACCACTGGATACCCCATGCTACTAATGTACCATCTTGTACTATCTGTATCCTTCCTGTGTCACTGTATTTGGCTCTCCCCATGTGTACTTGATGTGATGTGAATCACTCAATGTAAACCAACATGATACATCAAGCAACCATGCATCTCCATGCTCCTCTGCAAGCCACTACCCATCGTTGCATACCTCTATAAAACACTGGATGCTAGGTTCTAAAATTGGGTCTATATGCATTAGGTCGCATCCCTCTACATAAGACTAGACTCTGTGACATATCCTTGTGCACCCCTAGGTACCACTGCCTACTGTCATACCACCCTGTATCATATGCCATCTTGCATGTGCTAATGCATCCACCACTCTGCTGGTAATCCCTCCATGATGTGGGCTACATCTCCCCATATTCCCTGAAAGACCTGAGAGGTATGACTCCTCACATGCCAATGGGAATGACACTACTGTGTCTATCCTCAGTAGCTCCAGTGTCCAATATACCAATGAGAGAGCACTGTCTCCATGTAATGCCCTTTCCAATGGTCTGTCAATGCCACCTCCTCTTACTAGCTCTTGCAAGCGTAGGCTAATCAGCCTGTGACACCATGCATAATGAATATGCCATGACAACTCATGAAATCTTCCTATTCATCTACCAATCCATCTTGTGACTAGTGTTGTCAGGAAATCTCAAGGGGATATGAAAAGGTGTGTGCACCCAACCATTGAGTTCATCATGTAGCTGCTACCATGACCTACCGACTGCACGATGTGATAGAGAATCCCACCCGGATCCCATCAAGAGTATGGCCCTCGAGCCCCTCTGGTAATCCACAGCCTCTGATGAGCTGTGGACATGGATGCATCTAACCTCCTAGCCAGCTCCACCAGATACCAACTCAATATCTCTCGCCATCCAACCCCAAGGGAAGGATTGATAGCATAAAATCCTGTACATGGAACTAACCCTCCATCCTGCCAAAGATGCGCCCTGCGCAGCTCATGTTGCCTCATATCACCATCTTGGTAAACACATAAAATATGTCAAGGTGACTCTGCCTCTCCCTCTCCAATGTGTAGTGGTAACCTGCTAGCGATACTGACCTGTAATGTTTGAGTAGGGTTGCCCCATCGCTCCAATGTGAACTCCAACTGAACCATTAGGGAACCCAACCATTCCCCAACACGATTCAGTTTAGCCATTGACTCAAAAAAAACTGCTCTCATGCCCTCCAACTCCTCGTTTTGCTGTAGAATGGCCTCTCCTATTGTCGTGGCCTTCTTTCTCAATGATAGAAGGCTAGCCCAGAACTAATGAAACTGTGGAGGGCGATATCCTCTGTAAACTCGGTCATTGCTCTCAACACCTCCGTCTTTTCTGGTACCTCCTTAATGACAAGTATGCCTCTACGCACCTCATCAACCTGCTGTGAGTGGTCATCATCTAGAAATTGGGTCATAGCACTCGGTACCTCATCAACCATTGGCATCTCATTGATAGATGGATTTTTGAGTGTATTCTCTACTCCCTCAACCAAGGTGTATGTTGGAGCTACCAAAGAGGCCTCCAACAATGGTGACTCCTACTTCACATTGGGTATATTGATGTGCCCCTCGGTTTCAACCTTGCCTTGCCATTTGCGAATAGCATGGTGTGATGGGATTCATTTTTAGTGGAGCTTTGGATTGACAAAAGGTTTTAGATCTAGGTGAGGTGGTCTTAGGAAAATCCTAAGTGTTGGGGTTGGAGATGGTTTTCTCCTAGAAGCCCTCGACAAGATGGTGGAGACAGGAAAATTCCTCAAGGGATGGTGAAGGAATACTGAGGTATCCAAGCTCATTTAGGTTTTGTGATCTCGGGACTAGTTTAGGTGAGATCACAGTAGTGTTAGGGTGGAGGTGGTTTAATGTCTGGATTCCCTTGGTTGTTTATGCACTGTTTTATCCCATGAGATCCCACATTCATGCTTGGAATATGGCACGGGGGTGATTGGCTAAAATAAAAATTTGGTTCAGCCCAATCCATGGTCGGGTGGTACGTGGAAGTCCCTGAATTGGTTGGTTTTGCATATGGTCAATAAGAGCTGAGTTACTCTTGTATTTCATGAGTAAATGTACTTGTTATTATGTGGCTTTAATGGTTTTTCTATCCTTGTTATTTATCTGGTTATATGTTGGTTATAAGCATGGTTTTATGACAGATTTAAGTTATGGATATTAACATGCTTTGGTTAATAAATGAATGGTTAATGAATGCATGACCTAATATATGTTACTATAGATATTGTGAGAGGGCATTAGTCCTTCTTGGTAAACCTAATATAAGTTTCAAATCTCTATGTTCATATATGCATTCATGACCTGTAGACTTCATATCCACCATGTGTTTGACAGAATCACTGTCATGGTTAGACCAGGTTAGCTAAAGTCTATGTCAAAGTTTTGTGTTAAAGGATTTTCTTGTGTGTCATTCATCATTTTGGAAAGTTTCATTATTTTCTGGGTAGATTTTTGGATCCTAGCCTTGAAAAGTGACTCATATCTTGAGGTAGCTGGCACAGAACTGAGTAAATTAGACTGCAGTCTCTAGGAAGCAGGCTCATGGGAGCGACTGGAGGGTTACAATCACCGACTTGCCTTCTCATGGTAATGAATGAGCCTATAGATCAATGAAAATATAATTTAACTTAGGGGTTGGGCACCTAGAGTGGTTGGTTAGCTCCTAGGGGTCCTGTAGCACCCGAGGGAGGTCATTAGAGTTTTGGTTTATTGAATCCATTTCCTTAAGGTGATTTAGGAGGTTGATTCATGTCACAATAGCCATCTGCTCATGTTTACCCTTGCAAGCTAGTGAAAGTGGGAAAATGTGGGAGGTGGCATTACAATAAGCCATAATCCATAGTGCCCTGTAAATATCTGAATATTCTTTTAACTGCATTCAAATGAGATTCCTTTGGACAGGATTGATATCTACCGACCAATCCTAATACTTGCATGATGTTGAGTATTGACGTTGTTAAGTAAACTAGGTCACTAATCATAGACTCATAGATTGTTTCACTTACTTCTGGAGACTCATCATCCTTGTTGATTTTGCAACTTATAGCCACAGAAGTGCTAAAAAATGCATACTTTTCCATATAATTTATTTTAATATTTCTTTAAGATACTTGGTCTTAGATATTAAAATACCTTTTTTAATTGATTAAACTACAAACCAAGAAATAAATACAATTCCCCAAGCATAGACATCCCAAATTCCTTCTACATCTTGGCTATAAAAATCCTACTAATAGAAGCATCATCAATTCTAAATATTATGTCATCCACATTGACAACATGTTCAACATTGTTATCTACCATGCTCAGTGCTTCTTCAGCAAACAACTTTAGCTCATTGTTGTTTGGGACATATCCAATGTGTTCGTGATACCAATCTATCATTCCCATGACTCTTTTAAAACTATTTATGTCTTGACATCCCCTTCTCTAATTCCTAGTCCCTCGGGCGATCTAGTTCCTCTTCCATGTAGTCAATCACCTTCCAATTTTAGGAACTTCCTTCCTTAGAAAGGTTTCCTCGCATTGGAACATACTGAGGATCTTAACATAATTCATATTCATCCTAGCATGTTTCATGGAAATCAACTATTAATATTGGGTTCCAATGTCACCACAATGGCCCTGTTCATTGTTATGCACTCTACCATCTTCAAGCTACTTCTATTTAACTTTTTAGCCAATTTCATTCACCCAAAACGAGGAATTTTAATGTCCTCCGTACATCATGGCATGCAAATCTTCATGAGACTCATCATAAATAAATTACAATAAATTAAATCATACCTCATTAGCATATTTACCCATTCGGTGATTCCCTCAATCTTATTTTACTTCCTATCACAACAAAATGATTAGTACATAATTCACGTCATCAAGAATCAGAATTTTAAATAAAATTAAATCATGGTCATAATTAAAAATTTCATTAAATTTTATTGTAGATACTTATATTTGTTTTTATTTTTCTTCTTGGATCCACCTAGTAAGTGATTTTCCAAGCTCGACTAGCATCTAACGATGCTCATACTCCTCCATGCAATCTGCAACTCACACACACTGAAATGGTTTCCAAACCTGGCAAACATCTAGTGGTGGACATGGTCCGTACAATCTTCCATCTTCGACTCAAATGTCCCAAGCCCAGGTAACCCCCAATCTTAGGTGGTCCACTTGTCCCAATATTATCACAGGCACAAGAAGCCCCCAATCCTGAGTGTCACACATGTCTCAATATCATTATGGGCCCAGGCAACCCCTAATCCTAGGTGGCATATCTCGAAGCCATGATTAGGAAAGAGCCTGAAAAGTTACTCACTACCCACATTATTTCCCCTATTAAATATTCATAATGGGTAGCTCATTTAGTCTCGGTTTGAAATAAAACTAAAGAAATTTGTTTTTGTGTGGACTATCGATGCTTAAATAAATCTAGCATTAAATATACTTTTCTACTTTCTAACATGGATTTGATTTTGCAACAGGTTGCAGGCTCTAAAATGATTCCCCTTCTTGATAGTTTTTCTAGTTACAACCAAATTCACCTCAAGAAGGCTGAAAAATACAAAACCGCCTTCACTATACAATGGGGCACCTTCTCCTATGAACCTATGCCTTTCAAGCTTATCAATGCAAGTGCTACCTTTCAGAGAGCTATGCAAATAACGTTCAACAACCTCATCAAGAAGATCATCCAGATCATCTCGATGATTTAATTTTTTATTCTAAGTGTCATTCTAACCACTTTGATCATCCGAAGAAAGTATTTCAAAGATGTAGGAAATATATCATGTCATTAAACCCCAACATGTCCATCTTTGATGTGATTGTAGGAAAACTTCTCAGAAACAACGTTTTTGAAGCTAGAGTCAACATTGACCCAGCCATAATCAAAGCAATAAAAAACGTATCAAACCAAGAATACAAAGAGGAAATTCATTCTTTCATGGGAAAAATAATTTTTATCCAAGGTTTGAGATTTTACTAAAATTGTTATACTAATTCATAACACAAGCAAGATCAACCTTTTCAATGGGATGAATCTGCTAAAAAATATTTTATGGCCATTAAATAGGCCATAGCTTCAGCCCCCATCCTAAAAAACCTAAATTTTCCAAAGATTTCATCATATACACTAATGCGATGGAAGAATCCATTTCAGGTATTCACTTGTAGAATAATGATCAAGGTGAGTAACACCCGGCAACTTACATGAGTCAAAGCCTATATGATGATGAATTTAAGTACTCATTGATTGAAAAACATGTTTATGCGTTATTTAAAGTTATAGAAAAATTTTAACACTACATCCTTGGAAATCATATAGAGACAAGAACCCCACTATATGATGTCAAATTTATACTTTCGTAGACATTAGTGTCTGGAAAGTTAGCACATTGGCTTTCCAAAACCCAAGAGCATGATTTGACAATTATCACTTCAAAAAAAATTAAGGGATGTGATCTTTCCCTTCACTTGGCCCAACATCGAGAGCCTAATGAAGTATATAATAATGATGATTCCATATTAGACCTTTTTTAATCGATGAGGATAAAATTGAACTTGCAAATCATCCTTGGTATATAGATATTATTTTGTATCTACAAAATGAAAGATGTCATTGGATATATAAAATTTGGAGCTTGATCGTTTACTAAATTTAAGACTCATTTAATAATCAAATATAGTCATGCAACCACTACAGAAACATTTTCAATAATTTTATATATCCAACGAGTCATCCTGGACCTTATTTGGCCAAGTAAAACACAACTTATGAGGCCAAAAATTTCTCTTATGTGATTTCTATCGAAAGATGTTGCTTAATTTATTATGGATCACAGAAGCCTGAATACAGAAATTAATTTTGTTTAAAAATTCGAAGCTTGATCTTTTGCTCAATTTTAGACTCATTTAATGATCGAATATAGTCATGCAACCACTTCAAAAATATTTTCCATAATTTTATATATCCAACGAGCCATCCTAGGCCTTATTTGGCCAAGTAAAACACAACTTATGAGGCCAAAAGTTTCTCTTGTGTGATTTCTACCAAAATACTTTGCTTAATTTATTATGGATCACAAAAGCCTCAATACATAAATTAATTTTGTTTAAAAATTCATAGCTTGATCATTTGCTAAATTTCAGACTCATTTAATGATCAAATATAGTCATGCAACGACTTCAGAAATATTTTCCATAATTTTATATATCCAACGAGTTGTCCTGGGCCTTTATTTGGCCAAGTAAAACACAACTTATGAGGCCAAAAATTTCTCTTATGTGATTTCTACAGAAAGACTTTGCTTAATTTATTATGGATCACAGAAGCGTGAATACAAAAATTAATTTTGTTTAAAAATTCGAAGCTTGATCTTTTGCTAAATTTTAGACTCATTTAATGATCAAATATAGTCATGCAACCACTTCAGAAATATTTTCCATAATTTTATATATCCAACTAGCCATCCTCGCCCTTATTTGGCCAAGTAAAACACAACTTATGAGGCCAAAAATTGTTCTTATGCGATTTCTATTGAAAGACTTTGCTTAATTTATTATGGATCACAAAATCCTCAATACATAAATTAGTTTTGTTTAAAAATTCATAGCTTGATCTTTTGCTAAATTTCAGACGCATTTAATGATCAAATATAGTCATGCAACCACTTCAGAAATATTTTCCATAATTTTATATATCCAACGAGTTGTCCTGGGCCTTATTTGGCCAAGTAAAACACAACTTATGAGGCCAAAAATTTATCTTATGTGATTTCTACCGAAAAATTTTGCTTAATTTATTATGGATCATAGAAGCCTAAATACAGAATTTAATTTTGTTTAAAAATTTGGAGCTTGACCTTTTTCTGAATTTTAGACTCATTTAATGATCAAATATAGTCATACAACCACTTCAACGATATTTTCCACAATTTTATATATCCAAAGAGTCATCTTGGGCCTTATTTGGCCAAGTAAAAAACAACTTATGACGCCAAAAATTTCTCTTATGTGATTTCTACAGAAAGACATTGCTTAATTTATTATGGATCACAGAAGCCTAAATACAGAAATTAATTTTGTTTAAAAATTTAGAGCTTGATCGTTTGCTAAATTTTAGACTCATGTAATGTTCAAATATAGTCATGCAACCACTTCAAAAATATTTTCCATAATTTTATATATCCAACGAGCCGTCCTGGGTCTTATTTGGCCAAGTAAAAAATAGCTTATGAGGCCAAAAAATTATTTTATGTGATTTCTACCAAAAGACTTTGTTTAATTTATCATGGATCACAGAAGCCTAAATACAGAAATCAATTTTGTTTAAAAAATCGGAGCTTGATCTTTTGATCAATTTTAGACTCATTTAATGATCAAATATAGTCATGCAACCACTTCAGAAATATTTTCCATAATTTTATATATCTAACGAGCCATCCTGGGCCTTATTTGGCCAAGTAAAACACAACTTATGAGGCCAAAAAATTCTTATGTGATTTCTACCGAAATACTTTGCTTAATTTATTATGGATCACAGAAGCCTAAATACAAAAATTAATTTTGTTTAAAAATTCAGAGCTTGATATTTTGCTAAATTTTAGACTCATTTAATGATCAAATATAATCATGCAACCACTTTAGAAATATTTTCCATAATTTTATATATCCAACGAGCTGTCCTAAGCCATATTTGGCCAAGTAAAACACAACTTATGAGGCCAAAAATTTCTCTTATGTGATTTCTACCATAAAACTTTGCTTAATTTATTATGGGTCACAAAAGCCTGAATACAAAAATTAATTTTTTTTTTTTATTTTGAGCTTGACCTTTTTGCTAAATTTTAGACTCATTTAATGATCAAATATAGTCATGCAACCGCTTCAGAAATTTCCATAATTTTATATATCCAACAAGTTGTCCTGGGCATTATTTGGCAAAGTAAAACATAACTTATGAGGCCAAAAATTTCTCTTATGTGATTTCTATTGAAATACTTTGCTTAACTTATTATGGATCACAGAAGCCCGAATACAGAAATTAATTTTGTTTAAAAATTTGGAGCTTGATCTTTTTCTAAATTTTAGACTAACGTAATGACCAAATATAGTCATGCAACCGCTTGAGAAATATTTTCCATAATTTTATATATCCAACGAGTTGTTCTAGGCCTTATTTGGACAAGTAAAACACAACTTATGAGGCCAAATATTTCTCTTATGTGATTTCTACTGAAAGACTTTACTTAATTTATTATGAATCACAGAAGCCTGAATACAGAAATTAATTTTGTTTAAAAATTCGGAGCTTGATCTTTTGCTAAATTTTAGACTGTGATCAAATATAGTCAAGCAACCACTTCAGAAATATTTTCCTTAATTTTATATATCCAATGAATTATCCTGGGCCTTATTTGGCTAAGTAAAACACAACTTATGAGGCCAAAAAAATTTCTTATGTGATTTCTACTGAAAGACTTTGCTTAATCTAGATAAATTTCAACAAAGGAGACTACATCTTGAATCTTCTAAATACTTAATCCTTAATACTATGATTTTTTGCATATCTTTTGATGGAATTCTTCTATGTTGTGTAGACAATGAGGTAACCAACAAACTATTACAAGTTTCCCATGGGTCTATCTTTTCTAGTATGCACATTGGCATCCATTTCGTTGCCAAATCAACAACACACAAAATATTAAAGTCTAGTTTCTATTGACTATCTATATTTAGGGATGGTTATAAGTTTGTCCAAAGATACAGTGAATGACAAAATGTGGTTAGAAAATAAAAAATTAACACTTTCCATTTGCAACTGGTCATCCCAGTCTTTCCTTTTTCTAAATGTGGATTGCAATTTATGTGGAACTATCAATCCACCTTCATTTGTTGGGCACATATTTATCTTGACTGCTACTAACTACTTCACAAAATGGGCAGAATCGGTACCTCTAAAGAATTTCAAAAATGAATAAGTGATTAAGTTTCTTGAAAATAACATATTTTCTAGATTTGGCCTACCTCTTGAAATCATTCAGATAATAGACCATCCTTTATTTCTACCATATTTACTGAATTTTGCACTAAATGGAGGATCAAACACTCTACATCATCGACCTATTACCCACAAGGTAATGGTCAGGCTAAGTCCACCAACAAGAATTTAATCATAATCCTCAAAAGAATCATCAATGATAAACCAAGAAGTTGGCACACTCTATTGAAATGCATCTTATGGGAAGATAAGGCCATTGTCAAATCAAGTACTCAATCATCTCCTTTCTAACTTGTTTATGGCGAAGTGGTTTTTATGTCTGTAGAAATCAAATTAACTTCGTCGTGGTTAACTCTGTAGAGTGAGAAATTGAATTCAACTGATATACCTCAAAGAATCCTTGTGTTGTTGGCATTGGAAAAAGAAAGAAATCACTCAGTGGACAATATAAAAGGAATAATGCAAACAATTTAAAAAAATTGATGAAAAGTACGAAAATGTTAATTTTTCAAGTTGGTCAAAAGGTCCTACTATGGGATTCCTCTCATGCTGAAAAGGGAAATTATTTTAAGTTTCAGAAGTTGTGGATTGGTCCCTTGGTGATCATTGTCACTATTGGGATAAATTTATATTTTCTCAAGGACAATAACGATCACCTCCTTTCTTACACAACCAATGGGTCACACCTCAAACCCTACATTGAGGTTGATAAGGGATAAAACAATGCCTTTTACTTACAATTTGTATATATTCGTGTTCAGTTTTCTTTCTAGTCATTTATTTTTTATTTTCTTGTTGCATAGTTATATTTTATTTTCTTGTTTTTCTTTCTGTTCAATTATTTTTGTTGGCATCCCTCCCTATTTTTCTTTGCATTATTATGTTTTAAGTTTTTTTCTTTTACTTACATCAACCATGTTTGAGTATAGTTACATTTTTCTTACAGCTAGACCTATCTTTGATATCATCAATAACTGCTCTAATATGTATGAATTTTTATGCAAATACCTTTGAAAAAAAAATATTTCAAACTAGGAAACAAGATGATGTTGTTATGCTACTAGTCATTTCCTCATCTTTTTTCTGCACAAAAACACCATAGATGATGCTTTATCCATATTTCTTGCATCCCCTTTCCTGCCCTTATATGACAAATTGCTTACCATCTCTCATTATTGAAATTTTTATTGATTTCACCGCAAAGAACATGTGTTTTGGTCTGTTTTACATAGCCCTCCCTATGAAGTCACTAGAATGTTGAGTCACCTACCCACAAAAGCGCAAACCATTGCAATATTCTATAAGTCCTCCTCCTGAAAGCAAAGAGTAAAAGTTTTAAAATGAAACTTTAATTAAAACATGGTAGGTGGGGTCCCCTCTCCCTTGGCATAATAACTTATAAGGAGATAAATATGTAGTTTTTTCCTATTTCTATATGCAAAATTTTCTATAAGGGTTTCAAAATTGCTTGTACGTGATATGTGTGATTGCAACATGAAATTAAAAGTGGAAAATTGCAAAATGTTCTTCCAAACAAAAATAGCATATTATCATCAAGAATTAAATTGGTTCTATGACTATTTCTTTGCCTTAGCATTGAGGGATATGAAAACTTATGTTGGAAATCCCTTGTGGTTATATTGCTTCCACAAAGCAGATTTATTGTCAAAAATGGTAGTTGCGAGTTTGAAATTTTTTTTTCATTCATAATTAGTTTGATAATTAAGAGCCTCTTATGATGACTATAGATAGCATGAGATGTGGACATTAAGGCTAAAAAGTTCAAATATATTCACATCCATTTTTAAGTAAATTTTAAAATAAAATAAAAAGGTCATCGGGAAAAAAGTTTGGTGGTTAATTCATCCACATTTCCTAAACTATCATATTGATTGTGAAATAGTCAAAATCCAAGCTTACAATATAACAAAGCACATGTGCCAACGACTTATAGCAAAGCCAAAACATGGTTAATAATCAATGAAATTACCACCAATGTATTATATATGCTTGTAAATAATGCAACGTATGTGGCTCAACAAAAAACATACGATGATGGTGTATATTGTGAAGGTGGTAATGTACTATTTAAATTTCAATGTGGAGACATTTATTCCGGCATAATATTTCGCAACTGTTGTATACATGTAATAAACCTTTGATTAAATAAATACATTGCATACGGTATCAATGCATGGATACGATGCTCTGGTAAATTTAGTGTATGTGATGTGCTTCAAAAGATGAGTTGCATCGGGCTACCACCTATGGGCGTAGTTAATAAGCCTCACTAGGTCTGCAATCATTTTGAAGCTATCTCAACTTGGTGGAAGCTTGAAGGTTTCATGGGAACCTTGTCTTTATCTCAACTTGGTGGAAGCTTCAAGGTTTCATGGGAACCTTGTCTTGATGCACAAGGAGGCTCATAAACTACCTATAACTTCCCAACCATGCTATTTAAGTTCTCAGGAAAAAGGCATGGGTTAGCTCCTCACTCATTTTGAGAGATTAATAGCAATCTCAATAAGTATTTTCATTGTTTGGCCCTATTTATTGCTTCTGAAAGGGTTTAAACCTATTTCACTATCTTTTATGTATCATTTCCTTGCGTTGAACTCAACTCTGCATTCATACTTGTTGTTTTTGGATTATCATGATTAACCTGGGTCAAAACCTAAGTTCCTCTCCATTGGTTTCAAAAAGAACACATAATAAAATTATGACTCTGTCCTATTACAAAAATAGTTTAACATGAATGAATTGAATCAAAGTTTTTCACGTTATCATAATGAAAATAAAGGGCCACCTACTGCTCTATTTCAGCACCCAACCCATTGTATTCATGAAACCTCACTCTCTATGGCCAATAATCGTCCTAAATCTGCAACACCTTCACTCGTTGACCATGTTTATAAAAATCCATTAAGAATCTTTGATTTTTTCCTCAAGGTTTGCCAGTTTTGAAGCATAAAAAGAGATTTATTTTCAAAATAATTCACCTGTGTGGCTAATGAAATGAGATTTCTCGGTAAATAAATAACCTCACTATAACTTTTATTAATTTTGAAGTGCATAATAGTTCATATTGAATGTCTTTAAAGGCTCATTGTCTACAACAATTTGAGATGCCTAGCTCTCCTTCTGTTCATAGCACAATTATCTACATTTTATAGTGTAATCCTGAAACTCTCATTGCAATTTTCTATTTCTTTCAGTCATAAAATAATTCATTGAATAATTCGCAGGGTATGAACAAGAGAGGGCATATACGCCATCAACAAAATCTTAGTCACTTTTACCCTATTTCATGTCATATATTCCTCTGTTATGCCAACTATTATACACTGCAAGCCCTCATAAATTTTTCTATAACGGGTCATAATACCAAAGTATCTTTGGTGTATTATTATATTCAAATTCTTTTTACAGCCATGCCAAACTCACCACTTCATTTTTGAATCTTTGCAATCCATAAATCTACCTTGTTTGTATAATAAATCCCTTTTTCCATGGTGCTATGAACCAATTACCATAAAGTGTTTGTTTTACCATAGGGCAAATAAAATATAGTCCCAACTCAGGCTCTATAAGAAAAAATATTCAGTCACCATATTATCACTTCCCATCGTCCTACACCAGTATGGCATCCCCCACATTGTATACAAAATTTATGTTACTTCCCATTATGCATAGTAAGAGGATTCATGATATATATCAATATTGGATATTGTTTGGCTACATCATCCAGGCGTCTTATGTATTGGTATGCATACAGTTCAATGAAAAGCATTTTAGGAACCACTTGCTAAGACATAAGCCAACTCACTCACTCCTTAGTTTTCAATGGGGTATGTTATGAAATAATCGAGTTATGTCTTAGTTTACATAATATGACAACCTATTGTATATATTTTATTTATATGATGTTTATGATGCTTAGTGCTAAGTGATGTTCATATTATTTCTCACTCAAACATATTCTGTTGCCATACTTTTGTCTGTAAAATATGCTCAACTATTTGATCTCATTTCATCTATATTTCAAAAGAAATAAGGCATCATTTTACGGTTTATATTCTTTTCCCAGACTTTGAAAAGAAAAAAACGTCAATTGTACACATATAAGTTCATATTTTCACTAAAATTCCTCTGTATCAAACATATAAAGAGTTTTTTTCCATGTCATACATGAGCACTTTCCCTTCCCTGTATATAATGTTTTTCCACGTGTATGTTTTTCACATACCCTAACAATTGCTTAAACATAATTCTAAATGTGATATACTTTGTTTTACATAAGACTTGTACTATGAGACTCATTGTGCTCACATGTTTGGTTATCTATTGTATATAATGAGCTTAGCAAAGGCCCACATGATAACATAGAGGGGGGAATATATCATGGAGAGAAAATAGAAATGATAGACTCCAATTATCTATTTACTTCAACGTAGATTCTGAGTTTAATCAACTCACTTAGACTGGTCACCTCTGCTCCAGAGGCCCACCACCTCATAATCCTACTTCACAATTCTCTCAAAATATCCCCTTGCATCATCCTAGTATAGTAGAGATTCTGAATCAACCACCACAGTAGCAAATGCCACTTCAATTTGATGGATGGGATCCTAATCCCATTGCACCACCATTTGGATATGCATGTTGACCATCCATTTCATACCATTCAGTACATCCTCTCATCTTTTCTCATCCTACGCCTTCAACTTTCTCACAAGCCATGTCTCAGCAGCCTAGCAAGCCTGTACATTGATCTAATCACATTTTTGTAGGAACACTTCATCCATCTACATCACTGCACACTCCTCTCCATAGGCCACTTCTTCCCATATTCATACTAGTCGTTCAAGGATAGAGGATAAGAGGGATGTTTCCTTTGAAGACATGCATCTAGAGATACAAGGAGGAGGAAAGGAAAGAAATGTAAGGGAAAAGAATTGGAAACTAGCTACCATAGATGTCCAAAATTAACATGATATTTTTTATTTTCTTCACTATCCATTTTATTTCATGTTGACTTATATTTATGGCATATGTTATAACATGTTTTTCAACACATTTTATTTTGAAACAACACTTTATTTTGGGCATGATATATATATATATATATATTTTGATGATATATTTTGGGAGGCACAAGCTGTTATGCGATGGTTGACATGGTATTTTTATATATATTTACTTTTATGATATTAGAAATGCACATGATGCATGCAAGAGTCACAAGGGTGAATTTCAGTTTATGGGACATATGATGAGAGGGGAGGATAGGGTGGGGCTATCAACCATATTTAATTAAAATTTAATTATAACTCCTTCTAAGTCGTCCTTGAATTATAAAACATATTTGAAGACACTTAAATAAATAAAGAAATAAATTATAAAAGTAGTTGAGATCCTTAACCATCGCAACGGAATACAAAATTGGAAGAAGGTAATGGAGGGGATGGAAAAAACAGTGTGGTGGGAACTTTTCAAGGAGTGACAAGGAGAAGAGCACGTTCATATTTTTCTTGAATGATATTTTCCAGTCATCAATTATTTTCCTACATTTCTTTATGCTATTAGAAGGTTTGATATTTATTTTTGTGCTAATTAGCTAAAATTTTGCTGAGTATTTCGTTGATATTATCATATTGGAGAGTTCTGGAAAGACTGTACATATTGTTTTATTTGAATTTTATCACTTGAATGTTTATGCATGAATCATTTAGATATTAAACATTTTTTTTTAATTGATTTCTAGTCAACAATTTGTACAAGAATTGACCGAACAAGAAGTTGCACTCACATTTTATTAATAAAATTAGTGTTTCTACAACCATCTTTCAGTGCATATTTTTCTGAATTTTCTTACTTATATTTACAAAAACCTATGCTGAAAATTGCATCTGTGTTTATGAGTTATATGTTACAGTTTATTACCTTTACACGTGGTCTTTGGGATGACGAGGTATTTTCTTAAATCTGCTCATAAATTGATCATTTCTTTCAGCTGTATTTCTATTCATATTTTTAGTTTAATGCCATATATTTTTCTTACTATACATTCCTAATTGTTTCCTTGAATTTATATCATATTGCATATAACTTCATTTTGCTACAAATAGTTTTATGTACATACGTAGAAATTCTGAAAGCATTAAACATTGGGCCTCATCCCACTATTTCACATGCCCTCTAAGATTCGACGGGTTGTTAGTTAATGTAGGTGCATAGCCCGAACACAATAGATAAAGAATTTGAACGAGAGTTTACCAATGTGATGGGATGGTTACATGGTAATGTTGGAAAAAAAATTAAATGTTTTGTTAAGAAATTGTAAATATTTAAATCTAGGAGTGAGTTGATTTTTAGAAATAACTTGAATAATTTATTTTCTAATGTAACTATAGTTTTCAGCTCCCTTGTTTTGTGGAGAAGGGGAATCAATTAATTTTCATGACTTTTGGTTGTCATAGTCAGTTTTTAGGGAATAAAGGAAAGAGTGTTGGGAAGTTCTAGAAAGAGAGGAGAAGAGAGGAACTCATTGTTTCTTTGTGTAACTACAGTTCTGAAATTTGCAGACTCGCCTGTACTTTCCAATATATGTGAACTTGAAGGTATTTTTGTGTGAATGGCATAAATGAACAACAATTTGGACTATATATTTTGTGATTGTTACATGGTTTGAGATAGAATCAAATCCTTATGTTTAAACCAAATTGATTTCTATTGTGAATTGTTATTGATTGTAGTCTTATTCCTATGCGTTGATATTGGTGATATAAGTTTATCAAGAACTTTAGTGGTATTTGCGCACCTATCATAGATATAATCAAGAAACACACACAACCATTTTTTGGACAACAACAATAAAGAAAAGTTTCCAACTATTGAAGAAGAAGATCACTGAGAGGCGAGTGTTAAAGTTTCCCAACTTCAATTAGCTTTTCCAAGTAAGATGTGATTCCAGTGGGACAGATATTGGAGTTGTACTGAGCCAAGAAGATAAACCTATTGCATATTTTAGCGAGAAGTTAAGTGACTCAAAACAAAAATACTCCTCTTATGACAAAGAGTTTTATGTTGTGATTTAAGCTTTGAATCAATGGACGAATTATTTAATGCCTAAGGAGTTTGTTTTGTTCTCTGATAATTTTGCATTATAGTATATAATGCAGCAACATAAGTTGGATCATAATCATGCCAAGTGGGTCTAATTTCTGTAGAGTTTAACCTTTATTCTAAAGCATATAAGTGGACAAGGAAACAAGTTAGTCGATGTTTTAAGCAAGAGAAGTTTGATCATGCAAGACAGTCAAGTGCAACTCTTAGGCTTTGATTATTTGAAGGATTTTTATGAAGTTGATGTTGATTTTCAAGAATATTTTTATACATGCAAGAATCCTGTAAACAAAGATAACAGTCCATGGAAAGAGTTCATGTTGTAGGATGGTTTATTATTCAATAACATCTGACTATGTATTCCCAATTGTTCTATGAGAGATATTTTGATACAATAAAAGCACAATAGAGGGCTGGAAAGACATTTTGGTGTTCATAAGACACTTGGGCAGCTGAACCATTTTTATTTTTGGTAAAAGATGAAAGTGGATGTGCAGAAATATGTGAGTAGGTGCAAAGAGTGTCAACGAGTGAAAGGAAGGAGTCAAAATGATGGACTATATACTCCTTTACCCATTCCCAGTGGACCATGGGACTCAGTGAGTATGGATTTTGTTGTGGGTTTGCCAAAGACTTAGCAAGGTAATGACTCAATACTTATAGTCATGGACATATTTACAAAAATGGCTCATTTTATTCCATGTTACAAAACTAGTGATGCTACACATATGGCTAATTTGTTTTTCAATGAAATGGTTCGACTACATGGTTTTTCGAAGAGTATAATTTCTAACATGGGAACAAGGTTTACAAGGAAGTTTTGGAGAAGCTTGTGGAAGAAACTTGGAACCAAGTTAAACATTATCTAAGCTTATCATCCACAGTCTAATGGACAAACTGAAGTTGTGAATAGAAGTCTCAGGAACATATTGAGAAGCCTTGCTGGTGATCATCCCAAGCAATGGGATCACGTATTAGCTCAAGCTGAGTTCACATATAATGATTCACCAAATAGGAGTACAGGGAAAATTCCATTTCATATTTTGTATGGAATGCATCCTAGGGGAGTTTGTGAACTACAATATTTGGGAAGATTGGAACAAATAAGTGCTGAAGGATAATATTTGTAGCAGAAATGAGTGAGTTACATGAGAAATTTAAGCATAGGTTACAAGTCAACAACTCTAAATACAAGTTGAAAGAAGATTTAAAAATAATAGAAGTGAAATTTGAGGTCGGAGGCATGGTCTTAGCTCACCTAAGAAAGGAGAGATTCTGAGGAAGCAATATAATAAACTTAAGATGAAGAAAATAAGTCCTTGCAAGATACTTCATAATTTTTCTGCAAATTCTTATGAACAAGAGTTACCTACAGGCATTGTTATTTCAAATGTGACTGGTTTGTATCCTTATCCAGCAGGTGACAAAGACTCAACTACAAAAAACACAGATAGTGATGCATTCAATGAGAAGCAGTGGGTAAAACAAATTCCTATGGAAAAAAAATTGGAAGTTGAAATGATTTTGGACACAAAGGTTGCAAACAAGACTAAAGGGAAGGAATATCTAGAATACTCGGTGAAATGGAAAGATAATCTAGTTGAGGATTTCATTGGATGAATGTTGCAACTCTATATAAAGCAAGATATTATGTAGAGGACCTTGTGAGAAAGAGCTCATAAATATTTCTTTAATGGGAAGCTTGATGTAGGTGTTGATCGAGGTGGCTCCAGGAAGGCTAAAAAATGAAAAACTTCAGATTTTGTCAAAACTATAACCATAACATAGAGCTCGTTGTCCTAATTCCAACAGCGTAGATGACACCTGACCATGTATGCTCGAGATATTCACAGTCAAATTTTTGGTCAACTTGGCCCCACTAGCTAAATTTAGTAGGTCGTTAACTAAATTTTGAAGCTAGTTAAATCTTAAGGTTTGGCTAAATTTGGCAGTAGTTAAAGAATTGAAAATTTGGCACCTATCAGTGGTCAGAATTGGTGAAATTGTCGCTTACTTAATTTTGTCGATAACCCTAAAAATATGGTAGGTAGTTTTTGAATTTGTTGGTTAATATATATATATATTAGGGTGGTGGGCCACCAGACCAGCGGACCCATCGACCCCTCCCCAACCATGGAATATTATATATATAAAATATTTTGTCATCCCAACAGCCAGGTTGACGACCATATCACATTTTTAGACTAGCAAGGCTTGAACACGCATAGGCTGCATGGCCGGCCCGCTGACCAATGGTCTAACAAACCAAACACACCGTAATATATGCCATGGCCACAAACCAAAATGGGAGGCCCGCGGGCTTGACCTCGAGACCTCCCCAATGAC
Source organism: Pinus tabuliformis (assembly GCA_031772625.1). Lineage (NCBI taxonomy): Eukaryota > Viridiplantae > Streptophyta > Pinopsida > Pinales > Pinaceae > Pinus > Pinus tabuliformis. The sequence continues at coordinate 612,650,189 of CM062813.1, forward strand.
AAGTATTTTTATCAAGCCCGACAACAAATCACAAGCAGGGTTGGCTTTGAAAATATCGCCCTCAATTTTATATTTAAACGAGAATTTCTACCATTCGACCATTGGAGATTAGAGGCTGAGAGGAGCTGTACAGTAGAACCTGGACACATTGCGAGCGTGATTTTCGAGATAGATAATATTTCAAGGGAATATTCCCTAGAATATTCCCCAAAATATTCCCATATAGAATCATTGAGCAATATTGGAGATTCCCTAGGGGCTAATTTTTTACGGTGTCAGAAACATGCCAAGTTTATACTCATTTGAACTAGTTTTTCACTAAGAGTCTAATGGTGCAGTCCATTTTCTAATCTAAGTAACATATTTTTCACCCATGTCCAGAAGAGAACCTTGTGAGAAATCTAAAGATTCTTGGGGAGCCCAAATTTGATTGAGACAGAAAGCGGTCAAGTTTACAGTCAAATTTCACAATATTTCACAAGGAATGCAATGGTGCACATAGTTTCTTCATCTGAGAAGTGAATTTCTAGGTCATCCCTGGAACTATAGGTATAAGGTGTATTGTTGTCATCTACTCATTTTATTTTGTTGAGATGATGTTTTATTCTGAGATCCATGTATGCCACTTTGTGAGAAAACCCTTACATGCCACTTTATGTGAGAGTATGTCATTTTGTCATGCTGAAGGAGAGATTTTATGAGTGGGAGTTCTTATGAAGAATTTCTCTTGGGAGAGAGACATGTCACTCTAATTAAGGGGGTTCATCCTTGTATAGACAAATATTGCATCTTGTACTCATCATCTTCTTGCAACAACTAATTAAGCAGCCTCCCCACTCTTGACACCAGGTCCAGAGACGTAGTCCACACTAGATGAACTTTGCTATCATATCATGCATTTATGTGTGTGTAATGCCCTACTTGACCCTATCAGACTAATTTTTATTAGTGTTTAATTAACCTACAGATATTGACTTACGAGTATTAAGTAATATTGGTATAAAAATACAATTGTGAATCTGTAATTTTATTTTACTAATATGACTTTTATTATTTGTTATTATTCTATTCCCAAGGTGTCTTCTCAACTCTACTTTTGGATAAAATATGGTCTTATCTAATTTATTTATATTCCCAAGGTGTCTTCTCAAATACACTTTTGGATAAGATATGGTCTTCTCCAATTTAATTCTAAATTAAATATCCATATTTATATTCCTGAGGTGTCTTCTCAAATCTACATTTAGATAATATATGGTAAGAAAAGTCAAGGATATTAAAATAAAAGGATGAGGCATAGTCATGGGATTAACTGTAAGTGGTTGAGGTGGAGGAGAGGAAGAGACATAAAGGGAAGGAGGATGAGAAAATAAGGGAGGGAGATCTTGGTTCTTTATTTTGGATGGGAGGATTTTATTTTGGGAGGAGGAATGTAGAGGAGAAAAGGGAGGGAATGGAGGCAAAAGTGAGAGAACTCAAACTTGGATCTATTGGAGACTATTGGTTCTAAGTTGGACACACTACAGCTGGTTGCACTTGGGATCAAAGGGATAGGGAACCTGTGGAGGTTCCTCGGGCTAGGATCTCATTCCTTGTTGGCTAGGAAGTAAATTCGACTAGGTATCCTAGTAGAAGCTTCCCAACATGGTCAAGAGCATCCCAACCAAGCCACTAGAACATGTATTCTATCAATTGTTGTTTTATTTATGTAAAGTGTTACAACTGAAATTCCTTACATGTTTAATACATTGAAAATCAAATTTTATGTTTTTTGTCAAATAATTGTTTTGTTATAAATACAATATTTTCCTTATTGTGATTAAATTAAACGATAAATTTTGTTTTAGTTACAAAAATAGGTTAGGTCCTCACATGTGGTATCAGAGTCCAGATTCAAAATCTAAGGCCTAAAACCCACCAGCCTGTTATGAATTTATATTTAAAAAATACTATTACATTGTGTGAATTAATGGAGATAGTAGTACCCATGAAGCTTAGAGCTTAGAGTATAGATAGCTTAAACCTTTACGTCATAGGATAAGCAATGGTATTCAAGCTATTAGTAACACATAACTATCAGCTTAAGTAGTACTATAGTAATCACCTGTTATAAGCACTGAGATAATAGATAGCAAGTTACTATGAAATCCATGAACAGTTCAATGAGTACCATATCATACATAAGAGCTTATACAATACATGATGACCTATCAGTGTTCACATAAAAGCTTGCAAGTTAACCTTCCCTATAACCATATGAATAGTGAGTGACTCCGTCCCTTTTTGAGCGCCTGCCATTTGAAGGTAGGTGGAGAAAGCGGTTCGTCCCCTCATCCTTGCCCCCGCGAAGGGAGGTCAGGTTATCCTACCCAAGGTAAGGATATCCCTTGGGAAGGTCCGGAGGGTCTTGCGCTTCCGAGTGCAAGGATATCCCTTACGTTATGCTCAGGTAAGCAACGTAGATCTATAGTTCATTCTGGGATCACCTCCATAGGGTGAGGTAACGAACTAATGAGATCTATTATATATATGTAATTACGCTCTATCGAATCCAATCACCGTACTTCTCTGAATGAGAAGTCAAACTTCCCTAACCTCCGCCAAGGTAAAATGGCCAATCTCGTAGGATGCGTAAGCAGGCTCGACTGTTAAGGACCTTTAGGTACTCGACCATAAGGACCTTTAGGTGCTCGACCAAGAGGGAGAGGATGCGTAAGCAGGCTCGACTGTTAAGGCCGCCATCACCTTTAGGTGCTCGACCAAGAGGGAGAGGATGCGTAAGCAGGCTCGACTGTTAAGGCCGCCATCACCTTTAGGTGCTCGACCAAGAGGGAGAGGATGCGTAAGCAGGCTCGACTGTTAAGGCCGCCATCACCTTTAGGTGCTCGACTGTTAAGGATGCGTAAGCAGGCTCGACCATAGGGAGAGGACCTTTAGGTACTCGACCCCAAGGACCTTTAGGTACTCGACTGTTAAGGATGCGTAAGCAGGCTCGACTGTTAAGGCCGCCATCACCTTTAGGTACTCGACCATAAGGACCTTTAGGTACTCGACTGTTAAGGAGAGGGAGAGGAGAGGGCCGCCATCGAGAGGATGCGTAAGCAGGCTCGACCATAGGGAGAGGACCTTTAGGTACTCGACCCCAAGGGAGAGGAGAGGAGAGGGCCCTTACTTCTTCATAGGGGTCGCTCATCCATTCCGATGGGTGAGGGTTTACCTTTCATTTCAGGACCTTATCTATCTCCGTTCCCAATCAATCACTATGGAGACGTATTCCACCTCACCCAGGGGGAGAATCATGAAATGAAAAGCAGACCGACCCCCACTTCTCTTATTTTCTCTCTTACTTATGATCCATCCCACCCATCCCAATCATTTCGAAGACGACTCCGCCGATCCCACCCAAACAAAAGAGAATTTAGAATCAAGTCCCCTCCGGAATTTCCTTCCCCTCCGTTCTACGTTCCCGACCGAAATGGATCTTGTCAAATATTCAACATTTCCTATGATCATTTCTCTCTCAGGTATTCGGGGAATCTTCCTAAATAGACGAAATATTACTATTATGTCAATGCCAATTGAATCAATGTTACTAGCTGTCAATTCGAACCTTTCGGTATTTCCCGTTTATCCGGATGATATGATGGGTCAATTATTTGCTTTATTGGTGTTAACGGTGGCAGCTGCGGAATCTGCTATTGGGTCGGCCATTCCGGTTATTACTTTCCGAATTCGAAGGACCATTGCAGTAGAATCTATCAATCGCATGAAGGGTCGAGCAGCACTAATTATTATATTATTAGTTAGGAAGAAAAAGTTGCTTGTTCCCCGCTTCCTTGATGCTTATTGGGTGGGGGGCATATGATGAGTGAGCGTTAAAACGATGGCGGCCTTAGCAGTCGAGCCGATGGCGGCCAGTCGAGCATGCTTACGCATCCTGCCGGTTAGGGTTTGCTTATTGGGTGGGGGGCACGGGATGGGTGAGCGACTACGTTCCTCTCCCGTTGGTCGAGCCATGCTTACGCATCCTCTCCTTTTAGTCGAGCGTGCTAACGCACCCTCACCATATGATGGATGAGCGATAAATCGATGGCGGCCTTTATAGTCGAGCCTGCTTCCTTGATGCTTATTGGGTGGGGGGCATATGATGGATGAGCGACCCCTATGAAGAAGTAAGGGCCCTCACCCATATGATGAGTGAGCGTTAAAACGATGGCGGCCCCCCTCTCAAATAAGTAACTAAAGGCAGTCGAGCGTGCTTACGCACCCTCACCATATGAATAGTGAGTGACCCCTCACCATATGAATAGTGAGTGACTCCGTCCCTATGAAGAAGTAAGGGCCCTCACCCATATGATGAGTGAGCGTTAAAACGATGGCGGCCCGGGGGTCGAGCGTTCGTTACCTCACCCTCACCATATGAATAGTGAGTGACCCCTCACCATATGAATAGTGAGTGACTCCGTCCCTATGAAGAAGTAAGGGCCCTCACCCATATGATGAGTGAGCGTTAAAACCCTCACCATATGAATAGTGAGTGACCCCTCACCATATGAATAGTGAGTGACTCCGTCCCTATGAAGAAGTAAGGGCCCTCTCCCTCTCCCTTATGGTCGAGCACCTAAAGGTGATGGCGGCCTTAACAGTCGAGCCTGCTTACGCATCCTCTCGATGGCGGCCCTCTCCTCTCCCTCTCCTCTCCCTCTCCTCTCCCTTATGGTCGAGTACCTAAAGGTCCTCTCCCTATGGTCGAGCCTGCTTACGCATCCTTAACAGTCGAGTACCTAAAGGTCCTTATGGTCGAGTACCTAAAGGTGATGGCGGCCTTAACAGTCGAGCCTGCTTGCGCATCCTCTCCCTCTCCTCTCCCTTATGGTCGAGTACCTAAAGGTCCTTAACAGTCGAGCACCTAAAGGTCCTTATGGTCGAGTACCTAAAGGTCCTATGGTCGAGTACCTAAAGGTCCTCTCCTTAACAGTCGAGCCTGCTTACGCATCCTTAACAGTCGAGTACCTAAAGGTCCTTATGGTCGAGTACCTCTCCTCTCCTCTCCCTTATGGTCGAGTACCTAAAGGTCCTTAACAGTCGAGTACCTAAAGGTCCTTGGGGTCGAGTACCTCTCCTTATTAGTCGAGCGTGCTTACGCACCCTAAAGGTCCTCTCCTTAACAGTCGAGCCTGCTTGCGCATCCTCTCGATGGCGGCCCTCTCCTCTCCCTTATGGTCGAGTACCTAAAGGTCCTCTCCTTAACAGTCGAGCCTGCTTACGCATCCTTAACAGTCGAGCACCTAAAGGTCCTTATGGTCGAGTACCTAAAGGTCCTATGGTCGAGCACCTAAAGGTGATGGCGGCCTTAACAGTCGAGCCTGCTTGCGCATCCTCTCCCTATGGTCGAGCACCTAAAGGTCCTTAACAGTCGAGTACCTAAAGGTCCTTATGGTCGAGCACCCTAAAGGGTCCTCTCCCTATGGTCGAGCCTGCTTACGCATCCTTAACAGTCGAGCACCTAAAGGTCCTTATGGTCGAGTACCTAAAGGTCCTATGGTCGAGCACCTAAAGGTGATGGCGGCCTTAACAGTCGAGCCTGCTTACGCATCCTCTCCCTCTTGGTCGAGCACCTAAAGGTCCTTATGGTCGAGCGATAAATCCCTCACCATCGGAATGGTGAGCCCCTACCGGGCCTCTCCTTAACAGTCGAGCCCCTGACGGACCTTTGGTCGAGCCAGCTTTCGCTTCCTCCGACCGACGAACAAATATGAAGAAGTATACTCCTCCGACACAAGTGCATATTCCAAAGTTCCCATTACATTGGCTTCCGCCAACCCAACCAACAGTGAAAAAGCGCCAGCCCCATCCATAGGGGCACAGCTGTTCTATTTCATTCTATTTTATAAGTCAAGCGGATTTCTCCCTATTATATTCGTTCCTTAAGTCAAGTACGAAATGATATAAGCGCTTTAGCCAGCCTTGGCTTGGTTGGAATGTTGATGTTTGGGAGGGAGGTGCTTACTTAGGGGAGTTATGTTTCTCTCTGGGTGGGAGAGAGAATAAGTACGCAGTTATATTATAATAGAATGACTGAGGTGTTTATCCACGAACCCTCACCATATGAATAGTGAGTGACCCCTAAGTAATAAATATAGGGCCCTCTATTTTGGGAAAATAGAGCGATAAATCGATGGCGGCCCCCCTCAAATAAGTAACTAAGGGCAGTCGAGTGTGCTTACGCACCCTCACCATATGAATAGTGAGTGACCCCTAAGTAATAAATATAGGGCCCTCTATTTTGGGAAAATAGAGCGATAAATCGATGGCGGCCCCCCTCAAATAAGTAACTAAGGGCAGTCGAGTGTGCTTACGCACCCTCACCATATGAATAGTGAGTGACCCCTAAGAAGTAAGGGCCCTTGCCTGCCGGAAAAAAAAAACAATAAGAAATAGAACTACAGTTTTTGATTGAAACCATCATGCATGAATTTGAACAAGCGTATCAATGCTAATAAGTGTCAAAATCGGATCTGGGATACCCTTATATATCTGTATCTATATCTATATCTACAGAAGACTGGAGAAAACCGGACTCCATTTGATGGAGCTGGAAGGTCACTAAAGCTCTGGCTGGGCACATACATTTGGATGGATCACTAAAGCTCTGGCTGGGCACATCTCGACTGGCCGCCATCACCTTTAGGTACTCGACTGTTAAGGATGCGCAAGCAGGCTCGACTGTTAAGGCCGCCATCACCTTTAGGTGCTCGACTGATAAGGACCTTTAGGTACTCGACCATAAAAACAATGCCAAATAATATATATTTTATATATAAAAAATCCAAATAATTTTCTCTTTTTAAGAGAATAAGGATGTGAGAGTTTGAAATATAAATATATTCCATAATAATATGAGGTCATAATTTTTTTTATTTTTATTTTTAAAGGCCTCAAATGTCTAAAATGCTCGATCAAGGTCCTAGATGTTTGCCAATCTTATGTAGTTGACTACTACTTAGTTGTATGGAGGTTCTTCTTGACTCAAATTCTCTAGTTGAAAATAAATTGCATCTAATGTAGAAAACCCACCCTTAGAACAAGCCTGTACAAGTGGATTCAAAGACTAGAAAGACTTTAGGTGCTTGATCAGGCACATTTTTTGTTTCTGAGTGCTTGATCAAGCGCTAAAGACTTCAATTCTCTATGACAGTGCTAGTAGGTGAATCTTTGTAAATGATATGATTGTTATTTTGGAGAGTTGTTTGAAAGAATTTTTTCTCCATTAGTGCTTTGAAGCGGTCCATCCTTCTTGAAATCAAAATTGTTGGGTCATTGTAGCGATTTTCTTATAAATACTAGTAAGTTCCCATTAAGCAGTGCACACTTTCCCTATCACTGGTTTGCTAAGCAATGAATCACCCTCGAAATTTCATATTTTTCGTATCATCTAAGTTTCCTGACAATGATTGAAGAAATCGGTACATTATAACCATGTTCGATAATTTCATGATATGTGGAGGACTTGAAAGGATTTTTTATGCCTACATGAATTCAATTTGAAAGGTTTCTTGAATTCTCTAATTGGTTGGACTCCAAATTAGTTGTAATTGAACCCTCTACAAGGTTCGTTTCCCATTTCACCTATACTCATTTCAATGTGAACTGAGTTCTGCACCCTAATAGTACGGAGCATATTCTACTCCTGTAAATGCAGGAGGTTTCTTTGCCCCTTAGGTTGAGCTCTTATGTAATGACTACTAGGCATACTTGTGAAACTTCTTGCCGAGGCCTGAGAAGATCTACTAGAGTCCCCAGTTTGAGGTCGTTGTGTGTTTGCCAGAGCACTAAGGTCCAGATTAGAAAACTCAGAACAACGACAACAAGGGAATTTTATGTTAAGGCGAACCATCCCTAAATGCATTCTACAAGAAAATTATGTGCACATGGGAACCCACGTACCTTAATTCCAACATGGAAATCCCTAAAGAAGATAGGGCACTCACTATAATTTGTAGGCACTGCCTTCATACGGAATTTTGGAATCTCCTGAATAAGTGTTTTGATTTCTTCCCTTTGTGCTGGTGTCAAGTAAAGGCAAGGGTGATATGTCACAGTATCTTGTACCATGCCCCACAATGCCTTCCCAACAGCTTCAAATGCCTAATCAGGCACTCTGATAAGATGAACCAAAAAACCACAAATTCAGAAATAGGAAACCCTTGTGCCCATTGTGGAGGTGCCTACCTCCACATCAACCACTTCTCAGTAGAAATGCAGGCAATACAAATAAGTCCACAGAAACTAAAAAGAAACCAAATTAAGAAGCCCCATCTTTTACCATTTTTAGCTAGAAAATTTCTTGCAATGGTAAACCATATGCTTCCAATTACAGTCCAAGCCCATAGAAATGGATAAAGAACTAGGAAAAAGATTGAAAGAACCACAATTCTCCTGCAGAATCACAAAAATCTTTGTTGGCGACCTAGATCCAATCCCATTCCATTTAAAGTTGATTCTTATCACGAGGAAGAAGAAGTTGTAGAAACATAATACAAGAGGAGGAGCTTTGAGCTTGGAATATCAACGAGCTAATTCATCGTCAAGTCCAATGTAATCAAATCCCCCAACATCTGAATTCAGCAATGGATTTAAGGGTTTGGCCGATCTATGGGAGTTGAGAATAAGTTGCAAAGCACTTTCATCTTGGAACTGTGCGAGAAGATGATTGACTTGTTCCCCATTCTCTTCCCCTCTCGGCAACCTACTCCAAATTGTGTTGTTGGAAGACCTTCCATCAATTCATTTTTTAAGTGTCTAGATTATGTGTGTCCCCTGGTTTCGAAACGGCAACATGTCTATGCAGAAAATCAATCAACTTCATTGTTTTGTTTACACAGTTAAATATTGTCGAGAAAAGAAACCAAAGTCATCTAAGAAATTTATTTTACATTTGCACCTAAAAATGCAACCACTAGGGCACAACTACAGACAAATAAATGCTGGTAAAATTCATTTAGCATTTACCAACAATGTAGGCCTCAATTAAATTGATGATATTTTGTTAAGGATACTTTAAAAAAATCAAACAAAAATGTTTTTGTTTAAGAAGATGATGTAAGACCAGGAACTCCAGTGTTGCTTGAGATTGGTAAAATATTATTACAGTATGGAACTCCAATGTTTCCTGAGATTGGTAAAATACTCTTACAGTGTGTAACATTCCTAACTTTTGTTTACCGAGTGATCTAATCAAATTTGAAATTAAATAAACTAGCTACATTTTATCTTTATTCTTATGCAATAATTTATTAATTTCTTCCCTTCCTAAATAAAAAAATTGTGCTAGAATTACAACATTTTGTCATCTAACAGAGCATCCAAATATTCTTGTCATCCCCAAAACTTGGCATCGTGGAAAATGAGAAATTAAGAAATAGTACAAATGAGTATACTTATTTATATTTATATATATGGCACTAAAATGAATATAGAAATATAATATAATATATAAGTAAAATGTAAGTATAAAACGAGAAAAAGATTTTATTAAAAAAATAAAAAATAAAAATGTTAAGAGAATAGGAATGCATATTTAGCTTCACATAAAATAAGACAAGACAAGTACTCTTTAAAAAAATATGTTACTATAGAATCTATTATGTATACTAATGAATCTAATATGTTACCTTATGTTACCAAGCCACTAAGGTACTTAAAACTAGAAAACTTTGTTCTCTTAAATATTCGAATCTTCCCTGTCTAACATAAACTAGCAAAGAAATTTTCTCGCTCAAAGAAAAAAACACAAGAAAACGATAGTTTCGGTTGGAAACAAGGAGCAATAAAGACAGAAGTGGAGAGAGGGTTTTATGTATCCTATGAGGGAGAGCAAGAGAGGAACGTGGGCCTCATGCAAGGCATGGCCGGCATGAAAACCAACTACCAATATTTTTTTTATTATATATATATATATATATATATATATATATTTTTCTTTTTTTTATTATATATATATATTTCTTTTTTTTATATATATATATATATATATATATATATATATATATTTCTTTTGATTATCATTGTATTTTATAATATTTATAATTATTTTTTTATTATTTTCATTCTAATTGATTATATTGCTCTTTTTATGTATATTTTATTAAAAAAATATATTTGTTAAATTAATTTAATTAACAATCTTTAGAGTATAACCTTTCTAGTTATGCTTCACCCATTCCCTTCATGCAAAATAAAGAAAGAGCATATATTGTATCTTAGGGCCTTGTGGTATATTTAACATTATCTTATGTGTAGTTAGTTAAAAATATACAAGTTTGACTTTTTGTATTTATATTTAGTCACATTTTTCAAAATTATATATGTCATAAAGATACAAGTTGAGTTTACTTTACAAATTTATGCAAGTAAAACTTTAAATTTTTATATATATAGATGGAGAAGAGTTTACAACTCACTACATATATAAAATAATAAATTAACCATAAAAAATTAAAATATATATAAAAAATATTAATCATGCTCATAATGTTAAACTACTGCATCCATGAGAATTAAATAGTTGGAATGCATATACACCAATGGTAGAGTTCCTTAGGACATTCATTACATTAATGTTACTGCCCACCATAATTTATGCCATTCTTTGCATAAATTTAGATAGGAGTAAATATGGAAGTATGTGGATTTACAAAGGTTAGTGCCCACCAAAATTTATGCAAGTTGTGGCAAAAATTTCATATCAAAGAATTATTGACATTGGAATCAAAGAAAACCCAACTATATGTCCAAGGAGTGTGTAGCCTCCTATAGGGTTAAGTGTCTATTAAAGGAATAAAGGGAAAAAAAAAATCTTGAAACGAGATTTACGAATGCTTAAGACATTTGCACTAACCTTTTTAATTTTCTAGTTTTTTATTTTATCACTTCACATTAACAAACTTTAGTGATTACATGTTCAAGTATATTGCAGTTATGTCATGGGTACAACAAAATATACTAAAAGGATGAGTGTATATATAAGTATATGTATGTATATATTGTGTAAAAATGGGTTAACCATATCTATCTAGAGAATTCCTATAATTGAAGGTAAATTGAAAATGAATAATATGAGATTTAAATATACAAGTTATCAATAATTTAAACATATTATATTGGCAACAATATCATGTTATCAATAAATGAGAAGTTCAGATAGAAGGGTCTCATTAAAATTAAAATAGATATTATGGTCTAGATGGACACTGGTAAAAAAACCATTCCATTATAATAAACTAAGGTATTAAAAATATAAGTTGATAATGCTCTTTGATAATTATACATATATCCTTTAAAAAAAAGGAAAAGAAAAACAATTGTCAGAATTGTAGTGATATTATGGAATTGTAGTGGTATTATGGGTGTTACATTGTCTGTATATATCAAAAAGATTAACTTGGAAACATGCAAATTCATTCAACACAAGTGTTGTGGTAGTATGAAGAAATTAATGTCCTTCATGTTTATTTTACACTAGTAGAGAGTAGGGCATTGATAGGTGTATAGGAAATTATGGAGAACTAAGACGAGATATTAATTTATGCATCCTTTAGGTGACGACAACTTATATTATATTTTCAATGAGGAAAATAAATTTCTAAGGAGAATTTGTGCTAAAACAAACGAGTTAGCAAAGGAGCCTCTTATGGTTGATTAAGGAATGAAAGTTTTCAATGAGTGATAGATGAAAATTGCCCCTTGATTTAAAACAGGGTTACCTAAGAAAGTCTAAAAGGGACTGAAATTCATGATTGATTAATGAATGATTAGAGATACTAGAAGAATGATGTATTAGTATCAACAATGAATGTGAATGTGTGGACATGAAAGCATAGTTTTATGTTGGAATGTTAGTTTACATAAGTCCTCATACAAGTTGCATAACATTTCCTTCACCACAAGGTTCAATCTAGGATAGATGATACCAACAAAGTATACAAACTTTTCAAAATAACTATTAAATGCTTATAATAATAAGCATCAATGTGACAATTATGTGGAATATTCTAGGATAATGATAATCACTTTAGATGAGAGGGAAGGTGTAATAAAGTGTACTAAGTTAGAGAAAAGAAAAGAGATGACAATTTATATGAATAAGTATGAGGATCATGAAGAAAAGTTGGTGCTTAGTTAAATGTAAAGAAAAGTTAATTTATATACCATTGATTAAATAAGATTGAACAAATCATGTTTGATCCTAATAAGGATTATGTTATTTAAGTATAAGAAGGTGCCAACAACATTTATACAAAACAAGAATCTAAAAGAAATATTAATAAAATGGATTAGAGATGGATCATTTATGAGAAAAGATTGAATATGTGATCATAAGTTCATTAGTGAATTATAAAGTCTCTGAAAGACAACATGACATAGATTAAGAGAATCATGACCTTTTCAAGGTAACATTAATGAAGGGAAATGCTACAAATGAAATGAAATAAAACAAGATAATTGAATCAAATAAAAATCCTAGAAGATAAATAAACTTATTGATAATATGTGATTCCACAATCAATCAACAATGTGTGGATTTGACTTGACAACAACAATAAATGGTTAGCAAGTGGAAAAGAAGAAAGTCATAACAAAGGATGGTAGACATAAGTTATCCAATGGATTACGCACTTCACCCTTCACCCTTCTCGCTTCATAACCTGACTTGGATGTGGTGCTTATGCTAGAAAATTGTGGCTAGGTGGTAAATAACTCCAATTCAAACAATTACTATAGATAATCTTGAATAAGATCATTTTTTTAACTATTTACTTTGCTATGTTGAACCACACTATGTTATTTCCTTACATTATTTCTAATTCATGTGCGTATAATGGCTACTTAATTTCCATTCCTATGGACATTATTGTTTTTTCAAAATAATCCTATATACATTACATAAGGAATCATTTCAAAAGGAAACTAAGTGCATTACATGCATATATGCATATTTGGGTTGTCCATGTGATATGGTTGTGAGAAAGATATTTGTGAAACTAACAAGCCTCAAAAATAAAGTTGAAAAAAAAGGTTATATATTGCACCAAAGTTGTTGTGTTTGTTGAGTTAACAATGATTGTTTAGAGCACTATGAAGCTCAAAAAAAAGAAAAAAATGTCCGCACGATTATTAGTGGCAAGTGGAAGAAATTTCTACCAAAGTCTAGTTCATTTATTAGATGTTAGAAATAGTAATATCCACCTACTAGACAACAAAACTAAATAAATCAAGAATGTATCCATTTCCATTGTGTATAGAGATTTTAGTGGAATCCTTGAGAAATTGAGTTTTAAGGGTGATAGGAACATGATTGAAATTGTATTAAGTCATGCATCACATTTTAACCAAAAGGCTACCAATACAATGTTAAAAGACCCAGAGAAGACAATGTTAAGTAAAAAAAAAAATAAATTAAGAAAAATGAAATGGTTGTTCAAGTTGGATGGAGTGAGAAGTTATGATGTTCCATCCAGAGTGTTGGTATTTACTATTCTGACAAGATCTAAACAATGCCAATTATTATAGGCACCAATGCACATAATTGATGGTTAATAAAAATGATTTATGGAATGTAAATGACAATGGAAACTCTATAAACCCCAAAATTAAAATATTAAGAAAGAGAATTCACAAACTATTACAATCATGTAAGTTCATGAATATTATTTTCATAGTTGTTCACATCCTAGTCTCTAATTAAGATTTGCTTCACAAACATTACAAAAGGTATGCTTTAACAATATTAGAAATTTCTCTACATAGTGTTTAATTATGATTCATTGAGTCTCTAAATGTGCTCCATATACTATTACAAGTCCATGGACAGGATTTATCACTTTTCAGTGTTCAATTGTGCCTCACTTATTTGTCCCCAGTTGTGTTTTGCATAGAGTTTTTTACTTCTTAAAACTTAAGAAAACACTTAACCTAGTAGCAATTTACAAAGTGATAATATAATCTATGAATGTATAAATAGATACCCTTGTGATACTCTCATTTGAACTAGCTCTACTTTTCAAGATTTCTATATCCAATATTTAACATAATCTTTTACATATATATTATTTCTCAAACAATCATTGTGTGACTTAGTGAATGGTGGAGTCTGCACGCAAAACATCTATGGCCCCAAAAAAATAAATTATGTATTTTAATATATGAGTTTAACAACCTAGTTATAAATAAAATTCCCCGTCACATAACAATAACATAAATTTTCTATAATACCATACAAAGTACTCATAAGGTTCAATAGGACAGGTAGAACCCAAAATCTACTACTCGAGAGGATGTCGAGACTATATATCGTAACTAGCTTCACTTTTTGAGCATATGTGATGCCCATTTTGACTTAGATAGATACTTATACCAAACCTATCTTTGTAGTTTCATGTTTTTATTTATTTATGAACACTATGTAATATTGATGCATTTTAGTTGGACAAATGAAACTACTTATATAAAGAATTTGATGGATTAGGTATTTTTGACTAAAATATTTGATGTATGACTTATTTGATGTACGACTTACTTGGTTATTATTTATCTAGTGTATAACTTATCAGAATTATTGTTGTTTGATGTATGACTTAAGGGGATATGATTTATCTAATGTAAGATTTATTTCCAGTATGTCCTTATGAAGTACAAAATTGACACATGGATACTAGACTTAATAACATGATGATTAATATCACGTATATATATATATATATATATATATATATATATATATATATATATATATATATATATATATATTGTTGTTATGTATATGTGTGAATGAGAAGTAACCTGCAGATTTGAAAGAACTATATGATAACCAAGATCTACTCTTATGATGGGGGAATGTTGAGACATCCAATGAGGAATGGTATGATGTACATTGCTCTATTACATTTTGTATCTACTTGATATGCATTATTATGACATGGGTAAAGTGTAAATGGAAGGTGACAAGACTATCTAACTGGATTATTCGATGAAAAGTATCTAACCAGTGTCGTAGTGTGGTCCATATTAGGGTGTTGACCCAAATTTTGAGGAGGGGTGGAGATAGTTCCCACCGTGTAACCTCCAAGCCTGGAATTGTGGGAGGGAAGTGATGGACACACTCCCCTAGATGTTTGATCGTGATTGTCAGTTTCCTGTTGGGAAGTTAGGTTGATATAGTCAACACTTCTGCCATATTGGTTTTATCAGTGGTTAGATCGGTATAGTCAATGTCATAATATATTGTAGCAGAGTATGGATAAGATGGGAGTGGAAGTAGGTTAGGAAGGATAGGAGGCTATAGGTTAGTTGGAGACTCTTGATGGGAAGTGGTATCATTGCTTGACTTACTTAATTTGACTACTATATATCTCTCTATTTTGTTATGCCTTATTGTCAAACTTCTTTCATTTTCACTCTAACTTTGGGACAAATTTCTCTAAAGGAGGGGTGTATATAATGCCCTACTTGATTCTATCAGGATAATTTTGATTAGTGTTTAATTAACCTACTGATATTGACTTACAAGTATTAAGAAATATTTATATAAACCTACACTTGTAAATCAGTAATTTTATTTTACTAATATGACTTTTATTATTTGTTATTATTGTATTCCCAAGGTGTCTTCTCAAATTTACTTTTGGATAAAATATGGTCTTCTCCAATTTATTTCTAAATCAAATATCTATATTTCTATTCCCAAGGTGTCTTCTCAAATCTACTTTTGGATAAGATATGGTCTTCTCCAATTTATTTCTAAATTAAATATCCATATTTCTATTCCCAAGGTGTCTTCTCAAATCTACTTTTGGATAAGATATGGTAAGGAAAATCAAGGATATTAAAATAAAAGGATGAGGGGGTAGTCATGGAATTAATGGTAAGTGGTTGAGGTGGATGAGAGGAAGAGACATAAAGGGAAGGAGGATGAGAGGAGAAGGGAGGTAGATCTTGGTTCTTTATTTTGGATGGGAATATTTTGTTTTGGGAAGAGAAATGTGGAGGAGGATAATGGAGAGAACGGAGGGAAAAGTGAGAGAAATAAAACTTAGATCTATTGGATATTATTGGTTCTAAATTGGACACAGTATAGTTGGTTTGACTTAGGTTCGAAGGTCTCAGTAACTTGTGGAGGTTCCCTAGGCTAGGAAATCATTCATAGTTGGCTTGGAGGTAAATTCAGTCGGGCAGCCCAGTAGAAGCATCTCAACAGAGTCAATAGCATCCCAACCAAGCCACTAGAACATGTATTCTTATAATTGTTGTTTTATTTATGTAAAGTGCTACAACTGAAATTTCTTACATGTTTAATACACTGAAAATCAAATTTTATGTTTTTGTCAAATAATTGTTTTCTTATAAATATAATATTTTCTTTATTGTGATTAAATTAATTGATAAATTTAGTTTTAGTTAGAATACATAGGATGATTCATGTGATAAATCAAATATCTATTTTCCTATTCCCAAGGTGTCTTCTCAAATCTACTTTTGGATAAGATATGATCTTCTCCAATTTATTTCTTAATTAAATATCCATATTTCTATTCCCAAGGTGTCTTCTCAAATCTATTTTTGAATAAGATATGGTAAAGAAAGTCAAAGATATTAAAATAAAAGGATGAGGAGGTAGTCATGAAATTAATGGTAAGTGGTTGAGGTGGGTAAGAGGAAGATACATAAAGGGAAGGAGGATAAGAAGAATTAATGGTAAGTGGTTGAGGTGGATGAGACGAAGAGACATAAAGGGAAGGAGGAGAAGAGGAGAAGAGAGGGAGATCTTGGTTCTTTATTTTGGATGGGAGGATTTTATTTTGGGAGAAGGAATGTGGTGGAGGAATGTGGAGGAGGAGAAGGGAGAGAATGGAGGGAAAAGTGAGAGAAATCAAACTTGGATCTATTGAAGAGTATTGGTTTTAAATTGGACACACTACAGCTGGTTGGAATTAGGCTCGGAGGGCTAGGGAACCTATGGAGGTTCTCTGGGTTAGGAAATCATTCCTAGTTGGATGAGAGGTAAATTAAGTCGGGTAGCCTAGTAGAAGCATCCCAACAGATTCAAGAGCATCCCAATCAAGCCATTGGAACAAGTATTCTTCCAATTATTGTTTTATTTATGTGAAGTGCTACAGCTGAAATTCCTTACATGTTTAATATGCTGAAAATAAAATTTATGTTTTTGTGAAATAATTGTTTTGTTATAAATATAATATTCCTTATTTTGATTAAATTAAATGATAAATTTGGTTTTAGTTAGAATACATAGGTTAGATCCTCACATTGTGCTTCATGATTATTTGCTCCTTGTTTCATGTTGATGATTTGCTGAAGTTGTTAGAATATGCATTACTCATTATTTTAAAAGCAAATGTAAGTGTCACTAAAAGTTCCTGTATGATGGGAATTTTTGTTTGAAAGAATTGACAAAAATTTCCTGGATCAAGTGGTATTAGAGAGTTCTAACCTTTTTTGGATTGTGAGTTGAGTGTGCAACAAGAAGAGAAATGGATAATAACAGAGATCTCTACGATGCCTTCTATAGGATCAAAAGCATGGTAGATATATTGTTTTCATATTATGAGGAGAAAATGGCAAAAGAGGAACAAGATAAAGTGAGAGTAGAGGACGATGCTCCATCTCCATCTTCGAGAGAATATTATTCTTCTTCATGTTCTTCTCACGATTCAAATGAAGATATCAATCAAAGCCTTCAAAAGGATAATTTTGATCTAAAGCGACTCCTACAAGAAGCACAGGAGGAGAAACAAAGGTTGCAGCATCAGTTACAAGCCAAGGAGGAGGCCTTGGAAAAGTTTCCACATAACATGCCTGAGGTAAAAAATTATCCTTCAATTTCATGTTCTCTTTATGATGATGATTTCACTACTTTTGAGAAACACACTACAGGAATTTCTTCAAAATTGATGAATAAAATGGGATATCAAGTAAAATTCCTTGGAATTAATGGCCAAGGCATTATGAATCCCATAAAAGTGGAGGAAATGCCTCACTATGCAGAACCTAGTTATGTCATAAAGGAGGTTGGATAATGCTCCAAGACAACTAGTGACCAATCAATAACATATTATGGGAGCATATCACAACATTCTAGTGATATTGAAGATTCAACAGGAAGTCCTCCTCATTAGGGATGCACTAAGGACAAGCATTCAAAGAAGGTCCAAAAAGTTTGGAGGAGGAAGGACTATTGCATTCACTACAACAAGGACAGGCATTAGATAGCCACATGTCGGGTACTCCATAACCAAAAAGAACCTCTGAAGGAAGAGGGACTAGGAAATGAAGGAATCCAACTACAAGAACAGGAGCCATTTATCTGGTTGGGTAAGAAATGGGTAGAATTTTTAAGTAGTTGAGCATGGCCACATTTTCTAAATCACATGTTGTGAAATAATTGTAAAAGTGATGAAGTGTTTTTCATCACTTATGAATGCAACATGATGATTTTTTTGAAATTTTTTGTTGATAGCTTGGATATGGTTTCATTATGATTATGATGTAAACTTTACCAAAGAGTGTGTTATAAACTCTTAGCAAGTATGGGATTTTATTGGGTCATGGACGAAAATATCCTCAGTGGAGAGGAATGATCTAAGTGGCTCTAGGAAGACTCAAATATCAAAGTCTTCAGATGTCATCAAAACTAGAACCAGAAAGTAGAGCTCGTCATCTAGATTCCAATGGCATAGACGATGCTCAAATTTGACCTCATATGCTCAATATATTCTCAATCAAAGTTTTGGTCAACTTGGCCCCACTTGCTAAATTTAGCAAGTCGCTCACTAAATTTGGAAGCTCATTAAATCTGGAGGTTTAGCTAAATTTGGCGTAACCTGCCAAATTTGGTGGTAATTAACAAAGCGACAATTTGGCACCTATCGACAGTCGAAACTGACGAAATTTTCGCATACTTAATTTTGTTGGTGACCCTAAAAATATGACCAGAAAATTTTGAATTCATCGGTTAAAAATAATCCAAAAATATATATATATTACGGTGGAGGGCCACCGGACCCGCCGATCCCTCCCCCACCATGGCATATCTATATATATATATATATATATATATATATATATATACATTCAGTCCAATGGCCAGGCAATGACCATATCACATTTTTAAGTCGACAAGGTTTGAACCCGTGCCGGCCGAGTGGTCGGCTCATCGACTAACGGTCTAACAAATCAAATGGTCAGTAATATATGCCAGGACTGCAAAAAAATGGGAGGCCCACGGGCTTGACCCCAGGACCTCCCCAATGACAAATATTTTTATAAATCCGGACAACAAATTCACCAGCGGGGTTGGATTTGAAAATATCACCCTCAATTTTATATTTAAAGGAGAATTTCTACCATTCGAACATTGGAGATCAGAGGCCGAGAGGAATGGCATGAAAGAACCTGGACATAGTGCGGCCATGATTTTTGAGACAAATAATATTCCAAAGGAATATTCCCTTGAATATTCCATAGAATTTCCCATGCAAATTCATTGAGGAATCTTGGAGATTCCCTAGGGCTGATTTTTGGTGGTGTCAGAAACATGCCAATATCATACTCATTTGAACTGGTTTTTCATTGGGAGTTTGATGGTGTAGTGATCCGGGTGGATATTGGTGGCCACCCACCAATTCCACTTGGACCCCCACCATTGTTTCTTTCAATTTTTCAATTTCCTTATTTGTAGCACAACTTACTATTTTTGGCAGTTTTTCAGGTCCTGAACTTCTAGAGCCGTTTTGAGGCCCTAAACGATGTTTTTTGGGAAAATTGATAGCAACATGGGTCCATGGACTGATGTTGCTCTTCCCAAAGTTGTAGTCCTCGGATAGATCTTTCTAACGAGGTATTGTGCATGTCAAACGGAGATCTATGCCAAAGTTATGACCCCGTGAAGTTGATGTACCAATTTACCCAAAACGGGGCCCATAGTTTGGTGCTTCCTCTCCTAGGGTTAGGATTTTGGATGTTTATGGTTTTCCATTATTTCTCAACAATAAATAGGCCTTCGAGCCTCATTGCAAGATAGTTCAGAGGCATGTAGCCACCACATCTCTCCTTAGAGATAAGCTCCATCGCCCGAGCTAGTTTATTTCCATTTCTTTTTGTAAGCATATTTTAGTATTTTACTTTAATGAAATGAAGTATTATTTCTGTTGTATCTCTATATTTATGGCTATCTCCGTAATTTTTTGTGTTCCTGCTTAAATCTGGATCAGTGGTATCAGAGCGGTCTACTCTTTCTCTGTTTTTCTTTGCATGTCCCCAACAAGGTCGAGATATAAGGAGTTAGGGCTTGAACTGGTCGAATGTTTGCAAGACCAACCTTGCAAATCCTGATGACATCCCATGGCAGATGAAAAGAAAGATGAGGGGGTAGGAGATCCTATCAAAATCTTGATCGAAGAGGCCCTCGAGCGACAAAGGAACGCGATGATGGAGAACTTTTCCCAGATCCTTCAACAGCTACCCAGGGGCGACACATCTACTTCCAGCAGCTACTCTAGAAGCGCCACACCCTTTAAGGTACAAGTTAACTTTGACATTCCCATATTTGAGGGTTAGATAGATGTAAATGTTGTAGATAAATGGTTAAATATGCTAGAAGGGTATTTTTCTATTCATGATTTTTTCATCCAGGAAAAGATTACTTTCTCTCTTCTCAAAGTTTCCCCCCACATCAAGGACTAGTGGGAAACCTACTGCGAGCAAAAGGATGAAAGTATGGCCTCACTTTTTCTAGTCACACCCACTTGGAATTCATTCTAAAATGCCATCAAGGAGCAGTACTGCCCTGTCAAAATCTATGAGGATAAATACATAAAGTGGACCACGCTGCAGCAAGGAAGGGACCAAGACATGTCGGATTTTACCAATACTTTTCATACCCTTCGCACAAAGTTAGGTATCAAGGATTCTAAGTTGCATTTGGTACTCAAATATAGTGGCTACCTACAC
The DNA here is from genome assembly GCA_031772625.1 of Pinus tabuliformis. Taxonomy (NCBI): domain Eukaryota; kingdom Viridiplantae; phylum Streptophyta; class Pinopsida; order Pinales; family Pinaceae; genus Pinus; species Pinus tabuliformis. The sequence continues at coordinate 612,671,213 of CM062813.1, forward strand.
AGGTACATTCAACACGAGATGGAGTTCTTGGACATCTCCTCACTCAGCATGGCGTACCGATATGTTGTCAAGATCGAGCAGAAGTTTAAACAGAAGAAGTGAGACTTTTGATCTGCAAATCCAAAGCAAGGGAAAGGCACCCCCAAATCACTGAACAAAGAACAAAGCCAAGGTGGAGTGGCCCAGGACAACCCGCCAAAGCCGTAAGTGTTGGGCATGGAATCCCCCCCATAGCAGGTTTTGGGGCTCAATGCCCAAGTTTTGGTCAAAGGTTTTGTAAGACTCCGCGAGTTGCAGGCACGAAGTGCGAAGTATAGGTTGAGTCACCGGGTTGTCTGCCCTAAAGTATTGTAATGTAATGTAAAGTCGTGTTGGCCTACACATGGTCCGCAGACCATGGGAGTGTATAAATAAGAGCGAGGCTCTAAGTTGTAAAGATAGCTAAGGAGGAAAGTAGAGAAGAGGACGAATGGTTCGAGCTTAGAATAGGAGTCTAAGTGTATTGGGCCATAGTAGTAGGAAGAGGCTCTGCAGCTAAGTGTGCAAAGGCCTAGTAGAGTCCGCAGCTAATTGTGCAAACCCCTACAGCTGAGGACGCAGGGCGGTGTCGAGTCTGTAATCTGGATCGAAGAATAATAAAGAGAAGTGGATTCCTATTTCTGTGTATCTGTTGTGCATTGCCTTCTTTACGTTTATATTGTTTTATTTATCGCACACACTGATATTAATGTTGAATATGTTGTAATAATCATTAGTATTACATAAACAAGTTAAGTAATCGAGTAATAACATATTAAATAGCAAGGAACTTGGGTATTATACGGGTTGCGCCCTGACTAGGGTTGCGCAGAAGTAGCACCGCAGGTTACAAAGAGATAGTAAGTGCGCGTAGCAACATGTGTGCAGGGTCAAACCGCGGACCTCTAGAAGCTCATCAGACATCCCCAGGGTGTGGAGACCTAGTTCTAGCACCTTCCCATACTACTTCGGGTGAGACCTCAGTCCGTGCTTCGTAGACTGTTGCCGAAAGGGCCAATAATACCGGGATTTTCTAGGCTAAGTCACCTCTGAACATGGGTCAGGCTCATCAAGCCAAAAAATGGTTTCATTGCTGGGACCAAGATCTGCATAAGGGATGTCTGATGTTGTGCCACTAGAATCCAACAAAGAAAGAAATTGAAGAGTGGTTGGACAAGAAGATTCACGAGTTCATGGCACAGGAAAACAGAAATCCGCGAGTAACTAAGGAATAGTGGTTGGAGCGCTACTTATATACAAAAATCCATGAAATTTTCTTTGCACCCTTTCCTTTTGAGTTGTATGAGTGGATCCCGAAGTTAGCAAACAGCGAGGGAAGGTGTATGCTCGATGAACCAATAGTGTGGACTCCGGAATTAGTGAGTAGACTAGAAGCATTAGGAGATAAGATCATGTGAGCTATGGACTATTGGCTCAACCGAATAATAGGAGGATTTATCACTGAGTTCATGGTAGACACGACTGTCAGCTACAGTGAGGCAGAGCGACGTTTTCTGAAGGGACTGCGAGGTAAGTATATTAAATCTTTGAACACTTGGATTAAGATGCTATTGTGTGAAAAGCGGGATAAGCGAATAAATTAATGTTTGGGACTACGTGAAGTGGAAATATTTACAGAAGTGGAAGTAGTGAAGAGTTGGAAACCAGTCCCTTAATTTCACCCTCACCGGAAAGCGAGGAAGAGCTCGCGAAAGTTTCTCCGAGAAGAACGGTCAGTTTGATAAGGCAGCGTATTCCGCATTTACCACCTCCACCCACACCGCCACCCATCTCACCCTCCTCACCTCCATCTACACCCGCCCCACCTTCGCCACCACCATAGTTCAGTATGGTGAGTGCGATCAAGCTACTGGTATTCAGAGGAGTAGGGAATGAAGATCTAGACCAATTCTGGTTCATGGTAAGAACAGTGTGGGAAGCACAAGGTGTCGTGGATGACAATATTAGAAAGGCTACATTGGTGAGCGCACTGCAGGATCACACATTAACATGGTATATCAAGCATTCTAATGACCACCTGAACGCAGGAATCGTAGAGATCCAAGTTGCGCTGAACAGGGAATTTAGCAAACCAAAACCAGAAACACAATTAATCATCGAGTTTAAGGAGATCACGATGCTCCCAGGTGAGACCCCCTGGGATCTGGACCAAAGGCTGAAAAGTACGATCCGCGAAGCCAATATGACGTTAACGAATGCACAGCATCACACATGGTTTGTGGCATCACTTACGCCACACTTAAGGACGGCGCTGTCACAGCAAAAACTTTCCACCCAGGCCGAAGCGTTAGAGATGGTAATGAGATTACATGAGACCCTTATACAAGACCCTGGGTTGGGAGTCCAACAAATCCATGTGCAACTGCAGCATCAGTGTTTGGAAATGTAAAGTTTGAAACAAGACAAGACACCTCGGTCGGAGGCGCTCGAGGAAGTATGGTGCATAAAATGCAAAGGCCAAGGGCACGACAAAGACCATTTTCCAGTGTTTGCAAACTACTTGGCAGGAGGAGGGTCGATGCCACTAAGACTGGAGGCATAGGCAGGGCCAAGCATGGCGTCTACACTATGGTGCGTGATCTGTCAGATAGGAGGAAAACACACCATGGATAATTGTCATCTGTTGTAGAAGTATACGCAGACATCCCAACAATTGTTTTATAATTTCTGCAGATCGGTAGGCCATGATGAATGCACCTGCCAAAGCTACGAACTAATGATGGACCGAACTCATGTCTACAGGGTGCAGACCGAAACGTGAGCCCTCGACCCCAATGCAGGGATGGCATGTGTTGGATTTCAGGGGCGCGGTTGACGTCGAGGAGGAATGGGACCAAGAAGGGGTCATGGACAACTAATTTGTTACAATTGCGGAGGGCCAGGGCACTATGCCCGCGATTGTATAAACTCAGCAAGGACATCATGTTGGTATTGTACTCAGTTTTATCATGAGGCAGAAGATTGCCCTTCGTTGATAGTGAGGATGTGCAAAAAGGGGGTACTCCAGCCCCCTCCGACTAAGAATTTACAAATGATGAGGTCTGAACCACATGAAGAAGACCCGAATATAAACATGATGCTTAGGAGCAGTATGACCATGGGAGATGATAAAGGGAAGTAGCTGGAAGAAAGTGCGTGGGTTCGCAAGGCTCCTATAAAGGAACCCGAATTTGATTTAGAACGCATGAAGGAGACATTCATAGAAGCTAAGAAGAGCTTCACGGAGGCCTCCACTTCAGGTAGTAAGAGTCAACTAGAACGAGGGATGGATCCTTCAATGATCACTACCTTTCTAAAGACATGCATGAAACTGTTGCGCGACAGCAAGGTAGTCAAAGGACTACAAGAACTTATCACTAGGTGTGCGAGATCAAGAGAACCGCGGGTGGTCCGGAAACTTGGAAAGCATGCATTATGCACAGGAAGGGAAATGAGGTTGACTACGCAAATCGACGAGTATGAAATGGATCAGGTAATCCTGGTGTTATAGAAATTTTTGGGCACTGCAACCCCAATCATACATGTCCATAAAACAAGGGCTCCTAAGTCCCTAAAAGTGTTGCTTCACACCCTAAAGGAACAAGGTCAGCTGATTACATCATCTCCCAGAAGTTCTCCACAGAAAAATGCTCAGAACTTGTCAAAGCTGGACCATACAAACTACCCAGTGTAGAGGGTGCGATGCATCTCACCTGCCCAGTGTAAAGGGTGTGATGCATACTGAAAAGCCCTTCTGTAGGGTGCGATGGGCGAGAGTAGACAAATGGCAGAGATAGTTTGCAAGGTGGATCATCATGGAATCTTCCAAAAACTTCTCCTGTGACACTTGCCTCTCTGAATTCACCCAGGGATGAGTAAGAGATCATCAATCTCCAAGTGGAATCAAGAAATATCAGAGAGAGGACACTAATCAAAATCCCAGAAGTTGACTCACCCCCCTGCAATCATCTATATATGGATCCCTCATCCCAGAGATCCAGAGGCTGGAATTTTGTATCTTGTAAGGAAGTGTTGTTGGTTTCTTGGTGGAATATCATAGTGTTGGGTGATCTAAGCTTTTCACGAGGAGAATAAGAGCTTTCATGCTGGGAGGATGAAGCTGGGTCAGAATAATTGGTTGTAATCCTCTTTTCTATTCTTGATGTTAATAAACCTATTCAAGTTTTCCTCCACATTCTTCTATGTTTGATGATATATGCATTTGTGTGGTCAATATATATCTGGTCCTATATTGTTTATGATTGTAGATCTCTGTTCTTCGATAGTATTATGCTGCTTTGATTCTACAGGTGCTCTTTGAAGCTGGGTAAACCAAGGCAAAGCGGCAAGGATCTGTCAGAAGGGATAGGAACCAAGCAAGGAACTAAGCGCAAGACTGAGGTTGGTGTCCTTTGTTCCCCTCTTATCTACTTCTCATAAAGGAAAGTGAAAGTAGTTTTAGTTTGTTTGTTTCTAAGATAGCTACCAGTCTTAGTGGGACTAGTAGCTCCGAGTGGACACTAAATTTCCCGATAACAAAATGGCGACTCCACTGGGGAGCGAATAGATTGTTTGCTTGTCTATATTTGTTTGTTTTATAAACTTACAGATGGAGCCTGAAATCAAGCCATCTAGCCTTCGAACTGCATTTGTTATGCAAGTGCAAAGTAGATTAATGTTGCTTCAGTCTATCTCCGAGTTTTGTTTATAAACTGAACAATCGATTTGCAAACATTCTAATTGCCCTAGTGGTGGCTCTAGTAACCTCATTAGATCAGCCCCTGTGATTTCTATTTACTGACTATCATTAGCTCGGCCTAAATCCCTGAACTAAGCTGCAAACTGTGACCCGGAACCAAGTTGAAGTCTCGTCACTGGACCATTGCACTTTCACCTCTTGGGAAGCTGGATGCATCGCACCTCCCATGTGCAGTAGGTGCACTGCGTCGTACTTTCCCTGTGTTGCAGGTGCGCTGATCAGACAAGACCTCTTCTGCTCTCAGATTTTGGTTTCTATGTTAACTCTCTTCAGCTTTATTCAGGAGTTTTGCTGTCTGTGATCAGTATACCACTGTGGAAGCTCCCTTCCTTTGCATGATTCCGCCTCCATAGTACAAAGAAGTGTGAATGTTTTTATGTATTGTGCACCATTTACAGTTCTCTTTTACAATAAAGTAGCATAATCAAACTGTCGTCTTTTGATTTGAAAGTGTCGCAAGTGTCGTTTTCAGTCAAAGAAAAGGATTCTATTGTTCTTGATGGTCGAATATACAGTTACTCTTGTATTTGATTTGAATTAGTAGTTTTTCAAGTGTTGAAAGCAGTTTCCAATTCAAAATAGAAAAGTGTCGTCATTATCTTCCTTTCGTTTTTGAAAAGAAATTTGTTAGTACTGTCGCTTTGAAAAGATAATTCAGATTTGTACTTAGCATTCTTCTTGTCATTCACACATTAAGAAAGCTGAAAACAAATACATGCATGTGCATTTTCATTTAGACTGCTTGTTGGTTTGATTTAGGACAGTGCATCTAGTGTGTGCTCTTTGCTCTATGTTGAAAGAATATCATCTCTCTTTCTTTAGTAGCTAGGATTTTCATTGCAAAAAGAAGAATAAACGATTGTTTATCACCTTAGATTGCATTTTAGGAATTGTACATCTACATCATGCGGTGAAATTGAAAGGAAAATTTCTTAAGAAAGATCAACTGTAAAATAAATTTAATTAACCTAAAAATGCTTTGTAACCTAATGCACAACATCTAGAAGTCTAGGCTAGAGACATATTCCGGTGTCGTAAAGCCTGGTAATTGTCGCTTTCACTATTGGTTGGGTGATTCCTCCTCTTTGAGACGACAAGTGCCAGTACGGACTTGTGCTCCCACGTACCATCGAGTATATATTGGGAGACCACAATAGGCTATATCCTTTATCCATAGGAAGCCGTGTCTGTCGCCCTATCGATTGCAATGCACTGAACACAGCATTCGAGAAGATTGACTGCCGTACCGTAAAAAGTATTCTGCAGTTTTGCGATTGGTTTGGTAATCTCTCTGTCTAGATTTCCAGAGTAGTCTCTTTTGTTCCTTTTCAGACTCCTTAAAGGAAAAGGTCCATCTAAGTACTTGTCACTTAGCTCATTAAAAATCGAAGGCGACTAAAGTCATCTTTTGTTTTTTCTCGACTCTTAAAAATTGAAAAAACAGGTTGTGTCAAAGCATCTAAAATTTATTTTAATCAGAATAATATCACCATTCCCATGTTGGTCTTAGGTTGAGAAAAATGGAGTCCACCAACCAAGGATTTCCCCTTGGAGGAAATCCTAGTCCTTTCTCCTCTTGGGGAGATGTTGGTGCACCTCATATGGCCACATTGTCACTTCCAGCATTGACGATTGGCTTTCCAATATGGCTCTTCTCGACCTCCATTGTTCAAAACACCGTGATTCCTGAACAATCAAGTCAGCAACTAGATGATACTAAAGTTACCCCCCAACCTTCTACTTCGTCTGATTCTCCCTCTCCTCCTTCCTCTTCGCTTGATAAAGCTGGTAAAACCAAAAGTCAAGTAACTAAGAAGGAGAAGAAGGGGAAGGAGAAGATAGAGAAGAAGAAGAAGGAGCCAAAGGTGAAAAGGGGTAACCAGGCATCGTCTAGTGAAAATCCACACACTGCACCGTCCAAGCCTAAATCTCCATGTGTCGTTTTGCAAAGGAGACCACTATCATCGAGATTGTCCTTGCATTCCTTAGATCTTAAGGGACTGGTCTCCTCGTTTGCACAATCCGGTGTCATCAACCTCTGAAGATCATGTTGAAAGTGCACCATCAACTAGTGAAAGCGAAGTGTCTGGATAGAAAAGGAAATGTAAATTTCCTTGTAAACTGTGTGAAGGTGATCACGTCATCCACCGTTGTCCCTTCCTAGATGAAGCTAAAAGAGTCTTGGATGACCGTCCTGCTTCACTACTACGGCTTCCTCCTAGATACAAGAAACTCTTGCCGAGTCCATCACTAGTTGAAAATCTAACCGACACGCCATTGTGGTCGGTCGAAGCATCTGTCATTGAAGATAAACCCGCTGAATCCATACCAGACAAAAGTCAAAAGGTTGAGGCGGCAATCGACCCAGTCTTGTCTTCGGAAGGTCCATCTTCAGATGATACAATCACCGAAGAGAATGAGAATGACACCGTCCAAATTCTTTTCGTAAACACAGACTTCGATGAACATGGGGGCAATCTACCCATTCCTTTACCGCAGGAAGGAAGTTCATTAGGTTCATATCTGATCGTCTATTCGGTCCCACCTCCAAGCAACCTAGTCGTTTCCTTTGATTGGAATCTACTAGGCAGACACCGTTTACCGGCTAATGTACCATTATGAATCATTGTACAAGCTTACAAAATGATCATGGTCGGTACCATCATAGATGAAGGGGCTTCTATGAGTATCCTTTCCTCAACTGCTTGGGGAGCGCCTGGTTCGCCATCGCTTCTGCTTGAAATGAGAAATCTGACAAGCTTAGACAAAGGAACCAGTCGACCGTTAGGGATCCTTCCCAATGTGCCCATAACATTGAGAAGGAAAATCGTTCACATGAACGTAATAGTAGTCCAAGGACCTCTATACTATAATCTACTCCTTGGGTGCGACTATATTTATAGCATGGGAGCCATTTTCTCCTCACTCTTTAGAGTAATGTGTTTTCCGCATGAAGGCCGAGTGGTCAAGCTTGTAGACCAGCTTTCGTTCCTCGGCTCACACATAGCTGATAGTCAAATGCCATCCCTAAATGGTCTTTTCACGCAAGGAATGTCTCATCAATCTCCAGTCTATCCACCTGAAGAGCGTGAGTGATTCAGGAGGACACGACTGAAACCCAGAGGGCATGCACCCTAGTCTGTTTCGGCAAGAAAACCTTGGGTATAGGGTAGGTTTCCACAGAGGATATATGACTAGTTTGAAAAACCCGTCGGTTAGGAAAATGGGATTAGACGGGAATAAGATTCCCTCATCAAGGTTATGTGACTGGAGGCGACCGCACCACTCACCTTTGTATATTTCGGTAGACAACGCCAAGGAAGTGTTTTGTCTGCAACGCAGATGGAGCAGTCTTGCATATGCGAGAGCTTTCATATGGTAACCTGGAAACTCTACTTCACTATGCTTGGGGGCATGCAAACCTTTTTGCCTGAAAGTAAAGAGCGACCATTTATTTTCTTAGTTTGTAGTTTCTCAACCCTTTAAACTCGTAGGATTGGTCGTTCCTAGCTTTCATAATAAAAGGATCCGGAGCAAAGTTTCGAATGGTGCAAGCTCCCTAAAAATTGAACCTATCAATGAGACATCCTTATTATACGACTGGCACGAGCAGTTTTTATGTGAAGTTCAAGCTCGTTAAAAATTAAACCTTAGTAATGAGCAAACGTTCCCCCAGAGTTTAAGCTCATTAAAAAATGAACCAATCCCCGGTAAATAACCATTGTGAATGCATTATCATCAGCTTTTGAGCCCTGGTCGTGTTCTTACCATCACCTCCACTCTGTTTTAGCCGATCATTCACCTCCATTTGATTTTTTACCCCTTTTGAGGAACAGCTGCGAAGAGTGATCCTGTTAGCCATCCTTGTGACACTGCCGTGATTGGAAAATTCCAAACCTTACCTGGAATTAGTTGCTACCTGAAATTATCACTCGTTCCTCAAAAGACGAATCTCCTTTAAGCTCTTTTCACCTGACTCGTAAAATATGAAAATATTGCCGCGCAATTGGCCTCTCCAGCTCATTAAAGCTATCGGGAGTGCTATCCCTCCTCTAGATTTTAATCTTTTTGGACCTAAGGGATTATTACACAAAAAGATCGAGCGCTTGTTTTGTTCGGCTCGTTAAAATTACTGAAAATTCATCCCTTTCGTATCATTTTATACTTTTTCAGACTTAAGGGATTATATGACGAAAAAGGTTTATTGGAGTTTCTTTTACGTCCCTTTCAAACTCTCTAAAATTGAAAAGGACCGAGTTATCTTTGTTGTTAAACTCGTTAAAACCGAATAGCGACAAACTTGTCCATACAGACAAGAACGAGTTTCACTGTCGCTAGGCTCATTAAAACATAGCGACGGGTTTTCCCGAAGGGAAAATTATAGAACAAGCATATGTTATCCTCCTCAAGCTTGACAAAAATAAAGAGGTATTGGTCAGCAATGACTGGGGAAAATTGGGAAGAAAACTTGAAGAAACTTTATTGGTAGCAAGTCGCTCTTGAACATGACACTTTCACTCCACATCCGAGTCGGGTTTGGCTATTCCGTTCAACGGTCATATCACCATTGGTCCATCGCACCATCCATATTTGGGGCTAACGCTACCAATCCATGTCAATGTCACCGGTATGTTCAAGAGAAGTCACTCAGAGAATTCACCTGTGTCTCATCCGCTGCAATACATTCATGCTCCATTCTTTCATGACCACCACCCTAAACCCTGTATCATCAGATCGTTTTCACCTCAAAAATCATTTACTCCATTCCGTGTCATAGATGTGGGATTCATTAAGGCCCTCCTACGGTGGGTCGCTTTTTGTCGACATCAGCCATTATCCAAGAAGTCGACTTAGGAACAACCCTTTCAGTGCTTTGAAGCTTGCATGCCTTAATGGCAAGTTTCTCACTTCCGACGACAGGTTTGCATCAATGGCCTTCGACCGAAAGATTTTGTGTGGTGTTTGACGCCAAGTCCCTTTTCACACCACGGGAATTGTACTGTAGTACCTTGAGGGTCATCAATTTTATCAGTGATTCCTCTCGCGCTTGTTAACAGCTTACATCATTGGCTAGTAATCAGGCGATGTCTTTCCATGTTCGACTCCAGAACATCTTTCACATGGATCAACTTGTACTTCGAGTGACGATTGAATGAGTTTGAAGACCCCGGATCTAGTTTCATCCATCTGGGCTACAATATATTCAGGAAAATAAAGACATCAAATGTACATCATTGCTGCACAGATGATCATCCGAATCAAAGGATGATGACTCTATCAGAATCATCAGTCTGCCACACAAACAGTTGTCTGTCTTATGTACATGAAAATGAATTTATAAAGCTGAGCATGGGAATTCCTGCCTCAGCTAGATCATGAAAAATATTATGAAGATATTTTTTTATTTTATCTTATTACAGGTCGCCTTCCAGCTTGGAAAAACTTCGTGTCCTCATGATAAAGCATTTCACCCGACATCAAAAGATTAACGACCTCAAGCTTTAGGGGGAAACTGTTATAGACATTTTTGGGCACTGCAACCCCAATCATACATGTCCATAAAACAAGGGCTCCTAAGTCCCTAAAAGTGTTGCTTCACACCCTAAAGGAACAAGGTCAACTGATTACATCATCTCCCAGAAGTTCTCCACAGAAAACTGCTCAGAACTGGTCAAAGCTGGACCATACAGACTACCCAGTGTAGAGGGTGCGATGCATCTCACCTGCCCAGTGTAAAGGGTGTGATGCATACTGGAAAGCCCTTCTGTAGGGTGCAATGGGCGAGAGTAGACAAATGGCAGAGATAGTTTGCAAGGTGGATCGTCATGGAATCTTCCAGAAACTTCTCCTGTGACACTTGCCTCTCTGAATTCGCCCAGGGATGAGTAAGAGATCATCAATCTCCAAGTGGAATCAAGAATTATTAGAGAGAGGACACTAATCAAAATCCCAGAAGCTGACTCACCCCCCTGCAATCATCTATATATGGATCCCTCATCCCAGAGATCCAGAGGCTGGAATTTTGTATCCTTTAAGGAAGTGATGTTGGTTTCTTGGTGGAATATCATAGTGTTGGGTGATCTAAGCTTTTCATGAGGTGAAGAAGGGCTTTCATGCTGGGAGGATGACGCTGGGTCAGAACAATTGGTTGTAATATTATTTGCTATTCTTGATGTTAATAAAGCTATTCAAGTTTTCCTCCACATTCTTCTATGTTTGATGATATATGCATTTGTGTGGTCAATATATATCTGGTCCTATATTGTTTATGATTGTAGATCTCTGTTCTTCGATAGTATTATGCTGCTTTGATTCTACAGGTGCTCTTTGAAGCTGGGTAGACGAAGGCAAAGTGGCAAGGATCTATCAGAAGGGAGAGGAACCAAGCAAGGAACTAAGCGCAAGACTGAGGTTGGTGTCCTTTGTTCAGCTCTTATCTACTTCTCATGAAGGAAAGCGAAAGTAGTTTTAGTTTGTTTGTTTCTAAGATAGCTACCAGTCTTAGTGGGACTAGCAGCTCTGAGTGGACACTAGATTTCCCAATAACACCTAGATTTGGGTTTGGACGCGAATGTACTACCAAAGCAAACATAGGAACGCATGGGCAAACCCGTGCTACAATGGTCCCCTGTTTCGTTACGAATGGCGAACCAACATAAAATTTTGCCCATGGGAAGATTGCAAGGGGTAACAGTCGATATTGAAGGTGCGAGCACGCAGGCAGATTTTGAAGTGATAGAGATTGTCGATAACAGCAATCCCTATCCCGCACTATTAGGAATAGACTGGGCCACCGATATGAATGGAGTCATAAATCTTAAGAAGCACAAAATGATCTTTGAAAAAAGTCACTACCCATAGTAGTACCGCTAGACCCAGCTGAAGGAGTGCGATACACTGAACCAGTGTGCGACGATGATAGTGATGACGATCTCGATTGTATTTACAAGATAACTGTGCAAGAATAGGATTGGGTGAATACGACTGCAGATGGAAGGATTTTATGGGAGCGTGAAAGCTCCGGCACTTCAGATTCAGAAGAAGAAGTAGAACGAAGGTAGAATCCACTGCACAAAGTAACGACGCTGAATTGCAACATTATGATTAGATCATTGCATTGCGTGACAACAGAGGCAAGGGAGCTCCCGACATATGATGGATTAACAGCGGTGGATGAATTTCTGAACAAATTTGAAAGCACAGTACCATAACAGCAGCGGTTCGATGCGCTGAAGTGGGCACTGTGCGCAACACTCGCACGATGGTGGGGTACGCATCAAGGAAATTTTGAAGACTGGCACGGATGCAAAAGGATGATGCGCCTACGTTTTAGAAAACCCCAGCTCCGGACAAAATCCAATTAGCAGGGGCGGAACAACTTGTGCGCCCACCTTTCCCAATGGGTACGGAAATATGTTGTACAGCCCACGCAAGCGCACAACACCCCCAGAATAGAGAAGCGGAACAAACCGCAGCAACAGGAAAGGTGACGCATGCTACCAATTATCCACGACGAAGCCTTCGATAGGGTGTGTGGAGTACTGAACAAGGTTCACCAGGTGAGACAAACTGATTGGGACCTACACGTGCCAGCAGTTTGATGGGCCTACCGGACCATGTGCAAAACCCTGAATGCGGAGATGATTCCAAAGGTGCGGAACAAAGTGGAGACCATAATTACTGAAGAAAATACAAAAAGGAATCCCCATGTACTGGGCCCTGCAGTGATGACAATGCACGATGACCAGGAGAAAGAAATCACACATCTACGCAAAGTCGAACATATAAGGATTCAGGAAGCCATCTGGTGAGGGAACCTTAGACTTCGCGAACTCAAAAGGGACTGGGTATGATCGAGGAAGAAAAGCATTTTGATGGACGCTGAGATCAAGAGGCTTGAAAACAAGATCATGCAAGCATGTCTCGTCGATAACCCAAGGATGACAAGACAAGATACGGATGATGGTACCACTACATTAGAAGATTGTCGTCGAGAATTTATGACTCTATTTCCATGGCTAAAACCACACGTCACCAAACATAGTAATGAGGGGAGCACACAACACACAGTAGAATGCATCGCGCCAGCTGTCGCAAAGGCGATTAACGAATTTCCGCATACTATGCCTAAAGTCGAGTTGAAGTCTTGCACGGGTGATGCGACCACCTGACTAGCCATAAGGAGCATAGTCTCAGCGCTCCAGGCAGTTGAAAGAGAGTAGGAGACTATAAAAGAGTCTGTTTGGGAGCTGCGCCATGAGGAAGGTGGGCGCAGCATCAGCATGACACAAGGTTCGCACCCGCGCACGAGGGGCTACGCTGCCGTGCGGGTAGGCTAGGAAGTAACCATTGGTGTCACTATTCGTGACAAGATGTCCGATTTAAGGCAAAAGGGAGCAGACGGCATGCATTTAAGACACGAATTAAGGGCAAGATTTGGGGCAATCTACCGCTAAGAAAGAATTGATGGCCTAGAAATGGGAGGAACGGTCGAATTTGAATTAAAAAGGCACTATAAAACTCCAGGAGCTAACCACGAGAAAACACTTGTTCATTTAAGATTTGGGTAGTTGACTAGAGCACAGAGTGTGCAGCACCGAGCAAGATTTGAGCCCCGAAGTTCCCAAACAACCACAGATAGCTCAACAGAATGACGACTACTAGGAGAGGTTTGGGCTTGGCAGAAGGAAGCACCGACGAGGCCGCATAGAACCCCACAGTACATGATGTTCTCGGTGACACTGGGGTCGCACCAGAAATCTTGAAATCGCCCTGGACGCTGAGGCCCAAGAAAGATAAGTAGGTAGTGGGACCAGTTTGCATGTCCCCGAGGAATCCGCAGTTCAGTAAACTCTCAATGGAAGAAAAGGGAAAGGTTGTCACCATTGAGACAGATGACGAGGACGAGGACCTATAGGCTCTCGTCGAGATAGAGGCAGCAAAAGACATGGAAGAGGGCATCCAGCAGTGTGCTCTGCAGCGAAATTTCGTGAGTACATCCCTCCACGAAAAGTGAAAGCTAAGATACCCAAGGACTTGGATGCCACTAAGAGCGCACTCCAGACTCAGCTCCTCCCCGATGGAATTGTGTTTGAGGGCTTGCACCTTGGGTGCACGCCCACAATGATGTTTGAAGATTGGGACCTCACAAACAACAAAAATTTCTCACACTTAGAGATGGAGAGCCTCATGAAGCAGAGCATGGAGGGCTCAATCACAACACTAGAGCCACAGAAATGGATGCGCGGTGTGGAGAAGGCCGGATTACTTCATCTGCTATGGATTCCACACTTTCACTGCGCGCCTATCACTATTTTCATCATCAGGCAGCTGCTTTGCCTGGTGCATGATGGGTAATTATGGCTGGAGGAGCCTATTCCCATCATGGCAGATCTCATCCATAGGATTTCCTGGCTCCCCTGTAAGGGAAAGGACCTCATGGTGATAGTAGGAAAAAGCAGAGATTTGGCGCTTGCCGAGGCCATGAAGAAAAAATACAAACTTGAGAAGAAAAAGAGGGGTTACGTAATCAGCATCATCAAAGATAAAGGGGTGCGCGTAGCCACCCAACTCCTGGCCAGGAAAGTGATGAGAAAATTCCGCGGAGATGAGGTACCAGTGTCGATAGTTGTGCTGGCAGAACAATGTGTAGAGGGGGTCCAATTTAACTGGGCCGAGTTCCTCTACAAGGAGTTCTTGACCAACTGAAAGTAAGCTCAAGAGCAAGACAAGACCTTCCACTACGCGTGGTTTCTCTTGTCCATTTTACTGGTAACACGAGAACTACCCAAAGACAGTCAATTCCCTAGCATTGACTATGACCTACCAAAGGCTGCAAAGTACGTGTCACTCTGGGCCACCAATGACATAAAGTAGATTTGCGAGACAAATATCTTATGGGTGCTCATGGAGGTGAGCACCCGTATGTGGATCAATAGACGGCCGCGCCTATCCCCCACAGTGTACAACAGTCTACCGAGCTTTGCAGACTTCAAGGCGGACATGCATAATGTGTACATCAAGACACGTAAGGACCCAGCGCAATAATGGACCAAGCTCCCCTTCATCGTCATTGATGATGTGATCTTTTTAGTGCTAGAATCATGGCCCCTTGAGTGGTGTGCCCCGAATCTGGCGGAGATGGATAGAACAGCAGCACAGAAATAGAAGGATGCAGCCAAGTTGTGGGTCACAAAGTTGGCCGAGAAAAGGCGCAATGAAAAATTGGCCGCAGAGGTAAGGGTTGTCCACGAGGCAGCAAGGGCAACCACAGAACAAGCAAAGGTTGCCGAAGAAGTAGCAGCAACGCAGGCAACGGGGGCCACCACAATGCACGATGAGGAGGGCTAGGACTTGTCTACAGGACAAGAAGAAAAGGACACAGAAGAAGGCGCGGACCTGGGCACAACTTCCACCCAGCTGAAAAGGTCGCGTGTCATAGACAGATCGGGTCCACAGAAAAAGGTCAAGGCATCCAAATTGGCTATCGACCCGATCACTTTAACAGAAGGTGACCTCTACTACATCGATGACACTATTCGCGAGGTCACCAAGGAAGTGTAATATCCCTCCCCTTAATAATAAATAAAAATAATGAATAATAAATAATACAAAAATAATAATTAATAAAATAAATTATAAATAATAATAAATAAATCACTTAATAATAATAAAAATAATAAATCATAAATGTTAAATAATAAATAAGATTAAAAATATATACAAAGAAATAAATAAATAATAAAATAAAATAAAATAGTAATAACCATACTAAAGCTCTAGATAAGAATAAGGAAACTATCAAAAAAAAAAAAAAGGGAAATAAAACAAGAAAAGGAAACTATCAAAAATAAGGAAATAAAACAAGAAAAGGAAACTATCAAAAAGGAAAGAAATCAAAAGAAAGTGGCATGAGACTTCTATTTAATAGAGGGCAAGGAAGATGAGAGGGCATTATTATTCTTTCCGGCATTCTATCAGTCCGAGATTGTATCTTTCATTCTCTTGGAAGAATGGTATACTAAGACTTAGGAGCACTGGCAGTAGTACGTTGATTGAGGCTCGGGGGTGGCCAGTTGGGGATATTACAGGAAGCACTCCAAGAAGCCATGATGGAGCAGCAGATTGTGTTGGGTGCCCTAAGGGTGTAGCTATAGGAACTACAGGTGCAGCCCCCACAGGAAGGAACTGTAGCCACCTACGGTGTAGTAGGAACATCAACAACGGAGTAGCTACTATGCGCAAAGATGGCCAACACCATAGTGTTGCCGGAAGGAGCACTAATAGCAGAGAATGAGAACGACAAAGCCGCGGTGAGCAGGATCAAGGGACTTGGGCTTAATTTGGCTGCCCTTCCGCGAGATACATTGCATCAACTACAGAATGGCATCACAACAAAGCTTTGCACTAGGGAGGGCCGTGCAATCTAGGTGGTGAGTGAGCAAAAGATCAACATTGACCAGCTCAGCCTGCAGCGTGACGAGCTAGTGTCACAGAACTAGCATATCGTGAAGACAATTGATGAAGCATGTCGGCGAGTCCCAAAGTTGTCCATCGCTGTAGACCTACCAACCAAGATGTGGATCCACTATCTGGCAAGTGGAGTTCGAAGCGTGCGCGAGGAAACAACGTGAGTGCAGCTCGAGCTGAACCTCCAGATTGCTGAGCTGCAGCCGAAGGCACAACCTTCCACTCCTCCAGAAGTTAGAGAGTAGCGCGTTAGTGCGATTCAAATAGGATTGGAAGAAATTAGACGGCAATGCAGGACTGTACGAGTATGTTGGACCAAGCCTTTGACATCCTCACATCCTTGCAGGAGGACCCCAACATACAACACCTGGAAACAGAGGCGCGTGAACTGCAGGAGCAGTATGATAATGTCAGGGGAACTGCATAGATAGTCATCCTCACCCAATTACTGGCAAAGATGCAGCATGCAAGGGTGCTGAAAGAGAAGGTGGATGCCGCTAGGCAGAAAGAGGCCCTTCTCAAGGCGCGCGTCCAACGATGGATTGATAAGGCCTTCACCATTACAACTGATATTGAGGGCAAGCTTGCATAGATGCAGGGACTCTATGCACTAAGGCAAGTAGTTGATCCTCACAAAGAAGCATCGGAAGAGTGCATGTAGCAGGTCCAGCAAACCGTATAATAGTGCGTCGTAGACCTACGAACAGTATGGGACCAGTTGGAGGGGCTCTGCGCCAAGGTCGTCGCACTAGTAGAGTGACTCGAGATGAGTCACAATGATTATTTTGGGGCCTATTGGGCATGGAATCCCCCCACCGCAGGTTTTGGGGCTCAAATCCCAAGTTTTGGTCAAAGGTTTTGTAAGACTCCGCGAGTTGCGGGCGCGGAGCGCGAAGTATAGGTTGAGTCATAGGGTTGTCCATCCTAAATTATTGTAATGTAATGTAAAGTCATTTCGGCCTACCCATGGTCCACGGACCATGGGAATGTATAAATAAGAGTGAGGCTCTAAGTTGTAAATATAGCTAAGGAGGAAAGTAGAGAAGAGGACGAATGGTTCGAGCTTAGAGCAGGAGTCTAAGTGTATTGGGTCAGAGTAGTAGGAAGAGGCTCTGCAGCTGAGTTCGCAGAGGCCTAGTAGAGTTCGTAGTTGAGTGTGTGGACCCCTATAGCTGAGTGCACAAGGCGGTGTCAAGTCTGTAATCTAGATCGAAGAATAATAAAGAGGAGTGGATTCCTATTTTTGTGTATCTGCTATGCATTGCCTTCTTTACATTTATACTTTTTTATTTATCACGTGCACTGATATGAATGTTGAATATTATGTAATAATCATTATTCTTACATAAATAAGTTAAGCAATCGAGTAATAACATATTAAATAGCAAGGAACTTTGGTATTATACGGGTTGCGCCTTGAGTCGGGTTGCACGGAAGCAGTACCATAGGTTGTGAAGAGATAGTAAGTGCGTGTAGCGACATGCGCGCAGGGTCAAACCGCTAACCTCCAGAATCGCATCAGACATCCAGAAGGTGAGGAAACCTGGTTCTAGCACCCTCTTGTCAGGCGAGGAGGTAACTCCTCAAATCAAATCATATTATTCATTCAAGTTATTCATTATTATATACAAGAGGGAGTGACTGTTCAGTTCATCTCCTGATGACTCTCCATTTTCTCTATTATTTATTTACACTAATTACAGTTGTTCACCCAATCCCTATGATTAGGTGTCAACATTCCCCCCTTAATATTAAGGGATGTTGGTGAGTCCAAGCATCATTCTGAATCTTTCAAGATTTTCTCTTCCAAACGCTTTGGTGAAGATGTCTGTAATTTGTTCATTAGTGGAACAATGGTGGAGACGGATTGTTTTGGCCTCAACATGATGTTGAATCAGATGATATTTTGTATTGATGTGCTTCGTTTGATCGTGGAACTTTGGGTTCTTGGCCATCTTTATTGCCAAGGTATCATCAATCATGAGTGGAGTCAATTGTACTTGTTTTACCTACAAATATTCAAGAATTTTTCTGAGCCACACAATTTCTTTTGTTGCCTTAGCTGCTGCTACATATTCTGCCTCTGTTGTGGAATATGTTGGAACTAATTGTTTGCGTGATCTCCAAGAGACAGCTCCTGATCCAAGACTCATAGCATAACCTGAAGTAGATACCCTGATTTCTTTGTCTCCATCAAATTTTGAATCAGAGTATCCAATCAAACTGAAGTTTCCCACCTATGTATACTTGATTCCAAAGTCTTGAGTTCCCTTCAAGTACTTTAGAACCCTTTTTGTAGCAGACCAATGTCCCTCACAAGGCTTTTGCATAAACCTGGAGAGGATTCCAATAGCAAATGAAATGTCTGGTCTGGTAGTAGTTAGGTAATTGAGACTTCCTACAAGTTGTCTATACTTTGTTGCATCCTCAAATTCTTTTCCTTCAATGGATGTAAGCTTTAAGTTTTGTTCCATTGGAGTAGTTAGAGGATTGCATTCATTCATTCCAAACCTGTTCAACAGATCTCCAATGTAATTTTTTTGAGAAAGGAATATGGACTTCGGATGTTGAGTTATTTCAATACGAAGATAGTAATGAACATAGCCCAAATCAGTCATTTCAAAACCTTTCCTCAATTCCTTTTTTGGATGCAATGTAGCTCTCATTGTTCCCTGTCATCAAAATATCATCTACATATACCACAAGATATACAACATTTTTTCCAACCTTCTTGACAAACAAAGTTGCATCATCAAGATCATAATGTTTGAAATTGAGTTTCAAAAGATGCTTAGTTAGTTTTTCATAACAGGCTCGCGGTGCTTGTTTGAGGCTATACAAGGATTTCATAATTTTGCATACTTTATGTTCATGTCCTTTCACAACAAATCCTTCAGTATAGGACATAAAAACATTCTATTTTAGATCTCCATTCAAGAAAGCAGTTTTTACATCCATTTGATGGACTTTCCAACCGTTCCGAGCTGCTAGGGCAAAGAGTGTCCGGAAGTGTTATAGACATTTTTGGGCACTGCAACCCCAAGCATAAATGTCCATAAACTAAGGGCTCCTAAGTCCCTAAAAGTGTTGTTCCAACCCCTAAAATAACAAGGTCAACTGATTACAGCTTCTCCCAGAAGTTCTCCATGAAAAAACTGCTCAAAACTGGTCAAAACTGGACCATTTCACCTGCTCCATAGGCAAATTGCGTTGCATCTCACCTAAATACACACAGTAGGTGCGTTGCATTTCAAAAATCCCTTCTATGGGGTGCGATGGGCGAGAAGGGACAAATGGCAGTGTCAATCCGCAAGGTGGAGAAGCATGGAATCTTCCAGAAACTTCTCTTGTGACACTTGCCTCTCTGAATTCGACCAGGGATGAGTAAGAGATCATCAATCTCCAAGTGGAAGCAAGAACTATTAGTGGGAAGACACTAATCAAATCTAAAAAGTTGACTCACCTCCCTTGCAGACATCTATATATGGATCCCTCATCCCAAAGATCTAGGGGGGCTGGAATTTTGCATCTTGTAAGGAATTGTTGTTGGTTTCTTGAGGCAACATCATAGTGTTGGGTGATCTAAGCTTTTCATGAGGTGAATAAGGGTTCACTTGCTGAGAGGATGATGCTGGGTCAGAACGATTGGTTGTAACTCTCTTGGCTCTTTCTTGATTATCAATAAATCTATTCAAGTTTTCCTCCATACTCTTGTGTGATTTATGTTTTATGCATTTGTAAGGTCAATTTACATCTGATCCTAGATTGTTTATGATAATAGATCCATGTTCTCGTATAGTGTTATGTTGCTTTGACTCTACAGGTACTCTGTGAAGCTGGGTATACAAGAAAGCAAGTAGCAAAGGACTATCAGAAGAGAGAGGAATCGAGCAAGGAACCAAGCGCAAGACAGAGGTTGGTCTCCTTTATTCTTCTCTCATCTATCTTTCATAAAGGAAAACGAAAGTAGTTTTACTTTGTTTGTTTCTAAGGTAGCTACCAACCTTAGTGGGATTAGCAGTTCTGCATAGACACTTTTCCCTGTAACAAAATGGCGACTCCGCTGGGGAGCGAATAGATTGATTGTTTATCTACATTTGTTTACTTTATAAACTTACAGACGGAGCCTGAAGTCAAGCCAGCTAGCCTTCGAATTGCATTTGCTATGCAAATGCAAAGTAGATCAACGCTGCTTCAGTCAATCTCCAGGTTTTGTTTATGAATTAAACAATTGATTTACAAGCTTTCTAATTGCCCTCGTGGTGGCTCTAGTAACCTCCTTAGATCTACCCCTGTGATTGATTTACTGATTACCACTTGCTCGGCCAAAATCCCTGAACTGAACTGCAAACTGTGACCCGGAACCCAATCAAAGTCTCGTCCCTGGTCCAGCACATTGTCTGTTCTGTGAATCTCAAATTCAGCGCACTTCCCGAGTGTAGTAGGTGTGTTGCATTTCAGTTTCACTGTGTTATAGGTGCGCTGATCAGACTAGGCATTGTTCCTAAATTTTGGTTTCTGTGTTCACTCTTTTCAGATCTATTCAAGAGTTTTGCTGCCTGTAGTCAGTACACCTCTATTTGAAACCCCTTTCCTTGCTGTTATTCCGCCTCCATTGTGCAAAGAAATGTAAATGTTTTTCTGTATTTTTTGAGTCATTTTCAGTTCTCCTTTACAAAGAAGTAACATAATTGTACTGTCGTTTCTTGATTTGAAAGTGTCGCAAGTGTCATTTTCAGTCATAGAAGAGAATCTGATTGTTCTTGATAGTCGATTACCCTGTTACTATTGTATTCGATCTGAATTAGTAGTTTTTCTAGTGTCGAAAGCAAGTTTTCATTTCCAAATCACAAAGTGTTGTCATCGTCTTCATTTTGATTTTGAAAAGAAACTTGTTAGTAATTGTCGCTTTGAAAAATAATTCAGATTTGCGCATTAGCTTTCTTTTTATCATTCACATATTAAGAAGGCTGAAAACAAATACATGCATGTGCATTTGCATTTAGACTGTTTGATTGGTTTGATTTAGGATAGTGCATATAGTGTGTGCTCTATGCTCTTTGCTGAAAGAATATTGTCTCTCTTTCCTTAGTAGCTAGGATTTTCATTGCACAAAGAAGATAAAACAACTGTTTATCATCTTAGATTGCATTTTAGGAATTGTACATCTACATCACGCCGTGAACCTGAAAAGCAAATTTCTTAAGCAAGGTCAACTATAAAACAAATTTAATGAATCTAACAACGCTTTGGAACCTAACGCACAACATCTAGAAGTCTAGGCTAGAGACGTATTCCGACGTCGTAAAGCCTGGTAATTGTTGTTTTCACTATTGGTTGGGTGATTCCTCCACTTTGAGACGATAAGTGCCAGTACGAACTTGTGCTCCCACGTACCATCGAGTATATTTAGGGAGACCACAATAGGCTTAATCCTTTATCCATAGGAAGCCGTGTCTGTCGCCCTATCGATCGCAATGCACTGAACAGAGCATTCGGGAAGATTGACTGCCGTACCGTAAAAAGTATTCTGCAATTTTGCGATTGGTTTGGTAATCCCTCTGCCTAGATTTCCAGAGCAGTCCCTTTCATTCCTTTTCAGACTCCTTAACGGAAAAGGTCCATCTGAGAACTTGTCACTTCAGGCTCATTAAAAATCGAAGGCGACTAGAGTCATCTTTTGTTTTTTCTCGACTCTTTAAAATTGAAAAAACAAGTTGTGTCAAAGCGTCTAAAATTTATTTTAAACAGAATAATCATCACCTTTCCTACGTTGGTCTTAGGTTGAGGAAAATGGAGTCCACCAACCAAGGAGTTCCCCTTGGAGGAAATCCTAGTCCCTTCTCCTCTTGGGGAGATGTTGGTGCACCCCATATGGCTACATTGTCGCTTCCAGGATTGACAATCGGTTTGCCCGTATGGCTTTTCTCAACCTCCGTCGTTCAGAATGCCGCGATTCCTAAATAATCGAGTCAGCAACTAGACAATTCCATAGTTACCCCCCAACCCTCTACTTCGTCCAATTCTTCCTCTCCTCCTTCCTCTTCGCTTGATGGGGCTGGTAAAGCCAAAAATCAAGTACCTGAGAAGAAGGAAAATAAGAAGAAAGAGAAGAAGAAGAAGGAGCCAAAGGCGAAAAGGGGTAACCAAGCATCATCTAGCGAAAATCCACACACTGCACCGACCAGGCCTAAATCGCCATGTGTCATTTGCAAGGGAGACCACTTTCATAGAGATTGTCCTTGCATCCCTCAGATCTTAAGGGACTGGTCTCCTCGTTTGCACAACCCAGTGTCGTCAACCTCTGATGATCATGTTGAAAATACACCATCGACTAGTGAAAGTGAAGCCCCTGGACAAAAAGGAAAAAGCAAATATCCTTGTAAACTGTGTGAAGGCGATCACGTCGTACACCGTTGTCCCTTCTTAGATGAGGCTAAAAGAGATTTGGACGATCGTCCGGTTTCACCGTTATGACTTCCTCCTCGATATAAGAAACTCTTGTCGAGTCCGTCACTAGTTGAAAATCCGGCTGACACACCCAGGTGGTCGGCTGAAGTATCTATCACTGAAGAAAAACCATCTGAATCCATACCAGACGAAAGTCAAAAGGTCGAGGCGGCAGTTGACCTGGTCTTGCCTTCAGAGGCTCCATCTTCAGATGATATAGTCACCGAAGAGAACAAGGATGACACCGTCCAAATTCTTTTCATAAGCACAGACTCCGATGAACATGGGGGAAATTTACCCATTCCCTTACCGCAGGAAGGAAGTTCGTCAAAGTCACACCCGGCCGTCTATTTGGTCCCACCTCCAAGCAACCTAGTTGTTTCCTTTGACTGGAATCTACTAGGAAGACCCTGTTTACCGGCTAGTATACCATTCTGAATCATTGCTCAAATATATAGAATGGTTATGGCCGGTACCATCATAGATGAAGGGGCTTATGTGAGTATCCTTTCCTCAACTGCTTGGAAAGCACTTGGTTCGCCATCGCTTTTGCCTGAGATGATAAATCTAACAGGATTTGACAAAGGAACCAGTCGACCGTTAGGGATCCTTCCCAATGTGCCCATAACATTGAGAGGGAAAACTGTTCACATGAACGTAATGGTAGTCCAAGGACCCCTGGATTATAATCTACTCCTTGGGCGAGACTATATTTATTGCATGGGAGCCATTGTCTCATCACTCTTTAGAGTAATGTGTTTTCCGCAGGAAGGAAGAGTGGTCAAGCTCGTAGACCAGCTTTCATTCCCTGGTTCACGCATAGAAAATAGTCATATACCATACCTTAATGGTCTTTTCACGCAAGGAATGTCTCATCAATCCCCAGTCCGTCCACCTGATGAGCACGAGTAATTCAGGGGACATGACTGAAACCCAGGGGGCATGCACCCTGGTTTGCTTCGGCAGGAAAACTCCAAGTATAGGGTAGGTTTTCGCGAGAGATATATGACTAGTCTGACGCTCCCGCCCGAAATTGGAAAAGAGGGTTGGACTGGAACAATATTCCCTTGTCAAAGTTATGTGAGTGGAGGCGTCTGCGCCATTAACCTTTGTCTATTTTGGTAAACATTGTCGAAGAATTGTTTTGTTTGTGGTACAAATAGAACAATCTTTGGTAACCTGAAATAGGTATGCCTTTTTGGCAAAACAAATGTTTTGTCTGCGAAATTGCGGGGTAACCTTGAAACTCTATGTCTCTATACCTGGGGGCATGCAAACCTTTTGGCATGCAAGCGAAGAGCAACCATTTATTTTTTAAATTTGTAGGTCCTCTAACCCTTTAAACTCGTAGGATTGGTCATTTCCTAACTTGCATAAAGAAATGATGTGGGGCAAAGCTTTGAAATAATGTCGTTTTTATATATGAGACATTCTTATTATACGACTAGATTAATCAAGCAGTTTTAACACGGACTTCATGCTCGTTAAAAAATAAACATAAGAAATGAGCAAATGTTTCCCCCAGCATTTAAGCTCATTAAAAAATGAACCAATTTCTGGTAAATAACCATCGTGAATGTAGTACTTCAGCCTTTGAAGCCTTGGTCGTGTTCTCATCATCACCTCCACTTTGTATTGGCCGATCATTCACCTCCACTTGATTGTTTACCCCTTTTGAGGAACAGCTGCGAAGAGTGATTCTATTAGCCATCCTTGTAACACTGCCATGATTGGGAAATTCCAAACCTTACCTGGAATCAGCTGCTACCCGAATTTATCACTCGTTCCTCAAAAAACGAGTCTCCTTTAAGCTCTTTTCAGCTGACTCGTAAAATATGAAAAGATTGCCGAGCCATTGGCCTCTCCAGCTCGTTAAAGTGACCGGAAGTGCTATCCCTCTATATTTTAATCTTTTTGGACCTGAGGGATTATTACACAAAAAGATCGAGCGCTTGTTTTGTTCGGCTCGTTAAAAGTACCGAAAATTCATCCCTTCTGTATTGTTTTATACTTTTTCGGACCTAAGGGATTAGATGACGAAAAAGGATTTTTGGAGTTTCCTTTACGTCCCTTTTCAAACACTCTAAAATTGAAAAGAACCGAGTTATCTTTGTCGTTAAACTCGTTAAAACCTAATAGCGACAAACTTGTCCATAACAGACAAGAACGAGTTTCGCTATCGCTAGGCTCGTTAAAACATAGCGATGGGTTTGCCCGAAGGGAAAATTATAGAACAAGCATATGTTATCCTCCTCAAGCTTGACAAAAATAAAGAGGTACTGGTCAGCAATGACTGGGGAAAAATGGGGAAGAAAACTTGAAGAAACTTTGTTGGTAGCAAGTCGCTCTTGAACATGACACTTTCACTCTGCATCCAAGTCGGGTTGGGTTGTTTCATTCACCGGTCACATCACACCATCCACATTTGGGGTTAATGCTACCAATCCATCATGTTAGTGTCGCCGATATGTTCAAGAGAAGTCACTCAAAGAATTCACCTGTGTCTCACCCGCTGCAATACATTTACGCTCCATTCTTTCATGACCGCCACCCTGAACCTTATATCACCATATTGTTTTCACCTCCATTAAAATCATTTGCTCTGTTCCATGTCATTGATGTGGGATTCATTAAGGCCCTCTTATGACGGATCGCTTCTTGTCGACATCAGCTCATTATCCAAGAAGTTGATCTAGGAACACCCATTTCAGTACTTTGAAGCTTGCATGCCTCAATGGCAAGTTTCTCACTTCCGGCGACAGGTTTACATCAATGGCCTTCGACCGAAAGATTTTACGTGGTGTTCGACGCCAAGTCCCTTATTCACACCACGTGAATTGTACTACAGTACCTTGAGGATCATTATCATTATCGGTGATTCCTCTTGCGCCTGTTAACAGCTTACATCATTGGCTGGTAATCAGGCGATGTCTTTCCATGTTCGACTCCAGAACATCTCTCACATGGATCGACTTTTACTTTGAGTGAAGATCGAACGAGATTGAAGACCCCGGATCTAGTTTCATCCATCCAGGTTGCGATATATATTCAGGAAAATAAAGACATCAAATGTACATCATTGTTGCACAGATAATCATCCAACCTAAGGGATGATGGCTCTACCAGAATCATCAGTCTACACTCAGACGATTGTCTGTCCTATGTACATGAAAATGAATTTATAAAGCTGAGCATGGGAATGCCCACCTCAGCTAGATCATGAAAATATTATGAAAATAATGTATGGTATTTTATCTTATTACAGGTCTCCTTCCAGTTTGAAATAACTTCGGATCCTCATGATAAAGCATTTCACCCGACATCAAAAAATATTAACGACCTCATGCTTTAAGGGGCAACTGTTATAGACATTTTTGGGCACTGCAACCCCAAGCATAAATGTCCATAAAATAAGGGCTCCTAAGTCCCTAAAAGTGTTGTTCCAACCCCTAAAAGAACAAGGTCAAATGATTACAGCTTCTCCCAGAAGTTCTCCATTAAAAAACTGCTCATAACTGGTCAAAATTGGACCATTTCACCTGCTCCATAGGCAAAGTACGTTGCATCTCACCTAAATACACACAGTAGGTGCGTTGAATTTCAAAAATCCCTTCTATGGGGTGCGATATGGGAGAGAAGGGACAAATGGCAGTGTCAATCTGCGAGGTGGAGAAGCATGGAATCTTCCAGAAACTTCTCCTGTGACACTTGCCTCTCTGAATTCGACCAGGGATGAGTAAGAGATCATCAATCTCCAAGTGGAAGCAAGAACTATCAGAGGGAAGACACTACTCAAATCTCAAAAGCTGACTCACCTCCCTTGCAGACATCTATATATGGATCCCTCATCCCAGAGATCCAGGGGGCTGGAATTTTGCATCTTGTAAGGAATTGTTGTTGGTTTCTTGAGGCAACATCATAGTGTTGGGTGATCTAAGATTTTCATGAGGTGAAGAAGGGCTCACTTGCTGAGAGGATGATGCTGGGTCAGAACGATTGGTTGTAACTCTCTTGGATCTTTCTTGATTATTAATAAAGCTATTCAAGTTTTCCTCCATACTCTTGTGTGATTTATGTTTTATGCATTTGTAAGGTCAATTTACATCTGATCCTAGATTGTTTATGATAATAGATCCATGTTCTCGTCTAGTGTTATGCTGCTTTGATTCTACAGGTACTCTGTGAAGCTGGGTATACAAGAAAGCAAGTAGCAAAGGACTATCAGAAGAGAGAGGAATCGAGCAAGGAACCAAGCGCAAGACAGAGGTTGGTCTCCTTTATTCTTCTCTCATCTATCTTTCATAAAGGAAAACGAAAGTAGTTTTACTTTGTTTGTTTCTAAGGTAGCTACTAGCCTTAGTGGGATTAGCAGTTCTGCATAGACACTTTTCCCTGTAACAGGAAGGTAGCCCATTTTGTTGTGGGGGCAAAAGTCTCCTCATAATTGACCCCTTCCTTCTGTGCAAAACCTTTTTCCACAAACCTGGCTTTGTGCTTGCAAAGTGAGCCATCAGCGTTATACTTGTTCTTGTAGACCCACTTGCAGCCAATAGGTTTGGTTCCTAATGGAGGATCAACCAGCTTCCAAGTGCCATTCTTTATTAACAAATCATACTCATTTTGCATTGCTTCTTTCCATTCATCATGACAAGAAGCTTCTTTGAAGGAATTTGGTTCAAAATCTGTAGGCAAATTCAATTCACAATCATAAGAAACATCCATATCAACAGGTGAATCAGAGTCATCTACATCACCTCCATTTTTCCGGTTTGAATTTCTAGTTCCTGTCTCTCCATCTTCATCAAGATGAACACTTTCAAGTGTCTTTGTCAGCCACTTTGGGGTACCTTTCTCAAATGGTCCAGGCTGCTCCGTTGATTGAGTTGGGACTGAATCAAGATTGAGTCTCCCAATTCTGTCAATCACGTCACTCAAAGTATCATTCATTGTTGGAGTTTCATGTGGGGGAGAGAGTGGTTCAGAAGAAGATTCCACATATTGATCTAGTATAGGAATCCCCCCTTCAAGATGTGGAGTCTGATTATCAAATTTTTGAAATGATTTTGCATTTGCGAATCTATCCAAGTGACCAAGTTGTCGCTCAACAACATTGTCAGTTTTGGATTATTCAAGAAAGATTACATCTCTAGATACAACAAACATTTTATTGACTTCATCATAGAGACGGTATGCTTTGGAGGTGTTTGAATACCCCAGGAAGATACACTTACGACTTCTTGCACCAAGTTTGTTTCTATGTACCTTTGGTATCAAGGCATAACATGTGGAACCAAAGACCCTGAGATGCTTTACCGAAGGAATGTGCCCATACCACATTTCATGAGGAGTCTTGTTTCTAATAGCAATAGATGGACATCTATTATTTACATATATAACACATAGAACTGCATCACCCCAAAACATCAATTTTACATTTTTGAAAAACATCATGGAGCATACCATATTTAAGATTGTCCTATTCATTCTTCTAGCTACTCTGTTCTGTTGGGGATTATAAGGCACAGTTGTTTGATGTTTGATCCCATGTTGGCGAAGATAGTTTTCAAATTCATTTGAAGTGTATTCTTTTCCATTATTAGTGCAAATAGAGCCAATATGAGATTGTGCATCATTTTCAATCCATGTATGAAAGTTCTTGAATCTTTGAAAAGCATCAGATTTGTTCTTCAATAAATAAACCCAACACATTCTGGTGTAGTCATCAATAAATGTCATCATATATTTATTTCCATTTGTAGGAGGAACAGGCATTGGACCACATAAATTTGAATGAATGAGTTCAAGTTTTTTATGTGCTCTTGAATGTGAATCATGAAAAGACTGTTTGCTATTCTTTCCTAGAATGAAAGCATCACATTGCTTAAGTTTCCTAGGAATTGTAGGCAAACCAGTAACACCATTTTTCTTCAACAAGTGGAGGTTGTCATAGTTCAAGTGTCAAAATCTAGCATTCCATAATAAACTTGATGGAAATGTACCTTCTTCATGATGAGAATTGTATGAAAGATTTTGTGCACGAGCAGAGGTACCCTACAGCTTGAGAAGCCTTTCTTCTTCTATACCCGTCATGACAAGTGAGCGGTCTGATGCTTTTCTTACCTCAAGCTTGCCATCAAACATATGAATGGAGTGTCCTTGTTGGCAGATGTGGACCAAGGACAGCAAGTTTCTCCTCAGCCGTGGGAGATATAGAACATGACACAGAAGAAAGTCTAGTAGACTAGGCAATTTAAGCCTGATTGTTCCAGGCCCTGATGGCTGGAGTTTTGATTTGTCTGCAAAGTATACTACTCCATCAACGTTGTTAGTAAAGTCTTCAAAAATATCTCTTCTGAAATTCATGTGGCAAGTTGCTCTTGAATCAAGAAACCAATCATTTTTCCAAGAAGTAAGTGAAGCATTAAATAAGCCTTCATTTACTCCAATATTACAATGTGCCACAACATAGTGAGTGGATTTAGGTGCTTTACTTTTCTCTTTGTCATTAGTTTTACCTTTGAGTTGGTTTCTTTCCTGCTCAATTCTGTCCCAAGGCAACTTGGATGTGGATGCATCATGTGATCCATCTCTTTTGCACCGTATGCAGTGCAAATCTGACTTTTCTCCTTGAGAGTATCTGCCCCCCCTGCCTCTGAAATTTCTTTCTCTTCCTCTTCGACCACCTCTTCCTCTGGAAGAATCTTGAGCAAGATTATTTTCTCTATGAGCAAGGCACACAGCCTCTTCAGAAGACTTAGAAGCTTTCTTCTTTCCAAAAGCTTTCTCTCTTTCAGCAAATTTTTTCACAAGGGAGTCAAAGGTAATATCTTTGAGGTTTCCATTTGCTTGCAATGACTCAAGATAATTTGATTAAGTGGGATAAAGTGCCTTGAGAAAAGTTATCAAAGGAATATCCAGTTCAACATTAGTGACTTTGATATCATGCATTATATATTTAACTTCTGAAGCAAGAACAAGAGGATCGTTATTTTTTAATTCAAGGGTGAAGAATTTAATCATGAGTTGAACAACTTCAAGTGCAGAGTGTGAGTCATAGAGTTCCTTCAGTTTTTGTAAGGCTTCGAAAGCATTTGAAAATGGTGAAATATGGTGACTCACCTCTTCATTTACTGATGCTGCAATCAATGCATAAGCCTTGTTGTTCTTATTTTCCCAAATGGCGAATTCATTGTCTGAAGTAGGCTATTCTACCTCTTTGTCTCCGTTTCCAACACACACTCCTTTCCACAACTCATTAAAAATGAGAGTGTGTTTGATTTTCTGCGACCATTCTGGATAGTTCTCCTTCCTGGTGAGAATCACTCCCACAATAGATATCAATGAATGCATTTTAAAAAATGTACCCTGCTGCCAATATATAAAAAATGCACTTCTGGTGGTTAAAAATTGCACTATGATATATTAAAAACAGAGGTATTATTTTTGGGAGAGGTCGTATATGGGTGACATCATGGAAGCCAAACGCATGAGCGTTAATATATGAAAACAATAGAATATATGAAAACAACTTTATATATGATACAACTTTATATATGAGACAACATCATATATGAGACAACGTTATATATGATATCGCCACAATATCGCAATACGGGAGGCGCTATACTACATACCATGTGACCGTGTATTATCGGATGGGAGGTATGGTTCTGTTGCATAGCAAAGAGGAGTTTATACTAGAAACCAAAGCTGGTTGATATATCACAACAGAGTTATATATCGCAGTTACGATACCACACCATAATATCAGGTATGGCAACCAATGGGAAGAGCGTAGATAAAAACGCTAAGCATTTTTGTATGTTGTCGTCAAACCTATGAATGAATTGGTATGTAATACTACCAAAAAAACGCAGTTATATGAATGGAGTTGGTAATATTTTAACACAGTGGTGGAGTTCCAAGGGAGTGACCGGACCGAGGGAGTGTGTATGCCAAGGGCCGAGGTATGGTATGCGAGTGACTTTGTATGGAGGAGGATTGTGGAGGAGGGTCATGGAGGATATAATATGCGCGTTGAGTAGCATTCAATGTGAAGCCCGCAATTATCAAGAGGCAAGGAAATGGATGAAACGAACAACATTCAAAACCGGAGCAGGTATCGAGTAGTGAAAAGAGCAGCGTATGGGCCAAGGAGTATGGGAGCAGCGACAGGGGCAGTGTATGGGCCAAGGAGTATGGGAGTAGCGATAGGGGTAGTGTATGGGCCGATTGCTTATAATGACTCTGCCAAAAACATTCAACGCACAGTAGTGATTTGTTAGTATGCAAAAAAATGTAGAATGGAGGCAGAATGGGAGTTACAAAATAGAGAGAGAAACCAAAAATGGTGCTGGCTTTGATACCATGTTAGGCCAGGAGGTAACTCCTCAAATAAAATCATATTATTCATTCAGGTTATTCATTATTATATACAAAAGAGAGTGACTGTTCAGTTCATCTCCCGATGACTCTCCATTTTCTCTATTATTTATTTACATAATTACAGTTGTTCACCCAATCCCTATGATTAGGTGTCAACACCTCCCATACTACTTCGGGTGAGACCTCAGTCCACGCTCTACAGACTGTTACCGGAAGGGCCAGTAGTACTAGGATTTGCTTGGCTAAATCACCTCTGAACCTAGGTCAGGCCCATACAAGCCAACAGTAAGCAAAGAATAACATCGCAAAGCCGAAGAAGGACATGGGAAAGTGGTGTGAGTTCCATAAGAGCTCCACTCACAACACAAGTGAGTGTCAATCCATGCAGTCATTAGTGGCCGAGCTAAAGTATTCGGAATCAGATGCATGTTCAGACTTTGATTCAGAACCCGATAAGGGGAATGAAAAAGGGAAGAATATTATTGATTCAGAGCCCAATTTCATTGTTGCCACAATGAATATCTAGAAGGAGGAACCCGAAGATCCAGAGGAGGAGGAGCGCCTCTTCCACTTCCATATGTGGGTAAAGGGCTCCTTGCTACAGTTCATTTTCGACAGCGGGAGCCAAAAGAACCTCATTTCGACAAAGGTCGTCAAGCGGCTGGACTTACCGACCACAACACGTCCACAGCCATACACCATCGGGTGGCTTCACCAAGGACAGGATCTTTGCGTGAGCCAGCAGTGTCGCCTTCCATATAACATCAAGCCCTTCACGGATGAGGTATTGTGTGATGTTTCTCCCCTTGATGTTTGTGATGTATTATTATGCCAACCATACTTGTCGAAGTGACATGCTGTATATGAGTCAAGGCCTCGTGATGTTATTGTTACTTTGGGAAATAAGTTGTGCAAGATACCGGAGGTAGCACCACCTACTGCCATCTCTTTGGTTACTGCAAAACAATGCAATAAGTTCATTTCCAAAACCAGGAAATTTGTTTTCCTGATGATACGCCCTCAAGGAAAGAAGAAGACGGTGGCCACGACCTCCAAACAGGGCCCCTCCGCACGGAAACTACAGATGGACAAGGTCGTGGAAGAGTATGAGGACATATTCACCTCCCCCGCAGGGGTTCCTTTGCACTGTTAGGTCAAGCACTCCATCAAATTGACCCTAGGTGCATCACTTCCTAATGGAAAAATCTATTGGCACTCTATTCTGGAGAATGATGAAATCAAGAGGCAAATTTAGGAGCTGCTAATGAAAGGTCACATCCGACCGAGTTCATCACCCTATGGGAGCCTGATTGTGTTGGTCTAGAAGAAGGATGGGACTTGGAGACTCTGTATTGACTATCGGGCGCTGAACACGATCACTGTCCGGAATAGGTACCGGATCCCACGAATTGATGACCTTCTAGACCAAGTAAAGGGGGGAAATATTTCAGCAAGATCGATTTGAAGTCAGGATATCACCAGGTACTAATCAAACCCTCCAATGTGTGGAAGACTGCCTTCAAATCCAAGGAGGGCCTTTTCGAATGGTTGGTGATGCCTTTTGGGTTGACGAATGCTCCTGCAACCTTCATGAGGCTAATGGATGACATCTTGCGGCCATTCACCAACTCATTTGTAGTGGTATACTTGGATGATATCCTGATCTTCAGCTGGAGTTGGGAAGAGCACCTCCACCACATCCAACAGGTTCTCCAAACACTACGGAAACACAAGTGATGTGCCAATTTGGAGAAATTCACTTTTGGAATGACCCAAGTTCAGTATCTTGTATACATTATTGATGAACAGGGGGTGCATGTGGATCCAGCCAAGATCCAAGTCATTCAGGATTGGCCATCTCCAACCACTCTAAGAGAGCTCCGCAGCTTTCTGGGTCTTGCCAACTTCTACTATAGGTTCATGTTGGGATTTTCTCATATCACTTGGCCCTTGAGTAAAGTCACTAAGGGAGGAGTGAAAGAAAAATTCTTTTCGTCTGAATCTCAACAGAAGGAATTCAAAAAGTTGAAACATCACCTCTGCTCAGCACTACTGCTCGCATTACCAGACTTGCAACAACCATTTGAGATCGAGACGTATGCCACTGACTATGCTATTGGGGTAGTCCTTACTCAATACCGGCATCCAATGGCATATCACAGTGAGACACTTTCAGACACAGTCCAGAAGTATCCCACTTATGACAAAGAGATGTATTCCATTGTGCAGGCATGCCGATAATGGAAGCATTACATTTTGGGGAAGGAAACGATCACCCACACAGACTGCAATTCATACAAACACAAGGGAAGTTGTAGAATGACCACCATCAGAAGTGGTCCACATACCTGCAACAGTTCCATTTGAACTGCACCATTACTAAACACATCCGAAATTGCAGAACAAGTCACACCAATAGAGTTAAATAAATTGCATGGAACAAGTGGAAACTGGTCGGATCATGGACACATAGATCAAGCACACTCACTAGCAGAAGATCCAACTGTATTGAGTTGTCAAAGCAGGCCAACTCCTTCACCAGGGCAAGTGGCTCACCAGGGATCAAGTTCAGTAGAAATTTCCTCATCTCATGGAAGAACTTAACGCAATGGGGACCATTTCTTCCTAAGGGGGGAGGAATGATCCAGGTGGATATTGGTGGCCACCCACCAATTCCACTTGGAACCCCACCATTGTTTCTTTTAGTTTTTCATTTTCCTTATTTGTAGCACAACTTACTATTTTTGGCAGTTTTTCAGGTCCTGAACTTCCGGAACCGTTTTGAGGCCCTAAATGACGTTTTTTGGGAAATCTAGAAGCAAAATTAGTTGAAGGACCGATGTTTCTCTTCACAAAGTTCTAGTCCTTAGATAGATCCTTCTAATGAGGTATTGTGCGCGTCAAATGGAGATGATATGCCAAAGTTACGACCCCGAGAAGTTGATGTACCAATTTACCCAAAATGGGGCCCATAGTTTGGCACTTCATCTCGTAGGCTTAGGGTTTTGGATGTTTAGGGTTTTCCATTATTTCTCAATAATAAATAGGCCTTCGAGCCTCATTTTAAGACAGTTCAGAGGCATGTAGTCGCCACATCTCTCCTCAGAGATAACCTACCATCGCCTGAGCTAATTTATTTCCATTTCTGTTTGTAAGCATATTTCAGTATTTTACATTAATGAAATGAAGTATTATTTTTGTTGTATCTCTGTATTTATGGTTATCTCTATAATTTGTTTTGTTCCTATTTAAATCCGGTTCATGTAGTCCATTTTACGATTTGAGCAACATATTTTTTGCCTATGTCCAGAAGAGAATCTTATGAGGAATCTAAAATATTCCCAGGGAACCCATATATAATTGAGACAAAAAGGGGTCGAGTTTATAGGAAGATTTCATGGTTTTTTGCAAAGAAAGCAATGGCGCAGAAAATTTATTCATCTGAGTAGTGCATTTTCATGCCATCCCTAGAACTGGAGGCATAAGGTGTGCTATTTCCATATGTTCATTTTATTTTGTTGAGATGATGTTTTGATATCTGAGATCCATGTATGCTACTTTGTGAGAGTATCCTTATATGTCACTTTATGTGAGAGTTTTTCATTTTTTCATGCTGAAGGAAAGATTTTTTGAGTGAGAGTTTTTATAGAAGAACGTCTCATGGGAGAGAGACATGCCACTCTAGTTCATCATTGTATAGACAAAGATTGCATCTTGTACTCATAATATTCTTGCAGAAACTAATGAAGCGACCTCCCCACTCTTGATATCGGGCCGAGAAACGTAGTCCACACCAGATGAACTCCATTATCATATTGAATGTTTATGTGTGCTTCATGATTATTTGTTCATTGTTTCATGTTGATGGTTTTCTGAAGTTGTTAGAATATGCATTACTCATGATTTCATAAGAAATTGTAAGTGTCAGTAAAAGGTCTGGTATGATGGGAATTTTTGTTTCAAAGCATTCACGAAAAATTCCCAGATTAGGTGCATAGGTTGAGCATAATATATAAAGAATTTGGA
This sequence comes from Pinus tabuliformis, assembly GCA_031772625.1. Taxonomy (NCBI): domain Eukaryota; kingdom Viridiplantae; phylum Streptophyta; class Pinopsida; order Pinales; family Pinaceae; genus Pinus; species Pinus tabuliformis. The sequence goes on from CM062813.1 coordinate 612,706,320, forward strand.
CGAAATCTTACCAATGTGATGGGATGGTCACATGGTAATGCTAGAAAAAAAATTAAATGTTTTGTTAAGAAATTGTAAATATTTAAATCTAGGAGCGAGTTCGATTTTTAGAAATAAGTTGGACAAGTTATTTGCTAATGTAAATATAGATTTCAGATCCCTTGTTTTGTTGAGAGGGGGAATCGATTCATTTTCATTACTTTTGGTTGTCATAGTCATTTTTTGGGGAATAAAGGAAAGAAAGTTGGGAAGTTCTAGAGAGAGAGAAGAGAGAGAAACTCACAATTTCTTCGTGCAACTAAAGTTCTGAATTTTGCAGACTCGCATGTACTTTCCAATGTGTGTGAACTAGAAGCTATTTTTTGTGTGGATGGTGTAAATTAACAACACTTTGGACTGTAAATTGTGTGATTATTACATGGGTTGAGATTGAATAAAATCCTTGTGTTTAAAACAAATTGATTTATGTTGTGAATTGTTATTGATTGCAGTTTTATTCCTATGCATTGATATTGGTCATTTTATGAAAACTTGTAGCTTGTTGAACTGATTTATATTAAAAATTTGAATCTTGTGGCTTCAATAATTGTGTAAGTTGTTCATTCATATTTTGTATTCTTGTTGTAATGGTTTAAAATCCATGTGAAGGAATGTTCTGGTACAGTGAATGTGTGGTTTTTATAGTGATTTAAGTCTTGTTATAGCAAGACAAGGTACCCTGTTTTGAATATGGTCAAAACCCATTTAGATTGGTTTTTTACTATAAAAAATGTGATAGTGTTGCAAACTTCAGTGAAGGAAGGAAAGGAAAATCGTTTTTTGTGTTTGAGGAGAAATTTAGGTATGTGAGAGTCGATTTGGAAATGGTTGAGCTGATTCATCTTCCTTGAAATCACTGTACAAAAATTTGACAATGCACTACCAAATAATCCTATAGCGAATGGCACTACTAAATCATTATGTAGTGACCAGATATTTCATTTGGGAATAGATGCTACCAAATCATTTTGTAGCAACTAAGAAAAAATTGGAGGACTGCGTGTGTCGGTTCTAAAATATCCTTTTGGCCTTCTTGTTGAACCATCAATGAAGCATAAAAACTTCACTCATGCAAACCTTCGTGCCTACATTGTGTGACAGAATAAAAAAGGTGTCCTCTTGGCTTAACCACAGAATCAAGAGCCACATTGTATACACACACATGACATAACCAATAATGCCTTCGGGACTAACCATAGAGCCACACCATGCTATATATCTTAGGCCAAGAGAAACATCGTACGTATATGTTTTTCAAATCAAACAAAACAAAAATCCTTTGGTCTTTAACCAAGAGAAAATATAGTATGTTTACATTTGTTGCAGAAAAGACCGAACTGAATATGCCTTTGGGATTTGACCAAGAGAAAATGTTGTAAGGTTATATATGTTGTAGACCAGACATAAATGAAATTCCTATGGGATTAACCAGAAGCCAAGAGTAATGTCATATGTATATATATTATGGACTATACTGATTCGAATCTCCATTGGGATTTATCCAAGAGCAATGTTGTATGTATATATGTGTCAGAGACTAGACATAACCAAAATGCCTTCATGTTGTAATCAAGAGCTACATTGTATGTATTAGATAGAGCAAAAACACCTTGAGACTTAACCATGAACCAGGAGCCATTGTATGTAATATATATGTCTCAGATAGATCGAATCATTATGCCTTCAGGCTCATCCACATGTTATGCCATTAAAACACCTTCGAACTTATCAACATAATGTATATATCTCAAAACCGAATTATGCATGCTCTATTTCCACTGCATGACACACACACTTGTGTGTGCGTGTGGGTGCTCCCCCAAGACACATTGGGACCGACATCAACTTGATTCCCAAATCAATGTAAATTTTTAATTGAGCTAGTGTAGAACCTCCCATATGACTTGATTTGGTGCCTAGACTGTGACCATATTAGCCCGTAGGGATTTCCCAATTCTCCATATGACCATGCCATGTAACCTAGCCCTTAGGGGTCCATGGTCTTGATATCATCATGCCACGTGGAACTCTCTAAGTAGAGTCAGTAAGTTTGGCTTGATTGGCTACCCAAAATTATTGACTTGACATGTCATGTGGAACCTTACTATGCTGCCATGCCATTTGTTGTACTGCCATATCATTTCTTATGTGTACATCCACATCATCAGCTACATGTACCTATGTTATCACTTGTCACCAATACTATGATACCACATCCTAACTCTCCTATATCATTCATCCATGTGTACTACTATTGAAGGGTCCATGCTTCATCCAATTGAAAGACCACTTGGCACCTGCCACGTGCCACATTTTTATTGGTCAACATGTCGAAGGTCAAAGGACATAGGGGACACGACCTCCGCTATACCTTGAACAAGTTAGCACTCCATCCACTGTTCATGAAATCCATAATCACCATATATGCCCTGAGACATACAATGTTTAAGCATATTAAATAGTGTGCAGAACCATCTGCCCACTGTTATTGATTGCTCACAAAAACATGGATCCACTTTGAAGGTGCACAACTATTACCAAATCTAGCATTTTTTCCATGTTATATTCTCATTCCAGAGGAGTTCGACCAAGTGTAATATATTGTTGGAAAGGTTTTGAAGAGGACTATCCAACCATTCCATCTATATATTAATTTGATCACCATAACATCAGCATAACTTCATTAATATACAAATAATATTTGACATCACTGATATGATCTTTCAAGGCATCGTATCTCCAAGACATCGTACTTTATTTGACATTCTTTTTGACATCAATGACCTTGATTGTCATTAATGACAACACTATGTCCAATATCCAACACCTACATATATAGTTGAGAAAACTTATACTTCATATTCATTAATACAATTAAATGTTTAAATAAGTAATTATATATATATATATATATATATATATATATATATATATATATATATATATATTAAAATTTTCTATTTTTTAACCATTCATTTATATCACATACATTAACTTAACAAACTACTTTAATAAATTCATTAAAATGTCCATGTTGTTGACAATTTATTTATATCACTTTCATTTAGCTTAAATCACTCTAATAAATTCATATCCAAATTGAGATAATTCCATATTATGATATAAATGAACATCAAACTTAAAGTTTTAAACATATCTACATGATTATCACAAATATGGCTTATATTTTTAAATTATGCTTATTTTAGAGCTTATTTTAAAATGCTATAAAATAACTTTTATATATATATTAGGTTATAATTTTAATTTTAATATGTATTCCCCCAATGGGGGTGTGAGATGGCCCCATTGAGTTTATCCTGACCCAATGTTTAATGCGAATCCAACAGATTGTTTCGGCCACCCTCCACATGCATGCAACACTTGGAGAGGTGGCAGTGCACATGCAGATTTTAATGACCCAGCTTCAGGGTGGCAGAGATATAAGGACAGTTGGAAAAGTGAGAATTCCCTCCATCTTGTTGGGTAAGTTAGTCTACGAACTTACGTTCCTGTGGATTTGTTTTGAGCAAGTGGTTCTGGGCAGTTGGTGGTCGTCATCTTCTCCAGGTCTTGAAAGCACTCACTAGTATGTTTCTAGTCTTAATTTAGCACCTTTTATTTGTATGGAGGAGTCTATTCGACCTTCGACCTATAATATACATAAGTCTATGTTTTGGGGGGATTGGAATTGGAATTTTCAAGGGCATCGCCTCACTGAGCTTCTGGTTTTGGTTAATTTAATCATTTTGTATGTCATGGCACCTGTGATGTATGGAATTTGGTTGTCCCGCATGGGTTCTTGCAATGTCTCGTTGGTAAAGGGTTTTGGATGTGAACGTCCCCCCTGCACGGGTAAGAAAGATCCAGAAAGGGTTTAGGTATGTTGTGAATTTGGTTTGGTTCCAGGGTATGTAACTTTTGGGTGAGCTCGAAGTCAAGCTTTGGTAGTATGTAACACCAGATATGTACTTTTTTGTCATATGGGAGAAGGTAGAAGAGCCCTGGTGGACTGTTTCAGGGTCAGTCCAATCCTGTTGGACAGAGTCTATCGGGTTGGGCACTCTTGTTTAGTTAAGGCTCAATCCTGGTTTCAGAGATGGTCATGGCTCAATGCCTATCACCATAAGCTGGCTTCTAGGCAAGGGGGTTTGACTTCTGTGGTCTGGGTTCTCTATATGGAGTCTCATTGAAAGGGGTTTCGTGGCCTATGGGCTCAGTGTAGTCATTGGCTCGATTTTCTATCTAATTCTTTGTACAATGTTTGGCTCGTGGATTTGATAAACTATGGGATGTGCCCGGATAATTCATAGGTCCCAAATTTGGATGGTATGGCCAGACCATTCAAGCCCCGCAATGGGCAAATGGAGAGGAGTGATAAAAGTGGCACCATTATATTGTGTTGGCAGTTAGTTGACAGTAAAATTTGGAATGGGTTCCTTACATGGCTTGTTTTGTTTGAATTTGATTTAACAGGTCTACAATGTTGGCGTGACCCTTGGCAGCATCAGGCACCCAAGTTGTGACCTTGTTTCGGTCAGTACCTAGAGTTGGAAGTAGAGAAGCCTTTTTTAGGAAGCAGGAAAAGAATGGTCGAGGAGATCGGTACAAGAAAGAATGGTCATGGGGGCCAAGGCCAAGGAAAGTAGAGGAAGGCATCTTCATCACTGAATAGCCAACCTATATCTTCTGGTGGGGCTGTTAGGGTGGGTCGTGGATGCAAGCTAGTTGTTGGGTCTTGAAAATGTCATTCATTTCCATTACACTTTCACTATTATGTCCATTATACCACCTCCATTTCACCTCCATCTCACTACTATGTCACTACATTCATCCCACTTTCATTATCATTGGGCCACATTTATGTTTTTCCAAACATTATAAATTCTTGGCCTTTTTAAGTGAATTCATGGTTAAAAATTAGAAAATAATGTGCATATGCTTATACATAACAAGTGGGTTGAGATTGTTGACATGTGTAGGTCAAAAGGAGGCTTCTAGAAGACCTTTATGTGGCACCCTAAGGCCAAATTCGAATTTGAGTGGAGAGAATCATGGGATCATGAGGATATGTGTCACATCTCCTAATTGTATTGAAAATCTAAGAAGAAATGTGTCTTATCAGTTCCTATTTTGATTAGGACTCCAGAGGTAGAGGGAGAGATTCATGGACTCTCATTAATGAGATGGCTTCTTATCTTTTTTTATAAATAGGAGATCTCTCTCCTTCATTTGTTAGCTTATATTTTTAGTTCTTAAGCTTGTAGCTTTTTGGTAGCTCTTTAGCTTGGACCTTGTAGTTCTTCTTTGATGGCTTTGGAAAGCTTTGTTGTACTTTGTAATTTTGAAGAATTTGAATAAAGCTTTGATGTTCTCAACATGGAAGGAGATGTGAAGTAGATATCATGGAGAACATTAGAATGTAAGGTAGAGTAGATTTTGTTTTATAGTTTTGCTTTGATTTCATTCAGGTATTTCATTTGATTGCTTTCAAGTTTGATAGATTAGAGTTTCCATTCATGCAAGTGTGTTCAACCGGTTGATTGTAGATTAGGTTTCTTTACATGTTTCTTGTATTTGCTTATTAGATTAGTCTCTCATGCTATATGATGATATTTCTGGAGCCTTTAGCTTAACACCATTTTAGAAGTTAATTGGCGAAATATTGTGATTATAGGTGAGATGATTAGCTTTGCTTTTCATTAGTGTGTAATTAGATAGTTTAGATGTCATTTCTTTCGTGCTATATGATGATATTTCCGGAGCCTTTAGCTTAACACCATTTTAGAATTTAATTGGCGAGATATTGTGATTATAGGTGAGATGATTGGCTTTGCTTTTCATTAGTGTGCAATTAGATAGTTTAGATGTCATTTCTTTCATGCTATATGATGATATTTCCGGAGCCTTTAGCTTAACACCGTTTTAGAAGTTAATTGGCGAAATATTGTGATTATAGGTGAGATAATTGGCTTTGCTTTTCATTTTATTGCTTTCAAGTTTGATAGTTTAGATTTTCCATTCATGCAATTTTAATTCATGCAAGTGTGTTCAACCGATTGATTGTAGATTCATCTAACTGTGTAATTTATGCTTGACAAAATATTCCAAGAAAGTAGTCTTCCTATTTTCCGATTGGTGAATTGGAGCATAGAGAGCACAGTAGATTGGTTTTTTTCTTTACATGTTCTTGTTTTTTGCTTAGTAGGATACTCATTACATAATTTCATGTCTCATTGAGTCTTTTTAGTTCCTTAAGAATGAAATTGGTGATATGTGAAGTTATGAATGGGATTTGATTTGTTTTTCTTTCTTTCTTTTCTTAGATATTTTGCCTTCTTAAATTAATCTAACTGATCAAAGTTTTGATTTGTTTCATTTTCTTTTTTGTTTAGAAACTAGATTCTAACATAAGAAACAAAACCCCCAAAAACAACATAAACTATAAAACAACAAAGTAAGAAAAAAGGTTAACTAAGCACATATGGTGCACCACACTTCATCAGTTTATGATACTTGGATTGATAATTTATGTAGAGCAATTTAGGACACTAAATTGACTAGACATTTTGGCGCCGTTGCCGAGGAAGTGTAATTAGGAGATCTTATTTCTTACATCTAAAAAAAATTAATAATTTCTTCAGTATGCTCTCCTCTTGCACTTTGTGTGATCTGGAGTATCAGAAAAAGAATTGTTATGTTAAAAAAAAAAAAAGGAGACAAAATAAACTTCATCATTTCATTTGATTCAATAAAAAAAAAAGGAAACAATAAATAAATAAATAAATAAAAATCCAACTACTTTGATAGGTTCAGCTATCCAAAATTGAGTGGTTATGGTTTGTAGTGACCCTCAAAACACTATGTCCTGTTTTAATAAGATTCTGCAAAATAGCTGCAGAATGCAACCTGATTCTGCAGCTAATTGTGAATTCCGCAACTAATTCCTAGGTTTTGCAGGTTACAGGCATCCAATGAAGAAATCGACCACATGGGCATCTCTGGAGCTGTCCCAACATGGATCCTATCCTAGTCACCCAGCCCAGATTGATAAAAAAAACAGCTTAAGACATCGGTCAAAGTCCTGTTTTTAGCATATTTACCTTGAAGTCTTTGCTACCTGAAATTGAAAATCATTAGTCATTTTTATAAAATTTCACAATTTCAAAGAAGAAAAAGAGAAACAATCAATGGCTATTCCCAATTCCAGTTCCCACTGTGGCCTCAACAGAAAATTTGCACTTCTGTTTGAAGCTTTGGCCTTGAAACAAACCTACAAGAACATTTAAAAAAAAAAAATCAAAAGTGCAAATTCAACAGATTGAATTGCTTGGACTGTTGCAAAGAAAAATAAGATGAAGCCAATTGAAAAAAAAAATAACTCTTGTATGGCATTCAAAATAGTGTTTGCGGTTTCCTTGGGTTGGTGTTATGAATCGTTCTCAAGCAGATATCAACAAAAGTGTTGAAATGGTTGTTGCAAGACGAAAAGAGCTGGAATATTTTTCAAATAATCCAGACTATAAATGTATAGCACACAGAATGAGATTATAACATCTTGCGAAGATGCTTTCAATGCATCTTGAAACTATAATTAAGTCACCATCCCAAGCCTTCAGTCATTTACCAACAAAACTATTGTTGATATTGAAACAGAGTTGAGTCGAATTGGAAAGCCAATTGCTTCTGATGCTGAAGGACAATTGTATGCCATTTTGGAGATTTGTTTCACTGGTTCATATGCTGAGAGTACATCTGAAAACAATTTTTCTCTCAGAAATTCATTTCACAGTCGAATGCAGCAACTCAAGAAAAATGCAAAACACTAAAAAATGTCAAACTTCAACTGCACGATCCAGCCAAAAGAAGATGAATTTGGGAAAAATAAAACAATGGTTTTTTCGGCAATAGGATCAATTAGATAACCTAGAAATTGTTTTAAGAAAATTGAAGTGGTTTGGGAGATATCCTTAGTTCTTTGAAGCCCCATTTTGCTGACTCCGTGAGGAAAAACAATGGTTTTTTTAAACAGTTGCAACCATATTTCGATTTCTTTAAGAAATCCGCCAAAATCCAATTTCTCTGGTTGCCAGGTCATCCACCGTGTCACTGAATACATGAGGGAAAAAATATTTTTATTAAATGAACAAGGAATAGTTTGAACACGGCATGTCATAGTTGTTTGAAGAAACATGACTCTCTGTCATTAAAACCCATGAAGTTGTTTCCACCCGTATGTACCTATTCAGTTACTTCCGATTAAATGTTGAGAGAAAATGGAACAGGGAAGACAACATTTATACACATGCTGGCTAGTTTATTGAAACCAGATCTTGTAGACAATACAGATGTGGAGAATCCTGAATCCAATGTGTCATACAAACCGCAGAAGATCAACCGAAGTTCCAGTCAACTGTTAGGCATTTATTGCACCAAAAAAAAATCATGATTCATATATGCACCCTCAATTCACATCTGATGTCATGAAACCACTTCAGATTGAACAATTAATGTAGTAAATCTTTCTAGTGGAGAATTACAGAGAGTTGCAAATGCATACTTGGATTCAAAACAACGTATTGTTGCAGCATAAAGCTGCACAAATAGTCCAGTCCTTGCTCAGGCCAAACAGCTATGTTATTATCGAGCATGACCTTAGTATCCTTGATTATTTATCAGACTTTATCTGCTATCTGTATGGGAAGCCTGGAGCTTATTGTGTAGTAACACTGGCATTTTCAGTTAGAGAATGGATCAATATCTTTTTTGTTGGTTTTGTTTCAACTGAAAATCTTCGTTTTAAAGATGAATCACTTACTTTTAAGGTTGCAGAAACTCCATAGGAAAGTGCGGAAGAGTGTGTAAAACTAATGGTTGGTTGTCTTTTAGCTGCGGGATGCAGCTCTGTTCCACAGCTAACCGACAATTCTGCAGCCATTTTCATACTTTTGTAGGTTACAGGTGTCAAGAGGTGAAACGAGCCACATGGGTAGCGAGGAAAATGTCAGTACATGGATGGTGTCCTATTCATTTGATCCAAGTCAATGAAAAAGACCCCGGTTAAAGGAAAGTCAAGGTGTGTGTTATCACCAAGTCGCCACACTAATTCGCAGCATGTCAAGAAAAAAAAAAACAATTTTGAATCAATAAAATAAATAAGTTATTTACTCACTTTTCTAAAGGTATTGATTAATTTTGGACTGATGATGGAAAATGAATGGCTAACTTTTTATTCAATATTTTCAGCTACAGATATTGTGCACATTCCACAGCTAAAGTCATTCCGCAGCTAAATCCATTCCACAACTAAAAAATCTCATTGTTCAAATCAGCCTAACTTTCTCATACGAAATCAGATTTTGATGATTCAAGTGTCATTGGAAATATCTCAACAATATCTACACAATGAGAAATCCATCATTAGAGTTTGAAACTGTAAATAATGAAATAAATTTCTTAAAAGAAGCAACATTCAACTTGAGGCACTAATTCCAAAGCAGGTATAAATTCTTTTGATTTTTCCTTTGAGAACTTGTTTCATTAATAAAAATTCTTAGTTTTGTGTGTAAATATCATAACTAGAGAGATTGATCACCTCTCTCCTTTGATAATCTTACATTCCATTGCAGAAGAAGTATTAGTTTTTTTGCAGGTTCCAGGAGGAAGGACAATTAACTACAAGTGAATGGTGTCTCTCTAAGAGACCAATTTGTTTCATAAAAGGATGATCAACAACAAAGAGGAAATATGCTAATGCCAAATCAAATCCAAATACTTGAAAAAACTCTCAAATACTATTGTCTCCATCGCATCCATACCTCGCAATAAACCATTCACCTCATTTCACTTCATATTTTCCATTTACATTCACATACACTTTCCATCTCTTTTTGTCCATTCATAACCCACAAATAAAAGCAAGAGGCTCATTCACATGCTGATTTCCCATTGCCATTTCTACTCTCCATTGCCATCTTCCATTTTCATCTTCCCTTTCCTGTCATTTTCATTTCGCAAATAAACCCTGCTTCAATGGAAATTATTGAGTCCATAGTCCTTTGAGTCTAAGTTCCTTGTTGACACCTTGAGGCTTGCATGCCTTAATGGCAAGTCTTCATGCTGAAAAACAATGGGAATACATTAATGTCCCTTGTTCGACAGATATTTTAGGTGACTCGACATCGGAAAAATTATTCGTACCTAGCAAAATGTGTTTGGGCATCTTGACTCTCATTGTCATCAATGGTGACAGTTCTTGTGTTGACTAGTGGCATCCATTAATGGCCACTAAGTCAACAATTTCCTGCTATGTTCGACATCAGAACATCTTTTCACATAGTAAGAATTGTGCCAATGAGTTTTGAAGATATTAAGACTATTATTTTCAGCGTTTTGGAGCAGATTCAGCAAGTTTTAGTAGAAGCAATAAAAAGTCTTCTTGACTCTTTATCCATGACTCTTCTTGTTCAGCCACTTGAAGAAGAATATGATCAGAATTTTGCAGCCACCACACATACAACTCATCCATCCCAAAGGGTGAGTTAAGGTACATCATTTTCTAACTTTTGACCATAGAATTCCATAAAAAGCTAGAATGATAATTATTGGAAAAACATTTCTCTTCCTCATTTCATAAAATTGCCAATACCATCAGTTGGGGGGGGATACATTCATATTCATATCTTGCCATGTCCATATCATATTTAGGAGCCCGCATACTTCCAAAATATATTAACTATTACATTGTTATTATGAGCATACAATGGCTTTTCAAAAAGTGCTTAAAGGATAAATTGGATACAAACACAATCGTGGTTGTCACACAAGAACCAACCATCATGAAATCCAATAAAGATATACTTTGCAACAATAATCAAAATATCATTATGAAAAGTTCAAAAATAAAAATAGAATGCAACAACAAAATATGGTTGTTACAAAAGAACCAACCATGTTGCAATTCAAGAAAAACACTTTGCGAAAGTATGAAGTTATCAAATGATATCATGCAAAGTTAAGCCAAAGCTCAAGGGTCAAAAGAATTAATGTAATATATATTGCATGAGGACATGCAATAACTTTGATACGAAATTGATGGATGAGTGGCGACGGGAAGAGCTAGGGTTTTCAAGCGTTTTCAGGTGTAGAAATCCATGGAAGGGCGCAAAGGGGGGAGCTCCACTCCCTCCTACAGGTAAGAAGTAGCGAGCTGAGGTAAGAAACCATTAGAGAGTGTCAGAGGTCCTTCAGGAGAAGGGATAAGGAACATGGAAGAGGAGCAAGAATCTAACAAGTCAAGGGAGAATAATAGCAATAAAGAAAATGAGGAAGAAGACAAGGAACAGGGAGCGAAAAGAAAAGCACAAAAGGGGCCATGTAAACCCAAAGCTGAGGTCACACCCAGAGTAGTTTTAAATGATCCTGCTTTGCAGGTGCACAGGGACCACATGGGGACATATGCTATCATTTGTAAATTCATGGGATTATGGCCCACTGAAAAGGCTTTACAGACATGGATTAAATACAACTGGAAACCAAAAGGAAGCATTGACCTACATCTTGGGTCAAAGGGTTTCTTTACTGTGGTCTTCACAAATATTGAGGATAAAGACAGGGTGTTTGAAGGAGGGCCCTACTTCTATGCAGCAGCAGGCCTGTACATGCGACTGTGGATGATGAATTTTTTCCCTGAGCGAAAAACTTTCACTTTGGTCCCAGTCTGGGTAAGACTCTACTCTCTACCTCTTGATTACTGGCAACCGGAATCATTGTTTTCCATAGGAAACAAATTAGGGTGTTTTTTCAAAGCTTTTGAGGCCACCAAAAGGGGAAAGTACACTTCACACGAATATGTGTAGAGATGGATCTCTCTGGAGCTCTACCGGATGAGGTCATCTTGGAAGTTTTTTATGAAGAATGGGTGCAAACAATAGACTATGAACATATTCTTTTCAGATGTCGGAGATGCCATGAGCATGGGCACCTATTTAGAGACTTCCCTCTCAGTAAAATAGAGAACAGAATTAAAGCAACCACAATGAAATATACTGAAGGCTTTCACAAAGTGGTACATAGAGGAAAAGGTGGCAGGAGGGGGCCAAAGAAACATCAAACAGAAGGGCAACAGGCTAATCTGAATAGGTTCCAAGTACTCGAAGAAGAAGAAGAAATAATAAAAGAAGATCAAGTAATGGAAGGAAGCCCAATGGAGAAGGAGAAAGAAGAAGACAGAGTACAAACACAAGATATTAACAAACAGAAAGAGACTATGTTGAGTGATGTAGAACCGGAGATGGACCAAGAAATGACCCAGAGTGAGATGGAAATGGAGGATCATGAACTACAGGAGATTCTTGACAGGGAACACTTAGATCTGGAAGGGTTCTTGAAACAGGGGACCATGAGGGGGGTAGACTCTTTACCGCCAGAAGAGTTCAATAGAGTACAACAGCTATTCCTATGGAAAACTCAGGATAAAGGGCTGGACAGGCAGGGAAAAAATGAAAGGCAGGGCAACGAAGGTGTGAAAACTATGAAAATCACACCTAGATTAGCACCTAGAAACCTAGGAAAGAAGAGAGGCAGGAAAAAGCAGAACGAGTTATTGATGGAATGTGGAAAGCTAATGATAGGCTCAAGTAAGATGAAAGATATAACCAGCTACTCCTTCACGAATCTTTAATAATGAATTTTACATCTTGGAATATCAAAGGTCTAGGTAGTAAAAGGAAACAAAGAATTCTTAGTAATAGAATGAAACAAGAAGCTTTGGATATGATCTTTATCCAGGAAACTAAATGTTCCATTCAAAAAATAAAAGAAATTCACAACAAATGGCTCAATAGATTTGAGTTTCTAGAAGTCAAAGCAGATAACACAGCAGGGGGCATACTTACTCTTTGGAACCCCCAAAAGATTGGCATAATAGATGCTGAGGCATCTAGAAATTATTTGTCAGTGGTTATACAGCCAGTGGGAGATAGGGAGACCTATCTGGTCACGAATGTATATGGCCCTCAAAGAATGGATGATAAACTCAGGTTTCTAGATTCTCTTATGGAGCTTAGATACAAACATGTAGATGTACCATGGATCTTGTGTGGGGACTTCAACATGATCAAATCACTTTTAGAGAAAAAAGGGGGAACCAGAACATTAAGCAGAGACTCCACAGCTTTTCAAACTTTTATAGATAATATGAAGCTTGTTGATACTGACATGTGTAATGGTCTCTTCACTTGGAACAATAAAAGAAGAGGAGAATCTCAAGTAGCCTCAAAGTTAGACAGATTCATAATCTCAGAGGACCTTATGCTCAGAAACAAGGAAATGATAGCGAGAATTATCCCCTTTGGAGGCTCGGACCATTGGCCTGTTCAACTAGAGGTTCAGGGCATTGGTACCCACAAGAACAGACCTTTCAGATTTGAGAATATCTGGCTCACACACCCCGACTTCATTAACAACATTACAAATTGGTGGACAGAAGATCTGCATATTCAGGGTACAAGTATGTTCCAACTACACAAAAGACTAAAGCACATCAAGCTAAGACTTAAAGATTGGAACAAGAATGAATTTGGCAATATTTTTGCAGCTAAAAAAGTTGTTGAAGATAAAATGCAGGAACTCAATCAAACCTTTATCTCAGAGGGCTTTGATAAAGATAGAAATGACCAAGTTACCAAACACCATCAAGACTGGGAGAATTTATGTAAATAAAAGGAAATATTTTGGAGACAAAAATCCAAAGTTCAATGGCTGAAAGAAGGGGAGTGTAACACTGGATTTTTACACAGATCAACCATAGCGAACAGATCTCATAATAGGATCTCTTTGATCAAGGATGAGGGCGGTCATATTCTTAATTCCCATGAAGATATAGAAGATGTGTTAGTTCAGCGCTTTCATGGAATAACACAGGAAACCATTTCAGATAGAGCATTTTATTATGGATTTAACTGGGCATATTCCTAGACTGGTTACTAGAGAGGATAATTTCAATCTCAATAGGTCAGTGACAGAAGAGGAGGTTAGTGAGGTCATCAAAGAAATGTAGAATGGTAAAGCGCCAAGCCCTGATGGTTTCAATGTGGATTTATTTAAAGCTTGCTGGAATATAGTTAAATAGGATATTATAAACGTAGTGGAAGATTCCAGGTTGAATAGAACTATTTTGAAGGTGCTCAATACTTCCTTCATCTCCCTGATCCCCAAACAGAATAATGCTCAAACTACAGACAATTTTAGACCCATAGCCTTGTGCAATGTGGTTTACGAGATCATATCCAAGGTTGTTGCTAACATACTCAAACCACTTCTTCCTACTCTAGTTTCTATAGAGCAATCTGGTTATGTGGAAGGCAGACAAATTCTCAATAACATCATTCAAGCGCATGAGGTGGTGCACTCATTAACAAGCAATAGGAAGGCTGGTATGAGTATGCAATTGGACCTAGCCAAAGCTTATGATAAGCTGAATTCGTCCTATGTAAGGAGGGTCCTTATTGCTTTCGAGTTTGATCATAACTGGGTAAGATGGGTCATGGCCCTGGTAACTTCTTTCAGCTTTTCAATTCTAGTTAATGGTTCTCCTTCTAAGACTTTTACTCCTTCTAGAGGCCTTAGGCAGGGTGATCCACTCTCTCCCTTTCTCTTCATCCTCATGATGGAAGGACTGGGTCGGTCTATCAAGAATGAGAAAGAAGTTGCTAATATCAAAGGCCTCCAACTTTCAAAGACTAGTCAGGCTTTGACCCATCAACAATTTTTTGATGATACAATGCTGCAGGGAATCCCCATGGTCAAAGAAGATCTAGCATACAAACATATCCTCTTTGACTTTGCCATGGCTATAGGTATGGAAGTTAATCTCTCCAAATCTAAGATTTTTTTCTTTAACACAAATATAGCTATTCAGAAAAATATCTCTAGGATTCTAGGCTTTCAAAGGGATGTCCTTCCCTCCAAATATTTGGGAGTTCCTCTTACTGATATGCCTTTGCACAAGGGCATTTGGGAGCCAATGATTAATAAGATGCAACATAAAATTAGGAAATGGACCTTTAGATCTTTAAACCTGGTTGGTCAGTTCGTGCTTACAAAAGTTGTTCTCCAATCAATCCCCGTCTTCCTGTTATCAGCGCTTCCACCTCCAAAAGGAGTTCTGCAACTTTTTAGAACCATTCAAAGAGACTTTCTTTGGGGTAAGGGGGAGGAAAGAAAGAAATGGGCCTTGGTAGCTTGGGAGAAGATCTACAAACCTAAAAATTATGGGGGTCTTGGACTGGATGATCCGGAAGTACTAAGTAAAGTTTTAGGGGCGAAGTTATGGTGGTGCTGGGTGAAAGACCCAAAGGCGCAATGGGCTAGAATCTGGAAAGAAAAATATGCCAACAATTGGCAAGATAATGATCTAATAACGATTTCTGGCATCATAAAGGGCTCACACATCTGAAATAAGGCCTGGGGGAATAGAGGATTAGTTAAAAAAACTGCTTCTAGGAAATCAAAGAGGGTGATCTTGCTTTGTTTTGGGAGGACAAATGGCAAAAAGAACCTACACTGTTAAGAGAAAACCTTCTGGACCTCAAGAAAGAAATAGATACCAAAAGGTTATTTAAGGTAAAAGATTTTTGGGATCAAACCAATAGTGAAGGAAAATGGAGAACCTGGAAGAATTTGGATCACAGGGAAGACAGCCCACTGAAAGCCAAAGCAGAGGCACTTCTGAGAATATTGGAACAAAGGAAAATTTTAGTGATAGGGGGCATGACCAACTTAGATGGGGCAACAATAATGCAGGCACCTTCAATCTTAAG
Organism: Pinus tabuliformis; assembly: GCA_031772625.1. Lineage (NCBI taxonomy): Eukaryota > Viridiplantae > Streptophyta > Pinopsida > Pinales > Pinaceae > Pinus > Pinus tabuliformis. The sequence continues at coordinate 612,722,180 of CM062813.1, forward strand.
GAGGAAAAACACATACTCCTTGAGCTGGAATCCAATGATTCAAACAGGGTTTGGCAGAACATATGGAAACATCAAGGATGGATGAAGATTAAACTCTTCATGTGGTGCTTCATCATAGGAAAATTTTGACATGGGATAACATTCGAAGGAGGGGTGTTCTGGGCCCTTCCAGATGCCAGCTCTATGAAGCCCAAGAGGAAACAATGGAGCACCTTCTCAATAATTTCATTTTCACTTCTTGGTTGTGGGATACATTTTCCACTATCTTCCAATAGACAGATAGGGACAAAGGTAGTATTATCAATACCCTAATCAATTGGAGACTCAACTTCTCTGATTTTGAACTTCTAGGCTCTGTTGGGCTTTAACACCAAGCTTCATAATTTGGACATTCTAGAAAGAAAGGAACAATAAAATCTTCAAGAATGAAAAATGTTCCTCCCAACGCCTTTTTGAGCAAATCTTAAGACAGATTAAGGAGACAATAAGTACCATAGTGTGAACTTTCCCTAAAAATCCACCTTCAGAAGCTGAAACGCAAATTCTTCGCAAGTTAGGTATGCAGGGGCTTATTCCACAGGGCCTAGACAGGAAGGTTTTGAAAATGGATACTAAGCAAGATTATTGGCGTCCTCCCCCTCAGGGTTTTTTGAAATAAAACATTGATGGGGCATCCAAATATAACCTGGGTATTGCTGGCTGTGGAGGGGTGTTAAGAGATGAAAATGGCAGTCTCCTTTTCATTTTTCATTGCCATTTGGGAAGAGCCACTAACAATATGGTGGAGTTAATGGCTCTGGAGCAATGTTTGGAATTCCTGAAGCAGGATAATCTCTAGAATGTTATTGTAGAAGCTGATTCATAGTTAATCATAAACTCGGTCAAAAGAATCAGCTATGGCACGAAGCCAGAAAAATTCTCAAAACAATGGAGGCTGCTCCAGGTCTTTCAAAGGATTCAACTTCATCTCTGTGGTTTACGCACTGTGAGTTTTAACCATGTGCGAAGGACCACAAACAAATTGGCGGACATCTTGGCCAATCAAGGTGTACTATGTAACAATAGTAGGGTTGTGATGAATTGGCATGAGATGCCTCTGAATAGATTAAAGGCGCAATGTCACGACCAAGCGGATGAGGATATAATGGTTTTTCGAAACAAAGACACAGAGGCGGATTCGAGTTGATTTGGATTCTTTATGTAGTGTTTTTTCATAAGTAAGCATATTTTGGGGATCCAGGGCACTGTCAGCCTCCCCAACACTCAACAGTATGAACACAGAAGTTTCATATCGGAGTTGTTGAGTAGATACAGTTCTGCGGATAATCGGCCGAAAATATGGATTTTCATTTGGTACGGGTACATGCGATCGCGGAGAAGAGATGGTAAGTGGGGCTGGAAATCTGGCTTTCCCGGTAGCCTAAAAACCCTCGTCTTCTTTTTTGTAGCTGCAATACCGCTCGGGAGGTGGTTTATCATCCATCGCAAGCCTTTCATGCGGGAAGTGGTTTTGTGGAGTTGGGAGCGATTCCACTCACCAAGCAACATGTGGCATAATACGGGGAAGGAATACCACCCTCATTGTGCGCCAATCTTCGGAGTGTTAGGCCCGTGCGATATGCACCTCGGCCGTCAGATCATGCAAGACAGATCAACGGTCAGGAACAATCGAGCATGTTGGTGGGTCCAAGATGGCTATCGCGTGGTTAATCGTCGGGCTACTTGGTATTGCGATATTATCCTCCACCATTGGATCTGGCATGGAGGATCGACGGTCAAGGATAATGGCGCTGTTCCAGGCAGGTTTCGCGCCTTGGTGGGAATTGGTGGCTTTCGCGCACTCTACATGCTCGAGGGCTATCCCCCTTCCGGACCCGAAATCCTTTTAGTGGTGTCCCTAATTCCTCATCGGGTCTGTTTCTAAATTTTAAATTGTTTGTTGTCTCCGGCTCGAACGGTTTCGACTTTGTTTGTATTTTGAGGTAATGGTATTTTTTTGTTTTAGGGACTGAGGCTCAGTGTTTAAGCCTGGGCTATAAGCGGTTGGTTTTTCTTTGGCCCATAATTCCTATGGGAATGTTGTATATTATGTAAGTTGTTTATAGTTATAATGAAATAGAAGTATGACTCTTGCTTCAGCAAAAAAAAAGGGACATGCAATAGCTTCCGTTGGGGGGTATGTTGAGTCTTGAAAATGTCATTCATTTCCATTACACTTTCACTATTATGTCCATTATATCACCTCCATTTCACTACTATGTCACTACGTTCATCCCACTTTCATTATCATTGGGCCACATTTATGTTTTTCCAAACTTTATTAATTCTTGGCCTTTTTAAGTGAATTCGTGGTTAAAAATTAGAAAATAATGTGCATATGCTTATACCTAACAAGTGGGTTGAGATTGTTGACATGTGTAGATCAAAAGGAGGCTTCTAGAAGACCTTTATGTGGCACCCTAAGGCCAAATTCGAATTTGAGTGGAGAGAATCATGGGATCATGAGGATATGTATCACATCTCCTAATTGTATTGAAACTCTAAGAAGACATGTGTCTTATCAGTTTCTATTTTGATTAGGACTCTAGAGGTAGAGGGAGAGATTCATGGACTCTCATTAGGGAGATGGCTTTTCATCTTTTTGTATAAATAGAATATCTCTCTCCTTCATTTGTTAGCTTAGCTTTTTAGTTCTTAAGCTTGTAGCTTTTTGGTAGCTCTTTAGCTTGGAGCTTGTAGTTCTTCTTTGATGGCTTTGGAAAGCTTTGGAGAGCTTTATTGTACTTTGTAATTTTGAAGAATTTGAATAAAGCTTTGATGTTCTCAACATGGAAGGAGATGTGAAGTAGATGTCATGGAGCACATTAGAATGTAAGGTAGAGTAGATTTTGTTTTGTAGTTTTTCTTTGATTTCATTCAAGTATGTCATTTGATTGCTTTCAAGTTTGATAGATTAGAGTTTCCATTCATGAAATTGTGTTCAACTGGTTGATTGTAGATTAGGTTTCTTTACATGTTTCTTGTATTTGCTTATTAGATTAGTCTCTCATGCTATATGATGATATTTCTGGAGCCTTTAGCTTAACACCGTTTTAAAAGTTAATTGTTGTTAAAAGCATGTTAATGTGTATCACTTTTTCCCTTTTTGTGGCAAAGAAGTTTTATAAAAATAAATGGAGTTGGAATGTTTACTCTTAAAATTACAAAATCATCAAAAACTAAGTGGTGGTAAAAGAAGACAAAACATGTCAATTTAAATTCAATTTCATGTCATATTTTTTCTAAAATTTAATATATATTTTTTATCTAATTTATTCATTTTCTTTAAAAGGTATCATTAATATTTTACATAAATTTTTAAGTAGTGAAAAAACCGCGACCCCCATTTCTCTATTGATTTATGTTTTTTAATTCCAATTTCTTTAAGAGATGTGTTGTAAACATTCTAAAGATTGCTAAACAAATTTAAAAATAAAAAATAAGCATATTTTTTAATTATTATTAAAATACTAGTAAAAATGATCATATTTTCGTATATATAAAACCGCGACCCAAGAAAAAACCCTTTCAAGTTTATAAAATCAATTTTTTTTAATAGAAATTTGAAAATAACATATAACAAAATGTTAAAATTATTTTTTGAAAAAATTTAAAATATATTTTATATTTTTTATAATAAAATTTTTAATTATGATTATAATAACGTATTTTATATTATTCAAAATATAATATAGAAAATTATTTGTTTAGAAATTCTACTTCTATTTTTATATATATTTTTAAAGAGTTTTAGCATTTCATTTAACTTTACATAAAGTTATTTATATTTTGTGAGTGATTAACCATAGCTTTTACCAATATTTACTATCAGTTGACTTATTTGCAAATTTAGTATTTACTTTTTATAACATTATTTATATTTTCTAAACCCAATAAATAGGTTCACTATAGCTTTTACCAAAATTTATTGTGAGTTAGCTTTGTTACAAATTTAACATTTATTTTTTATAATTAACAAGTATGAAACTCAACTCATTTAATTGATATTTTTATATATATATATTTTTTTTTATCTTTTTTCATTTGAGTACTTTTTTGCTTTTGTCATATAATGAGACACATTAACATGCTTTTGAGATGATTGGCTTTGCTTTTCATTAGTGTGCAATTAGATAGTTTAGATGTTATTTCTTTCATGCTATATGATGATATTTCCGGAGCCTTTAGCTTAACACCATTTTAGAAGTTAATTGGTGAAATATTGTGATTATAGGTGAGATGATTGGCTTTGCTTTTCATTAGTGTGCAATTAGATAGTTTAGATGTCATTTCTTTCATGCTATATGATGATATTTCCGGAGCCTTTAGCTTAACATTGTTTTAAAATTTAATTGGCAAAATATTGTGATTATAGGTGAGATAATTGGCTTTGCTTTTTATTTTATTTCTTTCAAGTTTGATAGTTTAGATTTTCCATTCATGCAATTTTAATTCATGCAAGTGTGTTCAACTGGTTGATTGTAGATTTATCTAACTGTGTAATTTATGCTTGACAAAATATTCCAAGAAAGCAGTCTTCCTATTTTCCAATTGGTGAATTGGAGCATAGAGAAAACAGTAGATTAGTTTTTTCTTTACATGTTCTTGCTTTTTGCTTAGTAGGATACTCATTACATAAGTTCATGTCTCATTGAGTCTTTTTAGTTCCTTAAGAATGAAATTGGCGATATGTGAAGTTATGAATGGGATTTGATTTGTTTTTCTTTCTTTCTTTTGTTAGATATTTTGCTAGCTTAGATTAATTTAACTGATCAAAGTTTTGATTTATTTCATTTTATCTTTTCTTTAGAAACTAGATTCTAACATAAGAAACAAAACCCCCAAAAACAACATAAACTATAAAACAATGAAGTAAGAAAAAAGGTTAACTAAGCACATATGGTGCACCACACTTCATCAGTTTACGATACCTTGATTGATAATTTATGTAGAGAAATTTAGGACACTAAACTAGCCTCTCATATAATTCAGGAAGAGGCTCAAGCATACCATGCTAGCAGCTCCAACCCGGTCAAGCAACTTATCGCATATTGGGAGGTTGAGATTCGACAGGCCGAGGAGGATTTTGAACTTGATATGGATGAGTGGGAAATTGTGATCCTGAAACCAGGCCACACTCATGGCAGATCATCTCAATACAAGTAGACAATCCATCTGTTCTAGATGATGAAGAGCATTATGGCGAAATCTCTAGAGCATTTTCCTCCTGACATGCATGTGGCCCCTCAAGGTCAATCGGATTACATTAAAGAATTTCAAAAAATTCATTTTCAATTATAGCAGTAGAGTGGTCGTCTTAGCATACCCCACACGGAGCTGTCGGATTCCACTATGAAGGATCTTGCTCCGGTGGATTTAGTTGATGATGAGTAGTGACACCGCAACCTTGCTTTACTTTTGCATGATACAATCCCAAATTTTCAGGCTTATTAGCAGTTATGTTTATAGTTATTTAGAAAATAGGAAGTACAAATACTCTTAGGATTACATAGTGTGGTTGGTTAGACTTATCTTTTTTTGCTTTTGGATAGCATATTTTGTGGTTAGGTGGCCAATAGATCTGGTTTCCCTCTGGGCAGGTTGAGGCCACCTAACTCTCAGACATATGGATGTAACCTGCTTTATTTTCGAAAATTAATGGAAAGGTACCACCAAGCTTACAAAAAAAATAATAATAACATATATTATGTTATAATTATAATTTAAAAGTTTTTATAAGTAGTATGCAATAAAATAAATGGGTTTGGGGTTTAATGTGCCATCGCCACCAGTTTTTGTGAACGTCTCACTTTCGAGGTTCATTTAAGGAACCTTTCCTATCAAGGCGGGAGGTTGAGGCCCCTTGGAAATCATATGTTATATGCGTCGACCATGTCAATAAACTCTCCAACATGTTCTATGTCTCAAGCTAGTGGCTCGACCTTGGCACTCTCCTCCATCACTTCCTTAAGCTCCTATATTTTCCCACCATGTGCTTGGACTCTCACCTTGTTGTCTAGGTCGGTTGTCTCCCATCCTTGTCAATGGTTTCCCCCCCAATGTTGTCATATTTTTCAAAAGGGGAGAGCATTGTCCTCATTCAATGTCAGTGTAGCCTAACTGGAAATTTGTAATGGATTCTCTCTTTAATGGTCACCTCATCCATCTCCCCTCACACCTTAGTCTATATCCATATGATGTCCTACTATCTCCAATAGTTATTACATGTCAGAGAGCTCGTTGTAGGCATAACAAAAGAGGTCATGGAGCCTCAAGCGGTCCCAGGGCACACCTTCGAGAAAAATCCTCATCCTGTAGCTTCTATGTCATCACACCACCAGACATACAAGAGGAGATTCGACTGGTGGAGGAAGAAATCAAGCGTGATGATGGGTCACTCTTGATTCAGATGTCATGGAAACCATTGCTCTTTGGGTTCCTAATACATGTAATTCATGAGGCCATCAAAATGATTACCTCCATACTATTGGTTTATAATGGCATGCTAATTTGTTGCTTGGAAAAATCTTAGTGGATAGAAGGAAATCCTAGGCCAATCTTTCTAGACATGTTAGATGAACTCTAAGACCTCATGCTTGATGTGGAAGGTTGGCTAGCCCGATTTGAGATTGGTTCTCCACCCAACTCTCCGATTCCTCCACCATGCAAGGTTGAGGAACAACCAATCAACCTAGATACTTATTTATCATCCTGATACTCTGATACCTTGCAATTTTATCTCAACTTTGACTTCTCCGGCTAGCCTTCAAGGCTATAATTATGTTTAACTTTAACTCTATGCTTAGTTTAATTTTCTTGTTTGCTCAAATCTTGCAATTCATCATGGAGACTCCTTTAATTTTGCTAGTTCTTCACTCTATGCTTTATTGTCTTTGGTTTGTTTTCAAAGATGGTAGAACAAGAACAGTAATTTTATTAATATGATGTAAATCTCTTCTATTGCCATGCAAAAAAAACTTAAAAAAAAAACAATTTAAAAGACAAACAATAATTATAATTAAAAAAAACAATACATAAATCATATCTGACTTATTTTCAAAATAAATAATTAAATGTTACATAAAAAATAATAATTGTATTTAATATGTCCACTACCCATAGAATAGAGAATATTTAAGTAATAAATAAAATGGTCATTTTCAGGGTATTTTTCTAGTTAAATTTGCCAAAATATGGTATACATTTTTAAGAACCATAAGTTTTAAGTTATTTAATTTGCAAACTTCAATTTCCCTAGAGTTTTTTAGGGTGCTAAATCCATTTATATATTCAAAAATGCATTTTAAATTTGTCTATTAGTTAGACTGCATCATAAAATAGTTTGTTATTAAGACACTCCTTATGTAATGTCACTTGTTCCTCCCCATCTACCTAACCTCCAATTATAAATAATAATAATAATAGCAACCCAATCATGTTAATACAAAACCCACTTAATTATCAATATCTCTGGGAAAAAAACAAACTATTCAAAATATTAAAATAGTTTTAAAATTTATTATTTATTATTATAAAAATTTAAGAATAAAATGACTAAAATTTGATTCCATTTTAAGAAATTAATTAAATTTTTTGTCACTTTCTATATAGTAAAACATCCTACTTTGAAATGTTCATCTTTCTGTTTTTGTTTCTTATTTAAAGAAAAGTTTTGGCGCTAACCGCCACTTAATTCCAAAAATGAGAAAGAAAAAACTTGTGGATATGTTTTCAATTTTCTTATCCATTATTTCGAGGAACACGCACATATCACATCTTTTAGGAAAGTCTGTCTTCAAATATTATTTTATAAATGATAAATAATATTATAACATTCACATAAACATTACGTTATGATATTCATTCTTGAAATATTTATTAATTAAAATATTATATTTATTTTATTTCTTAAATAATTATTTCTTTATTTTATAAAAAAAATTATCATATTATTTAATTTGATGTTTTCATTGATTTGGTAAAAATCACTGTTGTTATTCTATTTATTAATTAAAATGTTCAAATTCTTCCCATCATATATTATAATACTTGTATTTTAAATAATTATTTATTTAATTTTAATAATTATTTTAATTATTTCCCTCACGGTGGGTGGAAATTTGAGGTCCTCGAGAACTCTGGGAGATGATTACATTGATGCGACAGACACTTGGAATCATCATGCGCAGACGATTGATAAGCAGTAGGGGCCACCTCCACCGGAGTGAGGTAAGGTGGTGGGAGTTAATGTGCCCTTGTGTTAGCAACCCAACTATAACATCGAACCTGCCTGGTTGATTTTATGTTTCACTTCAACCTCACACTCAAATGAGTTTATGGCTGGTACCTGGTAGATTAGTTAGGATTTGCTTCAATTATTGCTGGGCATCCTTAATGATAGCATTATGGTAAGTTCTGGTGCATGGACTTTGACACCATATTTTGCACCAGTCTGTCGAGAATGGGTGGAATTAGTCTCAGAGTGGTCTGCAGCCATCCTACGGAGTGTGACAGAGATGGGTTGAAGGCAAGGTTGGTTGGCTTAGCCTCTCGAATTAAAAGCAAGTCATGAGCGTCTAATGTGCATAACAGGTAGGCAAGGTTTTTACTTATAATCTCAAGACAACTATAATGCTGGTGTGTGTAATTTCCCTATGGGAACACCTACAATATGGTCACACAACTTGTAAAATCTTTTGCAATAATTGAAACTCGAAACTTACGCAATAAAAAAAATTCTTCTAATTATATTTTTGAATGTTATCGTTTTATTGATTTGGTAACAATTAGATTTAGTATCTTATTCATTAATTAAGGTGTTCAAAGTCTTTTTTTTTCCAAATTTAAAAATCATTTTTTTTCCTATTATTTTCAAAGTATTTTTATTTAAAGTATAGAAAGAAGAAAAAAAGAAAAAAATTATTTTAACATCCACAAGGCTAAAGATAGCCTATGGGATAGATTGCTTTTTCATCTGCTTGATGTATTGGACTCTTTTTCTGTGAAGCTTCAAAATAAATGCTCCCAGATTCTCGACAAACGCCTCGCTAAATAGATTATCCCAAGAGCTAGCTGCAAGCATATCTGCATAACTTTCCCTGTTGTCTTTGAAAGCCTCACATTCTAAAATGAAATGTTTTTCTATTTCCACTTTTCCGGAAGAACAAAAAATGCATACTCTTTCATCCCACACTTCCTTTGGCCTTTTCCAACGCCCTGTTCCACAACAGAGTTGATGAGAATTAGTCCTTAGCTGAGCAATAAGAATTTTGGCTCTCCAAGAGATATTGGCCTCTATGTATGCTTTTGGTTGATGACTATGAATGGGATTAAACACTTCAATATAGTAATTTTTCTTTCTTCCTAGCTCCTTATCCCAAGTATGCTTGTGGAAATTTTCCATAACAAAAGCTTTTATCTATTTGTTGTTTATGGGACACGCGTTCAAGAAAATACCCCATTTATTAAACCATTTGTTATTTTGTTGCATCCAAGTTTTTTTGTTCCTACAAAATCTATCATTAAAGACAACCTTATGCCATCTACCCTCTTCCATTTGCTCAATTTTTTTTAAATACCTTATGACTCGCACCATAGCAATTGCTTCAATAAGAGCAATCCCTGTTTCACTTAACAAAATATCATAAGGAACTGCACTTTTAATCTTAAATTTGTTTGTAATCAAACACTTCTGAATTTTCTCAATTTGTCTCCATTACATGTCGGATGTACTGCTGGCCCATAGTTCACAACCATAGAGAATCACTAAAATCACTAGAAGCCCAAAAAGAGTTTGAGTGGTTTTCCAGTCCCATAACTCTGCCTCTCTACACCTATTTTGAAAAGCATAAAATGCTTTCCAACCCCCCAAAGTTCTTTTCTTTCTACAACCATGCCAGCGTAGATTTTTGTTGAAGTCAATTCCAAGGTATTTGTAATTCGCAACTTCTTCCAGAATATTTCCTTCAAAGTAGAACTTATGCTGGTTATGTTTGCTTTCCTTAGAGAAGACCACTACTTTCGTTTTGTTGATATTGACTTGCATCCCCACACTTCTACAAAATTTCTCAAGGGATAGTAAGTGCTCTTGCAAACCAAGAGCCGATTTAACAATCAGAATAAGGTCATCTGCATACAAAAGAAGCCTTATAACAAACTTGCCCAAATAGATACCATCACCCCCTTGCGAATTTAACCACTCCTTAAGCTTGTCGATATATAAACCAAAAAGGGTAGGAGATAGTGGGCAACCTTTTTTGACCCCGATATCGCTTCTAAAACTTTCAGAAATGCCTGCTGAAGTTCTAATTTTGACTTTCACCTCTTCATACAGCCTATGCACCATTGCCCTCAAATGTTTAGGAACCCCAAGTTCCTCCATTCTATACCAAAGCTTATCCCTAGGAGCCGAGTCAAATGCTTTTCTGAAATCAACAAAGCAACAAAAGACTTCTTCCTTTTTCTCCCAAAATTTTTCAATGATGTGCCTTAAAGTTATACAATGATCAACTGTGGAATGTTTAGGTCTAAACCCTGCTTGCCCTTTAGCATGCTTATCTTTTTCTTTTGCCCACTTGCTAATTTTGTTTTCTAGCATGATTCCAAATAAATTTGCAAACAAAGGGTTTATCATGATGGTCCTATAATTGGAGGGATTATTGACGTCACCGCTCTTGAAAATAGGTATTGCCAAACTGGTTGTCCAATCTATGGGGACCCCTTGTTGTATGATGTTATTGAAGATTTTTGTAATGTGAGGTGAAAGAATCTTTGAGACCCACTATAGATATTCTGCTTGGAGTTCACCTGAGTTTTTTTCTTTTCCAACACCCAACTTCTTGATACCTATGTCTAACTCTTGTACCGTGAAGAGTTCAGTATCACTGTTGACCAAGGGGGGAGGGTCAACCTTGGGAACCTGCTCATAGAGTTTTCTGGCATAGTCAAACCATTTAGAAGTTGTAATATTATTTCCAATTTGTATCTTTTTCGGTTGGAGCTCCTTCCAAAATAATTTGGGATTATTTTTCCCAATGAAGATTAGTTCTTCCCTCCTTGAAACCATGAAATCGACATTTTTCTTGCTATATTAATTAGCTTAGATTTATTTTAACTCTAAATCTACCAAGCATCGAGAGGGATCAAATATTTTTTCACTCTAAAATAAGTTTGCGTCTCAAGAGATTTTATTTCTCAACACTTGGTAGATCAAAAATTAAAATGCATCTAGACTGGCTTAATTATTAATTGTAATTAATTGTAATTATAGTTCTTAATTTTTTGTTTTAATTTTAATTTAATTTAATTTTATTTTGACTAAGTCAAAATGCTAAACAAGGTCTCTACGACACTCGACTAAAGAGTTTTATGTTTTTTATTTTATTTTATTTTGATTTTGATTTTTATATCTCTTTTATTTTGACCAAGTCAAAAAGTTAAACATTACAACACATTTATTATACTAGACGGGAAAGGCTCTCAACACAGTTAATCAATTTATTAATAAAAATATTATTGATTTTGGAGTATTACTATTGTGTTTTTTTAAGTCTTTCCGTTTAAAATGTTTGTATTTTTATTTATAGTAGGATTGAATTTAATTTCTAATGATTTTAATGGCATTAAACTATTAAATTAAAAATGAAAATAAGAAATTAAATACTTATAAGAAAAACAGCATATTGTGTTGTTATTTGAAATATTAAAATAATAATAATTATTATTATTATTATTATTGATTTATTTTTTATTTTTCTTCTTTGTATTCAATCTTCTATGATCCATAATGAATTAAGCAAAGTCTTTCGGTAGAAATCACATAAGAGAAATTTTTGGGGTACGCGTTTCGAACCAACAAGTGTGGTTCATCATTAAGACGAGATATAATTTTATTGAAAAAATAAAATATATTTTACAATTTAATATAAATTAAAGGAATTTTATAATATTATTTTTTATTAATAAAAAATTATAATACAATAAAAATAAAAATAGTTTTTTATTTGAGTTGATCTATCTTAAATGAAAATGTAAAGGGATAAGAGTGAGCTAGTTCTCTTGCATTCCTTCCATAATGGATTTTCTTAAGCCTTTAAATATGCTTCTTCATAGCAAATACCATGGGAAACCCCATGGATTGTCAGAATGTGAAGCCTTTCCAACCATAAATGTTGGAAATAATACTGAGAGGGGGGGGGGGGGTGAATCAGTATTATCAGATCAATCAATCTTTTTAAATTTCATGCTCAGAAACATATACGCTACTTCAGTTAAGTGAACCCGCGTGTACACGCTACTGTGTCTAAAGAAACTAGCGTATATCCAGAAATCTTATGATTCAGTTAGCTTAGTCTTCAGTAAATACATCAGATCATTATTAAGCATATTAACAGTAAACAGGTGCAGAATAACAGAACAGAACATCACACAAGAGCCACACACATGAACACAAAGATATAAGGTGGAAACCCAATGTGGGTGAAAACCACCTGCTGCAAGTCATCTCAATCTTTTTCTTAATAAGAAAATCCTTTTACAATATTTGTACTGGTGCAGTCTTATACCAGTACGGGAGCTACAACCCCCTTTGCTCTTGTACTAGCCGATCCATTTACTAGTACGCAGGCTGCTACCTGCTACAATGCTCCAAAGATCTCCTTTAGCTTTTGTACTAGCTTAGATACTAGTATGTAGGTGCTTGCCTACAATCTTCTCACCTCCAGGTACCACGTTTCATCAATTTTCAGACTGGATACACTGAAGCACAACACATAATCTGAAAGGCCACTTTTCATCCAATTTTAATACTGGACCCATAACTATCATTGAAGCTCAAAACAATCATCAAACCCTGAATCACTGAAACCCTGTTAACAACAGTCACCAGAACACAGAGCAGACACAGAACTCTGTAATAACCATCAGATCCATCTGCAACTTCAAATATCAAGCTTTACAATGTATACGCTACTTAGATGAATCAAACCCGCGTGTATACGTGCTTTTTCCAAAGACAACCCGCGTACAGATCTAAAAATAATTTCTCTTAACTTGCAGCTGTACCAGACATCAATCATACTCATAATACTTATAGAACAATACATGCGTCAGTATGTAGATCTAGAATAAGCATCATAAAGATAGTTCATTTCAAACCATTTGATCCCGATCTCTCCTTAGATCTTGCTCTCCATCAACCGATGAGATCTCTCCTTAGCTCAGATCAAGCAATGCATCATCAACCCATAACCTGTATACTGGATCTAATGCTTCATCAGATATTCAAGACATTTCAGATACACTTGCCTAATGATTTCCTTCCCTTTATATAGCCTTAGGCCTTGTTCAATACCAAGAGCCAAAACCATAGAAATCCAATACCATCAACGTCAAAACTAGGGATCAACACGTCTGCCGAGACGCCAAGGTCCAAAACCATAGGCACAACTTCCAAGGAATAACCGCCATGGACCAAAGGTACTTTTCCACATACACGCGCTTTTGCTGAAGCCAACCTGCGTGTACACGCGACTTGGGCTTAACGAACCTGCGTGTATGAACTTTCTCTTCTTCTTATAGTCTGATCATCAATTCCTTGCTGCTGACCTTCTGTACTATGATTTGTCATCAGTGAGGTTTGCCATCAAGGACAACACTTATCTCATAATGCCAACAATATCCCCCTTTGGACTTGATGGCAAAGCTAACTTGTCACACTTAGAACTATCATCTGATTCCTTTGAGCTGTCCTCCATCAGTCACATCTGATATCTCTTCTGAAGATTCATCATCTGATTCCTTTGAGCTGTCCTCCATCAGTCACATGTGATATCTCTTCTGAAGATTCACCCAGTTATACATAAGTGAGATATTCTTCTATGAGAGGGTTGCCATCAAGTACAACACATGCATCATAATGCCAACAATCTCCCCCTTTGGACTTGATGGCAACAACACCAAATCACTCTCCCCCTTTGACATCAAGGGCAAAGGGTGGACCAAGATATTCTCTTCCTTTGCTGAATCATTCCACTGTCCATACTCCCCCTGAGTACCTGCTGAAATCTCTGAATAGTCTCCCCCTTTGTATATGCCAAGGTGTACCAATCTGTCCATGCTCCCCCTGAGTACATGCTGAATCTCTGTACCGCTGAAGTGTGTTGTACATGCTCTTCCTGACTGTAGGCAAGATCTGCAAAAGATGTTCTTCAAGAAGAACATGACTCTATACATCATAAAAGACCTTCCTATCACCAAAGACTCATACATACATCCATCTCTCAACTAAGTGAGGATATACAAAAATTGACTCATCCACCCAACCAAGTGGGGATACATCAAAAGTTTACATATGACAACCAATCATATTGCATCAATCATCCCAGGCATAGTGGGGAAACCAAAATAGGCCGTTACATGACCTCGACACCATGAAAGAGATACCACAAAAGAGATATATGACATAGAGACGAAATATCTAGAGTAAGACTTATAAATGTCACCAATAACAGATATTGGCAGTCATCTGTCAATCATCATTCAGATCAGCGACCAAGAGATCCTTCTGTTCTCCTTTCGCCTTTGTTCCACCTGAAACCAACAACGAATGTGAACTAGAACCAAAAGCTTCTAAGATAATGCCAACAATGCATCATTGGAAGATTATCTGCTCCCCCTGAACCTGTGCCAGATGGTCTCTGTCAGACCCATACCAGACTTTCTGCAACCAACATCTGTCCCTGCTGATTTCCTTTAAAACTCCATATACGCGTCTGTATACACATAAAACAGCGTATATACGCGGATATCCCTTACGCAACACGCGTACACCATATACGCGACTGTCCCCTTGTAAAACGGCGTATGTACGCGGATATCCTTTAAACAACACGCGTGCACAAATTTCCATATCAGCAACCTGTAAATGTCCTGTAGAGAATAGGTCATCAACCTATAACAAGGTATGTCTGCATCAATTCATCCCTTTGAACAGGATTCAGAGTCATTCACATTGTATCATGTGAGAAACCACCATAGCCATTTCATCAAGCTCTACATGATCCAAGTATCATTACTTGGGAACATC
The DNA here is from genome assembly GCA_031772625.1 of Pinus tabuliformis. Taxonomy (NCBI): domain Eukaryota; kingdom Viridiplantae; phylum Streptophyta; class Pinopsida; order Pinales; family Pinaceae; genus Pinus; species Pinus tabuliformis. The sequence goes on from CM062813.1 coordinate 612,737,304, forward strand.
TGCATCAATTAACATATGTAAGTATCAACCAATCATCATATAGATAAGAACTCATCACCATGTCTCCAATAAAGCAACTTTGAGTAGTCATCCATGTATCAGCATTATGTATCTTGAGCTCAAGCTCATTTGACAAAACTTCTTGATATCATCAACAGCAACAATCCTTATCCACAAGAGTGCCTGTATCATAACTGTATGATTTTTATGCATATGACAACAGCAGTATATGAGTGACCCATCATCAAGTGAGGAAGATGTATATTCAAGCTTTGTACTTCTCCTTGTCCTTATGAAGATCACCATGTAAGCACCATATATGCATCATCAAAGAATCAACCATAAATCTGATCTGATCATCAACTATGTAACCCCAAGAATCATATGAGATTTTATCATAGACAACTCACAACCACATCATAGCAAGATATATCATTTAGCCATATAAGAATCATCACCAAGGAATATGCCAACAATGAATTATTAAAGGCATATGCTCCCCCTCAACCTGTGCCATCTGTTAGATCTGATCATGCATATATCAGCAATAAGCATCAAGACATCATCATCATCAAGTTAGGATCAAAAAACTTCTAGACATCTTACAGGTATCAAAACATTTTTACACATCCTCAACAGACTGTAACAATTAACCAATAGAGCAAACAATGGACTGAATCATGTCAGATCCCTTTTCTGAGCCTGTCCCCACTGCTTTTCCTCAGACTGATATATACGCGACTTTTCAGTGTCTAACTCGCGTATATACGCGACTTCCCTTTAAGAAACTTGCGTATGAGATTCAGGACACTGAAGTTTTACACTTTCAGCTCCCCCTGAGTCTGATATGTCTGTGCTGTGCTGTGTCTCAGTACATTGTGCTGACTGTACTTCCTTCTTCCTCCATATCTTCAAGTGTGATGAGGTTTTCTCCTTTTGGTGTGATGTCCATCCTTTGTTCCTGCATTCCTTTGCTATATGTCCAAGCGTGTTACATGCATAACATCTTACATATTTCATATTCCTCCTGTAGCAATCAGCAGCTTTGTGACCAAACATATTGCAAGCAAAGCAATATCCATTAAAGTACCTTGAATGTGATGATCTTTCTACATGATGGTCTTGAACCCTTCTTCTTCCACATCTGGCTGCAACATGTCCAAGATTATGACATACATAACATTCAACATTATTCATAGGAGGAGTAAACGATTTTCTTTGAGGAGTCTCTTTCCTTGATTGTTGATGGGGTTGACCTTTCATCTCCCTTTTGATCATTTTAGTTTTCTCTTTAGAGTTCCTTGCCTCACCTTGTGAGCGAGATTCACCTTCAACAGATTCATGAAAACCAAGACCAGTCTTGATTGCAGGAGACCTTTGACTACTAAGAATATCATCCAAGGCTTTAGTACTATCTTGAAATCTCAAAAGTTTATCCTTTTCTTCTAATTTACCTTTCAAGATATTTACCTCAACTTGAAGTTGTTCCTCCTTTTCTAGACATTGCTTCTTCATGTCTTCTCCATCTTTTCTTCCTTCTTCCATTTGTTGCCTTAGATTGAGTATCTCCTTTTCTTGCTTTTCATACAGATCCTGCTGAATTTGACGAACTCTGAAGGCACATTCCAACTGTGATTTTAAGTTGATGACTTCGTTGTCTTGTTTTTCAATTGCTTGGTGTAGATCTTCATTCTGCTTCTTGGATTCTTCAAGATCTTCCTTTAGTGAGAGGATCGTAGCTTCAAGATTTTCATAGTAGCTGGATCTATCTTTGAGTTTCTTGATGGTTGTGCTTCTCGTTGACTTCTTTTCTTAATGATGTCATTTCATGCTGCAATTTTTGACATTGGTCTTCCTTGTCCTTGAGTAGCTTTCTTACCTTGTTTCCTTCTTCTAGTTGGGCCTTTAGTTTGGTAACTTCTTCTTTGAAAGCACATTCCCTTTTGTTCAATAGATCTTGTTGATCTTTAACTTTGTCTGTAAGCCTTCTAAATACTGCCTCTATTTGATACTTTTCTTGCTCACCCATAAAAGCATGTTCAGTATTTTCACTATCACTTCCATCACTTTCACAAGGAAATACAGCAGGAACATCAGAGGATAACACATTCATACCTGATAATGATTCTGAATCTGAAGAACTTCTTATACCTAATCCCCAATCGACTCTCCCACTGTCATAGATCTTCTGAGATGTCTTCTTCTTCTTATGAGCTTTCTTCTTAAGCTTCTTTCCCATTGTTCCACGGATCTCCTTCAAGCGATCAAGCTTCTACCAAAGGACCTGCTCTGATACCAATTGTTGGAAATAATACTGAGAGGGGGGGGGGTGAATCAGTATTATCAGATCAATCAATCTTTTTAAATTTCATGCTCAGAAACATATACGCTACTTCAGTTAAGTGAACCCGCGTGTACACGCTACTGTGTCTAAAGAAACTAGCGTATATCCAGAAATCTTATGATTCAGTTAGCTTAGTCTTCAGTAAATACATCAGATCATTATTAAGCATATTAACAGTAAACAGGTGCAGAATAACAGAACAGAACATCACACAAGAGCCACACACATGAACACAAAGATATAAGGTGGAAACCCAATGTGGGTGAAAACCACCTGCTGCAAGTCATCTCAATCTTTTTCTTAATAAGAAAATCCTTTTACAATATTTGTACTGGTGCAGTCTTATACCAGTACGGGAGCTACAACCCCCTTTGCTCTTGTACTAGCCGATCCATTTACTAGTACGCAGGCTGCTACCTGCTACAATGCTCCAAAGATCTCCTTTAGCTTTTGTACTAGCTTAGATACTAGTACGTAGGTGCTTGCCTACAATCTTCTCACCTCCAGGTACCACGTTTCATTAATTTTCAGACTGGATACACTGAAGCACAACACATAATCTGAAAGGCCACTTTTCATCCAATTTTCATACTGGACCCATAACTATCATTGAAGCTCAAAACAATCATCAAACCCTGAATCACTGAAACCCTGTTAACAACAGTCACCAGAACACAGAGCAGACACAGAACTCTGTAATAACCATCAGATCCATCTGCAACTTCAAATATCAAGCTTTACAATGTATACGCTACTTAGATGAATCAAACCCGCGTGTATACGCGCTTTTTCCAAAGACAACCCGCGTACAGATCTAAAAATAATTTCTCTTAACTTGCAGCTGTACCAGACATCAATCATACTCATAATACTTATAGAACAATACATGCGTCAGTATGTAGATCTAGAATAAGCATCATAAAGATAGTTCATTTCAAACCATTTGATCCCGATCTCTCCTTAGATCTTGCTCTCCATCAACCGATGAGATCTCTCCTTAGCTCAGATCAAGCAATGCATCATCAACCCATAACCTGTATACTGGATCTAATGCTTCATCAGATATTCAAGACATTTCAGATACACTTGCCTAATGATTTCCTTCCCTTTATATAGCCTTAGGCCTTGTTCAATACCAAGAGCCAAAACCATAGAAATCCAATACCATCAACTTCAAAACTAGGGATCAACACGTCCGCCGAGACGCCAAGGTCCAAAACCATAGGCACAACTTCCAAGGAATAACCGCCATGGACCAAAGGTACTTTTCCACATACACGCGCTTTTGCTGAAGCCAACCTGCGTGTACACGTGACTTGGGCTTAACGAACCTGCGTGTATGAACTTTCTCTTCTTCTTATAGTCTGATCATCAATTCCTTGCTGCTGACCTTCTGTACTATGATTTGTCATCAGTGAGGTTTGCCATCAAGGACAACACTTATCTCATAATGCCAACAATAAATTGGTAATTTTATTTTATTTTTTAATTTGTTTTTTAAATTTTTATTTGACCAAGTCAAAATGTTTAGATAATATAACATAATAGGACATTACATCATCTCTTCCATACTAGGCTAGAGAGTATAGGTGTAGCCGTCATAGATCCATCTTAACTCCAAATCTACCAACCATGACGAAGGATCAAATCTCTGCATAGTCTAACTAATAGAAAAAATGACCTTTTTTAGGGCATTTTTTCGAGTTAATTTTAACCAAAATCGAGTAGATATTTTTAAAAACTTGAGTCTAACTTGTTTAATCTGTATAAGAGTACCCTAGGGGTTTTTTAGGGTGTTGAATTCATTTATGCATTCAAAAATGTATTTTAAAAAACAAGAACTCACAATCTTGCTTCAAACTGTATTGTCCATTCCCATGAAAAACGCGATTGCTTAAAACATTGCTTGAAACTGTATTGTGGATTCTGGTGAAAAAGGCCATTTCTTCTGTATGTTAGGCTACACCATCAAATCTCTCAAGATGCAAACATCTTTTTGAGGAAATGTTTGCACCTCAAAGGATTTGATTCCTCTAGGCTCTCGGTAGATCTCTAGTTAAGATAGATCTATCATGGTTTTGAACAAAACATTAATAAGATGTTTTAACTATAAGAAATTTTTAATTTTCACTTGTTTTTTGTATGATATATATCATTATTTTTGTTCTCTCTAAAATGTTACATGTCAACTCCATATTAAACATTGAATAAATTATAAATTACACATTCATTGATAATTTATTTTTCTTTATATAAAGTTGATATAAATTTATATTATTTATAACCGATAATAAAATATTTGTTTAATATATTTTTATTTTAAATGTTACATGTCAATTGAACATAAACTGAATTACACCATGCAATATCAATCATGTTATTTTTATATTTCATCTGTAAACACCATATTAAGTAGTGAAAGAATCACATATCTCTCTACAATATTATTTTTATGTTTTTTATTTATTTTTCTATATAAAATTTGACGTAAAATTAAAGTGGAAATTGAAATATTTTATTTAGAGATGATATTGATTTTTTGTTATTGATTTTTTTTTATTTGTTAATGTAAGTATTATTTTATTATTTTTAAATGTAATGTTATAAGACAACATCTCTCTTATACTAGGTTGTGGAGTGCTTCTCACCACAAAAAAAATCTCATTTATATTTAAAACTACCATATCAAGTCGAATTTGTCATTAAAATTATATATATTTAAGACTACCATGTATGAAGTTGTATTTATTATTAAAAATTATAATTCAAAACAGAATAAAAATAATGTAGGGTAAAAATGTTAAAAGAAATAAAAACTCTAATATTTCATATTAGTTTTAAATTTTTATATATTAAAATACTTAATTTCAATTAAATATCTTAATTTCAATTTAAAAAATTAATTAAAAACTACTACCTCAAAAGTCAAAAACATCTTATAAAATATATTTAAACGTAAAAACATACATGTTATGGAAGAAAAAAAATTAATAATAATAATAATATTGCTCACTTTTGATTAACACTACCATTTGTTATTGAATATACGTTTATTTACATTCTCATATAGTTAAAATTCTTAACTACTACCGAGAGGTGTTTGTATGGGAGAGATGTTGTAATGTAGTGTTTGACATTTTGACTAAGTCAAATTACATAAAAATTAAATTAAATTTAAAGTTAAAAAAAAATAAATTAAATAAAAAGATTAATATAATGTGATGTAAACATTTTCGCTATGTCAAAAAAATAATAATAATAACAAAAAATAAAAATGACCCATAGTATTGACGCATGGTATTATTGTGGAATATAAGATATTTAAAGGGGGGAATTAAACCAATCTAGATCCTTTTTAACTCTGGATCTACCAAGCGCTTGACATGCAAACCTCTTCTAGAGTGAAAAGAGATCTGATCCCTCTAGGTTGATGGATCTAGGTTGGTAATTAATTCAGTGACAACAAATATATGAATAAATACAAATTATAATGTTTAGATGTAAAATTGTATTGCTAGCCAAAAAACTATTTCATCTATTAGTTAAACTACTCCAATTCTTATGTCTTTTTAATTTTATTATGTTTGATTTTTTTTAGTAATATTTTTTTAAAAATAAAATTGTAGTTTTTTTGTTATTTAAAATGTATTTTGAATATCTCAGTCTAGATCCATCTTAACTCCGGATCTAACAAGCCTTGAGAGGGATCAAATAGAATGAAAAGAGGTTTGCATTTCAAGAGATTTGATCCCTCTCAAAATTTGGTAGATCCGGAATAAAAATAGATCTAGATTGAAAGTTATTTTTATTCTTATTTTATTTTGATCAAATAAAAATATTTACAAAACATTACATTACAATATCGCTATTATATTGAATTATGAAAAATACCTCAAAATATAATAAATAAATTCAATATTTTAAAGGGTTCATGTATAACAATTAAATTATATAAATTTCATCATTTAAATTTATGATTTAATAGATATTTTAAAAAATAAAAACCAAAACCAAGCGTTGAAGCATGGTTGTTGACTACAAAGACTGTGGAGGGGACTATGGATTATTTGACTCCTTTTACAAGTGATGGAGAGGGTAAAGTACACAGGTAGACTTGCAAATATCTTTCCGTGGCATGCTAAAATTGAATATAAAAACTTATTTGACACTTTCAATTAATATTTGATTTTAATTATATGTGGGTGGACGAAGTCAATACTATAATTATCGATAGGCCTTCTTTTGAATCAGTTCGACCGTCAACACTTCTCATATTTATTTGTGCACATATTTTTAAGCCACCTGTCTGCTCTCCACTTCACATATGTGCACACCGGAGTCCTTTACGCCAGAATTTCAGGAAAATGGGTTTGGAATGCGTTTGAATTTTACATGGAATTTATGGCACCAAACATGGAGGACACTAGAGTGCTCACAAGAAGGACATCTATGCACTCCGGCGTCCTATAATCATGTCTTTGAGGTTTCAGATCCAATTCCAGGTTTCATGTCACTCTAATTCCACCGCCTGCTACGAATATGGATTCTTCTGCTGCCATGGAGGCTCTTTTGAGGCAGTCTCAAAGACTTAAAAGACCCATTGATCTTGTGTAGACACTCCATGAAAGGAAAATGAAGGAAGTCCCTGCACGATACATCCTTCCATCTGATCTGAGGCCAATTCGTCCTCTTCAAGTCCAGCACTCTCTTCGCATCATCGACCTAGAAAGCCTAGAAGACAACGACAAACACTTCAAGACTGTGAGCCGATTAGCTCAGGCATCCCAAGAATGGGGTTTCTTTCAGGTTTGTATGGGTTCACAGTGTTGGCATTTTATTTTTTCCCTTTCCTCTATCGATCGTCCAACCAATTTTGTTATTGTTTAGACTTTGTAATTTCATTGGTTTTCAATTATTTTGAAGATAATAAATCATGGCATACCTTTGTCATTGATAGAGACTGTGAAACGAGTTTCACATGACTTTTTTGATCTTTCCCTTGAAGAGAAACGGGAACAATGTCCTGTGAGGCCTGGAACTCATATGCTTGAAGGCTATGGTCGGTTCTTTGACATTTCTGATGACACAGTCCTGGATTCGGTCGATGCCCTTGTTCATTATATTTCTCCAGAGTGGGCCAAAGTCATTGAGCAATGGCCCAAAACATCCTCCACATATAGGTACAACTCTATACACATATACGTTGTGTGATAATTGAAACCCTGATATGAGATTACATCCATTCTGATACACTACTGTCTTCTGTCAGAGGGTTTAGGGCTAGACCCAAATTATATCGAAACCCTAATCAAAGAACCCCTGCTCCAACTCAGAATCAATTATTACTTTCCTTGCCCTCAACCAGATCCGGTGAATGGCCTCAGACTACATTTAGATGGAGATATACTGATTGTTTTGCTCCACGATGGGGTGGAGGGTCTCTAGGTCCAAAAAGACAAGAAATGGTTTACTATGGCCCCTGTTCCTAGAGTTATTATTGTCAACATCGGGGATTTGTTAACATCCAAATCCAAAAAAATGCACAACGCTACCTAAAATTCCAAAGTTAGGGAACTTTCCAGTGGATATGTTCAAACGACTTCGCTCCTTTAGCACATTTTCACATCCTGGCAGGCCTGAATTCTAGTAATTTCGTGAAATGTGAGTTCATGATTTCACTAAACACAAAGATAAAGCTAATTTCTATAACGAATCGCTTGGAATAATATCACAGAATACAGGTGGATGGATTGATAAATTTCCATTTCCACATCTAGCAGAATTCGAGCCATTAATGTGCGTGCCGCGGGGGGCAGTCCCTTTCATCATGCACGTCCAGTGGATATGTTCAAACGACTTTTCTCCTTTAGAACATTTTCACATCCTGACAGGCCTGAATTCTAGTGATTTCGTGAAATGTGAGTTCATGATTTCACTAAACACAAAGATAAAGCTAATTTCTATAACGGATCACTTGGAATAATATCACAGAATACAGGTGGATGGATTGAAAAATTTCCATTTCCACATCTAGTAGAATTCGAGCCATTAATGTGTGTGCCGCGGGGGGTAGTCCCTTTCATCGTGCATGTCCAGTGGATATGTTCAAACAACTTCACTCCTTTAGCGCATTTTCACATCCTGGCAGCCTGAATTCTAGTAATTTCATGAAATGTGAGTTCATGATTTCACTAAACACAAAGATAAAGCTAATTTCTATAACAGATTGCTTGGAATAATATCACAGAATACAGGTGGATGGATTTCTAAATTTCCATTTCCACATCTAGCAGAATTCGAGCCATTAATGTGCATGCCACTGGGGGCAGTCCCTTTCATCATGCACGTGGCATAGACACACAGGCTACAAATCAAAACTCCTACGGTCATACTTGCACATGTTGTTTCCATGGTACTAATACCTACTACTATTGCATGCTCCAGTTGGCGGTGCAAATTATTTTTACCGGTTCTGATAAATTAGAGCCACCACCACCATAGTGACAGAGGCAACGAAGTTGTTAGTTTGACTGATGGCACTTCCTTTGAGGTTTGGATGTGGCTAGTGAGCTCAATTTAGGCCTTGGTGTTACTGGTTTTAACCAAGTTTGAAAGTCCTAAGGGGTATGGTCTTCGTTTACTGTTTTAAAAGGTACACCTTAGTCTTACAGTCCTAAAACGTTAGGTTCTGAAAGGTTGTAAGTTCCTACCCTACTTTGGAAGGGAAAAGTCTCATCTTAACTCTTAAATGTCCTGAAAGATTGACCTAGATATTGGCTTGATCCTCCAAAAGTTGAGGAATCAGTAGCGGTCTATAAAACATTCAGGGTATCAAATTTGGTTAATTTTATACCACTTTTTCAAAATATACTTTTTTCTTCATTCTTTGTGATAGTTCATTTACCTGAGCAGATGGAACCTTTTGTTTCAATCCACTACCAATTCCAGAGCAATACGATTTTGCACTGCAACTTCACTACTTTCCATGGGGACTAGAGTTTTTCATTGAGGTTATTTGAACTATGATCTTGATGTTGTTCCCTTTTTAAACAGACAACTTTGGTTGAGTTCGTTTCTTGCTGAACAAGCCTTTTTTATGTTACAATGTCTGTAAAGGCTAAACTGTTAAATTTGGGGTTTTGCCAGTGTAAGAAGGGCATTACATAAGAAGTATGAGAGTTTTTTTATATATCTCAAAAATGAATTCTTTAATTTCCCAAATATACAAATGAATGCCCTTCCATGTCTTAGAACTATTACTTGGATATGTCTCTTTGGTTGATATGGAAACCTTTAATCTAAAAATGAATCATCTAATCTTTATATGTGTATGGACTGTTATATGGACATGGGTGTTCTTCTGTTTTAAACTGAATTCATTTATAGTGTTATTTCATATTTATGCCCATGTCATGTTCCTACAATGGGAAATTCTTGTTTTTTATTCTTAATTTCTTTCAGTTATTAGAAATTTATTTATTTATTTTTTCTTTTCTGGTTTGATACATGTTTCCAATTCTTGCAGAAAAGGCATTGTTTGGAGAAAATGAGTGGTCTTTTTTCACTCCTAGGGACAGGAAGTATCCAAATGGTTCTCGCCCCAATAAGGTTGTTGGCTCAAGGTACTGGATAGCCACAAGTGCAATTAAACCTATCATGCTAAGGGCAACAACAGGTGTGTTGGCATCACGAAGGCTCTCGTTTTCTATGTCAAAAAAGCACCTAAAGGAAACAAGGCTAATTGGATTATGCATGAATACTGCCTTGCTGATGTCAATAGATCTACAAAGAAGAAGGGCAGATTAAGGGTATGCGACTGTTCCTGTGGATTTTCTTCTATGTATATTCTTGTGTGTCAATAGACATTGTGTTATAGAAATTTTTGGGCACTGCAACCCCAATCATATATGTCCATAAACCAAGGGCTCCTGAGTCCCTAAAAGTGTTGTTTCATGCCCTAAAGGAACAAGGTTAGCTGATTACATCATCTCCCAGAAGTTCTCCACAGGAAACTGCTCAGAACTAGTCAAAATTGGACCATACATATTGCTTAGTGGTAAGGGTGCGATGCATCTCACCTGCCCAGTGTAAAAGGTGTGATGCATACTGAAAAGCTCTTCTGTAGGGTGTGATGGGCGAGAGTGGACAAATGGAACTTGCCTCTCTGAATTCACCCAGGGATGAGTAAGAGATCATCAATATCCAAGTGGAACCAAGAACTATCAGAGAGAAGACACTAATCAAAATCCCAGAATCTAACTCACCTCCCTGCAATCATCTATATATGGATCCATCATCCCAAAGATCCAGAGGCTGGAATTTTGTATCTTGTAAGGAAGTGCTATTGGTTTCCTAGTGGAATATCATAGTGTTGGGTGATCTAAGCTTTTTCATGCGGTGAAGAAGGGCTTTCATGCTGGGAGGATGACGTTGGGTCAAAACAATGGGTTGTAATCCTCTCTTCTAATCTTCATATTAATAAATCTATTCAAGTTTTCCTCCACATTCTTGTATGTTTGATAGTATATGCATTTGTGTGGTCAATATATATCTGGTCCTATATTGTTTATGATTGTATATCTCTGCACTTTGAAGGTATTATGCTGCTTTGACTTTACAGGTACTCTTTGAAGCGGAGTGGTCAAGGGAGAAGTGGCAAAGACCGGTCGGTGAGGAGAAGGAACAAGCAAAGAACCGAGCGAAGGATTGAGGTTGGTATTCTTTGATATTCTCCTATCTACTTCTCATAAAGGAAAACGAAAGTAACTTTAATCTGTTTGTTTCTAAGATAGCTACCCGTCTTAGTGGGACTAGTAGCTCTGCATAGACACTAGATTTCCCGATAACAAAATGGTGACCATACTGGGGAGTGAATAGATTGTTTGCTTGTCTATATTTGTTTGTTTTATAAACTTACAGACGGAGCCTGAAGTTAAGCCAGCTAGCCTTCGAACTGCATTTTCTATGCAAGTGCAAAGTAGATCAATGCTGCTTCAGTCTATCTCCGGGTTTTGTTTATAAACTGAACAATCGATTTGCAAACATTCTAATTGCCCTAGTGGTGGCTCTAGTAACCTCATTAGATCAACCCCTGTGATTTCTATTTACTGACTATCATTAGCTCGGCCTAAATCCCTGAACTAAGCTGCAAACTGTGACCAAGAACCAAGTTGAAGTCTCGTCCCTGGACCATCGCACTTTCTCCTCTTGGGAATCTGGATGTATTGCACCTCCCGTGTGCAGTAGGTGCGCTGCATCACACTTTCCCTTTGTTGCAGGTGCGCTGACCAGATAAGACCTCTTATGCTCTCAGATTTTGGTTTTTTGTTCATTCTCTTCAGCTTTATTCAGGAGTTTTGTTGTCTATGATCAGTATACCACTGTAGAACCTCCCTTCCTTTGCACGATTCCACCTCCATAGTACAAAGAATTGTGAATTTTTTTATGTATTGTGCGCCATTTACAGTTCTCTTTTACAAAAAGTAGCGTAATCAAATTGTCATATTTTGATTTGGAAGTGTCGCAAGTGTCGTTTTCAGTCAAAGAAAAGAATTCTATTGTTCTAGATGGTCGATTATACAATTACTCTTGTATTTGATTTGAATTAGTAGTTTTTCAAGTGTCGAAAGCAGTTTTCAATTCAAATAGCAAATTGTCGTCATTATCTTCCTTTTGTTTTTGAATAGAAATTTGTTAGTACTGTCGCTTTGAAAAGATAATTCATATTTGCACTTAGCATTCTTCTTGTCATTCACACATTAAGAAAGCTGAAAACAAATACATGCATGTGCATTTGCATTTAGACTGCTTGTTGGTTTGATTTAGGACAGTGCATCTAGTGTGTGCTCTTTGCTCTATGTTGAAAGAATATCATCTCTCTTTCTTTAGTAGCTAGGATTTTCATTGCAAAAAGAAGATTAAACGATTGTTTATCATCTTAGATTGAATTTTAGGAATTGTATATCTACATCACGCGGTGAACCTGAAAGGAAAATTTCTTAAGAAAGATCAACTGTAAAATAAATTCAATGAACATAAAAACTCTTTGGAACCTAATGCACAACATCTAGAAGTCTAGGCTAGAGACGTATTCCGACGTTGTAAAGCCTAGTAACTATCGCTTTCATTGTTGGTTGGGTGATTCCTCCTCATTGAGACAACAAGTGATAGTACGGACTTGTGCTCCCACGTACCGTCGAGTATATATTGGGAGACCACAATAGGCTATATCCTTTATCCATAGGAAGCCATGTCTGCCGCCCCATCAATCGCAATGCACTGAACACAGCATTCGGGAAGATTGACTGTCGTACTGTAAAAAGTATTCTGTAGTTTTGCGATTGGTTTGGTAATCCCTCTGTCTAGATTTCATTCCTTTTCAGACTCCTTAAAGGAAAAGGTCCATCTAAGCACTTGTCACTTCAGGCTCATTAAAAATCAAAGGCGACTAGAGTCATATTTTGTTTTTTCTCGACTCTTAAAAATTGAAAAAACAAGTTGTGTCAAAGCATCTAAAATTCATTTAATTTGGAATCATTTTCCCCTTTTTTTTAGTTGATTGAGTAATCTGCAATCGTGTAGGAAAGTCAATTGAAACCCCGTCGTTCGTAGAGGCTTACGATTCAACCGTCTTTATCTTCGGAAACAAAACTATTCCGAACAAAGCGAACTCGTTTAACCTGACCAAAGTCCCTTGGTTTGGTTGGAACAAGTGTTCCAACACATTCAGAGACTCCAGTTACTCCAAACATTTCCGGTATCCCTGCGTCTATAGAAGAAGTTCCGCAGCCACTAGAAGACAATAGAACTGATTCTATTCCTAAACCGACTCCACCCACAGCTGATTCGGAAGGAGTTATTACCCAAACAACTATCGCTGCAGAATCTATACCTTCTTCGGCACCAGAAATATTTTACGGACCTGACGGTCTACCTCTTCCACCTGGATTGATTGCAATAGAAGAGATTGTGGAGGATCCCCCATCTAGCACTCCATCGCATTTTGGAGTTGGGATCACCCTATATCCTTCTTCGTCAGAAATTAGTCTACCGTTATCGGAAGTTCCTGTAGAATCGCTAGGAAATATTTTGGATAGACTAGATATGTCTGAACAACCGTCGACATCTAGGACTGTGTCATCTGACACAGTAGCAGCAAAGCTTCCTGTTGTCACTCCAACAATGTTCGTCGGCATACCGTCTGTTGCAACTAGCTCTCAATCACTAGATGGAATCCATCCAGGGGCTGTTTCGACAGTATGGTCTATTCCCGTTTGTTCATCCGGAATAATATCTGGAATCTCTTATGTTGAGTCTCAGCAAATTGATCCTTCGCAATGTCAATTTGGGCAATCCAGTCCTCAAAGGCAAATCATTCCCTTAAGCACTAGATTACCGTCGTATGGGGGGCAATATGCCCTTTCATTGTCTCCTCCGGGAGAACAAACATACGAGAGTTCACAACAGAATTCAGGTTATGTTGGAATTACATCCAGTGGTTGGATGCCAATACTGCCTCAACAACCAAGAGTTGTATACTCAATGCAACAAAGTCTGCCTATGTCAAATATCCCCACTACACCGGCTATTGTGATGGTGTCGCAAGTACAAGCGTTGCCTGTTGTATGCCAACCTCAAGTCTCTCAGGTCGCAATTCAACAGCCCCTTGTCTCTACGATGCCACCACAATCATCGATTAGTGGCTCCTTAATTGGAGTGACCCAGGCTCAAACGGGTACCATTACCCCTCATCTTGGTCAAACAGCCAATATTGGACAACAGCAAATGGTTTCATAACCATGGCTGGTGCAATATCAACAATCGCAATTCCAACAAGTCTACCAAGGATCTGAGCATCAAATCTTTGCAAGTAATGGGTAGCGGTATATCCAAAACGGTCAAAATCAACCATTTCATAATGGTTATGCCCATCAACCTTACCAAAGTTATCAGCATCAAATGCATTATGATGGTATGCAAAGACCCACTGCTCAGGCAATCCCATCTTATCCTGGGTATGCTTCGCCGAACTTGAATCAACAGTTTCCCTTCATGGAAACTTTAGAGTTACCTGATCTAAATTGGCTGAAAAATGATCCAATTGCTTACGCCCCTTGGTGGCCAGCAATTCCTCATAAACGTCCATTAGATATTCCTAAATTTAATGGAAATCCGGGTGAATATCCGTCGAATCATGTGATGACCTTTCATCTGTGGTCTTCATCTAACACTCTAAACGATGATTCAATCAGGCTTCGCCTTTTTTAACGAACGTTAACTGGTCCAGCAGCAAAATGGTATATCGAATTGCCTAGGGCTTCATTCGATAACTTCAACACCCTAGCCACAACCTTTTTAACCCATTTTCAGTTACCCATAGGTACGAAACAAGAATAGAGCTTCTTACCAATTTCAAACAGACAACGGCCACTCACATATCTGATCATATTCATGAGTGGCGACATTGTCGTAGAATGGTGAAAACATATGTTCCTGATTAGCTACTAGCTGAATGGTTTATTAAGTCATTATTACCTTATATTACAGAGGATGTGGCAAAGGGAGGGGTCGTCACCGAAGAGCAAGTAATTGCTCATGCGCAATATCTAGACTTGATATATACTCAGTCTAGCACGCTCTACGATAAAATCCCTGATGCTCCTAGACCGAAATTTTCCATTCCTCCCCCTCCTAAATCAAGCAAAGACTCTCATGCCGGAGATGGCGTGATAGGTGCGACTAGCACAAAAACCATAAAAGCTACATCAAAGAAAGCTCGTACGATTCCAAGTCAAAATGCAAATGAAGAACTTCTTGCCTCAGAGGTAAATGTCGTTTCAACTAAAAAAGGAAAAGAACCAAAGCAACCAGGGGGCAAGAAGAAAAAGAAAGGGAAGAAGAAAAAATAGGAGGAGTCGTCCCTTGAAAAATCTTCTGCAAACCCTTCTGGAGATAGGAAACCAAGTCATCCATGCTTTATATGTGATGAGGATCATTGGACGAAAGATTGTCCATACAAAGCCAAGCTTAGAAAATTCTTAAAGAGTTCAAAAACTTCGGCAGTATTGACTGATCTGTTTCCGAATCCAAGAACAAATATGGTTGCTAGTGACAATGCTTCCCCGTCCCAAGTGCTAATGTTGTCGGTTTCGAAGCAGCAAAATGATGCTTTGATATCAACAAGGAATAAAGATTACAGGAATCCACAGCTGTCAGACAACAAGGCTAACGATCAACCTAGTAGTTCGACAACAACTTCGACCGAAGTTGTGCCACCCATCATTCCTGAACTAACGATAAAGCCGCCAAAGGGAGTAGTACACAAATCGACATTTAATCCTCGTGCCAGAGTAGCACAACATTATAATATAGTGGAGGATCTAGCCCAATCGTCGTCCGCTATGTTGACACTTGAGGTACTGCAAAATTGCCCCTCCCAAAAGCAGGCTTTATTATCAGCGATAGGTGGGATTGACCCAACGGATTCCAATCTTGTGTCCTTTAATCACAAAGGATATGACCCTCAGTTACCATCTCAGCTAGCTTTCCTTATCCAAGTGAAAGCCCTCAACAAAACTGTTCATCGAACAATTATTGATGAGGGGGCATCTACATGTATTATGTCGATGAGTTGCTGGAAAACTTTAGGATCTCCACCCTTGTCGCGATCTTCGACGACATTAAAAGCATTTGATGGACGAAAATACACCCCATATGGGATTTTAAGTAACTTGCAAGTCGAACTAGGGGGGAAAACAATAGAAATTGATGTTGAAGTAATCGACGAAAACCTCAATTACAACATCCTACTAGGAAGGCCCTCGATATATGCTATGGTTTCCGTTGTGTCGACCTACTTCAGGAAGATTGAATTTCCCTTCCAAGGAGGTATTACAATCGTCAAACAGCAAACATTTCTCCCCAAAAGTTCACAAGTTACGGGAAGCATTCTGATGATCCATGGAAGCCCTCATTCGCTTCAAAATATCGGAGTAGGCCTACTAAAAGACCCTAAATTAATGGGAACTTTTTCCCTACCACCTCTAATAAATCTGGCGGAAGTGGCAATGGTGGGAACCTACAATATGATATCTTCTATGCAAAAGATCTTTGAAAATGATATTAACATGGATCATCTGCAGGTATTGCCTCTAAGCCCAATATAAACATTGTAGCAATCAATGTTTTCGGCATGGGAGGCAAACCCAAATCAATGCTCATCAAGCGTTTGGACAGACAAATCTAAGGAATATGGCACCCCTTTAGATCCTTGGTCTCAAGTACATTCTACAAACGAAGGAATTGTTCAATCAATGATGATTTACGGGGCAACACGGGAAGATTACCACCAACGTTCCCATCTTCCGATTACAAGGAAGATAGTTCCAGTGACCTTCATCATGCCTCAGTTTTTTATTTTCTATCAAATACTGTAAACACGGTGGATTCCAAATGAAACTTGTCCAATATTGAAGAGACTATCGCCATAAATATCTCGACCAAAATAGATGTTGTAGAGAATATTCATGTCGGAAAATCTTGTTCTCCTTTAGAACTAGAAATATATTACGCTCTTTTTCGCGAGTTCAGAGATGTCTTTGCTTGGTCGTATGATGAAATGCCAGGCATTGACTCGAGCATAGTTGAACACGAAATTAAGATGTATCCAGATGTCAAACCGGTACGACAACGGCTACGGTAGGTGCACCCCAAGAAAGCCGCTGCCATCAAGACAGAAGTTGAAAAACTTCTCCATGTTGGTTTTATTTACCCGGTTCCTCTAACGGTTGGGTATCAAATATTGTTCCTGTAAGGAAAAACAAGGAATGATTAGAGTGTGCGTCGATTATAGGGATGTAAATCAAGCTTGTCCAAAAGACAATTACCCTACACCCTTCATTGACCAGATAATTGATGAATGCGCTGAATGTGAAATATTTTCATTTATGTATGGATTTTCTGGGTATAATCAAATTAACATCTGCCCACAGGACCAGTCAAAGACTGCATTTATTTGTCCGTGGGACACATTTGAATATCGCAAGCTACCCTTTGGTTTAAAGGATGCAGGGGCAACGTTTCAGAGGGCAATGAATTATGCCTTCCGTGACATAAAGAACATCTTTCAACCATATCTCGACGATCTTCCGGCTCATTCGCGAAAGCGGACCAATCATTCGCAGCATTTGAGAGCGATATTTCTACATTGCCGACACTACAAGATACGACTCAATCCACACAAATGTGTGTTTTGTGTCAGCTCTGGTCGTTTACTTGGCTTTGTGGTCTCAAAGGACGGGATTCGTCTTGACCCATGTAAGGTTCAGGCAATCATTGATTTTCCTCCACCTTCAAATCTGCTTCAGATTCAGAAACTCCAAGGGAAAGCAAACTTTATGAGGAGGTTCATTCCAAATTACGCCGAACTTGCTAAAGGTTATACTCGTCTATTGAAAAAAGAAGTACCCTTCATCTGGGATCAGGTCGCGCAAGCTTCCTTTGATGCTTTAAAGGAATCCCTAATAAAAGCATCATTAATGTATGCTCCTGATTTTAAAAAAGACTTTAACCTGTATCTAGCTGCAACAGATACGATCATCAGAATGGTTTTAGTTCAAGAAGACAATGGAATTGAACATCCTATATATTATTTGAGTAGAAACTTAAATGATACAGAAAGAAAGTACTCCTATGTTGGAAAGCTAGCTCTCACAACTGTTCAAGCGATACAAAGATTTTGACACTATGTCCTCTTTCAAAAAACTAGCATTTTGTCATATTGCAACCCAATGACATATATATTGTCGCGACAGTTGCTGGGGGGAAAATATTCAAAATGGATAACAATTCTACAAGATTTTGATCTGGAATTTATAAAATCCAAATCGAAGAAAGCCCTAGTTTTCACGGAGTTACTATGTGATCTCCTATTGTCGTCCAACGATGCCACATCAAAAGAAGCGATCGTGGATGAATCTTTGTTTCTAATATCTTCAAGCAATCTGTGGTATGGATACATAATAATCTATCTCCAAACCCAAACATATAGGTCTAATACCTCCCGCTTGGAACAACGACGCATTCGATACCAAGCAAAAGACTACATGATCGTCGGTGATACTCTTTACTTTCGTGGTGTTGATACAGTTCTGAGGAGGTGCCTCACCCACGAGGAGGCCGAAAATGTCCTGAATGATTGTCATTCAGGTGCGTG
This sequence comes from Pinus tabuliformis, assembly GCA_031772625.1. Classification (NCBI taxonomy): domain Eukaryota; kingdom Viridiplantae; phylum Streptophyta; class Pinopsida; order Pinales; family Pinaceae; genus Pinus; species Pinus tabuliformis. The sequence continues at coordinate 612,755,861 of CM062813.1, forward strand.
TGGGGGGCATCAATATGGTTACACTATAGCGCAAAATATTTTACGAGCAGGATACTTCTAGCCAACAATGTTCAAAGATTGCATAACCGCAGTCAGAAGTTGCCATACCTGTCAAATTTTTTATCGCAAAACCAGAATACCACCCACACCTCTGCAACCAGTAGTTGTTGTTGGGCCATTCACCAAATGGGGCATAGACTTCATGACATGTAACCCCACCTCGGCCAGGGAGCTTGGGTATATCATAGTCGCAGTAGACTATTTTACCAAATGGGCCGAGGGGATGCCTACATTAAACAACAGCGACGAAACAACTACCCTCTTCTTTTTCAATCATGTAGTCTCCAGATTCGGCGTTCCACAGGCCATAGTCACAGATCATGGATCGCATTTTTGCAATCACATGATGGTTGAGTTGGCTGCCAAATTAGGGCTGTCCCACAACAGCTCTACTCCGTATTATCCGCAAGCTAACGGACAAGTTGAGGCAATCAACAAGGTCCTGAAGCGGATGCTGCAAAGGATGATTGGAGTCCATAAAAGGAGTTGGCACCTGATCCTGTACTTAGCCTTGTGGGCATACTGGACATCGATGAGGAATGCAACTGGGTTTACACCCTTTCAACTGGTGTATGGCCTGGAAGCGATCTTACCAGTTCAGTGTGAAATCTCGTCCCTCAAACTCGCGGTCGACCTTCTCCCCGGAACTTCAGAAGAGGAGGCTCGTTTCTTGGAACTAATCCAATTGGATGAAACCCATCGTGATGCCGCTTTGGCTAATGAAGCCCATAAAAAATGAGTCAAGGCGCAGTTCGACAAGAATGTCAAACCCTGTGTCTTCTCAGAAGGTGACCTGGTCTTACTTTACAACCAGGAGTCCGATAAATTAGGAGCAAGTAAGTTCAAGTCTTTATGGATGGGCCCCTATATTGTTAAGCGTGTATTAGCAAAAGGAGCCTACGAGTTAGTGGATTATGATGGGATTCCACTGGCGCAACCCCACAACGGGTTGTACCTTAAGCGTTACTATAATTGACTCAAGATAGTAACCCCTATGATTTTGTTACATTTTTGTTTTCGCTAAAGGTAATTGTTTTGGTTAAGTGATCTGCTTTCACATTTGTTGCAGATGTTGGACCTATTGGAATCATTTGTTGGATATGCCGACAAAGCGAGTCGTAGTTTACGGAACCTATCTTCTGCGACCTAGGCCATCTTCGATCCAAGCGGCGAGTTAGTGAGTTTCAGAGGGGTATGTATTGGTCGGTCAACGAACAATATTGCTAAATACAGCGCATTGATAGAGCTCCTCTCTGATGCCATCACACGTGGCATACGCTGACTCGTCATCAGGCTAGAGTCACAACTCGTCATCCTACAGTTCATCGGTATCTACTCCGTACGGAATCCAGCTATCTATCGCATGTTCCTAAGGGTCAAGATTTTGGAAAGGCAATTTGATTCTATTCAATATCAGCATATTTCCAGAAACTTAAACACATTAACGAACTCATTGGAAAATTATGTGTTAGATAGACATTTGAAACATCTATAAAAGAAGCATTTCATCAATATTTGCATCAAGATCATGTAACTTAACCAAAATAAAGCCCCGAAAATATATATCTATATATATATATATATATATATATATATATATATATATATATGTATATATATGTATATATATGTATATATATGTATATATATATATATAGATATATATGTATATATATGTACATATATATATATATATATATATATATATATATATATGTATATATATGTATGTACATATATATACATATATATACATATATATACATATATATATACATACATATATATATACATATATATACATATATATATACATACATATATATATACATATATATATACATATATATATATATATATAGATATATATATATATATATATATATATATATATATATATAACTGTTTATGGTTTATACATAATGTTCTATAACCAAGACAAAATTGGTCAAATGACCCAAAACGCAAAATGCTAGGGGGCACCCTAGCCTAATGATGCTGGTGATAACAAGTCACCGCTTGTGCAATCATGCGTAAAAGCCTAGTCCATCGACTCGGCATGCCAGTAGTATGTCGCTGCAACCTCAAAGGCAGCTCGTCGGTCTTCATGTCCAAAATACCAAGAGTGAGACCCTCAACCTGATCCTCCAATGCTGAAAGAGTCTCGGCCACATCAAGGTCGCGAAAGATAGCCCTCCCCACAGCCTCTCCTGCTGGAACGGTAGCTGGGGCTCTCAGACGTACTGCTAGCCAAACTGGTCCAATATCTGCATGAGCACATGAGTTTTGATTAGTCTTGGTAGGAGAAAACACGAGAAAATTATAAAAAATGATAAACAAAGATATGGTTAGAGAATTTACCGATAGCACCCCACTACTCACCAGTCGGCAGCACCAAATCCGGGTCACCCTGGAAATCCATACCAGCATATAGACACTCAGAAAAAACCATCTCCTGACAGTTGAACCACTCGAAGAAGGTATCAGAGAAGGAAACCTGGGACTGACTAGCATGTCAGGCCATGAGGTCAACCCATCTCTGCATCCGTGGCTCAGTCGGTGGAGGTAAACTAAGTGAAATGTATTGTGGCTGCATCAATGGGATCTTTTCCAAGGCGAAAGTGGTCAAAATAGAACCATAGCCGAAATTCTTGGATTTTCTGCTTTTTACCTTGGTTAGTTGTTCTTTCATCACAGGGAGTACTGCGTCACACCAGTTGAACACCTTTGGTTCAAGGCATTCCAAGGCGTACTGCATATAGGACCTGTTAGCCACGTGAAGAGCCGCACTACCAGCCAGTCTACCAAAAGTGAACAGAATGGCCCTCAAGGACTGGTCAGTGACATCTCGGATGTTGATCTTGCCGTCCCTACTCGGCTGAGATCCCTCTCTGCAATACCAGCGAATATAATCTCTCACGGATTCACCCCCATGAGTGGAACCTGATAGTGAGAGAGGGGCACCACGCCTCGATAAACTGGTCAAAAAATAGATGTCCACGACAGTCAAGGGGATGGATTTTCCTCTGATCTGAAACACCTGGTTGGTAGGATCCCATGCATTGAGAAAATATTGCAACAAGTTGATTTGTTGCCTCATGCTAGAGATGCAGAAAAACTTGAGCAGTCCAAAGTTCCGCAGTGCAGTTACCGTACCTGGATCATGTAAAGCAACCATGTCCTCTTCTTCATGCTTGCGTTATCGCCATGTAACAACCATTTTGCTCTGATGAATCTCTACAAAACAAGCAAGAGAAGAATCAAGGTCCTGATTTGGCAAAAAACAGGAAAAAATTCCATGAGAAAACAGTGCAAAAGTTTCCCTTCTCGCTCCCATCACACCCCAACAGTGTACTGGGTAACTGGCCAATGGCCAGGCCAGTATGCATCGCACCTTTTGATATAGGAAGGGTGCGATGGAGCCAGGGTGAATTTTTCAAACCCCAGGGGCTCAGAAAAACAGGGAAACATGCTCAAAATTCAAAAAGGAAGGAATGCAACTGAAGAGCTCAGGTTTAGCTCCTACCTAGTCCAGACGGCGCCAAGAATCGTCCACAGAATCTCCCAGAATCAGCTAGTGAAAATCAAGGGGGAAAGGCACCTCCAGAGCTCCAACAAACCAAAGTTCAAATGAAATGGTAAAATGAGGGGTAAAAACCACTTTTAAATTACTTTTCACGTAATTTGAGTAAAGTATTAGTGTTTTAACTCATTTTTCAAACATGTATTGTTCATTTCTAATCGGTTTGATGAAGCAATTGAACAGGCAGTACAACCGTCGAAGGAACAAAGTGGTTAGCGGTGAAATCAAATAATCAATGACCATTATCACGAGCAGTTTTTATGTGAAGTTCAAGCTCATTAAAAATTAAACCTAAGCAATGAGAAAATGTTTCCCCATAGTTTAAGCTCATTAAAAAATGAACCAATCTCCGGTAAATAACCATTGTGAATGCATTATCATCAGCTCCTGAGCCTTGGTCGTGTTCTCATCATCACCTCCACTCTATTTTAGTCGATCATTCACCTCCACTTGATTGTTTACCCCTTTTTGAGGAACAGCTGCGAATAGTGATCCTATTAGCCATCCTTGTGACACTGTCGTGATTGGAAAATTCCAAACCTTACCTGGAATCAGCTGCTACCCGAAATTATCACTCGTTCCTCAAAAAACGAGTCTCCTTTAAGCTCTTTTCGTCTGACTCGTAAAATATGAAAAGATTGCCAAGCAGTTGGCCTCTCTAGCTCGTTAAAGCTACCGAGAGTGCTATCCCTCCTTTAGATTTTAATATTTTTGGACCTAAGGGATTATTACATAAAAAGATTGAGCGCTTGTTTTGTTCAGCTCGTTAAAATTATCGAAAATTCATCCCATTCGTATTATTTTATACTTTTTCGGACTTAAGGGATTATATGACAAAAAAGGATTATTAGAGTTTCCTTTACGTCCCTTTCAGACTCTCTAAAATTGAAAAGGACCGAGTTATCTTTGTCGTTAAACTCGTTACAACCAATAGCGACAAACTTGTCCATATAGACAAGAACGAGTCTCGCTGTCGCTAGCTTCGTTAAAACATAGCGACAAGTTTTCCCGAAGGGCAAATTATAGAACAAGCATATGTTATCCTCCTCAAGCTTGATAAAAATAAAGAGGTACTGGTCAGCAATGACTAGGGAAAAATTGGGAAGAAAACTTGAAGAAACTTTATTGGTAGCAAAGTCGCTCTTGAACATGACACTTTCACTCCATGTCTGAGTCGGGTTGGGTTATTCCGTTCACCAGTCATATTACCATTGGTCCATCGTACCATCCATCTTTGGGGTTAACGCTACCAATCCATTCCAAGTGTCGCCGATATGTTCAAGAGAAGTCGATTAGAGAATTCACCAACCCATCTTGTGTCTCATCCACTGCAATACCTTTACGCTTCATTCTTTCATGACCGCCACCCTGAACCCTGTATCATCAAATCGTTTTCACCTCCAAAAGTCATTTGCTCCATTCCGTGTCATAGACGTGGGATTCATTAAGGCCCTCCTATGACGGGTCACTTCTTGTCGACATCAGCTCATTATCCAAGAAGTCGACCTAGGAACAACCCTTCCAGTACTTTGAAGCTTGCATGCCTCAATGGCAAGTTTCTCACTTTCGGCGATAGGTTTACATCAATGGCCTTTGACCGAGAGATTTTGCGTGGTGTTCGACACCAAGTCCCATTCTCACACCATGTGAATTGTACTGCCATACCTTGAGGGTCATCATCATCATCGGTGATTCCTCTTGCGCCTATTAACAGCTTACATCATTGGCTGGTAATCAGGCGATGTCTTTCCATGTTCGACTCCAGAACATTTTTCACATGGATCGACTTGTACTTTGGGCGAAGATTGGACGAGTTTGAAGACCTCAGATCTAGTTTCATCCATCCAAGCTGCGATATATTCAGGAAAATAAAGACATCAAATGTACATCATTGCTGCACAAATGATCATCCGAATCAAAGGATGATGGCTCTACCAGAATCATCAGTCTGCTACACAGACGGTTGTCTGTCCTATGTACATGAAAAAGAATTTATAAAGTTGAGCATGGGAATGCCCGCCTCAACTAGATCATGAAAATATTATGAAGATAATGTATTTTATTGTATCTTATTACAGGTCACCTTCCAGTTCGAAAAACCTCGGATCCTCATGATAAAGCATTTCACCCAACATCAAAAGATTAATGACCTCATGCTTTAGGGGGCAACTGTTATAGACATTTTTGGGCACTGCAATCCCAATCATATATGTCCATAAATCAAGGACTCCTGAGTCCCTAAAAGTGTTGTTTCATACCCTAAAGGAACAAGGTCAGCTGATTACATCATCTCCCAGAAGTTCTCCACAGGAAACTGCTCAGAACTGGTCAAAACTAGACCATACAAGTTGCTCAGTGCTAAGGGTGTGATGCATCTCACTTGCCCAGTGTAAAAGGTGCGATGCATACTGAAAAGCCCTTATGTAGGGTGCGATGGGCGAGAGTGGACAAATGGCAGAGACAGTTTGCGAGGTGGATGATCATAGAATCTTCCAGAAACTTCTCCTATGACACTTGCCTCTCTGAATTCGCCCAGGGATGAGTAAGAGATCATCAATCTCCAAGTGGAACCAAGAACTATTAGAGAGAAGACACTAATCAAAATCCCAGAAGCTGACTCACCTCCCTGCAATCATCTATATATGGATCCCTCATCCCAGAGATCCAGAGGATGGAATTTTGTATCTTGTAAGGAAGTGTTGTTGGTTTCCTGGTGGAATATCATAGTGTTGGGTGATCTAAGCTTTTCATGAGGTGAAGAAGGGCTTTCATGCTGGGAGGATGACGCTGGGTCAGAACAATGGGTTGTAATCCTCTCTTCTAATCTTCATATTAATAAAGCTATTCAAGTTTTCCTCCACATTCTTGTATGTCTAATAGTATATGCATTTGTGTGGTCAATATATATATGTTCCTATATTGTTTATGATTGTAGATCTCTGCACTTTGAAGGTATTATGTTGCTTTGACTTTACAGGTACTCTTTGAAGCGGAGTGGTCAAGGGAGAAGCGGCAAAGACCAATCGGTGAGGAGAAGGAACAAGCAAAGAACCGAGCGAAGGATTGAGGTTGGTATTCTTTGATCTTCTCCTATCTACTTCTCATAAAGGAAAACGAAAGTAACTTTAATCTATTTGTTTCTAAGACAGCTACCCGTCTTAGTGGGACTAGCAACTCTGCGCATAGACACTAGATTTCCCGATAAGACATTGTAAGTGTTGTTTGGCTTAAAACACCTGTCAGGTTGGATGACATTATGGCCTAGTCATGACAGGGCCCAGACCAGGTAGACTCTAGAGGATGAATGTATCTGGGAAAAATCAATTTGGGAAACAGGGGGTTGTTTTCTATATTATAGAAATCAAGGGTTTTCTAATTTAATCCAGAGGCTTTCAATAAGGAAAACTATAAATATCAAATATTATTTTTGTTCCTCAGTCCAATTTAAAAATGAGGGCTTGTGATGGGTTTCAGTGATGTAAATTTAGCTCAAAATCCTTTATTTTCTCTTTTGGGTTATCCATATTTCGGATGATGAAATTGCTTCTTGTTGCAGTTGGATGATTGGGTACTTTGTCGAATATACAACAAGAAGAGCAGTGCGGAGAAGTTAGCTAAGGAGAAAGAGTGGTCCTCGGAAGAAGCAATGGAACAATTCCATGAAGAAATTAATGAAAAGGTGTTAGGAATACTACCCACTAGGAATACTATAATGAACTCAAACATTGAGCATTCAGAAAGAACTTCACAAGATTCAATGAAATCTGCCCGCTCTCTAAATTATAGAACGATCTCTAACCATGATTCAAGAACTTCTGCCATTACTTCCATGAGCTACAACTCAAACACCATTTTTGAGCAGAATTTGAACATTTCAAATGCCAGTAGTGCTCCAATGGACCTTCTAGAACTTGTCCCATTTTTCAACTCTCTGCCTAATCACAAGAAAAATTATGATTCAACATATTTAATTCCTCCTATTTTGCTCACCGATTCAAGTTGTTCCATGCAATTGTTGCATGATCTTAAATCCGATAAAAAAAAAGTGCAGAGAAGTTGTAGGTTGGAAGAATTGATGTTGCAGCAACAACAACAGTAGGAGAATGTTGCTTTGAACCAATCAATGTTCACCTTTTGCTTCGATATTCTGAAAAACCCATTCCCACAATTAGACCAAATACATCCCCCCTCGAGCAGTGATCCTTTCCAAGATTACTTAGCTAGCCTCACAACTCCAGGCTACTTACCGATGTCTTCTTATTAGAGGGATTGGAAGTTGAGCCTAAGTTACATGTCGTCATACAAGAAAAGTAGAAATTAGTAGTTAGCGTGTATAGATGTAGCAAAATTTGTTGAATCGAAGCAAAATTCATTCATTCTTTCTCTGACAGAGAAATTGAGTGTATGTGCAAGCCTCCTTTTTTTTAATGCAATTCATTCCATATACTCTCCTTTTTTTTAATGTTAAATTCATGCAATATGCTCTCCTAAGCATATTTTACTTCTATTTTATATTTCAATTCACTAAAATTGTTTCACATCTCATAATTCACTTATATGATTTCATATTTTAGAGCCTAACACCATGGTCTCATGTAGCTTGATTACTATTTTTCCTCAGTGATAGCTACTGAGTAAAAGGGGCAGAAGGTGGCTCCATGCAAATGGGGCAGGTAGTCTCATGAATACCCTCTCTAAATGTTATTATAGTCATATTGACATGCAACAAAATTATCAATAAGGGATTTCACTTTGGATTTTTTAAGTAAGGTTGCAATTTAGAATATTAACTTGTATACAATTTGGCAGGAACGTTGAAGATTGAGTCAGTTTTATTTTGGGAAAAGAAAACAGTAAACAACTGGGCCATTTAGTGGCTGAACACAAATGTCGATTCTAAAAGAAACCAACCACAACAGTCATCTAAATAGATACAAAGTAAAAACCCACACAATAGTCAGTTAAAGAGATACAAAGGGAAATCCCATAAAAAGAAAGAATAAATATGAATTCTGCTCCTAATACCAACTAACTACTAAGCTTCTAATACCAACTAACTACTAAACTTCGGAAACTGTTCTTAGAATAGTTACATTGGTTAAACCTTCGCATAGTGTTTGTAAAATGGTAGAAGAATTATCTAATGGCAGATAGTAAGCAATGGGAAATACAAAGGGAAATTTCATAATAATAAAAGAGAATAAATATTAATTTTGCTACTAAACTTCATAAATTGTTCTTAGAATAGTTACATCGGTTAAACCTTCGCATAGTGTTATATAAAATGGTAGAAGGATTATCTAATGGTAGATAGTAAGCAATGGGAAATACAAGAGTGTCGACCACTGGGTAGTGGCCAATACAAATCTGAGTCGAATGTCAATCATCATGTTTTTTATGCCACATTCTGATGTGTTGATTGTTGCCGCCCCTGAATTGATCGATGAAGCCCATCCTAGCCTGTACAAGGCTATTAAAGCTAGGGAGTATGTAACTGACTATACGAGCCAAGATTTTCATGGAAAAGGCCCTCTTGATGCTCTTTTTATAGACCAGGCAAAACAACGCAATGTCTAATCCTTCAATTGCATTTCCATAAGATGCGCATAAGATGTGTATACTATGTTGTAAGTTTTGAATGGAAAGTATAATTATAAAATAGTTTGGGTTGGACATTATCACTCTTTAAATTATACAAAAAAAAAGGAAAGAAATTTACTAGTTGTGTATTCAAGATTATATATATATATATATATATATATATGGAAAATTTACATAATAAATTTTTATTATGAACAATATATCAATAAAATGTACTCTTTTAATGTGTATGGTGAAAAAAAAAATTATGACCTAAATTGACATATTTTATATATACAAAATTTAACTTTTACTCGTTGTGTATTCAAAATTACTTCCATATATATATACATGGAAAATTTACAATAATTTTTTATTATGAACAATATATCAATAAAATGTACTCTTTTAATGTGTATGGTGAAATATTTTTTTATGACCTAAATTGAAATATTCTATATATACACAATTTAAAAATGGTCTTTTCACCTAAATCTAGTCATACAATTTCAAGCATACATCTCCAATAATAACTGAAATAATAAAGTTTTATTGAGATTATTTGCATGTACATGAGGAATATTGGACCACAAAAAAGAAGAAAAAGAAAAATAATAACAAATGACATTTAAGTAGAAGCAAGATGGACAACAACATAATTTTATGGTAACCCGGATTTATGATGGACAACAAATGTACCACCATCTATTAACCTAAGAAGAAAATGTGTGGTGAGGGAATTGAAGTGTTGTGTTGAGTAACTCTTACATAGTTAATAAATTGGTGAACAACCGTGGAAGAACAAAAACATAATCGAGTGCAAAAGTTCTTAGGGAAATGAAAGGATTCACAATTATTCAATATGGTCATTAAGGCATAATACTTCAATGGTGGAAGGCAAGATTACCAATAATCAGAGGATAATTTGAGGAAAACAAGGATAACAAGTTTCTCTATATATATAGTATTTGTTTATCAAATTTAGGAGAAAAAAGACATTATTTTATTGTTATCCTTACTTTGGATAGAATTTCCTCTCTTGATCTCTGATTCTTCAATCCATAAAAGCAGTTGGATCTCTATTTCAGGTGCCTTAGATTTGGGCTTTTGTAAAACTTTTCATACTTTTTGTTTTTTGTTTTTTTTTTTTTAACTTTTCAATGATTTTGTTTGTTGAAGGAGCTCTAATGAACACCAACCTCTAATGAACACCAACGAGCTTACATATGGCAATTTATAGTGTAAAATAGTAGAACTATTAAGATGGTAGAGAATTATTAATTAAATAAGGACATATGAAGTAGTTAATTCTATATTGTCTAACTATTAATTGTTTTAGAGATTTTGGTAGAATTTTTTTTTTGGGTCAAATCTTCAATTTTGTGGTTAGTTTTTGATTGCATATATGAATTCAATAAGTTGAAAGGGCACTCAATTTTCAAGAGTTCACAACTCAAACTTGTGATTTCAGCAAGTCACTACTTGATTTTGGGCAATTTTGACCCGAAAATGTGTCAAAAAACTCTCCAAAAAGTCTTATAGGTAAACTATGGCCAAAAGAAACTAACCAATCTACAATTTTTTTCAATTTATTCTTAACTTGTTTCTGGAAATAATGTTTAAAATGGATGTCTAACTATACTATGTTATGGATATTTTGGTTGGAATCCAACAAATGATTTTTGGTTAAATTAGTTATTTTGTTATTTAAAATCTATTTTTAAATACTTCAATGGATTATGTACTTTGAAAAATTGAGATATTAGAATTGTGTAGAGTTTATAGATTAAGCTTATAATTCCAACAAATTCCTGATGAATTTTAAACAAATTTGACCAGAAAATATGAAAAACAAAAACCTCCAAAACATATAACAATTAAACTATAACATTTAAAATTATATTATTTTCTTGTTTTAAATAATTAGAATTGTGTAGAGTTTATAGATTAATCGTATAATTCCAACAAATTCTTAATGAATTTTAAACAAATTTGACCAGAAAATATGAAAAACAAAAACCTCCAAAACATATAACAATTAAACTATAACATTTAAAATTATATTATTTTCTTGTTTTAAATATTTTAAATATAAACTTGTGAATTTAAAAAATAAATCAAATTTATTTACTCTTAAATAGCAATTTTAAATCTGTTTCATCACCATACTTACAAAAAATAAATAAATTAATATTTAGAAAAACAAATTCAAAAAAGAATGTTTATTACTTCCATTCAAATCCCAACTATCCCAACTCCATTAAAAAACACTCTTTGATTTATGGCAAAGATCTTCCAAAAGTATTTAATTTGGATTTAAAAAAAAAAAGATCTTCCAAAAGTATTTAATTTGGATTTAAAAAAATGGGTTATGGGTTAGATTTTTTTGGTTGACTATTAAAAATATTTAACTTGGTTTTTTTGTTTTTGGGTAATGGACTATGTTTTTTGGTTTACTATTAAATAATGACAAAAAAGATAAAACGTAGGTAAATGATTTCCAAATGATGACCATACCAGAAAATATATATAAATGTGAAAAACCTAAATATAATACAACAATTATTATTTCAAACCAAAATATAATTTTTCCAATTCAACAATTCTAATTTAACAATGCTATCGGCCTCTCTTTACACCTTTTGGGACAATTTCTAGTATTACTTGTTTAGCTGAAACAACACCCACACAATTGAATTCATTACCCATCTTGGACGCGAGAGCTCCAACTTTCCTCGCACCGCAGACGAAGGCCGCGGGAAGTCTCGAGACTTTCATCACATGCGCACTCATCTCACGCACCGGATTCCAAATCCTTTCCCTCCTACGGGTCCTCTTTTTATCTTTCATTTCGATCCGCAAACTCCTAAGACATTTGGGCCTTCACCCTTTCTTCATCCCTTCCAAGTGGGAAAAAACTAAAGTGGTTCGGCTAATCTATGTTGGATAGGTGACTAAAGACAATTTGGTTTGTCCGTTAGTTAACAAGATTCCTTAGGGAGAAAATTCACATTGGACCTGGAGTCCAAATTGCTATTCAAAATCTCTTATTTTCATCATTATCTTGAACTCCCATTTTTTTCATCATCTTGACATGTAAGTGTTATATTTTACATATATTTTACTCGAGTGGAGCTAAAATGGGTTTAACAATATTAATATCTATTTAGCTAGAATGTTTATCAATTTCTTATATAAATGTTGACCGTTTAATAATTTGATATAACAATTAAAAAAAAATCTCTCACTTGATTGGCAAACTTATTTTTCAAGTTTTTATTAGTTTTTCCTCCTTGTACTTGAGTGCATTTTTCGAAAGTCTCCATTGCATCATATATGAATGGCCTCTTTAATGGGGCGAGCTATCACAACTGTATTTATTTGTCCTATCATTATTACTACAACTTCCAACCCAGTCTTTGCAACTCCTGAAGTTACCAAATGTACCTATGTAGTGCATTCATTCTCCTTCTATAATTACGCTATCACATTGCACACTCTCTTCTCTTCCCACTTCTTTAGTAGGTTCAAACAAACTTCTATTTTATTCTTTATATGATGATAATAGGCATAAAGTTCCCAAGGTTTTGTGCAATTCTGTAAAATATGGATAACTTCTCCAAAATTAAAACAAGTTGGTCATCTAATACCTCCATATCCAACACATTCCAATCCTTTGAATCTTCCTTGTCCCCTTCTTCTCGTGTTCGCCATTCCTTGCACTATATAGACACTTCTCATGTTCTCTTTCATCACCTGTAGAGGTTCACATCATGTCCTCCAAATTTTAAAAAAAATTATAGAATGGTGTGTCAGTAGCCATTTGATACTTTTGTGGCATGGCACAATGCAATGGTTCATGTCACCATTAACTACAAATTTCACACCAATCTATCTTGGACCCGGTGGGAAATGGGTTTGATGTGCTCATGGCAATTGGTTTCAATGTGTCCATGCTTTTGTAAATCATCATTTGGCTTTAATTTCTATAATTTATCTCTATCCTACATAGAGTACACCAAACATTGTCATACACTACTTTTCCCTTAAATAAATCTTGTTATTTCCTACAATGACAAATCTTGAATAAATCTATTTGTGGCGCAAAAATATGGCAATAAACAGTTTTCGACATTGAACTTCTTGTATTTTGAAACTTATTAACTAATAGATCTTTGATCCTCTTGTCATAGTCCCAAACACAGTTTTTCCTATTTTTTACTTGATCTCCTAGAGATCTGCTATCCACTAATATTCTCATTGTGGCTTTCAAGACTCTTTACTTACATCATTCTTTACCACATTGTAGGTCTATGTTTAGCATGGAGTATTGGACTTACAACTAATTTACCATTGAAGTGTGTTGTCTTTAAATGTGATGTCTAATTATGCGACTTCATTGCATCATCTATCATCTTATTCAATGTCCATATCAAGTCTCATATATAAAATAATGTTTTTTTTCATTATCCTTTCCATCCTATAAGTAGTCTTAGCACAAAGTCACTTGTTGCTCCTAACATTGAGAAATACAAATTTCTAGATATTGTGCTCTCCCTACTTGGTATTGTTCCTTGTATTCTCTGTTGAATTGTAACTCTCATTTTTAACTCTATTAAACACTCTCCTTCTATCAATAGTGCATGCATTGGTGGTGATTCAAAAAGGGGATTGCACAAGCATACCTATCCAACTTCTTCTTTAGATCCAAAAGACTCCTTCAATCTCATGTGTTACAACAGGCCTATTGTTGCTAAAGAATATTCACCCTTGTTAAAGCCATCTTCAACACCACTATAAAGATATCGACTAATTGAAAAGTCACTTTTACCTTCATTTATGCCTTCACCAAATATAATCAACTATTAGGATCTAGCATTCTCTTCATCTCCTCTACTATCACAACCTCCAATATGGGCTAGGGATGTTTCCTCCTATGCATTACCCTTTTACATTATTTGTCTCTCTTCTACATGCACCTCTTGCAAATTCTCCACAAAAACGTATTCTCCCTATGTCTCTCTCCTTGATTTCTCACTTTCTCTTTTGCTAGTTTCCTTCATGTTCTCTCTGCTTTTCTTGGTACTATCAAACTAAACCTTCCAAAATGCCTTGCACAACATATTCCTTTTCTCATGTATGCCTATTATTTATGTTATTTGGGCCTCTAGATCCATCTTTATTTTATTTTATCTTCTCACTTCATATCCTTCTGACCCTTCATCCCTTATTGTGAAGGTCTTACACTGCCATCATATTAGGCCTCATCTACATTAACTCCTACTCTACAAACAACATTTTGATTCACATATCTTATAATATTCTCCCTCTTGAAGTAGTATCAAATTCATGTTTAGTAATGCTAAAAGAGGTGTTGTATTATATAACAAACTCAATAACGTACCCTTCTTTAACTTTGATAAACTAAGAATAAATCACCTAAGTCCATTTGTTGTCTAGAGTTTTTAATCTTTCAATACTTGCATGATCCCACACTATTGGTTCTTAGGAAATTATTCAAATAGTAGTTTCCCCCTACCTTCCTTTCCATTCATGCAATAAAATAGGAAATTGAACAAAAAAAATTCATTTTTTTTAGAACACAAGTACCTATATTTCCTTACTTTAGAGTTGATATACAACAAATTCTGTGTTTCTGAATTTGGGTAAGCTCAACTTCCTTCTCAATCGTCCAAACATGTATCTCCCTTCACTATGGCTTCTATGACATATCCGTTCTTCCTCTAATATCTTTCTCCTATCCCCCAATTATTGTTGATAATTTCAAACCCAAGGTTCCAAAATTAGACCAAAATAAATCCATCAATGTTTATGTATTCAATATTTAGTTATGAATAAGGTCTCACATGAGATGCTTATGAGAATTACTGAAATAGGATTTAATCATAAATAAAATAGAATAAGAATAGACATTGTGTTACATGATAACATCAATATACTAAAAAAATCAAACAATTGGGGGTGGTGGAGGGGGACTAGGGACCAACACATAGTGTTTCTCACTTGATCCATGAAATATGTTCATTCTCGTTCAGTGCAAAGCTTAAAACCACGATTTCAATTTTCTTTATCTCATACAAACTTCCATAACTTGACCTTAATAACATCACTATCTAACCATCCAACTATTTACAACCAACCCTTTCTAAATGCATTTCCTTAGAAACATATCAATACAATTACAAATAAGTTACAATCCTAACCACCTTTAGTGTACCCTTGTTTCCAAAGGATAAGCGAGCACACTAAGTCAAGTATAATTAAAATATCGATGCACATGGAAAATAGGGGTGAATATGGTAAAAATGAGGCATGCAAACTAAAAATGTGGTGAAAGCAACAAAAATACAAAATAGGGTGTCAACACATAACCTTTTCCCATTTAGGTCAACCATGTGCATATGTATATGCATGTTCACTACATGCCTCTATCACATATTCCATTAGACAAACATGACCAAATTGTTTCTAACCTTTAGTTTTTATTTAGTTTTTCATTAGGAGATGTTAGCTCCCACAACTTCAATTGCTTCGGTTGCTCATTGGATCGATAAGTCCCCTTCATTGAATGAGTTCTTGTGTTAGTATCATCATTACTAAATTAAATAGGGATTTGAAAACTTTAGGTCAACTCTATTATGGAAGGTTGATTCGAATTTGATTCATGTAAAGAAGTTGAATATTCAATCAACAGTCTTATGAAATAGTCAGTCAACTTTGCTATAGAAGTGTTAGGATCCTCTCAAGAGGTGTAATAGGGGGTCGAAGATCCCATTTGAGTAGCACCAATGGAGCCCATTCCATGTAATATGGACTAGGTCCTCTATTTTTAATTACTAAATAAGGTTCGTTGGGGTAGTTAGCATTGAATAGATGTAATGTGGCCTCATTAAATAATGTACACTAGGTAGTAAGGAAGTTATTATGATTGGAGTTCTCTTGACATATATGAGTAAGGGATGAAGTCCTATTTATGCATGTGTAAGTTTTATTGTATTTCGAGCTTATTTCATCAAAAATTTGCTCAACCTTAAGAGGAAAGTGAACATGTGGTCGATAAACTATTAAGGATATTCCACTGGATAGTTTATCAAAATAGATTTGATAGAAATAAACTGAAATCTATTTTATGAGGGTTAATTTCCTTAGATGCCATATTTATTAATTATTATTTTTTCTTATGCATATAATAGATAAAATGAAAAAAATAAAGAACAATGAAATTACCATCACACACCAACCAAAATGAATCAAATATATCCTCTCGGAAACCCTTAGGGGAGAGAACCTAGCTAAAAGGTGAGGTTGTTTTTCTCTCCTTTGTCTTGAATGGAAATAATGCAAGTAAAAAGAAGAATGCACTATCTATGTAGTTACCTAAGACTTGTGGCCTATTAGGCTACTATTGACACTAAAACCACTATGTTATTCTCTCTCACTCCCACTCCCAAGTTTTTCTACTGTACTATGCAACAATATACAATCAAAATGAATGGAACCCATTTTCCTCCTAATGGATTAGTTATAACACAATGGAATAGCCCATCAAGAGTCAAGTTTGACTCCTTTAACTCTCAACTAAAGTTACAACTTTGATCAAGCTTCTAGTGTCTTATTTTTTTCTTCATGTGACTAGCCCTTTTTTAATGAGTGATGGGAGTTAATGTGGCATCCTTTTTAATTATGGTGGTTAATCACAATACATCAACTTCTAGGATGTATAACCCTTGCGTATAAAATATGCTTGATGACTTTCTTGCACCATTGGAAAGGTATCTAAGTGTAGAATAGTGCCACGAGATCAAATTCTTATGTGGTAATTTTTTCCCACCCCACCTAAAAAAATGTAATTTAATGCCTCAAAATGGACCCAAAAATTTTAGACACCAATTCTCTAAATTGGGTACCACTAATAAAGTTTCTCTTGTGAGTTGATTCCTCTCATTTTTCCACTTTGAAAGAATTTATATGGATGAAATTATATTGTGACCTAATCCATATCATAACTCCCCCTTTTTAGAGGATTTTAATCCCAAAAAGCTTTATTGAATGAGGTGAGGGAATTTCTCCTCTACCTTCTCCCTAAAGTACCATTTTTCTTTACCTAGAAGTTGTCCTTTAAACCTAATCTACCAAAAGCCATGATACCCTTGTTTTGTAGTTCCATACCTCTTATGTAAAACTATATCCTTTGTCAACTTTGCTTGGGAATCTCAAGCCAAGTCCTCTATAGAAGGTATAACCCACTCCTCTTCATAATTAGCATGGAAAGGTTATATATTTTGAGATTTTCCACATTCACTAATGAGTGAATGTGCATTTCTAGGCTTAATATGAGTCTGTAGGTGTCATCTCCCATGTTTTCTATTATGTTAAAAGGAACATATCACAGAGCCTTGATTTTATTACTAGGGCCTATAACCCCTCCTTGTTCAACTATAATGATACTTTATCTCGTACTCTAAATGACCTTTCTATTTTTTGTTGATCATGCGTGACCTTGTACTTTTCCCATGACTTATTAATATCTTCTATACTTGCAAATGGATTTATCTATTTTTCTCAACAATTTTTTCTCCTCTTAAAGCAACCCCTATGAGATCCTTCCTCACTCCCCTGTGCTTCCCATATATAACATCCAAAGGTGAAGGTGGAAAATATACAAAACATGTTTAAAATGGGGACTTAGTAGTAGAAGTGTCGATTACTCTATTATAAGCGTGCTATATATTACCATTTTTTCATCCCAAGTCTTCAAACTATTCTAATTATAACCCCTCAAAAATTGCACCAAAGTTGTTGAAAAGTGTGCAACAAGAAATGCTTGTTGAGAATGCAGCAAGATGATGGAGCTTAGTGGAAAGGAGTCGCCTTCACTAAGTGGTCCCGCAGGCAAGTTTTGGTGCAAAGTCTATTTTTAGACTATGTCTATTTTTAGACATATGGATCATGGTCTATGAGTTGCAGTTTGTTGTTTATGGATGATTGGTCATGTTGGGAAAAATAGATGGACTTCTATTTTTGGATCACAGCAAGAGTGATCAAAGTCTATTTTTAGACTACTAGTCAAAAACAGAAATTCAAATATTATTGTCTCGTAATAATATTTGGACTATAAACTTTATCTTATCCTCTTGGAGCACTTCAGTTTGAGCTACAGATCTGGCACATGCAGCTGTCAGAAGGAAATATGCTTTTTTTGTGGGTCAGTTGAGCTATTGCATGCAGGACATCAGTTAGAACTCATGTGGTTGAGTTCTGTGGAGTTGGATGAGCAATTAGTGGAGTTGTGTTCAGTTTGACTAACTAGTTGTATTTAGTCTAACTGGCCAATAGACTAAGTGATGAGTTGTGTGAATTAGTTATTAATTAATTCACTAATTATTAACTCATAATGCAACTGAAGAATACATCATTTAACTCAGTGCATGTACAGTTCAGTGGAGACAGGTGTTAGAGGTTGAGATTGCTATCAGTTGTGACTATAGTTGTGCATGAGATTTTGCACAATCAAAGGATTGAGTATGCCCATGAGAATTGCATATGCCCAGTGATATAGCCTGTGCTCACGTGATTTCTAGTGTGAGTGATTCTCCAAGGTAAATAGAACTTGGAACGAGTTTGGATTCATTCATTCTCTTGCAGGATTGCGCAATGGAGGCAGGCAAAGCAGTGGAGGAGATTTGAGCTATGATTGATCAGATCTGAGCTAGTTTTGTGTGTAACAGGAGGAGATAGTGCTGAATACTTGTGAGGAGTATTGTACTATGTATTTTTACATGTTCTTAGTCATTAATATACAGATAATGTGGAGTTTTCAGCTGTAAGCTTTCCCCGGGTTACATACTGTGTTAATGTGTGCATGCGATTGATGTTTCATTGTTTTTGATGCTACTAAATTGATGATCAACGTAGAGGAGGTTATGTAGTATGCATGTATTCTGAAATAGTGTATAATCAGGATAATCTCTGTGAATAAGTGTTTATTATTCAAAATTTCTACATGGTATCAGAGCAGAGTTGATCATAAGATCTACTATTCAGAAGGTGTTTACATTTTATTTCTTCAGGCAGAGTTTGTAATCGGGCCAGGTAGCCTCTGGATTCATCCTTCCTTTGGAAGGTGAGATATCTGGTAAAAGCCCATACAATCAATCTCTGTATGAGAAATACCTTGTTCTCATGAATTCTAGATCAGAGGCAGTTGAGTTTGAAGCTGGTGGAATTCGAATTTGCAGCAGTGTTTTCTTGGTATCAATGTGGCAATGTCTTTCAACAGATTGCGATTGGAGTATTCTCTTGAGGGGAACTCAAACTATATTGCATGGAAGGACAGGATGGAGGCAGTGTTAGATGATAATGGGCTGAAGGATTTCATAGAGGCTGAGGTCCCAAAGCCTATTGATGCTGCTGAAGCTGTGGTTTGGAAAAAGAAGACGGCAAAGTGTCGAAGGATTCTGTTGGAGGGCGTGAAGGATCACATTGTATCTAGCCTGCATGGAAAGGCTTCTCCATAATTGATGTGGAAAGCATTGACAGATCTATTCCAAAGCAAGAGTGACCAGAGGAAGTTGGCACTCAAAGATAAACTCAGAAACATCAAGTGTGAGAATGGAGACAGTATGCCCAAGTATCTCACAAAGTTCACCTAGTGCCGGGATGAGCTAGGAAGTGTGGGGGTGACTGTTGATGATGAGGACTTGGTGAGCTTGGCTCTCCTTGGTCTTCCGAAGAGTTGGCATTCTTAACAGGACTCTGTCAATGGTTAGGAGAAATTGCCAGGATGGGAGAGACTTTGGTCGGATCTTGTGCAGGAGGAGATCAGACGAAGCACCAGAGACAGTTCTTCATCCATGCATGATGAGGAGAACTGTGCCTTAGCGAGTAAGGTGAAGAAGGGGAAGGTGAAGGGTTCTCTTTCCAAATCCAGTTCTTCCAATGATGGGAAGAAGGTTGACAAGTCGAAGGTGAGATGCTTTCGTTGTCATGAGTTGGGTCATTATGCTACTAATTTCCCAAAGAAGAAATCCAAGAAGGGATTCGAGGAAGGATCTGAAGGTGAGGCACTTGCTTCACAGTTTGAGTTTGATTTCACACTCTTTGCATGCATGGTTTCATCCATGGTGAGAAGTGGTTGGTTTCTTGACAGTGGAGCTTCTTTCCACATGATCGGTGACAAAAGTTTGTTCAGTACTTTAAAGGAGAAAGATCTCCAGATACTCATAGCGATGGGTAATGATGAGAAGTATAGTGTCTCAGGTGTAGGCACAGTTATTTTTCAGAGGGAGCATGGAGCTCGCCTTACCTTGACCGATGTCAAGTATGTACCAGGACTGAAAAGAAACTTGGTGTCGATCGTGATGCTGGAAGACATAGGCTATAATGATGTAGTCTTCAGTAAGGGAAAGGTTTTCCTTAGACACATCATCACTAGACAGGTGAAGCAGATTGGTTCACGGGTCAAGAACCTGTATGCTCTTGAGGTTCAAGATGCATGCAAAGCCTTGAGCAACGACGCAACTGATGGAGACTTGGTGGTTGAGAGGGAGCGTATATTACCTCTCAACATGTAGAGCCAGAAGAAGTCTCAGACGATTGTGGAGGAGCCACGATTGGTGCAGCAGCTTCAGGAGGTTGTGGAGCAGCCACAACAAGGGAAGCTGAGAGGAGATCGAGTAGAGAAATCTACTCATGCAGAGTCCTCTAGTAGGGGGAAAATTCGAGCCAGGTGGGCTGAGGGATGACATGCAGCCATACCTCCAGGTAGGAGGTGGGGCGATATAGAGTGATCGTTCCAAGGAGGAGGGGCAGGATCCTTGAGGTACCCAACCTCTTGGATGAGACCTTGCTATGGGAGCCCCAATGTGTAGTAGCAGGAACTGACTGATTGGGTAGAGACAAATGCGGATGGAGCGGCGGAGAGAGCGACATTGTAGGGAATCCTAAGACAACGCATAACATGTAGGCTGCAACAATGCGAGAGGCACAAGTGTTTTGCACAGAGAAGTGTGCAATGGTGCGAGATGCATGGAGATGTTGCAGTAGCGTAGATGTCAGAGAGGGAGCACTTGTCAGCAGCAGGTAGAGCTTCAGCATCAAAGTATGTTCCTAGCCCAATAGAGTGGTCAGTTGGGATTGTTTTTGTTCCAAGTGTTGTTGGAGCAAAGTGGACCGGGCAGATGTGTTGCATGCAAAACATTCCAGAGTTACAGGATCGAGTTTGAGAGGAAGCCTTTCTTGTTGAGAGGGAGTGTTGAAAAGTGTGCAACAAGAAATGCTTGTTGAGAATGCAACAAGATGATGGAGCTTAGTGGAAAGGAGTCACCTTCACTAAGTGGTCCCGCAGGCAAGTTTTGGCGCAAAGTCTATTTTTAGACTATGTCTATTTTTAGACATATGGATCATGGTCTATGAGTTGCAGTTTGTTGTTTATGGATGATTGGTCATGTTGGGAAAAATAGATGGACTTCTATTTTTGGATCACAGCATGAGTGATCAGAGTCTATTTTTAGACTGCTAGTCAAAAATAGAAAAGTCAAATATTATTGTCTCATAATAATATTTAGACTATAAACTTTATATTATCCTCTTGGATCACTTCAGTTTGGGCTACAGATGTGGCACATGCAACTGTCATAAGGAAATACGCTTTATTTTTGGGTCAGTTGAGCTATTGCATCTAGGACATCAGTTAGAACTCATGTGGTTGAGTTCTGTGGAGTTGGATGAGCAGTTAGTGGAGTTGTGTTCAGTTTGACTTAGTTGAACTAGTTGTATTTAGTCTAAATGGCCAATAGACTAAGTGATGAGTTGTGTGAATTAGTTATTAATTAATTCACTAATTATTAACTCATAATGCAACTGAAGAATACATCAGTTAACTCAATGCATGTACAGTTCAGTGGAGACAGGTGTTAGAGGTTGAGATTGCTATCAGTTGTGACTATAGTTGTGCATGAGATTTTGCACAATCAAAGGATTGAGTATGCCCATGAGAATTGTATATGCCCAGTGATATAGCCTATGCTCACGTGATTTCCAGTGTGAGTGATTCTCCAAGATAAATAGAACTTGGAACGAGTTTGGATTCATTCATTCTCTTGCAGGATTGCGCAGTGGAGGCAGGCAAAGCAGTGGAGGAGATTTGAGCTATGATTGATCAGATCTGAGCTAGTTTTGTGTGTAACAGGTGGAGATAGTGCTGGATACTTGTGAGGAGTATTGTACTATGTATTGTTACATGTTCTCAATCATTAATATACAAATAGTGTGGGGTTTTTAGCTTTAAGCTTTCCCGAGTTACATATTGTGTTAACCGTGTGCATGCGATTGATGTTTCATTGTTTTTGATGCTGCTAAATTGATGATCAACGTAGAGGAGGTTATGTATTATGCATGTATTCCGCAATAGTGTATAATTGGGATAATCTCTGTGAATAAGTATTTATTATTCAAAATTTCTACAAAAGTCATGTTGGATACTTTTATTTTCCCTTTTTTTTGTTGATAGAACATTGTAGACCTCTTCAACTTCATGTCCATCTTCTCCCACAATGTAGTCTAAGATGCACTAACATATCTAATTTCTATGTTTGAAATTATCCTCCTTAGTATTCCAAAGTGCATCTAAACCTATTCAAAGAACAATTGTGTTGCTTCTTTCCCTATAATGGTCTTTTTAAAGGGCATGAGAATGCACATCTTATTGAACTTGTCAACTACCATGAACATATAATCATGTTCCTTCTTGGTCGTTGGTGAACCTCCCACAAAGTCCATGGAAATTCTTTCACAAGGATGAGTGGGTATAGATAAGGGATGGAATAGACCCTTTTTCTTAATACTAGGCTTGTTGGTACAACAAAGCATACATCCTCTAATAAACCTAGCTACATATTTTTGCATTCTTTCCCAATACACACATCTCTATAAGTTGGCCATTGTCTTCCCTACAATAAAATACCCTGCAATCTTGGATGTGTGAGCCTATTTAATTAGATGTAGTCTCTCACTTTAGTAATGCATAGTATGTCCAATATGTAGAGTAACTCATTCTAGAGATGATAGTTAGCTATGTCATCCCCATTGTCTACTTGAATCTAGCTCTGCAAATGTGGAAACACCTCTTTGAAGTCCTCATCCTTTGTACCAGCTGCTCTATATGCATCATGGATGAAAGGCTCCATGTGCATCGAAGTTTTTGAAGTTGTAATCTTTGATGTGGGTGGCCTTGAAAGCATGTCAACCTACTTTCTTGTGCTTCCCTTCTTATAATTGATCACTAAATGATTTTTTTCTAAGAACCTCATCCACTTGTAGTTTCTGGTCTGATGTAACTTTCTTAGGTCCTAAAGGTATTGTAGTATCTAGTGATCTATGTGGATGATGGTCCCCTTTCCCATCAAATAGTGGTTCCACTTTTTAACAACTTTTATCATGACATAGAGTTCCTTGTTATAGCTAGGGTAATTGAGAACCACCCCATGAAACACTTCAAAACCATAGTATACAAGAATTTGTCCTTGAATGAAGACTGCTCCCACAACATACCCACTCTTATCTGTCTCCACTTTGAATGGCCACTACACATTTTGTAATGTAAGAATCAATGCTTGACTAATTTTATTTTTCAAATTTTCAAAGTTCTTATGTTGACCCTTTCCCCACTAAATACTATTTACACTTTCTATTATGGCATGGAGGTGTAACTATTGCTAAAAATGAAGTTATGAATTTCCTCAAGTACATTGTTGCTCCAATGAAACTCCTAAATTCAGAAATATTTGTAGGCATAAACCACTTCATGAAGGCCTCCATCTTTGTAGGATATATCTTAAGATACCCTCCACTAATAACATATCCTAATACACCAATAATTGTTGTGCAAACTCACATTTTTTTATATTTTCTATCATTTCATGCTACTTCAAGGTCTCTAGAGCCTACATCAAAAGTGAGATGTGCTCCTCCTAGGTAGAAATATAAGAAAATAAATCATCCAAATAAACAATAAAAATTGAATCTAGATAAGGGAATATTACATCATTCATTAGTCTCATGAACATATTTGGAGCATTTCATAGACCTGAATGGTATGATTAACGACTCACTCAAACCTTGTCTCATTTGAAGGAGATCTTCCCAGTGCCTTCTTCCTAGGATTGCACATGGTGACACCCTAATTTAAATCTATCTTGGTGAATTATTATGTGTGTTGCAACAAATCTAATAGATCATCAATCCTAGTCAATGGGTACCTATTATTGAGCATAATCTTGTTTAACACTGTAATTGATGCACATTCACCAATTCCAATCCTTCTTTGGCACAATTATGATGGGTGACCCACAAGGTTAGGTACTTTTTTGAATCACCCCTTGCTCCAGCAATTGTTGCAACTGTTTATTCACTTCACTTTCTTCAAGAATGGACTATCTATACAACCCAATGTTTGGAAATGGAGAGTTCGATAACGATTGGATCTCATGTTCCACTTCCCTATTCAATAGTACCCCTTCAGGCTCCTAGAACATTCCCCTATATGCCTACATCAACCCTTCCAGTTTTTATTTCAATTCTTTATTACAACCCTCCAATTTTACTTCTAATTTTCTCTTAAGAATAGTAAAACATATTTCTTACTAGAACTCGTCAACTTCTTGGCTTGGTTGGCACTTACCAGTGAAATCTTTAAATTTCCTTTGTGCACATTGACGATGAATGATTTTCCATCCTTGATGAGGTGGTACTAGTTGGATATCTTCATGAAGATTGAATCTCGTATGTACATATAGGGACTTCCAAACATAAACTCGCATAAATCAAGTGGAATTTAATCCAAAACTACTTCACCTATATAATCAACGCTAATAAAAAAAATTATCCTACACTATTTTAATTGTATGCATCCTTATTTACCCATCCTAATGAATATGGGATAGGATGATATTAATCCCACAATCCATGTTTTCTAACTAAATCTACTACTATGAGATTAACCTGTGAATTTGAGTCAAACAAGGCATCGAGCTTGGTCTTCTTGACTTATATCTTAATGTGGAAGAGCTTGGTCATCTCCTTCTCTTCTTAATGATGAATGCCACTCAAATTCATCTCTTTTTGTATTAAGGCACACAAAATCTTCTTGTCCATGTTGGAGTCTCTTTCCACCCAATTTCTCAAATCTATGGAGATAATATTATTTTTATTCTTGTCCTCCTTTCAGTTCTTTAAGTTTAAATTTGGATGTAATTTCGAACACTTCTCATTAAATGCACTGGCATAAATGTTGTAGTGATTGCAATGATTGTTAGGATCCTTGCACTAATGTGCAGTGGTCGTTTTCTTCTTGTCATTTTCCCCTCTCCATGTTTTCTTCCCTTCCTTGAAAGCTTCTCAATGTTCTTTATATTTCAAACCACTTTATTTCCCTTTCTTTTGGCATGTCTTTTCTAGCTACCATGCATGTACATAAGCTGCATCCATTATTCTTGGATTAAACAATATCACCTATTTTCATAGATGTCTTTGTAGATCCCCCCATATACTTAATGAGTACATTTAGTATTTTGGAGAGATAACCAACATGATGGCCATCTTTATAAATTTGGTGATGTATTTTTGTACACTCTACCCCTCTCGCTACCTGAAGTAGTGCCATTGAATCCATTGATCCTATACATATTCGATGGGATATAATTGGGAATTTATGAGTGTTTTAAATTGCTCTCACTTAGTTACCAAGGGACAATCCTCCAACCTAAGTGTCTCCATATGGATTTCCCATCAAATTAGGGAATGACCTTCTAATTTCAATCTATCAAATAATATTTTATATTCCTTATCTATGGGGTGAATGCTAAAGTAAAATTCTAGATGTTGCAACTAGTGATTTAATTTAGCATCAATCTCACCCTAATACAACTTGATGTTGACCTTTACTTCCATCTTGAATAGGTACCATGAATGGGAAATGACACTCAAACTTGGTTGTTGTTTTTCAATTTATTTCTTGGATTCCCTCTCTAGATATTCCTTATCCTTCAATTTTCCCTCTAATCTAACCTCTAAGTTGGAATCTCCATCTTATCTAATTCCAAGCATGTTTTCTAGAGCTTCCATAAGGGGATTCATATTGTGGATAATATCTGTGACCAACACTTCTAGCCTTAATAATATCCCCTTTGACAAATCTCAAGGGTTCTTATGGAAAGATTCATCGACTATGCCTAGGGATTTATAGCTTGCTATTTAAATTGATACTTGGATCCCCTACAAATTCAAACAAAATTTCCAAACAAGCCTACTTTGATACCAATACGATTCATAAACTACCATTATTATTCTACTAGATAGTTCATCCCAACAAATTTGATAAAATAGAATAAAATATATCCTATGAGGGTTAATTTCCTTAGATGCCAAATTTATTATTTCCTTTTTTCTTATGCATGCAATAGATAAAATGTGGAAAATGGAGAACTATGAAATACCATCAAACACCAACCACAATTAATACAATATATTCTCCAGGATGCCTTGACGAGAGAAAATCATATTGGAAGTTGATGTTTCTCTACTCCCTTTTGTCTGGAATGGAAATAATGTAAGTATAAAGGAGAAGGAATTTCCTGTGGAGTTACCTGAGACCTGTGTTCTATTAGGTTGCTACAGATTCTAAATCCACTCTATTATGGTCTCTCAATCCCACTCCCACTCCCACTCCCAAGTTGTTCTTCTCTATTTTGGAACAAGATACAATCAAAATGAATGGGACCCATTTTCCTCCTACTAGCTTGCCTACAATATAGCTCGATAGCCACTAGGGGTCAAGCTTAACCCCTTCAACTTTCAACTAGAATTACACCTTTGATTAAGCTTCTAAAGTCTTATTCACATTATTTACATAGCTAGCCCCTTTTCCATGAGTAACAAGGGATAACATGGCATCCTCTCGAACTATGGTGGTCAATCATGATAAGTCAACTTTTAAGAGGCATAAATTTGACATATGAGTTCCAATAGATGTCTTACTTGCATCATCAGAAAGGTATCTGAATTCCTGATAGCGTCACCAGGTCCAACACTTATGCAAGGAAGTTTTAACCCCAAAAAAATGTCATTTAATGCATCAAAATTCCCTAAAATGTTTTATGCCTAAATTCTCTAGACTTGGTACTATCGATAAAATTACTCCTATAAGACAATTCCTCCAATTTTTCTACTTTAAAAGCATTGAGATGGATGACAAATTATATAGTGATCCAATCCAAATCATCATGAGTGGATTCCTTCCATAAAAGGATCATTTTAAGGTGTTTTTCTACCTTAAGGTAATTTGTATATAATCAAGTGAAGGGAATTGTCTATCTTACTCCTATATAACTTGTATGTGATAGAATTTCAAATCTAAGATACTTAGAAAGTGGTATAATAACTCTTTCTTGGGCCAAGAAAGAAGTTTATTTATTTATTTTTATTTTTTTAATTCAATATTCCATTGGAAAAATAAGGGACATAACATTCAAATCAATTATTGTAGCTTTCTAAGAAGAAATCACTTGTATATCTAAGATCTTCCTGGAAAAACACCAAAATTCAAAAACAAATCATCCAAACCAAATTTTGGGAATTGAAGATATTACTAATTTAAAAATCAATTATTTTAGGGGTTTCCCATTATGAATGCATACATTGTATACTATATATCTTGTGACATAATGCTCAGATTGCAACCAAAATATTATCACTGGATAAAGGAATTTTTAGTGCTTGATTTGATATATAATATATTATTCTTTTGATTAATATCCAATATACCACAACCCTTGCAAATTCCCTCCCTTAAACCATAGTGGAACTTTTGAATAACAATGGGGTGGATCACACCATGGGAAAAGAGAATGTCCATATTACATGCATTACAAGCAATATGAGAGGAATATGCGATAGAATTCCAAGAGGAAAAGGTAAAATAGCAACAAAAATCAAAGAAATCAAACTTCTTAAAGTAACGTATCCTTTTTGTTGGAAATGTAACTAGTTTCTGTCTTCATAATTGTTATTGTACTTTTTTCAATATGTATATCTTATATAACAAACAAAATAAGAAAGAAAAGATTATTATTTTAAAGCATGGGTTTCATGCTTCTTATTTATGGTCTTCTAGGTAAAAGCATGTTCTTCATGCTTCTAGGATTTATTAGGTGATAGGATTTATTGTCATGAGTGAAGAGAGTCGACATCATGTTTATAAGACCCTTCCAAGAAAGATGTAACTTGAAAAATAATTTATTTTGAGTCTAGAAGGTCCTAGATACCTCCAAAGTACAAGTCAACCCTAGCACCTTCAATTTGACCTAAAGGAGGGAATTGGACCCCTTGGAAAGGCTATAAATATAGGTAGATTCAACCTCATTTGGTGCATTCACTCACAAAAGCTCGATCTCTCAAGAATAAGTTTGATATGAAGTTGGGAAATGCAAGTAAGGGAGAGTAAAGGTATAGAATGCAAGGAGAATCTAAGAAGAAGAAATAAATTTTGTTTTTGGGCTCTATCTCTCTCATGCGTGTGAAATATAGGGTTTATGCAACTTCTAAGAAGGCCAAAATTGTAGGCTCGAATTGCATAAAATCAAGTTGTTGGAAGAGTGGATACTCTGTTTTTGACCTCGTTGACCTTGGGAAGATCTTTCTTACTCAAAGAAGGATCCCTTAAAGAATTTTCTTGTGCCAAAACTAGAGTTTTCGCAGTAGCTAAAGGGCTAAAGTTGTAGGACAAAGTTGGGGTCAAAGTTGAAGCTGGAAAGTGGTTGATGAAAGATTAAGCCTTGATGATCTGATCCTATTGAAAGGGTTTCTTTAAGGCTTGACTTGGTACTTGGAGGAGGACTTGGTCTAGGGATTTGGTCTTGATTGTCTCATTTTAAGTAGATTCTACACTAAATCCCCTTGGAGGGGTTTTGCCCTGGCTTGGAGCCTAAATTTTTGTGTCCTCTATCTTTACTATTTTTATTTTGATAATTGTTTGATGAAGAAGAAATAATAAAGAAAATATAATAAGTAAAGTTCACAAGCAATTATTAAGGTTAAGAAAAATTAGAATTAATAGTTTCCATACAACATTTTTCCAACATGGAATCATAGCTAATGTAAATAAGAGAAGGCAACTGAGGAGAACATCTTGTGGACACAAAGAGGGTTTTCCAAGAAAAATCACTTGCAGAAGGATTAATATGACATCAAGCTCTCATCAAACGAGGGCTTGAAGAGGAAGATTACAAGAAGGTCATTGATCTCTCTTGGAAGGAGATTTATATGGAAGGCCCCTTCGAAGGAAGCATCAAGTAATATTGGTATCATTCATCACTCTTTAAAGATGTTACTGAAGGTATACTAGAAGACATCATTCTAGGACATCATTGAAGTCTCCTTGAAGATCTTGAAAGCTTTAAGATCGTTGGAGACATCATCAAAGAAGGGAATAATCTTGGTTAACAAGTATCATATTGTTACTCTATGTTTGAATCTACATGTCATATGGATTCTTTATGCAAGGAAAACAATAAGATCGTTGGCTCAACAAATTTCCTAGCATGGAAGAAAAGGATTGATATGGCACTTACAGAGCATGAAGTAATGGAATATGTTCTTGGTGAAATTATTGAACCTAGAAAAGACAAGACTCAAGAAATATAAAAATATAAGAAAGGAGAAGTAATGGCATAAAGGATCATTGTTGAATCTATTAAGGATCCTCTTGTTCCATTTGTTGCAAATTTGAAGACTTCTAAGACTATGTATGACAAGCTAGTAAATTTGTACTCTATAAGTACATTAGTACAAAATATGTCTTTGAGAAATAAACTATATAAAATGAACAAATCAAAGGATGAGGACATGGAATCCTTTCTAATGAATATTTCTCAAATAAGATATCAGTTGTAGGGGATTGGGGAAACAATTTCTGATTCTGAAATGACCATATGTGTACTAAATGCCTTGCCACCAGAATGGAGTATTTTTGCAACAAGAATTTACTCTAAGAAATACTCAACGTCTTTTGGTGAGTTGTGGGCTCAATTTATCTTGGAAGAAAATAGGATCAAGGAAAAAGATGATATCGAATCAGATGAAGAGTTTCAAGCCTTTATTGCAAGAACCAAGAAGATGAAGAAGAGAAAGTTTGGGAAGTCTAAGAAGAAGCCAGATATGTCAAAGGTTCAATTCTTTGGATGCAATGTGTATGGACACTTTAAGAGGGACTATTCGAAAAAACAAAAAAACAAAATAAAGGAAAGAAGTGAAGCTCACACAACTAAAGAAATGAGATAACTTGAGAAGAAGCTGAAGAAATAAGATATCAAAGATCTTTACTATTGAAGAAGGCATCCTCTATGTTAGGTTCTTTATGAAGTTAGTATTTCCTTTAGAATAGAATGCATTGTTGCTTACTCTAGAAGAGTCTTGATTTTGTATGGCATCATAGATAAAAACATGTGATAGTAGCATATTTAGAGTCTACATGATTGAATTGCTTTGTAGGAATTATCTAGCCTTTAAAATTGGACCATTTTTTATATTATTGTTCATCCAAGCATTCTTTGATATTATATTAGAGGTAGTCATATTGCTAAGGTGGATCATCATGATCCTGTAAGAACCATCATTTTGGAAGGTTCTTGGAAGAAGCATTATGACAAGTTTAGTATATATTCCATATAGTATGTAAATAATATTCTTAAAGGATGAAGGAATGCAATTGATCATGTTGCAGGCTCATTTCAAGGCATATAGCTAGATGATTGAATGAAAGCATAGAAACACATATTTGAAATAACTCTTGGGTAGGATCCATGTGTACAAAATCCTATAAAATAATTTGGTCATAAAATATTCTTAGTAAATCCTCCATATGGTTATATGATGCTTAAAAGAAAAATTTAACTTACTTTAGAATGAATAAAGGATCAATACTTTCTCACTAGATTGTATAGAATAGTGATCGACATCTAGTTTAGTCTTTGGAATAAAATTGTAACTTGGTAATCAATTTTGATCCTTGGGCACTTTGATGCATGAAGGAAGATTCATGTGGAGATGGACCATGTGAATGTTGATGCTTGGATGAGAAGCTCATCATGATGAGGTAAGTTTAATATTAATAAGTGTTGTTGGTTATTAAGTTAACATATTATTTTGCTACCTGGAAGGTTATTATAGGAATATATGAAGAATGTTGAGGCAAGCTCAACATATGATACCTAGAAATTATGAAGTCAAGGTGTATTCATCTTGGGATTGAAAGGTAGAAGTGATAGAAGATAACTTAAAGATCAAGCTCGTACAAAGGAGATCACTTTCATAAGGAAGCTATGATTAGCTTGAAGTTTGGTAAGGCTCAATATAATGCCTTCATTGTTGATGACGAGATGAAAGTGATGGCCTGGAACTTGTCACAAGATTGAAGGAAGAATATGGCTCCATGATACCCAGGAAGGAAGAAAGCTCAATGTAATGAGATGAGAAGGAAAGAGGGAGCCATGCAGCTATCTCCATAAAGAATAGGTGGTTGATACTCTTATGGAAACAAGCTAGAGATCTTGTGGTTATGAATTCCCAATTGGAAGAAAATTAGGAATATCCTCTATTTTTTGAGAGGGAGTAAATGAGTCTCCTTGAATAGGAGCAAGGATCTATTCTCTGATAAAAAGGGGAATAGGGATATCCTCTCTAGTTGAGAGGGAGTGATGATGGACATCACATGTGCATTATATTTAACATGTATTATGCACTTTACCAGGACTAACAGTCGTAAGTGCAAGTGAAGGCCATGAAGAGGGAATGGTGGAGGATTGGATAAGAATATGTGGTTTCCTTTAGGATAGACAATCCAAAAAAGGAAAGATATTGACACTCTTTGAGGATGAGACAAGTATCCAAGTTAAGAGTGGTTAAAGAGGACTGATATTCTTTGAGGATTAAGAATTCAAGATCAAAATAGTCCTAAAAGGACACACCTTGTGAACATATGGATGGGGTATGTGCCATAGAGGTAGTGTGTTATCACACGTAAAGCCTCCCAACATAATTTCCTTGAATAAATTTGAGCTTGTCTAGTTAGGCCTCAAAGACAATGTTGGTCATAATGTTGATGATTATAGTTGGTTTATCAATCTGACTATTCTTATGAGAACTCTTCAGTTTGAGAATGATGTTGTATTGGTTATACAATTATGAATACCTCCCTATTTAAGAGGGAGTGTTGGAAATGTAACTAGTTTTGGTCTTCATAATTTTTTTGTACTCATTTCAATATGTATATCTTATGTAACAAAAAAAAAGAGAAAGAAAACATTATTATTTTAAAGCATGGGTTTCATGCTTATTATTGATGGTATTATAGGTAAAATCATGTTCTTTATGCTTCTAGGGTTTGTTAGGTCATATGATTTATTGTCATGAGTCAAGAGAGTCAACATCATGTTTATAAGACCCTTCCGAGCAAGATATAACTTGAATAAGAATTTATTTTGAGTCTAGAAGATGTTGGATAACTCAAAAGTACAAGCTGGCCCTGGAAGTTTCAAGTCAGCCTAAAGGAGGGAATTGGACCCCTTAGAAAGGCTATAAATATAGGCAAATTCAACCTCATTGGGCACATTCACTCACAAAAGTTTGATATGAAGCTGGGAAAGGCAATAAAGGGAGAGAGAAGTTCTAGAAAGCAAGAAGAATCCAAGAAGGAGAAAAACAGTTTGTTTTTGGGCTCTATCTCTGTCACACATGCAAAATCTAGGGTTTTTGCAACTTCTAAGAAGGCTAAAATTGTAGGTTTAAATTATAGCAAATCAAGTTGCAGTATCATGTTGGAAGAGAAAATAATTTGTTTTTGACCTTGTTGACCTTGGGAATATTTTTCCTGCTCAATGGAGGAATATACCTTGAAGAAATATATTATGCTAGAAATAGAGTTTTTTGCAGCAACTACAGCGCTGAAGTTGCAAGACAAAGTTGCAGAGTTGAAGTTGGGGTTGAAGTCGAAGTTGGAAGTTGGTTGATGCAGGATTGAGCATTGTTAATATGATCCTATTGAAAGGGTTTCTTGAAGGGTTTACTTGGTCCTTGAGGGAGGAATTGGTCTAGGGTTTGGGTCTTTATTGTCTCAGTTGAAGTAGATTTTATAAGAAGAGAAGATTTTTTTTGGGGTTTTCCCCTTGGAAGGGTTTTTCCCTTGCTCGGGGCCTAACTTTTGTGTCCTTTGTCTTTACTATTTTTATTTTAATAATTATTTGATGAAGAATAACTAATAAATAAAATAAAATAATATAAGTAAAGTTCACAAGCAATTATTAAGGTTAAGGAAAATCAAAATTAATAGCTACCATACTCCATTTTTCCAACACTTTCATCTATGAAGAGAAAAATGAAGAAAGATATATGTAGTATGATTTAGACAATGATTTGTGATGATTGGTTTATGGATAGTTATAAATCTTGTGGAAATATCTACTTCCATTTTCTATTTGATGAGTCTACTCTAATTGTAGAGAACATCATTGTGACACTTAAAGAGGCTATTATGATTACTAGTTTTTAGCTTGCATATTCTCGAGTAGTAGTGGGTTATGTTTGATTTTTTGGAAATGGATGGGTCTATATAAATAAATCCACATGACCATGTTAGGAATTTGGAGCACCATTTTCAGCTAAACACTGATCTTTGTGATCTTTAATTGCGAGTTAGCATGAACAATTGAACATGGTATATGGCTTTATAGACAAGCTCCTTTCATTCTTTTAATTTTGAAGTTAGCACTTGCACATGGTACAGTAGCTATTTCCGCATTGCAGTGAGAAATTATAAATGAGGCCCAACTTTATGGTGAAACTTCTTGTATTACTCCAACATGGTGGCTAACACTTGTACATCAAACCATATTTTCTTGGCTTACCTCAACATTGTGTTGAACACTCATCCATGGGACCCTAGTGTATCATTATACCTCATAAGAACACATGTTTATGGAAATTATTTTCTAAGGGAGGTATATTATTGGGATCCTCAAAATGGGGGATCAAAGGAATCATTAGAGTAATAATAATGGAGGCCATTTAATGTAAGGTGGATTAGGTCCACTATGTGTGTTATTCACACAACAGTATTTGGTATTGACTAAATGTAATGTGGCCTAATTAAAGAAGGTCCATTACATAGATAAGAGGTTGTTATGATTAGATGTATCTTTATAGCTATAAGTAAGGGATGGAGTCTTCCTTATAGATGTGTGGAGTTTATTGTATTTAGAGATTGACCCATTGATAGGTTTCCTAACCTTAAAATGAAAGTGAACATTAATGTATTCTTTCCATAAATGAATAATTGTAAAGTGTCACCCCACTATAAAGGTTTTTTTATATAATCAAGTATCAAGGATTTCCTATTTTATTCATAGATATCTTATATGTGATAAAATTTAGATATGAGGTACTTCACATTAGGCATGTGCCATTACAACAACAATACCAAATTATTTCTAATTTTTAGATTGTTTCAAGTCATTAATATCTGTTACATTGAGTCCAAGAACTTCAATTGAAGTTGGTTTCTCATTTGGGAATACAAGTCCCCTTTGTTGAAGGAGTTTATTTACCAAGACTTAGAATGAATAGGAGTTATAAAACCTATATTTGACTATATTGTGTAAGGTTGACTAGAGGTCAACTCATATAAATAATTTTACTATTTAGTCAGTGGTCCTTTGAAGTATTAGTAAATGCAAGATTCCAAAATTTCCAAAGGATCATTGATCAATAAACTAGAATAAGAATTAAATAGAGTGAAACTTGAGTTATTCTCATCAAATACAACATCTCTTCTTTAAATAATTTCCTATTTAACAAGGTTGAACAACTTGATGACCTTTGATTATTTAGAGTGATCCATCATGATACACACATGACTCTTCTTATCTAGTTTCTTTCGTTTATCATTTGGAATGTGAGCCCACATTATGCAAAGGTTCTAAGATGTCCAATTAAAGGTTGTCTCCCACTCCATTTCTCCCCTAGAGTCATATTCCATGCAGATTTATTCAAAGTTAGATTCATTTAGTAGTTTCAATAGTGGAAATCTTCTCCCCAAAACTTAGGTGACAAATCCTTTCCTCGAAGAAAACAATGTGCCCTTTCCACCAAAGTCCCAAATTTTCCTTTCTACATTTCCATTCCACTGATATATGTAAGATATAGATCTCTACCAAGATATAATATTATGTGACAAGTACCTTCTAAAAGACTTACCTAAATATTCTCCCCCTTATCAAATCCTAAACATTTCACAGGTTAACCATATTGCTTTTAAGAAAATTCCCTAAATTCCTTGAACTTTTCAAAGACATGGATCTTGTTCTTTATGAAATATAACCAAGTATACTTGGAAAAGTCATCGATAAACATCAATAATATCATGCATTGTCTATTGATGGTTTGTTTAGGTAACATAGGTCACTATAAACAAGTTCGAACTAAGCCTTTTCTCTTCAAGCCTTTCATATTTCAAAAGTAGCTAGATGATGTGTATCAAACACATATCTTTCACATAATCCATTTGGTGGAACAACTTTAGGTATTCTAGCAACCATGTTATGTTTCATCATAATTTTCAAACTCCAAAAATCTAGATGTCTAAGTTGATCATGCCAAATTTTGTCTCGAACAATAGTCTAAGCTATGAGCACATCAAATCTTAGATCTTTCTTAGGAAATTCAAGGAACTTATATAGTTCATCGTTAGCGTCAAGAGAGCCTCCAACAATATGAAAAGCGTTTTATGCATATCATTCATAACAAGGTAAATTGGCCTTAATTCTACCTTATTGCCAATCTTTGTTATTTGGGCTACATATAACAAATTGTCACTCAAGCTAGGTACATAATACACATCAATGATTAGATATAAAATTCAACATTAACCATAACCAACAATAGTAAGTGCATAATAATTTGCTACAAATATTTCTTTTCTATTGCTTCACCTTTTGAAGAAAAAGAGAGAAACTCTTTTATCCATATTATAGGTAGAACTAGGGTTGACTACCCATTCACTCTAAGAAGTATGAGGATGCAAGGCCTAAGAAGCACCAATAAAAAATGCATAAGTATCTTCCTTACATTCTAAACTTTGATGCTACAAGTTGGTTGATCTTATAGTTCACATCTCTCCTTCAAAATTCTTCACTTTCTCCTCTAGGTTCTTAGTTTTCTATCAACAATCCTTTTCCACATGTCCTCCTTTCCATAATAATGGAAGGTCTTCTTATTTATAGTTCTCTTAATCAATGTTTTATCACCTTGTTTCTTCTTAACAATTTAGTTTTATGAGTGTGAATCTTTATAGAGATGTGAGTCATATAAATCATATAACTTCAACTTTTTTCCTATTGATGGAAAATTTATGTTGGTCATTTTTGGATCCAAAATTTCAATTTTGGTAAAATTCTAGAGTTCTTTACGCTTCAATAATATTTCCATATATTTTTCCTAGATACAAAAATTGTGGTTATTCAAAACCATAAGCTCTTGCTTCAAACACATGATGTTGATCTATAAATCTAGTCCTAGCTTTAATATTCAAGTTGAAGCCTAAGTCAATCCACTAGATAGATCTAACTCGTTAGGAACATTTACAACTGATAACCTCCAAAGAACTTATAGACAGTAGGATATATATCGAATACTAGCTCTATTACCATGTTGGAGAACTACGAGATTGGGTAGATGAGAGAGCTAGTTATCCTAAGAAGTATTTGGTGTCTAAAGGAACCTTATATATATATATATATATATATATATATATATATATATATATATATATATATATATATATATATATATATATATATATATATATATATATATATATAGATAGATATATATTTCATACACAACTCATATCACTTTCATGTTGTTTAAATAAACTCATAAGTCCATCTTATGTAGCACCCAAGACATAAACAACTCCTTAGAAATGAGGAAGATGATGCCTAAATAAATTATTGATGGCACATAACAATCTCCGTGATTTTTACCTTATTCTATGCACTATCTCAACCACATTAAAAAATGTGGTTGATATATGCTGATAGTTGTATATCAATTAGATGCACAACCACATTAGTAAACATGGTTGAAAAGTGCCAATAGGAATTAATGGCAAAGATCAAATATTAATCATAATAATGAATATTCATATTGATAAATATATAGTAAATATAATAACATTACTACTAATATATTTTATTAATTTATATTAATAATTGTTAACAACCCTATGAACAATATTACACCATAGGGATATGAACCCTTAGATTAATAAACCCAATGGATAAACCCATGGAAATAATAAACCCAAGGGAATAATATTAAACCCAAGGGATTTATATTATAAACCCTAGGAATATGAACCCCCATATCGAACCCTACAAATATGAACAATATTACACCCTAGTAATATGAACCATTAGATTAAGAAACCCAAGGGCTTAATACAAAAAACCCAAGGGAACAATATTAAATTCAATTAATTAATATTATAGACCGTAGTTATATAAAACCTAAGACAAATATTATAAACCCTAAAAAAAACATGGTTGACCATCGTTGACCATTGTTCATTTTCATATTGAGACAATCTTTCTCACAATGCGACGTTGGACCATGGTTGACCATGGTTGAACATGATTGATTTCCATATCGAGACAATCTTTGTCAAAATTCGACGTTCGACCATGGTTGATTTCCAAATTGAGAAAATATTTGGCACAATGTGATGTTGGAATATGGTTGACCATGACTATAAATAAAAGGGATTTATATTATAAACAAAAGGAATATGAACCCTTAGATATAAAACCTAAGGGTTTTATATTAAACCAAATATTTATATTATAAAACCTATGAATGATATTACATTGTGGGATCCACAGAAATTTGGAATCCTGGATGCTGAGGCATCTAGGAACTATCTTTCTTTGGTATGTCAACCTTTAGGTGATAAGGAGATATACATGATCACAAATGTCTATGGACCTCAAAAGCAAGAAGACAAACTCAAGCTTCTCACCTCCCTTGAGGAACTAAGAGCAAGACACCATAATATGCCCTGGATAATTGCAGTAGATTTCAATATGATAAGATCTCTTACAGAGAAAAAAGGCGGTATCAGACAGCTAGATAGAGATTCCATGGCCTTCCAGAACTTCATAATGAACATGGGGTTAGTGGACACTTAAACAATAAATGGGACCTTCACCTGGAACAACAAGAGGGGAGGGGCTTCACAAGTCGCCTCTAAACTAGATAGATTTATTATTTCAGAGGACCTCTTTCTCTCAAGCCCTGCCATGACAACTTCTATTCTTCCCTTTGGAGGTTCGGACCATTGGCCTGTACAGCTGGAAGCCACTTTTATGGGTACACCAAGAAACAGACCTTTCAGGTTTGAAAATGCCTGGCTCTCTCACCCTGAATTCACCAGTAATATTAACAAATGGTGGAGAGAGGATCTGAACATTCAAGGCACTAGAATGTTCCTGCTCCAATAGAAACTTAAACATATCAAATCTAGGCTTAAAGATTGGAACAAAAAGGAATTTGGAAATATCTTCAAAGCCAAAAGAGAAGCTGAGCAGAAACTCCAGGAGATCAATCAGATCAGCATCACAGAGGGCTTTACCGAGGAGCGGAAAAAGCTAGCTGATTCTTTGCAGGAAGAATGGGAAGATAGGTGCTTGCAAGAGGAGATTTTCTGGAGACAGAAATCAAGGATACAGTGGATTAGAGAGGGAGAAAGAAACATGAAGTTCTTTCATAAATCCACCATGGATCATAGGGCACACAACAGAATCACAAATCTCAAAGATTCTCAAGGGAGAGAACTCGTCTCTCACAAAGACATGGAATATGTCCTTGTACAACATTTCCTCAGTATAGCAGAGGAGCCTCTGGAGGATAGATCCAGGTTCATCAACCATTTCACTCAGTATATCCCTCAGTTGGTTACCAGAGAGGACAACCATAATCTTAATAGGCCAGTGTCAGAAGAGGAGGTCAGTGA
This sequence comes from Pinus tabuliformis, assembly GCA_031772625.1. Lineage (NCBI taxonomy): Eukaryota > Viridiplantae > Streptophyta > Pinopsida > Pinales > Pinaceae > Pinus > Pinus tabuliformis. Next base: position 612,795,220 of record CM062813.1, read on the forward strand.
AGTGATCAATGAAATGCAAAATGGAAAATCTCGAGGCCCGGATGGGTTCAATGTAGACTTCTTCAAAGCTTGCTGGAAAACAGTCAAACATGATATCCTTGAGGTGGTGGAAGACTCAAGAAGATCCAAAAAGGTTCTGAAGGCTTTTAATGCTTCCTTCATAGCTTTGATCCCAAAACAGGAAAAAGCCATGACTCCAGATGGTTTCAGACCCATAGCTTTATGCAATGTGGTGTATAAAATTATTTCCAAGGTGATCGCCAATAGACTCAAGCCCCTTTTACTAGCTCTCATCTCAGAGGAGCAAACAGGCTATGTGGAAGGAAGACAAATCCTCAATAACATCATCCAAGTGCATGAGGTGGTACACTCTCTCAAAAGCAACAAACAAGTTGGTATGATCATTCAGCTGGACCTAGCGAAAGCTTACAACAAGCTAAGTTGGTCTTATATAAGGGCAGTTCTAAGAGCCTATGGCTTCGACCAAAACTGGATAAGATGGGTTATGGCACTAGTTACCACGACCAATTTTTCCATCTTGCTTAATGGCGCTCCTTCAAGACTCTTCACACCCTCCAGAGGTCTCAGACAAGGGGATCCACTCTCACCCTTCCTCTTTTTTCTCATGATGGAAGGGTTAGGCAGAGCGATTAAAATGGCAAATGCTAAAGGAGGAATCCAGGGTATCAAACTCACCTTGGATGGAGCGGCAAACACTCATCAACAATTTGTGGATGACACAATGTTGTAGGGCATACCCACAGTTAGGGAAGCCAGGATGATCAAACATATTTTAAATGACTTTGCTATGGTAGTTGGCATAGAGGTAAGCCTCAACAAATCTAAAGTTTTTTTCTTTAACACTCCCATTTCTATTCAGAGAAACATCACCAGAATTCTTGGGTTTCAAAGGGACTAGCTACCTTCCAAGTATCTGGACATACCTCTCACAGATAAACCTCTAAGCAAGGAAGTGTGGGAGCCAATAATAAATAAACTTCAGGAGAAGATCAGAAAATGGACATGCAGGTCTTTAAATTTGGCGGGGCACCTTGTGTTCACACAGACTGTCCTACAGGCAATTCCCATGTTCATGTTCTCAGCTCTTCCTGCTCCTAAAGGAATTAAGCAATAGATCGGGAGCATACAAAGGGATTTTCTATGGGGCAAAGGAGAAGAGAAAAAGAAATGGACTTTAGTAGCTTGGGACAAGATCTAAAAACCCAAGAGCCATGGTGGCTTGGGGCTTCATGATCCTGAAACCCTTAGTAGAGTTTCAGGAGCTAAACTCTGGTGGAGGTGGATTAAGGAATCCGCAACTCCCTGGGCTAAGCTTTAGAAACAAAAATATGCCAAGAATTGGTAGGAGAATGATCACATTAGAACGTCGAGGCATATTAAGGGCTCCCACATTTGGAAACTTGCCTGGGAAAATAAAGGCATTGTTCAGCAACATAGTTTCTGGGAGATTCGAGCTGGGAACCTAGCACGATTTTGGGAGGATAACTGGCAATAGGAACCCAACTTGTATAAGGAGGAATTAGCAGCTCTCAAGAAAGACACAGACAACAAAGGTCTACTTATGGTAAATGACTTCTGGGACCAAGTAAGGAACAATGGAAAATGGAGAATTTGGAAGGATCTAGGCCATAGTGAAGAGAGCCCTCTAAAGGCCCAGGCAAACTCTCTTACTCAGGATCTAGAGCATAGGAGGATTTTGGTATCCTCCTTTCCTGATCAACTAAGATGGGGAAAGAACACCGAAGGAAACTTTAACCTCAAAGAAGCTAAACAGGTAGTAACAGGATTTAACTACCTAAACCCTGATCAAGTTTGGAAGAATATTTGGCAGAGCCCCCACTGGATGAAAATAAAGTTATTTATTTGGCTAGTTCATCAAAGGAAAATTTTAACTTGGGAGAACCTCCTGAAAAAATGCTTCACTGGACCATCCAAATGTTACCTTTGTGGCTCACAAGAGGAGACAATGGATCACCTTCTCAACCTCTGCCCTTTCACCTCTACTGTGTGGGAATGGGTGGCCTCAATATTTAGGCACACTGATAGGGATAGACTCAGCATCTCCAACACTTTGAAGAATTAGAGGAAAAACTTCTCAGGGAATGAAATCATTAATAAAGCTTGGACTTTGGTTCTAGGCTTTGTCATTTGGGATGTTTGGAAAGAACGCAATAACCAGATCTTCAAGAACAAAGCAAGCAAGCCCCAGCATATAATTAACCAAATCTTAAGGCATCTCAAAGACACAGTCAGCAGCTTGTTGAGGAAACTTTCTAAGGACCCTCCTCTGCCCCAAGATGCGTGTATTCTACTGCATTTGGGTCTCCAGTCTATAGGCCCATAAGGCATAATCAAAGGTGTGAGCCAAACAAATGCATATATAAATATTTGGAAGCCTCCTCCACATGGCTTCTTAAAGGTCAATATAGACGGAGCTTCTAAGGGAAACCCAGGGTTAGCTAGTTTTGGGGGTGTTATTAGATATGAACAGGGTCAAATAAAGGAGATCTTTCATGGCCACTTGGGGAAGGCCACTAATAACATGGTGGAACTCATGGCCTTAGAGCAATGCTTGGAGATATTGGTGGATTCAAATTCACACAATGTAATCATTGAAGCATATTCGGAATTGATTATTAGAGCGGCCAAGAAAATTTGCAATGGTACATCACCGAATAAAGTGTCAAAACACTGGAGGCTATCGCAGGTCTTTCACCATATCTATACCCACCTGCAAACCTTAAAAACTGCAAGCTTTGCCCATATGAAAAGAAAAGCTAACATGTTAGTTGATCGTCTGGCAAATAAAGGAGTGATTAATAAGGAAAGGGACACTTGGCATGTTTGGGAGTTGTTACCCCAGGCAAACTGTTAGAGGACTATCTCGGTCAGGCTACCAAAGATAGGGATCGTTGGATTGACAGGAGGGATCGAAGAGGCTCAAGAGATAGACGGGAGGATAGGGAAGCCTAAATTGTTTGCTTGTTTGGCAGCAGTCTGAAGATCAGTGGAGGAAGACCAGGATGCAGTGGAGTGAGGACTGATTCTGGACCAATAGATCTCGGTTGAGATAGATCTATGGTGTTCGGGCGAGGAAGTTACCTGACAGTTAAAGAGCAGAAGCGGGTTGGAGAAAACCAAAGTGGATTTTGGGCAGAGGAAAGGTTGTAAACGGTATTTCCCTGTTGGCTCCGATTCCACTCACACAGTGACACGTAGCAATGAGGTGAGAGAGGGAAACTGCTTTTTTTGGGCAGACTTGGAGTGCACAAGTTAACTGTGCGAAATACGTGTGAGCCGTTAGATCTAGGGGAGCGAGATCGACGGTTGACAAACGAGGAGCAAGTCTCGAAGTCAGGAAATGTTGTGACCGTTGGATCTTGAATAGATCAACGGTGGAGAAGTGCCGAGGTTTCTTTGGTGGGGCGGATTTCAAACTTTGTTGAGAACTATGGTTTGTGTTTTCGTCAGGTCCGAGTTGGTAGTAGCAGGTTGGAGAAACCCACGAGTGGATTTCGGGCGGAGGAAAGGTAGTAAGCGGTAATTCCCCTTTGGCTCCGATTCCACTCACACTGTGACACGTAGCAGCGAGGTGAGAGAGGGAAACTACTTTTCGGGCGGATTTGGGGTGCACAAGTTAACCGTGCAAAAAACGGGTGAGCCATTAGATCTGGTGGACCGAGATCAACGGTTGATAGATGAGGGCAAGTTTCAAAGTCGGGAAGTGATGGGACCGTTGGATCTTGAAAATATCAACGGCGTAGAAGAGCCAATGCTTTTTTAGAAGGGCGGACTTCAAACTTTTTTAACTGAGGTTTGTACTACTGTCGGGTTCGGAGCAATGGTCTGAAGCTTAGTGGATGACCTTCAATTGTCTATGGATGATAGAGAGCCCTTGGTAGTTTAACACTCCTTCCTGTTTATTAAGTTTTGAAAGTCTGGGGGATTTGGTTTGTTTCCTGTTGTTGGCATTCCCACAATAGACTAGTTCTGGTTTTGGTCTCTGCACTTACATAGATGTGTAACATATGTAATGTACTAGTTCGATTAATAGAAGGCTCCATTCTTACTTGACCAAAAGGAAAAGATATTACACTCAAGGAATATGAACCCTTAGATTAATAAAACCAAAGGAATAACAAAGCTAAGGGAATAATATTAAACCCAAGGGATTAATATTATAACCCTTAGGTATATAAACCCTAAGACAAATACTACAAACCCTAAAATAAACATGGTTGACCATAGTTTACCATAGTTGAGACAATATTTGTCACAATGTGACGTAACACCATGGTTGATTATCATATTGACATAATATTTGTCATAATATGACATTATACCATGGTTGACCATGATTATAAACCCAATGGATTTTCATTAAACCCTAATATTAATATTATAAACCTTATGAATAATAATATACCCTAGGAATATGAACCCTTAGATTAATAAACCCAATATATTTATATTATAAACCCAAGGTTGACCATGATTCACGTACAATATTTACAATCTTTGTCACAATGCGATGTTGGACCATAGTTGACCATGGATGAGCATGATTGATTTTTATATCGAGACAATTGTTTTCACGAAGCGATGTTACACCATGGTTGATTTTCATATTGAGAAAATCTTTGTCACAATGACATGTTGGACCATGGTTGACCATGGTCAACGATAATTATAAACCTAAGGAATTTATATTAAACCCAACGATAAATATTATAAACCCTATGAATAGTATTATACCCTAGAAATATGAACCCTTAGATTTGTTGGGTGTCTGTTATATTCTTTCCACGACTACCCCACGCGCGGGGGGTCACAGGGGGGTAGTAGCACCCCCTATACATTGTGCCAGGCGCAGCAAGGGGATGGTAGCCCCCCTGCATGGGGTTCAGGGCATCGGCCCGAGATATTTTTTTGGACCCTATATTAGGTGGCCAGACCTACCTATGGTTTTGTGCATGGATTTCGCACATGGTTTTGGGCATGCTGGTTTTTTGTCCATGGTATTTTGTAGATCCGGTAAAGGGAACTACGATTATGTTCTAATCCAGGGTTTATGGATGCTTCGACACGTATATATATGTATTGTAACATTGAAAGGAATATAATGAAAAATCAATCTGGTAGTCCTGGTTTTGGGATCTAGGGGAAAATCTCTGTGTATATATGTTTTATGCTCTCTCCATTGTTTATTTTCTGCTTTTAAGAATTCGTTTGTAGGTAATTTCTTTAAGGGGTTAAAACCTACAAGATTAATAAATCCAATAGATTGATATTATAATCCCAAGGGAATAATAAACCCAAGGGAATAATATTAAACCCAAGGGATTTATATTATTAACCCTAGGAATATGTACCCATAGATTGAACCCTACAAATATGAACAATATTACACCCTAGGAATATGAACCCTTAGATTAATAAACCCAACATATTAATATTATAAACCCATAGGAATAATAAACCCAAGGGATCAATACTAAAAACCTACGGAATATAAACCCAAGGGAATAATATTAAGCCAAACTGATTAATATTACAAACGCTAGGTATATAAACCCTAATAATATTAAACCCAACAGATTGATATTATAAACTCAAGGAAATAATAAACCCAAGGGAATAATATTAACCCCAATGGATTAATATGATAAACCCTAGGTATATAAAACCTAAGATAAATAATATAAACCTTAAAATAAACATGGTTGACCATGGTTTACCATGTTTGATTTTTATATTGAGACAATCTTTGTCACAATGCGACATTGGACCAAGGATGACCATGAATGATTTTCATATTGAGACAATCTTTGTCATGACAATGATTGATGATGATTGACGATGGTTGACAATGATTGACCATGGTTGACAATGATTGACCAAGGTTGATTTTCATATTGAAACAATCTTTGTCACAATGTGATGTTGGACTATGGTTGACAATGTGATTAATTCTAAAACCCAAAGGTATTATAAACCCAAGGGAATAATGTTAAACCCAAGGGATTAATATTATAAACATAAGGTATATAAACCTTAGGATAAATATTATAAACCCTAAAATAAACATGGTTGACCGTGGTTGACCATGTTTCATTTTCATATTGAGAAAATCTTTGTCACAATGTGACATTGGACTATGGATGACCATGGTTGAGCATGACTGGTTTTATAAACGATGGTTGACCATGATTAATTTTCATATTGACACAATCTTTGTCACAATGCAACATTAGACCATGGTTCATTTTTATATTGAGACAATCTTTGTCACAGTGTGACGTTGGACCGTGGTTGACCATGATTGATTTTATAAACCATGGTTGACTATGATTGATATTATATACCCAAGAGAATAATAAACCGAAGAGATTAATACTAAAAACCGAAGGGATTATAAACCCAAGAGAATAATATTAAACCCAAGGGAATAATATAAACCCAAGGTATATACATCCTAAGATAAATATTATAAACCCTTAAATAAACATGGTTGATTTTCATATTGAGACATTCTTTGTCACAATGTGACGTTGGACAATGGTTGACCATGGTTGACCTTGATTGATTTTCATATCAAGAAAATCTTTTTCATAATGAGATCTTGGACCATGGTTGATTTTCATATTGAGACAATCTTTGTCCCAATGAGAAATTGGACCATGGTTGAGTATGGTTGTGACAATGAGACATTGGACCATGAGACAATATTTTTCATAATTTTGCCATGTTTATTGACCATGGTTGACCTTGATTTACCATGGTTCACCATGGTCAATTTTCATATTGAGATAATCTTTGTCACAATGTGGCATTGGACCATGGTTGACAATGATTGATTTCCATATTGAGAAATTATTTGTCACAAACCAAGCGATTAATATTATAAACCCAAGGGATATAAACTCTAACATAAAAATTATAAATTGTAAAATAAATATTAAACCCTAACATTAATATTATAAACCTCGATATTAATAATATAAACCTAGGGTATTAATAAACCCAAGGGATTAATATTAAAAACCCAAGGGATTATAAACCCAAAATAAAACTAAAAAAACATTAAAATAAAACTAAAAAAAGCATTTATCTTATGAATTAATTATATCTGATACATAAAACAAGGCGAACATAAACTATTACCATAACATGTATGTGTAATCAGATCACGCTAGTTTTACATTACTCTACTATGTTGGGTGCAGATAAGGTGTCTTTTGGAACTCTTAAATGGCTCACATTAATTATCAACCTGGGTAAGTCTTTTTGTTTCAAGAGTGTACACAATATGTGCAAGTGATGTAAATCGTTGAATCTATAGAGAGTAATGCTTTAAAATAACTTATTGATTTCAATACAAGAGTAAACAGATCAAACCATAAACTACCAACTTGTAACTTCAAGGAAATTAACTTATTCAAACATCAAAACTCAATCTTAATCGAAATCACAATTCAATCTTAATCGAAAGTTCTAACTGCATTTACATCAACCGAGTGCACCGTAGTGATAACAGAGCTCTTTCAGCTGAATCTAGACTATTATTATGTTTTTAGTCTAAATATGTGACAAAATTCTATTTCAACTTAACTTTTTAAACTAACAATTAAATTATAATAAATTTTACAAACTTTTGAATTTTTTTAATGGTTTTTATATTTTTTAATTTTGTATTTTTTTTCACAAATACAGTGCTAATTTTTAATTAAAAATTTAATTATAATAAATTTTACAAACTTTTGAATTTTAAAAACATTGATAATATTTTATTTTTAATTTTTTCACGAATAAAATGCTTTTCATATGAAAAATATATACATTCCATCTATTACATCAAAATTCGTCTTATTACTTAAAACTAAGTAGAGAGTTTCATTCATTCTTCCCAACCGATATAATTGATTGACTAACAATTTAAATACTTAATATATCAAAATTAAATATTTAATTTTAACATTATGAAAATACTAAAAACTATAAACACTAAAATATTTACATTTTGACATTACAAAAATGCCAAACACTATTTTGGCATTATTAAATACTAAACGCATGATACCCTTGATACATATTTAAAGGGGCCAAATACCTAAAGCCAAAGAACAATCCAGCTTAACACAATACTTCAAAATTAATTAATTTTAAAATATAAGGAATGACAAAATGGATACATCACTACAAATTTAAATATAAAATACATGGAGAGAGGGGCCAAATAGGGTTTTAAAGCATTTGAATTCCAACGACTAAGAGACTGACAACGTGGATACATCACTACAAATTTAAATATAAAATAGAATAGGGTTTTAAAGCATTTTAATACCAACGACTTCAATTTTCTTCCCCGAAGAGGGGGTTTAAAAAAAATTACTTATTAAACCCCTCTTCGTGGAAGAAAATTGTAGTTGGAATTCAAATGCCTTAAAACCCCATTTGGCAGAGAACCTTTTCTATTTGAAAAAGAATTTCAATTAACACTGGAGATCTAGAATTATGACACTGATCCACTCTGTCCATGTATTTTATATTTAAATTTAAATTTGTAGTGATGTATCCATGTTGTCAGTCTCTTGACACAGAGTTACATTAATGGTGGGCATAGTGAAAACAATAAAATATGAACGGGTTAATTTGATCCATTCTTTCTTTGTATTGTAAAATTAATTAATTTTGATGTATTGCGTTATCCTGGATTGTTCTTTGGCTTTAGCTATTTGGCCTCTTTAAATATGTATCAAGATGATATCATGGGTTTAGTATTTAATAGTGTTCAGTGTTCAAAATAGTGTTCAGTATTTTCATAATGTCAAAATTAAATATTTTTGTTTAGTATTTTTATAATATTAAAATTAAATATTTAATTTTTATATATTAAATATTTAAATGGCCAGTCAAACGATTATATTGGTTAGGAGGAATGGATGTAATTATCTTCACTCAAATTCAATTCTGGCAAGTAATAGGATGAACTTTGATATAATCGATGGAATGTATATATTTTTCCTATAAAATATATAGCATTTTATTAGTGAAAAAAAATAAAAATGAAAATTTATTAATGTTTTTAAAATTCAAAAATTTGATAAAATTTATTATAATTAAATTGTTAATTGAAAAATAGCATTGTACCTGTAAAAAAAAGATACAAAATTTAAAAATTTAAATCAACAAAATTTAAATTCAAATATTTGTAAAATTTATTATAATTTAACTATTAATTTAAAAAGTTAAAGATTAAAGAAGTTAAACTGAAATAGAAATTTGCCACATATTTAGATTGAAAACATAATAATAAATAAGAAATGTGTGCACCTAATAGCATTTGAGTGGTTTTTCATGGAACAAATGACCTATATTAAATTGGATCCTAGGTGAAATTGATATTGTATTTTTGGTTGAAACTTGAGAGCATGAAGAGTCTATGGTCCTTAACATTGAAGAATTTGTCTTGTGGTTACCCTGGAAAAAATACTCCAATAGAGGGATTGCAACCATAGCTTGCTACATAAAAATGAACACTTCTCCTCACATTCGACATCATAAGAAAGATTCTCTCAACCAATACATTATTGAATTAAGATTTCAGATGTTAGTGCTAAGAAGAATTATATAACAATATGTTACTTTGCACATAACAATTTTACTTTCTATGAGAAAAACAGCCTAGATAATTTTTTTCCTACAAAATCTTATAACAAGATATTTACAACATGAGAAATAAAGGTAGTGGAATCCTACTAGGAGATTCTAATGCTAGAACCACAACTAATCAAACTACTCTTCTAAGAAATGATTCCAACCCTTAAGCCTCTTTAGCTAGATGAGGACCTTGATTTAGCTAACAAGTACAAAAGAAACTCTTAAGATCTATCTGAGAATTTATAAATGTCCATATCAAAGTAATCCCTCTAACTATAAAACCATTATGATTAGCCCCATCTTAACCAAGTTATACAAAAGTATTATAGAAAATAATATCAACGTATGGCTTTAAAGTCATGTAAAATGATATAAAGGCTAAGCTAGTCTTAGACACTATGCTTTGGATCATTATGGAGGAGTGTCACCATAGTAAAACCAATCCCCTTCATTGTTTCAATGATTTAAAAAAAAACCTTTGGCATTGTGTCAAGGATCAACCTTTGAAATAGGTTAGAAGAGCGAAAAGTTCCTTTCAAGCTAAGCGTTGTTGTAGTGAGGCTATATGAGAGTGTTATTTCCAAGTTTAAGAACCTTGAGGGCAAGTCATCTACACGTTTTCTAGGGGATGTATTGGTGTAAAATATTTTTCTTTGTTTTTCAATAGCGTAGAGTAGCGTAAAACTAGCATGATGTGATTACACATACATTTTATGGTAATAGTTTAGGTTGTCCTTGTTTTATGTATCGAATATAATTAATTTTATAAGATAAGTGCTTTTTAAAGTTTTATTTTAATGTTTTTTTAGTTTTATTTTGTGTTTATAATCCCTTGGGTTTATTAATACCTTGGGTTTATAATATGAATCTTGAGGTTTATAATATTAATGTTAGGGTTTAATGTTTATTTTACAATTTATAATATTTATGTTAGGGTTTATATCCCTTGGGTTTATAATATTAATTGCTTGGGTTTGTGACAATGAATTTCTCATTATAGAAGTCATTCATGGTCAACCATGGTCCAATGCCACATTGTGACAAAGATTATCTCAATATGAAAATCAACCATGGTGAAACATGGTCAATCATGGTCAACCATGGTCAATAAACATGGTCACTTTGTGACAAATATTGTATCATGGTACAACATCTTATTATCACAACCATACTCAACCATGGCCCAAAATCTCATAATGACAAAGATTGTATCAATATGAAAATCAACCATGGTCAACCATGGTCCAACATCTCATCGTGACAAAGATTTTCTTGATATGAAAATCAATCAAGGTCAACCACGGTCCAACTTTGCATTGTGACAAAGATTGTCTCAATATGAAAATCAACCATATTTATTCAATGGTTTATAATATTTATCTTAGAATTTATATACCTTGGGTTTATATTATTCCCTTGGATTTTTAGTATCAATATCTTCAGTTTATTACTCCCTTGGGTATATAATATCAATCATATTAAACCATGGTCAACCATGGTTTATAAAATCAATCATGGTGAACCATGCTTAACCACAGTCCGATGTCACATTGTGACAAAGATTGTCTCAATATAAAAATCAACCATGGTCTAATGTCGCATTGTGACAAAGATTATCTCAATATGAAAATTAATCATGGTCAACCATGGTCCAACATCCAACCATGGTTCATAAAATAAATCATGCTCAACCATGGTCATACATGGTCCAACGTCGCATTGTGACAAAGATTTTCTCAATATGAAAATGAACCATGGTCAACTACGATCAACCATGTTTATTTTAAGGTTTATAATATTTATCGTAGGGTTTATATACCTTGGGGTTTTAGAATTAATCATATTGTCAACCATGGTTAAATGTCACATTATGACAAAGATTATCTCAATATGAAAATCATTCATGGTCATCCTTGATCCAATGTCGCATTGTGATAATGATTGTCTCAATATGAAAATCAAACATGGTAAACCATGGTCAACCATGTTTATTTTAGGGTTTGTATTATTTATCTTAAGGTTTATATACCTAAGGTCTATCATATTAATTCGCTGGGTTAAATATTATTCCCTTGGGTTTATTATTTCCTTGGGTTTATAATATCAATCCCTTGGGTTTAATAATATTAGGGTTTATATATCTAGCGTTTATAATATTAATCCCTTTGGCTTAATATTATTCCCTTAGGTTTATATTCCCTTGGTTTTTAGTATTGATCCCTTGCGTTAATTATTCCTTTGGCTTTATAATACCAATCCGTTGGGTTTATTAATCGAAGGGTTCATATTCCTAGGGTGTAATGTTGTTCATATTTGTAGGGTTCAATCTGGGGGTTCATATTCCTAAGGTTTATAATATAAATCCCTTGGGTTTAATATTATTCCCTTGGGTTTATAATATCAATCTATTGGGTTTATTAATCTAAGCATTTATATTCCTAGGGTATACTCTTATTCAGAGGGTTTACAATATTAATCGTTGGGTTTAATATGTATCCCTTAGGTTTCTAATCATGGTTGACCATGGTCAACCATGGTCCAATGTGTCATTGTGACAAAGATTTTCTCAATATGAAAATCAACCATGGTGCAATGTTGTTTCGTGAAAACAATTGTCTCAATATGAAAATCAATCATGCTCATCCATGGTCAACCATGGGCCAACGTCGCAATGTGACAAGGATTATGATTATTGTACATGAATCATGGTCAACCTCGGATTTATAACATAAATCCCTTGGGTTTATTAATCTAAGGGCTCATATTCCTAGGGTGTAATATTATTCATAAGGCTTATAATATTAAACCTAGGGTTTAATAAAAACCTCTTAGGTTTATAATCACGGTCAACCATGGTCCAATGTCACATTGTGACAAATATTGTGTCAATATCAAAATCAACCATGATGTTACGTCGCATTGTGACAAAGATTGTCTCAACCATGGTAAACATGGTCAACCATGTTTAGTTTAGGGTTGTAGTATTTATCTTAGGGTTTATATACTTAAGGATTATAATATTAATTCCTTGGTTTTAATATTATTCCCTTGGATTTTTACTTTTAATCATTTGGGTTTATTATTCCTTTGGGTTTATAATATCAATTTGTTGGGTTGATTAATCTTAAGGGTTCATATTCCTTGAGTGCAATGTCATTCATAAGGTTTATAATATGAATTCTTGGGTTTAATTTAAAACCCTTGGGTTTTATATCTAAGAGTTCATATTCCTTTTGTTTATAATATAAATCCCTTGTATTTATAGTCATGATCAACCATGGTCCAACATCACATTGTGCCAAAGATTTTCTCAATATGAAAATCAACCATGGTCGAACATCGGATTTTGACAAAGATTGTCTCGATGTGGAAATCAATCATGATCAACCATGGTCCAATGTCGCATTGTGAGAAAGATTGTCTCAATATGAAAATGAACCATTGTCAACGATGGTCAACCATATTTATTTTAGGATTTATAGTATTTGTCTTAGATTTTACATAGCTATGGTTTATAATATTAATTTTTTGGGCTTAATATTGTTCCTTGGATTTTTAGTATTAATCTTTAAATTTATTGTTCTCTTGAATTTATAACATCAATCGATTAAATTTATTAATCTAAAAGTTTATATTACTAAAGTGTAATATTGTTCATATTTATAAAGTTCAATATCGTTTATTAATCAAATTTTATAAATATTTAAAGTGTAATATTGTTCATATTTATAAAGTTCAATATCGTTTATTAATCAAATTTTATAAATATTTTAATTAAAATTTTATTAATTTACGTTTACGTGTAGTAAAACATCTTACCTTGCAATTTTCCTCTCTTCCATTTTTTCCGGCTTTTTAATTATAAATTAAAAGTTTTCGTGCCAACCACCACCAATACATTTACGAATTAAAATTCCAAGTTTGAAAATGCTCTCTAGTTATAAGTTTCAATTTCTTCATTATTTAGACGAAAGCACACTTATAATAATTTATTATCTTGGAGCGAATTTTTTTCACTCCATATTGTTTTTCAAATGATTATTATAACGTTAATAAAAACGTGATGATATTAATTGATTGATTAATATTAGCTGACTAATATTTATTAGTCAGTCCATTGCATTTTTTAAAATGTAAAATCGATGAGATTTCAATATTAAAGGCAAAGAATATATATAACCACTTTGTTGTTGGGTCACCCTCGAGGACTGTCCAACTTAATGCAATCATAAAAGTTTTTTCGAAGTCTCGTATTATTTATACACAACCCTCGAAAAAGAGATAGACAAATGATTGCTTCGCTTAGAAGTAACTCATAATCATTTAAAAGGAAAATTGTGCTCCAATATGACCACATAGCATGGGTGGAACGCTGTTCCATTTTCTTCTTTTGCATAGTATTCTTGATAGGTTCTGCCTAGTCTAGGATTGGGCCTCGGGAGGGGTCCATTTCCACCCGGATGTTGGGATTGGATGGAGAGCCCTCTAGTTGCAGTGGCAGGTTACTCTTCTTTTCATATGTTGTCTTTGTCCTTGTAAACTTGGCAGGTTACTTTTCTTTTCATATGTTGTCTTTGTCCTTGTAAACTTGGCAGGTTATTCTTCTTTTCATATGTTGTCTTTGTCATTGTAAACTTGATGTAATAAACACCTTTGCACATTAGCTCAAATTTATTTGTAGTGATTTTAAGTGCATGAAGGATATCTTTATGGGTTATTTGCAGTTTCCCTAGGACTAGCACTACCATGGTTTTCATTACCTACCATGGTTTTCATTACCTAGTAAGTTTGAATAGTCTTAAAAAAATTGTAATGGTTTGTGAGTGGAATGGGTTCTATATCTAGCCCTTTATCTCTTTCATGATTCGGTACTTCAACACCTCTTTCTTTTTATCAACAACATGTTTCTTTAGTTCCTTTATGAATCCTTGTGCCTTTAGTGACTATAATAACATTCCTCCAACATTAAACTTGACGTGCTGCACAAAAGGGATGAGTAAGGTGGGAAGAGGAGGTGGCCTTGCTTGTCTACCTATGACCTCTCTTTGCAACCTTATCCCATATTTTGCACCATCATGCGTTGAGATCCAAAATACCACACCACAAAGTCACCTAGCCACATCCCTACCACTATCATTACTAATCTATTGCATTAAAGACATGGGGACATAAGTGAGTTTTCTAGTAAATCATTATCCCAACCATTGAGCTTGGGAATTGCTAACTACTAAGGCTAATGAAGTACATTAATATCAAGTTTGAGAATTGCGAACCACTAAAGCTAGTGGAGTACATTAATATTGTGTAGAAAAGAAACCAAATTATAAACTATAATGATGAGGAACAAAAACCTGAAAGCATTTATATCTTTGTGTTGTAGCCATGTTGCCCCATAATCAATTGCCCTATTGCGTAGTCTAATGAGGTCACAAATTTGCCTGAAGAATAGTGGAAATTCTAGTATGATTTTAACAAAATCCGATATAAATTTTTGGAAATTCAGATTACAATTTTCAAACTTCAAAATTTTAATTGCACTGAAGGTTTTTGATGATGTTGAATCCATTTCTACTTTCAAAAATACAATTCAAATAATTAACAAATTATTTTTTTTGAAAAAAAAAAACAAATTCCAACCACAACATAACAACAGTGGTCCAAATTTGTAGCATCCCTAGAAAATGGCATTGCTCTATTCTCCTGAGCTTTCGATGCTCCTCATTCTACCATCATTCCACCCGCAATAGGAAAACATCCCTGCATAGGTCCAATCATAACTTGGCATCATCATCCCTTGGTCACGAATCATCATCCCTTGGTCCTTGTAGACTAGTCTTTTGGATCCTTCATTCCACCCGCAATAGGAAAACATCCCTGCATAGGTCCAATCATAACTTGGCATCATCATCCCTTGGTCACGAATCATCATCCCTTGGTCCTTGTAGACTAGTCTTTTGGATCCTTCGCAACTTATTAACCCCTGAAGGGGGGGTTCCTCTTCCTTTTCGTGATTATGCTACACGATAGAGCTAAACTCCATATTCTCCTTCATCCATTAAACATTATTTCTTAACATAAATATTATAGTATTGTTTTTTTTCAAATAATTATTTAATTTTGTTGATTAATCTTTCTATTATGTTGTCATATGCTATGCTTTTGTTGATTTGGTAAAAGTCAAGGTGTTATTATTTGAAGAACGACTGTGTCTAAAATTTGAATGGTAAGGTGCGGAGGAGGTTCCACGAGATTCAAAATTAAAGACAACCGTTGAAGCATGGTTGTTGAC
Organism: Pinus tabuliformis; assembly: GCA_031772625.1. NCBI lineage: Eukaryota > Viridiplantae > Streptophyta > Pinopsida > Pinales > Pinaceae > Pinus > Pinus tabuliformis. Next base: position 612,811,190 of record CM062813.1, read on the forward strand.
TCGGAAGACCGTGGGGGAGGCTGAGGGTGAGCGAGCTTTTATGGAATCTTTGACCCCATTTATAAGGGAGAGAGGGGTTGATGTTAATCTTGGCATGGTTGAATTGAATAGAAAAACCGTATTTGACACTTGGAATTCGCTGTCTGCCAACGAACATATAATCCGATTTTGATTTTGTGGGTGGACAAACTCAATACTATATTACTATTTTGACTGAGACAACCCACAGGCAAACTGTATTCATTACCCGTCTCGTACCCGGCACCCGAACTTTCCCAACACCGCAGACGAAGGCCATGCGAAGTGTCGTGCCTTCTTTACATACGCACTTATCTCCCGCCTACGTTGTTCAGACCGGATTCCAATTCCCTTCCGGATCCTTCCCTTTTCTCATATTTCATCTCGATCCGCAACTCCTGAAACGTTTCAGACATTCAGTATGGCGATAAGTCTCAACCCTTCGGAGAAAACTTCCGCGATTACATTCGGCATCTATAAGCCTGTCAGTGGCTACGATATCGATGACGCAGTGCGGCACATTAGGGCTGCCATTGCCTCCGCCGAGCAGGCCGGTAGTGTCAGGGCAGCCATTCTTTCCAGCGTTAATGGCTCCTGGGTACTATTAATTAACCCTCGCTCTTTTATTCTTCTTGGTTATTGTTAGAACTGTGTAATGATATAATCCGTCCAACCCCCAGTCCGTCTTCTTCTTGGCTATTCTCGGTTCTTATGGTTGGAGATTTCCCCTTTTTGGCTCTTCATAAGAATTTCTCAATTCTTATGGTGGGAGATTTCTGAAAGAAAACTGTGTAATGATTCAATCCATCCAACATTTCAGATAATTTCTGCACCCAATTAAATTTAATTTAATGTTTTTATTTGCGATCATGCAGGTAGCAGTTTTCTGTGATTGGAGAGGTTCTGCGCCGAGCCTATACGATTTGAGCGAGAAGGCAACGGCCGTTCTCAGAAAGGTGGACTGCGGTTGCTTCCATTTGATCTCATCGGAGCCGAGGGAGGCTTCATTTTCGAGGGTATCAGTGGGGGACATAGTAAGCGTGCGGAGAATATACACAGACATGAAGACGCAGGAGGTGCTCGCTTACAGCTGCCTGGCCGTTATGAAGGCATACTTTGCACAGATAAAGGGGGTTCTTTCCTGCGCCTTTTATAAGTCTGATGACGGGATGTTGATTGTGGGATTGGCCACATGGGACAACGCCGCCTCTGCCTCCGCTCTCTTGGAGTCCTGTGGAGGTAGCCCCGGAGACGCCTACTGGAGAGACTTGAATGCCAAAAGGCTCAAATATGAGGTCTGCCGGGTCGTTTATGTTACCAGAGAAGCCGCCGCCGCCTGAGCGGAAGGGTTGGGAGTTTGAACAGAGTCCTCGCCCCTGTATTTCAGAGATGAAAGAAATGTGTGAGGGTTAGGCGAAGTCATCGCCCACGTCAACGACTAGTCTGGTATACCTGTCAAATGGCGGACACCTGTGCAATTGCCTTTCTGGTGGGTCGTTGCTCATTGAAATTCATTAATATAATACCAAACCAGTGCAGGAAAGGGAGCAACTGGAAGGTCAGGTTAACCCAGGCCATTTTTTTTTTTTTTGTATTTTTGGGTCGAAATTCTTATTATTCTTATGTACAAATTACGCGGAGACTCTCAATATAGTATGGATTTATCCCATTAAATTTGATAGTTCATGTGATCTTTCTTGGTCCACTTCGTGGTTTATAACTTTATGGGCGTTTGAAATTTGATACGGGTAGATGAGGTTGTTAATTTTTTTAACGTAACAAATTGTGTTTGGAGCAGTTTTCAAGTGTATATAGTTTTGTTTAGGATTATTAAATTATATTCTTAAAATTAATATTTTAGAATAAAAAAATTATCTATTTATTATTTTTTAATTTAAATGGGGTATAAAACGCTATGAAGATCATGCTTTTGTGCCAGTCTGGTTTTATTCCCAAAAATGTTTCATCAAGTTTCGCTTTCTCTCAATCCACCTCAAGTTTAAAATTTCTCTTACCAATTGCATGCGAGCGACAACACTCTATTTGTGATATTCGATCAAATTTTATTTAAAATTTATGGGAGTTATTTTAAAAAATTTAAATTAAATTTTATCAATTATTAAGAAATAAAATTAATAAAAATATTTTAGTTAATAAAAATAATTTGAAATGAAAAATATTGATTAGTAAATAAAATTAACATAGTTATATAATTTAAATAATTGGTAAATGTTTATAGACATCAATCTATAATAAACATCAAAACATTTCATTATACATTTCAAATTGTTAAAATTTAAAAACATATAAAAATTAACTAAATTATAATTTTATTGTTTTTATAATTATTGATAAAAATAATTAATATATAAGTTAAACATATATATTAAAAAATATGCAACAAAATTTTTAACAATCTAAATTCATTTCATAGAGATTTTTTTATTTGTAAATAAATTTTGTTACAATATCATGAATCAATACCATATCTATAAATAATTATTTTAATTTCATATAATAAATAAATTTATTTTAACTTTTACATTTAAAATTTTATAAAAATTAATTAAATATATTAATAATATAATATTAGAATTTAATTAGAAAATATATTAAATTTTATTTTTGGTCTTTAAGATGATTGTGCTAATAATGTAATCAAATTTGTTTTATCACATTAACTAAAATAATTTTTATTTTATTATTATTAATATGGTATTTTTTAAAATGTATTTTGTAAGTGATTTTTTGAAATATTTATTTAATACATTTTGAAACATCATTTTCAAGTAGTTACTTTCAATAAAGAATATTTTTATAATTTCATCTTACAAATTTGTCATTTAGTTAAGATAATTTCTCACATTTTTATTGAGACATTTCATGAAGACATATCTTTATAATCTTAGACATTATAGTTAAGACATTTTCACATCAAATTTCATTTGGGACATTAGACATTTTTACTTTTCTATTTTCATCAAGCATTTTCATATGACATTTTGATTGAGTTATATTTTTACCATCTTAATTTACAAGTTTGAGTTAATCAAATGTAAAATTTCCTTACTCTATATTATTATTATTGTTTTCTCTTTATTATTATGTTTTAATATAAATTAGTTATTTAATAAAATAATTTTAAATAGTTTTGTTAGTATATATAATTATAAGATAATTGTGAATATATAGAATTATTAAATAAATATATAGAAAAGAAATAAATCAACTCCAAATAAAGTTAAATGTAATTATTGATAATAATTTTAGATAGTTTGAAAATAAGATTTAAATACATAATACATTATTAGGATTGAAAAGGAAGTTGTAGAAATTGAAGATAAAAATTAAGAAATGAAAGACAAAGCTAAGAAAAGAAATAATCAACCTCAAAAAGGAGAAGTCAATAATCTAAAAAGTCTTAATATGGGAATAATAAAAGGTTAGAAGAAAAATTAAACAATAATTTGGCCTTAAATAGTTTTCAAAGTAAATAAAATATAAAATCCATCAAATAGGAAATGAATAAGTTTATAGAGTCAAACCACCACAAATGTAACAAAAGTGGCTTGAACTTCATAATTTTTTGTTCAAAAAAGAAGAAAGATGAGGACATGTTAGTGCTAGTTAATGAAGAACAACAAAAAAAATTACAATTGAAAATTTGTCTCATAGAGGCAAAGAGGAGGGAAAATAATTGATTAATGATTGTTAAGGTAAGCTTTAATGACCATAAATATGGCATACTTGGTAAAATCTAACTCATAGACCCGAAAAGGAAGGAAAATAATTGAGCATAAAGATAGGTTAATGATTGTTAAGGTAAGCTCTAATGAGCATAAATATGACATACTTGGTAAAATCTAAGTTTTAAAGGGTTGAGAATATTTATAAATGAAAACCTAATTCTAGAAGACCAAATTGATTTAAAGGAAGAAGTTTCTGTAAAACGGTTAGGAATATTTGTTAATGAAGACCTCATTTTAAAAGACCAAGTTGAATTAAACAAAGAAGTTCAAAAGGTATAAGATGTAAGCCAGGAAGGAAAGTAGGCAATACTTAGAAATAAAAAGAGATATTTATTAGAGGTAGAGACAATTTTTTATAATAAATGGGTTGGAAAATTACAAATCCTACCTTGGAATTATTGTGGCTTTCCCTGGAGTAAGGGCCTATGTCAACTTGTTGGATCTTGGGTAAAATTGATATTATATCGCTTGTTGAATATTGGGAGCATGAAGAATCTAAGGTCCCTAACATAGAATGAATTTTCTTATGGTTGGGATGGAACAAGAAATCCTACTGCATAGAGATTAGCGACCTAACTTGTACATAAATATTATAAAGAAATAAAAACACTTTCCATCTCATTAGGCTTCACAAGCAATACCTTTTCAATAAATACATGTGGATGGAGATTTCAAATATTAGTGCTAAAAAGATTTATATAGCAATATGTTATTTCATAACTATTAATTCTAGCTTTATAAGAAAACTATCTAGATAAAAAATTCCTTGAAATGACTTAAAATATTATCTTTACATATTAAGAAATGAAGGCAGTCTCCTCTTGCTAGCGGACTTTATGTTAGAACAACAACTAATCAATTTATTATTTAATGATCTCATCCCTAATCCTATGTGGCTAGATGAGGACCTTGATTTAGCCAGTAGATACAAAAGAAAATCTAAAAACTTAGTTAAGAATTTTTTATTTTTTTTCTTCAGAATTGAGCTAATCAAATGAATTGTGTCTATGGGCATGGTAACAATGTCGTATATTATGTGATATTTGACATCTTCATATTCAACAAAATAGTAAATTTTAACATCCTAAATGAGCTCAACTTTGAGCATAGATATTTAACCCTAATTTTAAACTTTGTCATGCATAAAAGCCCTATTAAAGATAATTTTAATAACCAGAGACACTTGATTTTGAACAAAGATAAAGTCAATGTTTTTTTTTTAAAGATTTAATTAATAGTTAAATCTTCTATCAAATAAGGACAATATTGAAGATCTTTATCATAATTTTATGACAACCTTCTCTATTTCCATTAACAAGTTCTCAATTGAGGTGTTGTGTAAAAAGAAAAATTGAATAGCCAACCATTGGTATGATAAAGAGTTTAATATTGTCTATTAGATATGCTCAAATGAGTCCTTAAATTGACAAGATAAATAGGCACAAAGACCTAATTAAAAAAGAAAAAAGACACTAAATAAATAAAAAGCAAGAGAATATTTTACACATATAAGCTAAATCCTAAGAAATTCTAGAAGTAAATTCTAACTCTTAAAAATAAAAAAAAACAATATAGTTTCTTTGAAATACTAGAATTCCCACCTTAAAAATCTTTGTAAAACCCTTAATTTCATGAATAACATTTAAACCATTCTTACACAAGAAGTTTTTTTTTTTTAAGAGTTTTACGTTAAGTAACTCACAAAAGAAAGTTAAAGACATTGGAAATTAGAAAACATATCCTCATCACTCACATCCACTGACTTTTTAATTAAATAATCAAATAGAGCTTCTCTAAACCCTTGAATCAAAACCTCATTGTACCTATTTAAAAAAAATATACAGAAAATCCATCTAAGTATAGGATTATTATAATTAGCCCCTGGATTTCAGAGCTGAAAGAAATGGGTTGAGGGTTGGGTGAAGTGATCGCCACGTCAAACGACCCACAGGTGTGCAATTTTAAATCTGCTTCACCGTCAAACGACCCACAGGTGTGCAATTTCAAATCTGCTTCACCGTCAAACGACCCACAGGTGTGCAATTTCAAATCTGCTTCACCGTCAAACGACCCACAGGTGTGCAATTTCCTTGTGGTAGGCCGTTGCTCATTGAAATTCATTAATATAATACCAAACTCGCGTAGGAAAGGAAGTAACTGGAGGGTCAGGTTATTCCGGGCCAATCTTTTTTGTCCAAACTCCTATTGTTATGTACAAATTACGTTGACATGTCAATATAGTTTGTATTTTCCCCATTAAATTTGATAGTTCTTGTGATATTGGTTCACTTTGTGGTTTGAAGAGAAGGCCTTCAAAAATTTGATATGTGTAGATAAGGTCATCAACATGTTTGTTGGTTGGTCCAAGGAGCGATCAAAGATATTTTTAGTTTTATATTGTTTTTAATTTAAATTTGGTATAAAATGCTTTGGAAAATTTATTATTGCTTGTAATTTAAATTTGGTATAAAATGTTTTGGAAAATCATGGTTGGATGTAAATATGGTTTTATTAATATAGAATCATTATTCTAAAAGGTTTTACTTTTTTTTCTGAAACACTTTATTTAGGATATTATATCAAATTTTAAATACAATTTAGGGGATATATTTTAAATAAATTTAAATTAAATTTGATTGATTAATAAAAATATTCTAGTTAGTGGAAATAATTTGGAATAGAGACAATTGATTAGTAAATAAAATTAGCATAGCTATATAAATTAAATTACCAATAAATATTGATATGCATCAATCTATAATAAACATCAAAACACTTAACCATACATAAATTTGCTAAAATTTAAAAACTCATAAGAATTAACTAAATTATAACTTTATTATTATTATTGATTGAAATAATTAATATATAAGTTAAAATATAGTTGCATCTTATGCAAAAAGTAGAGAACTCTTATGGGATGAATATGAGTGAGCCTAATAGTTAATGTTGAAAATAGCAACAAGAAATCCTAAAAATAGAAAAGCCAAAAAAAGAATATTCAAATTTTATGTCCTCGAATTAAAATTGAGAATTAAAATTCGAATTTAGTCTCACTAGCTGCTTGCAAAATAATTAATTAACTCATATTGAGTTAATTAGTTGGAGAAATTCAAGCTAGAAGCCTTTGTGAAGTCTTTAAGGATGAGTTGTATTTGAATTGTAATTAGTTAACTCAGTTAACTGAGTTATATCTAGTTAAGTTCCAAACAGTTTGAGGAACTAATTGTGAGTTCAGTCAATTAATGCATGCATGCATCCAACTAGTGTACTCCAGATAACTGAAGATTCTCTTATCAGTAACTCATGCATGTCTATTCTGAGAAAGACTCAGTTGAGATTAAAGACAAGGACATTGAACTATTAGTTGCATGAGTTTTCCTATAAAGGAAACTCATCCATGCAGAAAAAACAAAGTTCTTTGAGGATTGCGAAGTTCTGACAGTGTGTTGGAGTAGTGTGTGAGATCAGTGTTACACTAGGTAACAACCAGATCACCCAGGGAAAACCGCGCAAGGAAATAGAAGGCTTGTAGGGCAGAGGAGAAGGTTTGTGAGAAGTCTTGATTGTCTATGAGCATCCAAGAGGATTGTACTGAGAGTTGGCTAGTTGTGAGAGCTAAGGCCTTGTGTAATTCTAATGTATTTCTACCTTGTATGATAATACAAATAGTGGGGTTTTTAGCTGAGGCTTTCCTCTGAGTATTCTTCTGTGTTTCATGTGCATTGATTCTTCTTCTGGTTATATGTGTTTAACTTGATCTTGCTCAAATCTTTTAAGCTTCTGCAAAGTTGATAGTAGAAGTAGGTTATAGTATTTTGCTTTGGTATATTTCATTATCAGGTTAACATGCAGCAGATTCTCTACAAGATGTGTAGAGAGCATAATTTCTACAATTAAAAGCATAGGTTCCCTTCTAAGAGGTCACAAGTTCAAAGCCAGAGGGGGACAAAGTATGCATGTCTCCCTAGACTTACAAACAAGGGGATCTCATACACCTATTTGTGGGTAGAGTATGTATGCCTTCATAGACTTACAAACAAGGGGGTCTCATACACCTATTTGGTGTCTGACTTGGCCGTGACCTTAGAATTGGATAATAATAATAATTTAGTTATATTAAGTGCATCATTTAAGCACCACAACCTTGGTGGAGGGGGAATCAAATTGTTAATAATCTATTATTACATGATAATATAGTTTTATGAAAAAAGGGTTGACAACAATTAAATAATTAAACTATCAATTTTTTTTATATGATTAATAAAATATATTAATGGAAAAAGGTGAGAAAACATTGTTCTTGGAAAAAAAACAGTTTTATTAGAAAGAATACAACGAACCAAGAATGATTATAAGTTAATCAATATTTATTGTTAAAAATAAGTATGATAATATATAGAAAGAAAATATTAATTATGAAAAAATCCATATATATATATATATGTGTGTGTGTGTGTGTGTGTGTGTGTGGATAATTAATTTATGAGGATGACTATTAGATTGTTGTTAGAAAGAATAAAACAATTGATAGAAAATAAACAATGAATGACTATCGGTTAATAAATATTTATTATTAAAAATAAGTATAATAATGAATGGAAAAAAATATTAATTATAGAAAAATCATATATTTATTTATTTTTAGATAATTAATTTATGAGGACACTTGCGTTTTTTTTAAACGATTTTTAATTCTAAAAAAATGATTTTAAACCACATAAAATTAGTCATCCGCCAATTAAAAATTTAAAAATTCAAAAATTATTTTTCAATTTCTAAAAATAATAAATTTAATATTCAATTTTATCAAAACTTTAATAAAGTTTGCAAATAGTTTTTAAAAATTTATAAATTAATTAAGAGCCGAAGCATTTTGATCAAACCGATTGCAATATACTTTGCTTTTAACATTAATTAAGTAAATTAGACCTTTATTATTATTATTATTAACGGTAAAATGATTAATATATAAGTTAAACGTATATACGTTTAAAAAAAACATGTAACAAGATTCTTAACTATATAGATTCACTCCACTTTATCATGAAGATTTTGAAATTCAACTTTGTTACGATATAATGGGTTATACCATATCTTATCAATACCACATGCTCAAAATTTATAACTCATTTCATATGACGTTTTTTTAATTAATGAATTTAATTAAAAGGACAAAAGAGACATAATTACTTCGGAAATAAATCTCAGCCTCTAATTTGTATATACTACTGAGAATATTCTAGAATGTTAATATCTCTACCATTCGGAGTCGTCTAATGAGGCTGAGGAATTGCCCGGACGACCAAAAGTAGTTGGAATCCAAGTAAAAAAATTTCAATTTTTTTTATAGAGATGGTGTTTGAATCGTGTTTTTGATGGTGGAAATGGATTCAATACCATAAAAAACGTCTAGGACACCTAAAATTTTGAAGTTTAACAATTATAACTTGAATTTACAAAAATCCTTGCGGGATTTTCTCTAAATATGATCAGAATTTCCATAACTTTCCGGGAACTCCTCCCCTTCGTTACGCGCTACCATTCACTTAATAATTATTGATAATTAAATTAAAATTTTGAAAACCTTGTTTCAAAATAAACATTCCTATAAACATAATTATTTCAATTTTTTTCTCAGGTAGTAAATAAATTTATTTCAACTTTTCCTTTTTAAATTTATAAATTTTTTAATTATATATAAAATTTAATTAAAAAATATATAAAATTTATTTTATTTTAAACATTTAATAAATAATTATACAAGTAAATGTCTCTATATAAGAATATGTCTTCGAGATAATTGTGTTAATAACGTAATCAAATTGTTTTTGTCAAATTAATGAAAATGATTTTTATTTTATTATCATTGCGAACACTTTATTTTATTTTTATTAAAAAAATTGAAACATCACGTTCATGTAGGTATTTTGACTGAAACATGCCTTTATAATCTTTTTTTTTTTTTACAACATGGTGAATCGGTAACTGCCTGGCCTAATCTAAGGGAGACCCAGGATCAAACCTCAACGCCGCCACTATAACACCAAGAGCATAACCAACCACCTGCAAGTCGGGTATACTAAGTCTCTATGATTTTAGCAAGAGCAGACTCACGGGAAAGGGGAATCTGCCCCTCTAGCCGCCACCACAGCAGGTCAATGTACTCAATGAGATTTGAACTTCGGTCAACCTAGGCATAGCCCATGTGACTTACCGTCAAACCACACATCACTGTACGAAACATGCCTTTATAATCTTATCCTACAAGTTTTTCATTTGGTTAGGACATTTTCACAATAGATTTTCATTAAGACATTTTTACATTAGTGTTTCATTAAGCCATTTTCGTATGACATTTTCATTGAGTTATCTTAATTTAAAATTTTGATTTAGACAAATGTAAAATTTCTTTCTAATTTATTTCCTCTGGATTATTATATTTTTGTTGATGGTGTTGGATCTGCCAACATTCAAGAGATCTCCTTGATACGAGATCCCAATTAGACCTCACATCGTTTGGTGTAGGAGTCACATTCGATATGATGGCTTAGTTACCAAATACTTAGAGATTTGCCTCAGCTAGAGAGTGTTGCAGTGGTACCTTCAAAAAGCAAGGTGAGTGTGCAACGTAACTATGTTTAGGTTCTCTTACTGCAAAAAGGAAGGGAAAAGTGAGCCTCTAAGTGAGAGGTAATAGTACCACCCAGGAAGAGACACACATGAACCACGAAGACCTGTCCAACATCCAACGGAATAGTCCACAGCGGATGCAACAGTCGTTAAAACCAAAGAATAGGGAAAGATTCGTCTACCATCCAGCGGAATAGTCCACAACGATGAGACAATAGTGACAACCATTACAACACAATCCCAACAAGATAAGAACTAAAACAACCAAAATAGTTCAACTTTCTTAGTACATGTGAAACAAACATGAAATATAAATGTTCACAAAAAAGTCTTACAAACATTCATAAGTCAAGCATGGAAAGGTGTTGGCTTGAGAAGGCTTCTGTATTAAGAAAAAGTTCAAATACACATATTTACATCATACATCACTAACCCTAGTAGTGGGACATTGGAGCCACTCCTTGCTTCTCAAAGAACTGACTGAAACTCTCTATACTTTGCGAGAGGAGCCAAGGTGAAAAGTCTTTTGCTCATACAATGAGAGGGTATATATAACCAAGGGGTGATGCTTGACCCTTGTGACTCTTTGACTACCCTCATGACTGTTCAACTTCCTATGACTTTTCAACTAGCATGACTCTTCATATTCATGTGTGTCCATTGGAATTCCACTTTACATTACAATATACATGGCTCATAATAGTCATGTGGCCTTTTCTAACTCATGACACGACTTGACATGACACTGCTGACATGGACTAGCTTGCTGATATGGCAATGTCAAGCCATTGTTGCTACTGAGTAATAGATGTGTTCTTGGATGTGATTTCTCTTCTCCTCTGCATAGCTTGATAGTGCGAGGTCTTCAATTATCTTCGGTCTTGAGAGGTGGTTGCATGCATGTGTTCCCTTTGCTTGTCCTTGATACAGTTCCTTGTTTGTGTTAGGTGCAAGTGAGTCTTATAGCATGTTTTCTCCTTCTTCTCCTTCCTCATCATCTCACCATGATCTAATAGTGTACCTATTCCTACAATTCACTCATGACGGGACGACATCAAATGAAAAAATTGCCTACTCTAAGATGATGCATTCTTATTCATGGACTGGGCCCAGGACACGTGACAAGATGGGAAAGAGGGCCTAGTAACTACACGTTACATAGTTCCAGGTGACAGGGAGGGAGGATGGTCACTGAGACTGTGCAGAGCGTAGCTCAGACTTGGCTGAGGAACTCCTAAGCATAGTCCTCTCTACTGGGAAAAATTGCGCAGAAGCCACTGGGAGACAAGATTGTGCAGTTGAGACAATGTGTGGTTGATGCAAGATGGGATCTTGGGAGGCAGGTCTGCACAGTTTTCAGAGGCAAGACAGGACTGGGCAGCAGAGGGGCCTAGGAGGATAGGTCTGCACAGTTCTTGAGATCAATGAGTCCAGGTTTAGAGAGGACACTGGGGAGACACTTCTGTACATTTTTGGGAGGTAAGGTAGGCTTGGTCCTCTCCGTATTATGGGGTTCTAGTAGGCAGGGAAGAAGCTTGATGATTGATCTTGTGAAATGTACAATTCAGGTCAGGTTGGGAGAAGTTACTGTGCAATTATGGCGATGAAGGCAGGCTGCTCAAATATGGAATTGCGCAGTGCAACTTTCTTGGGGAACAATGATTGTGCACTGCATAGCTCCAGGAAGCAAGGTTACATCACTGAGGGCTGAGACTGCGCAGTTCAGTTGGGGTTCGGTGAAAGTGAGTTTCCCAATTGGAAGGATTTTCGGAGAAATGGGTAAGTGCATGAGGAAAGTGAGCTTGTGAGGAACCTGAACTTGTGATCACACACTCAACATACTTCAATGACATGACAACATAGATCACTAGAACAACAAGACAAAGAATTACCCTTTGTGAGGTTGTCCTAGATGAAAAGTGACAAGTGCGACACTTAGGATGGACGTAGGATGACCATGAAGACACTTGTGCAACAATGCTCAAAATGTTGTGTATAAGTGCTACAGATGTTTATGTAGCTAGGAAAACTCGAATACAAATAGATCAACCTTTGAAATCACTAGAAAAGGACCGCAAGCATGGCAAAACAATTAAACATGCCAAAAGACAACCGTTGATCAAACAAGCAAAAGGGTTGAAAAGACTCTTAGAAAGCTCATGAAATGAGCTCAAGTGTTTGCAACCATAAAGGAAAATACCAATGAAGGCTCTAAAACTTAAGCACAAGGTAGAATTTTGGAGAGTGTTGCAGCCACTACAACACTTGGCGACACACTGGTTGAATACCAACTTCTCTGTCTTGGTTCATTTTTTAAGCGTAGGGCCTTAGTCCTTCAGGGAGTAATGATTCACCATGAAGATTACTTTAGCTTCCCGACTTACCCCATAGGTAGACATGGTTCCCCTTGTACCTTCCCAGTTGAACACAACATAAGATTCAACCATATCACAGTGTTTCGAATTGGGAATGATAGTTTAGCTCGCGAGCTTAAGATTTTCAGAGTATAGTTTTTCATCTTTGGTGTTTCTTTGCTACCAGTAGTCTTGGACAGTACCTCGGTGAGGCACACAGCAACACAAGCATTTATTCATTGCCAGCGAGCCTGGACAAGTACCCCAGTGGAGTTGACTGCTTCACCTCTCTGCACAGGAAGCCTTTCTCTTCTTTTGCCTTTATTTATTTATTTAAAGAGAATTGTCCATAGACACTTATGTATTTTAGGGTGGAAGAGGGATCTCAACTTATTGAGAGCAGGATAGGTTGTTCCTTTAGAGAAGCATATAAAGACCTATGATTTAGGTTTTCTCATTTAGATTTTTCCCTTCTCCATTTCTACTAGTTGGATAAGATTGAAAACACCAAAGAAGAACTGAGTATAGGCATGAGGTTGCCAAACTAGACACAAGTTCATGGTTGGGACAAAATGCTCCTTACACACATATCGTATTTTCTGACAAAACTTCATTGACCAAAAGTTACAACCAATACAAAGAAGGCAGACATAGGACTGGCCAGGGGCTGCAATGTCACAAGACTCTTTTAACTTCAGCCACACACACACTTGGAATCCACAACTCAGTAAGGCACAACACTTATTTACATAAGCAAAAAATAAAAACATAAAGAAAACATAACAAAAAACAACAAAAGACTATGTACGTGCGGGGTGCAACCCCAGGTATTCATTGGAAGTAATATTTTAAGTCTTGGCCATTGACAGGGAGAGTGTCAATTTTCCTGTCAAATGATTGAATACAATACATGTGTTGGTCAAGCTTTTCATGGACTGTGTATGGACCAATCCATAGGGATTGGAACATAGTGTGCTTGCCTTTGTCCTCAAGGGCTTTGTCCCACTTCAAGACTAAGTCACCCACCACTAAAGCTAGTCTTCCTTGCAAACTTTATGTCAAACCATCTCTTGATACCATTCTGATGGAGATTTTTTTTCTTTCTTTTTCTTTCAGCCTTTCTTCCTGTAACTTGTGCAAAGTGTTGAGTCTTGAAAATGTCATTCATTTCCATTACACTTTCACTATTATGTCCATTATATCACCTCCATTTCACTACTATGTCACCACATTCATCCCACTCTCATTATCATTGGGCCACGTTTATGTTTTTCCAATATTTATTAATTCTAAACCTTTTAAGTGAATTTCTGATTAAAAATTAGAAAATAATGTGCATATGCTTATACCTAACAAATGGGTTGAGATTGTTGACATGTGTAGGTTGAAAGGAGGCTTCTAGAAGACCCTTATGTGGCACTCTAACGCCAAATTCGAATTTGAGTGGAAAGAATCATGGGATCATGAGGATATGTGTCACATCTCCTAATTATATTGTAACTCTAAGAAGACGTGTCTTATTAGTTCCTATTTTGATTAGGACTCTAGAGGTAGAGGGAGAGATTCATGGACTCTCATTAATGAGATGGCTTCTCATCTTTTTGTATAAATAGGAGATCTCTCTCCTTCATTTGTTAGTCTTTTAGCTTGTGAGTTCTTAAGTCTTAGTTTGTTAATTCTTAAGCTTGTTAGCTTGTGAGATGGCTTTTGAAAGCTTTGGAGAGCTTTGTTGTACTTTGTAATTTTGAAGAATTTGAATAAAGCTTTGATTTTCTCAACATGGAAGGAGATGTGAAGTAGATGTCATGGAGCATATTAGAATGTAAGGTAGAGTAGATTTCATTTTGTAATTTTTCTTTGATTTGATTATGTCATTTGATTGCTTTCAAGTTTGATAGATTAGATTTTCCATTCATGCAATTTTAATTCATGTAAGTGTGTTCAACCGGTTGATTGTAGATTAGTTTTTATTTACATGTTTTTGCATCAAATAGTGACATGAGATTTACCTCTCTGCTGACTTTGTTTTTTTTAGCTTTTCAATTTCAGTCATGCTTTGATTTCTGTCTTATTCATTTGCTTTGTTAGTTAGTTTAGATATCAGATTGCTCAAGTTATTGATGATTACCTCCGAAAGCCATAGCGAGACTAACTGGCGAGGGGTCAGACTATGAATTGATGTGATTTGATTTTAAGTTTACTTTTCTGCAATTAGATATCAGATTGCTCAAGTTGTTGATGATTACCTCCGAAATCCATAGCAAGACTAACTGGTGAGGGGTCAGACTATGAATTGATGTGATTTGATTTTAAGTTTACTTTTTTGCAATTAGATATCAGATTTCTCAAGTTGTTGATGATTATCTCCGAAAGCCATAGCGAGACTAACTGGCGAGGGATCAGACTATGAATTTATGTGATTTGATTTTAGTTTTACTTTTCTGCAATTAGATATCGATTTCTCATATCATTGACGGTTACCTCCGAAAGCCATAGCGGGACTACTGGCGAAGGATCGAATTATGAATGTGTAATTTGATTTTAGTTTTACTTTCCTTGCAATTTTTGATTTCTTTGAGTGTAATAGCTTAACTTTTATTTCTTTATTTAGGCAAGCAGCAGAGACAGTGATTTCATGATCAGTATTTCATCTTTTGTTTGATTAAAGTAGCTGCATACTTACACTTTTGTTTAAGTACTAATTCCATCAAATACATGTTTTGAGATCTTTTGAAGTGTTAAGTTTTGGAAGTTACCATTAGGGACATAGACCTTATCTTGAAAACTACATCCATACTTGACCTTTAAAAGTATTCTTAAGACCTTAGAATAGGATTTCCATTTGCATTAGACACTTTAGGAGATCAACAAAAACAAAACCCCAAAACAAAATAAAATCTATAAAACAACGAAGTAAGAAAAAGGTTAACTAAGCACATATGGTGCACCACACTTCATTAGTTTACGATACCCGGATTGATAATTTATGTAAAGCAATTTAAGACATTAAATTGACTAGACATTTTGGCGCTGTTGCCGAGGAAGTGTAATTAGGAAACCTTATTTCTTACATCTTAAAAAAAAATTAATAATTCTTGAGTATGCTCTCCTTCTGCACTTTGTGTGATCTGGAGGATCAGAAAAAGGATTGTTATGTAAATTTTTTTTTAATAATTCTTGAGTATGCTCTCCTCCTGCACTTTGTGTGATCTGGAGGATAAAAGAAAAAGAAAAAAGAGGAGACAAAATAAACTTCATCATTTCAATTGATTCAATAAAAAAAAAATGAAACCCAACTACTTTGATAGGTTCAACTGTCCAAGATTGACTGGTTATGATTTGTAGTGGTCCTCAAAACATTATATCCTGTTTTAATAAGGTTTTGCAACTTAGCTGCGGAATGTGGCCTGATTCCGCAGCTAGTTGAGAATTCCGCAGCTGATTTCAAGGTTTAGCAAGTTACAGACGTCCAATGAAGAAACTGACCACATGGGCATCTCCAGAATTGTCCCGACATGGATCCTATCCTACTCACCCAACTCAGATCAATAAAAAACTAGCCTAAGACCTCAGTCAAAGTCCTGTTTTTAGCATGTTTTTCTTGAAGACTTTGCTACCTGAAATTGAAAACCATTAATCATTTTTATAAAATTTCACAATTTCAGAAAAAAAGGAAAAAAGAAAAAGAAAAACAATCAATGGCTATCTTGAATCCTAGCTTTCACTGTGGCTTCAACAAGAAAATATGCATCCCTGTTCAAGTTTTGACCTTAAAACGAACCTGCAAAAACATTAAAAATAAAAAAAATAAAAAAATAATAAAAATAATAAAATCTGCAAAAGCCTCCTCTAGTTGTTTGCCTGACTCTTGTAATCAGCAGTGAAAATCCTTCATACAGCCAGAACATCCCAACTGAGAACATACCTATGTGGAGATGCCTACTAACATTTATGAGAAAGTCACGACCTTTATGGAGTGCCATCTCTACTAGATTGTCCATACTTTTTGAAAAAGCGTGGCTTATCTGTTAGTGCTAAAATTGGGTTGGGTTTCTCTGCTGCACTGCTTGTTATAACGCTGCTCTCAGTATTGTATTGATACTTTATATGGAGGCACGGAAATGACTATGACTTTGGTCTTGGCCTGCCACATGATCTTATCTCAAAGACCAATAAAAATGTTTTTTTTTTTTTACTCCTTAGATCAGAACTTGAAGTCTTTTCCAACCTCACATGGATTTGCATCAAATTTGAATCCACTGTTTCTTTAGCAAGCGTTTGAAACAAACTTCTGAGCTGCTCCAGCTAGAATAGATCTTAGCACTTGCTTAATATGATAGGAAACAATTTTAACAGCGTCCTCTCCCTGAAACTGACTAATTCATTTGTTGTTGATTGCATCTGAAAACAAATTTTTCCTGAAATCGATTTTACAGGCTGAATGCAACAACTCAGGAAAAACGTAAACAGAGAAAAACGTCAAACTTTGAGAGCACGATTTGGCCAAACGGAGACGAATCTAAAAAAAATAAAACATGATTTTTTTCGCCAGTAGGGTCAATTAGATAACCCAAAAACCGTTTCAAGAAATTTGTGGCAGTTTAAGAGAATTTCTCGGTTCTTTGGAGCGCATTTTTGCTTGCCGCGTGAAAAAATGGAATTTTCAATTAAACGAACAGGCTGTGATTTAATTCGGCATGCCTGAGAAAGGGGAATTCTAATTTGATTATGTGCTGGCACTTACTCTACCACGTCTTCTGCCCTTAATGCCACCCGTTTGTAACTCATTAACACCTGTTAACAAGCAATCTCAATTGAATACGACTCTGTTTAACTCCATTACGTGAACCAGTTGTATACGGCTCTTCACAGCCGATTAATAAGACGTGGCAAATTATTCAACATGGCAATGTATTCAAAGTCACTGTTAAGGATCCCAAGGTGGATGTCGTGGTCTATCTAATCCGTGGATAGTTTTTTTTCAGACAGTTGCATGCTGCATATGTTAACGCTGTGTCAAATCCTTTCCATGTACCAGGAAAGAGAATCACCTCACAAGTGGACACTGCATATGTGGACGCTACATATGTGCTTTTGCTGAAAGAGTCAGTACGATAGTGAGATCGTTTGGGACATCAACAACAATATAGGCTTCCCTATCCATCCTATTTGAGCTTCTCTCAAGTTCAGATGATTGGTTAAGGCATTTCAGCTTCATTGAATTTTAGCCTCTGTCGTGCCTTCACAATATTTTTCCTTGTTTGCACTCTGAGTGCATGCATATTCTTCATAGTAAGACTGTCATCTACCCTAAATTCACCACACGGATAGGTTTCTATTGACGATTTTGAAATGTGAGCATCTTGAAACTAAAATATGTTTGAGATTTGTGGAGGTTAAATTTGATCATTGGTCATGGGATAAGAAGACTTCATCACCTTGACTTTCTTTTCGCTGATGGTATAAACTATAAATGTCACATGCAAACAGTCTAAATCTGTGTTCAATGGATTTGTATTATATGAATATCAAAAGGCATGCGATGATATAAAATCTGTCAGCACAGTTAAAATAAAAAATAAAAAAAATCTGTGATTCATATACGCACTCTCAATTCACATCTGATGTCATGAAACCACTTCAGATTGAACAATTAATGTAGTAAATCTTTCTGGTAGAGAATTACAGAGAGTTGCAAATGCATACATGGATTCAAAACAACGTAATGTTGCAGCATGAAGCTGCACAAATAGTCCAGTCCTTGCTCAGGCCAGACAGTGATGTTATTATCAAGCACGACCTTGGTATCCTTGATTATTTATCAGAACTTATCTGCTGTTTGTATGGGAAGCCCGGGGCTTGTTGTGTAGTAACATTGGCATTTTCAGTTAGAGAAGGGATCAATATCATTTTGGTTGGTTTTGTTTCAACTGAAAATCTCCGTTTTAAAGATGAATCACTCACTTTTAAGGTTGCAGAAACTCCACAAGAAAGTGCGGAAGAGATAAAAAGCTATGCACGACTCAAGTATCCAAAATATGTGTAAAACTGATGGTTGACTGTTTCAGCCACTTTCCGCAGCTGATTCAACTTTCCGTAGCTGGTTCAACTTTCCGCAGCTATTTTTGTTAAACTCTAGGTTGCAGGTGTCATCAAGCAAAACAAGCCACATGGGTAGCTGGGAAAATGTCAGTATATGGATGGTGTCCTATTCATTTGATCCAATTCGATGAAAAAGACCCCGATCAAAGGGAAGTCAAGTTGTGTGTTATCACTAAGTCGCCACACTGAGTCGCCACAGTAAGTCGCTGCATGTCAAGAAAAAAATAATTTTGAATCATTGAAATGAATAAGTTATTTGCTCACTTTTCTGAAGGTATTGATTAATTTTGGACTGATGATGAAAGATGAATGGCTAAATTTTTATTCAATATTTTTAGCTATAGAAACCGTGCACATTCCGCAACTAAAGTCCAATTCCGTAGCCAAAAAAACCTCATTGTTCAAATCAGCCTATCTTTCTCATACAAAATCAGATTTTGATGATTTAAGTACTGTTGGAAATATCTCAACAAGATCTACACAATGAGAAATCCATCACTAGAGTTTGAAATGGCAAATAATGAAATAAATTGCTGAAAAGAAGCAACATTCAATTTGGGGCACCAATTCCAAAGTAGGTATAAATTCTTTTGATTTTTCTTTTGAAGACTTGTTTCATTAATACAAATTCTTAGTTTTGTGTGTAAATATCATAACTAGATAGATTGATCACCTCTCTCATTTGATAATCTTACATTCCATTGCAGAAGAAGTATTAGTTTTTTTTGCAGGTTCCAGGAGGAAGGACAAATGACTACAAGAGAATGGTGTCTCTCTAAGAGACCAATTTGTTTCATAAAAGGATGATAAAAAACAAAGAGAAAATATGCTGATGTAAAATCAGATCCAAACACTTGAAAAACCTTCAGATACTATTGTCTCCATCACATTCATACTTCATAATAAACCATTCACCTCATTTCACTCCATATTTTTCATTTACATTCACATACACTTTCCATCTATTTTTGTCCATTCATAACCCACAAATAAAAGCAAGAGGCTCATTCACATGCTTATTGCCCATTGCCATTTCTGTTCTCCATTGCCATCTTCCATTTCCTGTCATTTTCATTCCGCAAATAAGCCCTGCTTCAATGCAAATTATTGAGTCCATAGTCCTTTGAGTCTAAGTTCTTTGTAAAAACACCTTGAGGCTTGCATGTCTTAATGGCAAGTCCTCATGCTGACAAACAATGGGAATACATTGATATCCCTTGTTTGTCAGATCTTCTAGGTGACTCGACATCGGCAAAATCATTCGTACCTAGCAAGATGTGTTTGGGCATCTTGACTCTCATTGTCATCAATGATGAGAGTTCTCGTGTTGACTAGTGGCATCCATTAATGGCCACTAAGTCAACAATTTCCTACTATGTTCGACATCAGAACATCTTTTCACATAGTAGGAATTGTGCCAATGAGTTTTGAAGACATGAAGACTATTATTTTCAGCATTTTGGAGCAGATTCAGCAAGTTTTAGTAGAAGCAATAAAAAGTCATCTTAACTCTTTATCCATGACTCCTCTTGTTCAACCACTTGAAGAAGAATATGATCAGAATTTTGCAGCCACCACACATACAACTCATCCATTCCAAAGGGTAAGTTAAGGTACGTCATTTTCTAACTTTTGACCATATAATTCCATAAAAAGCTAGAATGATAATTGTTGGAAAAACATTTCTCTTCCTCATTTCATAAAATTGCCAATACCATCAGTTGGGGGGGGGGGGAATACATTCATATTCATATCTTGTCATGTCCATACCATACTCAAGAGCCCACATACTTCCAACATATATTAACTATTACATTGTTATTATGAGCATACAATGGCTTTTGAAAAAGTGCCTAAAGGATAAATTGGATACAAACAAAATCATGGTTGTCACACAAGAACCAACCATCATGCAATCCAATAAAGATATACTTTGCAACAATAATCAAAATATCATTATGCAAAGTTCAAAGATCAAAATAAAATGCAACAACAACAACAACAAAAATTGGTTGTAACACAAGAACCAACCATGTTGTAATTCAAGTAAAACACTTTGCAGAAATATGAAGTTATCAAATGATATCATGCAAAGTTAAGCCAAAGCTCGAGAATCAAAAGAGTTAATGTAATATATATTGCATGAGGAAATGCAATAGCTTCAGTTGGGGGGTATGTCGAGTCTTGAAAATGTCATTCATTTCCATTACACTTTCACTATTATGTCCATTATATCACCTCCATTTCACTACTATGTCACCACATTCATCCCACTCTCATTATCATTGGGCCACATTTACGCTTTTCCAATCTTTATTAATTCTAAACCTTTTAAGTGAATTTGTGGTTAAAAATTAGAAAATAATGTGCATATGCTTATACCTAACAAATGGGTTGAGATTGTTGACATGTGTAGGTTGAAAGGAGGCTTCTAGAAGACCCTTATGTGGCATTCTAAGGACAAATTCGAATTTGGCTGGAAAGAATCATGGGATCATGAGGATATGTGTCACATCTCCTAATTATATTGTAACTCTAAGAAGACATGTCTTATCAATTCCTATTTTGATTAGGACTCTAGAGGTAGAGGGAGAGATTCATGGACTCTCATTAATGAGATGGCTTCTCATCTTTTTGTATAAATAGGAGATCTCTCTCCTTCATTTGTTAGTTTTTTAGCTTGTGAGTTTTTAAGTCTTAGTTTGTTATTTCTTAAGCTTGTTAGCTTGTGAGATGGCTTTTGAAAGCTTTGGAGAGCTTTGTTGTACTTTGTAATTTTTAGGAATTTGAATAAATTTTTGATGTTCTCAACATGGAAGGAGATGTGAAGTAGATGTCATGGAGCATATTAGAATGTAAGGTAGAGTAGATTTCATTTTGTAATTTTTCTTTGATTTGATTATGTCATTTGATTGCTTTCAAGTTTGATAGATTAGATTTTCCATTCATGCAATTTTAATTCATGTAAGTGTGTTCAACCGGTTGATTGTAGATTAGTTTTTCTTTACATGTTTTTGCATCAAATAGTGACATGAGATTTACCTCTCTGCTGACTTTGTTTTTTTTAGCTTTTCAATTTCAGTCATTCTTTGATTTCAGTCTTATTCATTTGCTTTGTTAATTAGTTTAGATATCATATTGCTCAAGTTATTGATGATTACCTCCGAAAGCCATAGCGAGACTAACTGGCGAGGGGTCAGACTATGAATTGATGTGATTTTATTTTAAGTTTACTTTTCTGCAATTAGATATCAGATTTCTCAAGTTGTTGATGATTACCTCTGAAAGCCATAGCGAGACTAACTGGAGAGGGGTCAGACTATGAATTGATGTGATTTTATTTTAAGTTTACTTTTCTACAATTAGATATCAGATTTCTCAAGTTGTTGATGATTACCTCCGAAAGCCATAGCGAGACTAATTGGCGAGGAATCAGACTATGAGTTGATGTGATTTTTTAGTTTTACTTTTCTGCAATTAGATATCAGATTGCTCATATCATTGATGGTTACCTCTGAAAGCCATAGCGGGACTACTGGTGAGGGATCGAATTATGAATGTGTAATTTGATTTTAGTTTTACTTTCCTTGCAATTTTTGATTTCTTTGAGTGCAATATCTTAACTTTTATTTCCGTATATAGACAAGCAGCAGAGATAGTGATTTCATGATTAGTATTTCATCTTTTGTTTGATTGAAGTAGCTGCATACTTACACTTTTGTTTAAGTACTAATTCCACCAATAACATGTTTTGAGATCTTTTGAAGTGCTAAGTTTTGGAAGTTACCATTAGGGACATAGACCTTGTCTTGAAATCTACATCCATACTTGACCTTTAAAAGTATTATTAAGACCTTAGAATAGGATTTCCATTTGCATTAGACACTTTAGGAGATCAACAAAAATAAAACCCCAAAACAAAATAAAATCTATAAAACAACGAAGTAAGAAAAATGTTAACTAAGCACATATGGTGCACCACACTTCATCAGTTTACGAAACCCGTATTAATAATTTATTTAGAGCAATTTAAGACGTTAAATTGACTAGACACAAAGTGTCCATCCTATGTTAAACTAAGAGACAAAGCTTCCCCTGGGATTCTTGGGACAATTGGAGAGCAAGCAAGTATATGTTCGGTGGGAGGATGATTTCCTTTCTATACACTAGGAAGTAAGGGGAAGTATTCAAAGAAGGCTTAGGTGTGATGCGGTCAGCCCATAAAGCATTCACCAAAGAGGAGTGCCAATTTCGCTGTTAAGAGAATATGGTATTTCTGATGATGTGAATGAGGTTCTTATTTGTGGATTTGGCAAGACCATTCCCCTGTGGATAATAGTTAGTAGAATGTTTCAAGACAATACCATTTTCCAATACAAAGCAGGGAAAATTTTAAGAACCCCTCTAAATTTATATGTATAATAAATGGGTGAATCCCCATGATACATAGGAAAAATGGAAGGCAATTTTACCAATAATATAATATGTATATATAATTTTTTTGGTGAATCTCTCACCAGATTATATTATCTTGTAAAATCATGACAATTCTTTCATTGAATTATAAAATCTTGATCTTGCGGAATCTTTCACTGAATAATAAAACTTTGTAAAGTCTTGGTGAATCTTTTACTATGTTATAAAACATTGTGAAGTCTTGGAGAATTTTTCGATAAAGTATAGAAACATATATGACAAAAGCCACATGGTGGCAATGTCGTTGTTTTTTTACTTTTATTTTTGCACATTGCCACCACATGGCACTTGTTTATAAAATTTTGAATTTATAAAAATTTTATTGACCATAATTTTGTTTGTTTTTTTTTTGATATCTAGCTGAATTGGCAATGACAGTGGTATCATACTTGCGTTACACGGGGTCGAATTCGACCGACTGCCACTATAATAGCTAGGAGGAATTTCCTACCCCGCAAGGAACGACCCCTCATGTAAGACGAGACTTGAACCCGTGACCTACACAATGGCATGAACAACTTAGCAGACTGTTCGCTGACCACGAGACCAAACCCCTACGAGCTTATTGACCATAATTTTGAAATAATAATTGTTATTATAATTTTTTAAGTTTTAAAAATTCACACTATTTATTCAAAACTAAAAATAGGAGGAAAGCTTTGATTCTATTGATTACGAATGTGAAAAAAAAATAAAAATAAAAATTTCGTGTTTCATGTAATATAATGTAATATAATTTAGCACAACCACATAATAACGTTACATTTTCCTAATGTAATATTAGTAGAGACACCTTTACTCAAATTAGAAAATATTTCTCCTCAGAGGAGAAGACAAGTACTGTCCCTCCTGCTGGCATGCCACTTTGTCTTTGCACCTCTAAAATAAACAAGCTCAGTTTTATAGTTTATCCTGTATTCAAATCAGACAAATTTATCTTCTCAAAGAAGAAAAGTTCCATCCATCTTGTTATCAAGACATTTTATATTTGACACTCTAAGATAAACAAACTCTGTTTCGAGGTTTAATCCTTAGCAGAAAGAAATTGATCTAAATGCATAAAATATTAATAAAAGA
The DNA here is from genome assembly GCA_031772625.1 of Pinus tabuliformis. Taxonomy (NCBI): domain Eukaryota; kingdom Viridiplantae; phylum Streptophyta; class Pinopsida; order Pinales; family Pinaceae; genus Pinus; species Pinus tabuliformis. The sequence continues at coordinate 612,835,599 of CM062813.1, forward strand.
TGAAACAACATAAATAAATTTTCATGAAGTGAACTGGAACTGTTTCAAATTTCTTGGACATTCCTGGAGTTCTAAGTTAAAGCATCAATTATTTTTTCTTTATAGCTTTTGGTGTAATGAGTTCAACCTTAGTGTTAATATGCCTTGTACTTATAAAGTGAAAATTTTATTCATTAATGTAAATAGGGTAGTGTATGAATTAATACATTAACTATCACACAAGTTTAAGAAAATGTTTCCTATGATCATGGAAGCAACTCAAACTACTTAAAGGAGGACACTAGCCATCAAATGAAAAAAATGTGATCACTTGTAAACATGAATCCTAATCTCGCTCCATATGCTACACTAACATGAATCCTAATCTCGCTCCATATGCTACACTAAACGTGAATCCTAATCTCACTCCATATGTTACACTCACTATAAATAATGCGATGAGAGAAATTCTCCATGGAGAATGATGCAATTCAAGAAAGGAATGCAAATAGATCAATCAATCACCCATTTGGCCAATTTGGAATTTGAAAGGTTGACAACGGGAATTTGAACACCCCATGAAAAGTCAACTCATTAGCATTCAAAGGGTCCCATGAGGAGTTCACAATGCATAGTCATTGCCATAAATTTGCCATCAATGGTCAAAATGGGGAGATTTGTTATTGTTCTTTTGAAGTTGATATGAAAGTGAAGAAATATTACTAGACACTAAACCATATATCAAAAACAAATCCATGATATATTGTCCTTTGGAACATTGAAAATGAAACAAAACTTACAAACTTCGTGGCTGAAATTTGTTGTCCTTTGGAACATTGAAGGTGAACCCTTGGTATGTGTAATTTTTGTACTTTTTCAGTACTCTCAAGATGCCAAAAATTGATAGATTGAGAATGTGATTCAGATACATGAGCACACACACTATCTATAGATATTCTAACGAGTGAAACTCTAGAAGGATTTCCTCCGATTTCCTCAAACAACACCAACACATTTCCCGTAGGTTGTAGCCACGATCAAGGAACATGGTACCTAAAACCATGAAATATTTTGATGTTCAAATAATCAAAAATTCCTCCCACCAAATTTAACCATTATTAAGAGCTCATAGAATCCACCCTTAATGTGACAAATTTGGAAGAGCGCAGTTCATTATTTATAAAATACAACAATTAAAAAATTCTTGCAACAAATTACAGATCACTCACCAGCGCTGAGAAGATTGGCCACAATTTGTCACACATTTGTGAGGTCGGTAAGTTCCTTCATAAGAACATCCATCTGAGTAGACACCTTCTGCAATATATGAAGGCCAGTGCCTTCCAATGCTATGCCCATTTACCCAAGCTTGGCCTTTTCCCATGGTTCTTAAATCCAACCCTAATGGATCTTTGCCATCTAGTGCATCAAACATGGCCTGTACAATAGTTAAATTTAGACTTTGTACAAATAAGCTTCGGTAAAATATTTATCTTACTAAATTTTTTCCATCCAAGTATAACCAAAAATATGTTGCTGATACCAAATCTAGTTCCCACATTTGATGACCATTACCTTATACCATGTTAGAGGTTGTTTCTGAGGAACCACTACTCCTTTCATCCACTCAACAATGTTATTTCCATTGTTGTTGAGATTCATTGATTTACCTTTCAATCCAATCTGCATGCATAAAGTATAAAGAATAAAATAGCCTATATTAGACATGATGAAAGCAAAGATGAGATTATTCTTTGGAGAATTTATGATAGATATTTAGATTCAATACATTAGCTATCTATTATTTAACAATTCTAAGGTTTAGTAAGTCATCCCCAATGCCATTGAAATATTTTTCGTTTGTTTAGATATCAAGAATGTAGGACCTGAATGCTGCAAAATCTCAATGAGAGAACAATAAAACACCTTTCCCTTGTTCATTGTTTTTAAAAGTAGTAACATTCAATCAAATATTGTTGTAACATTTTTCATTTACCTACTATTTCCAAATTATTATGACCCTAAACATTACAACAAAATTTCACCTTTCACGACTGATCTTTGTTGTCTATATAATTCTCCTAAAATGTCATTTCAAAATGTGTAAACATAGAAAACAAACTGGGATTGGTAAGAGAAACAGATACATAAGTTTGGCAATGAAAGATCATAGTACTAGAAACAAAAAACTGAGGAAGGGAATGATATGACGTTGTAAAAAATCATATCCTCATTAAAATAAGATTTTTTTCAAAATTTTAGGTAATTTTTCATTTTGTCTTGAATCATCATATTTTTATCCATGTATTTCTAAAATAACGATATGCTTGTATTTGAGTTCACAAAAATACCATCTAAAATATAACAAAATAACAAAAAAAAAGGAAAGCTTAAAGTTAAAATGACCCTAACCTAATATGACCACCTTTGTGAGGACAAAACTCATGTTCCATCCTTATGTTAGTGTCTGTTAGTCATGTCAGTCACCGGTGATCAAATGTGCTCTTACAAAGCTTTTTTTGCTAGGGTCTTAGGTCAAATTTTTATGTTTCAAATAACTTTTCAATAAAAATTTGGTCACTGGTTAGGGAGGTTTAGTCTTTACTACTCTTTTCAGTCTCATGGTCTTCATCACTCATCATGGTCATTGTCTTCTTCAAGGTATCATATCTTCATTCAAGTGTTTTGGGTCATGAAATGGTTAAATTCCTCATTTTAGGCCATGGTCTAGGGTTTTCACTCCATGTGTCACCATGTTACCATATGTAAAAAGAAAACAAGTCCGTCATGTGAGTCAGTGGGTAATTGGAGTTATAAGCTTAGGGAAAGAAAAATAAAGGTAATGGTAAATGTTTTATTTTAAACAAGACAATGTTGTATACGCTACCTTGTCTCATCATTTCTCAAAGGGACATATGAGGTCATGTCACTACCAAAGAAAAAATCAACTTTCAAGCTACAAAGGACCATCCAAAGTATCAAAAGGGTTTCATTTCAGCATTCGCAAGTTTAAGAATCTCCTTGGCAAGTAAGTAAACATTTGGCACCTCTTATGCATCCTTCAGTTTGAAGAACTCAGTGAAAATCCTTCTCCTAGGGTTTCGTTGTGCTTTTGGTCTCCAAATGATTTTTCTTCATTGCAATGAGAAAAATCCTAGTTTTTATGTTCCATAACCCCCACATATACCTTATATACCACTCCGAACAATTTCCCATACCCATTCCCTTCATTTCCCCTCATTTTCACTAAACCCTAGCTCAATGTTGCGTTTTTGCAAATTTTTAGGCTAGGACCGTGTTTTGGATTTTTTCACACCTTTTTCACACCTTTTTCACACTATTTTAAAGAAATTACACTTCCATACACTCCCTAACATCTATCCCTATCCCCAAAAATTTCCCCAAGAATTTCGACACCCTTAAACCCCTTCATCTCCCTCCATTTGTAAAACAATTCCTTTTCTCTTTAAGGCCATTTGTTGCACATAGGGACATTTTTACTTCAAAATATGTTTCTGACCAAATGGAGAATCATTTTACAAAAGTGAGAGAGTTTTTTGTCAATTATAGGCCAAGGAACAAAAGTATCCTTCCATTTATGCACAAGTGTTATGATTTGATATAAATTCCCAAACTGCACTTGCTACGGGAGAGTTGCTGCACTTCTGGATAGCTTGACTTCAAGACAAAATTTCAGGGATTTGGAGTAGGTGTTGGAAGTTCTTAAGGACTCTATTGTGTATCAGACATCATAATATTTCCAAAAATACCACTTTCAGCCCAAAAATACTCCAGGAAGGTAGTCAAAATTTCTCTTCAAGTTGGCGCTGCACTTTTGTCAGAGACACCCTACGGTTTTGGAGTGACCTTGGGAAACTCAATTGTTCTCCTTGATAGAGTGTCCAAATTACATTCTGGAGGCATCCATATTGTAATAGAATTCAAAATATGTCCAAAGATCTATCAAGTTTGAAATTTGGATCAGTTTAAGACCTCCAAAAATGGGTTGGAAGACAACACATTACGCACAGGAGGCCTTCACTACACACCTGGAGACACCTTGGGCGAATGGCCATATCTCAGCGAAAAATGGGTAATTTTGAGTGAAAAAATACTCGAAAGACATATAAACTCTCCCATATTTCCATAACAGGCTTCAGATATTAATTTGGACTTCATAAAGGCACTCCAAAACAACCTCCAACAGCTCACTGTGCACTTAGAAATTTTTGAGATTTTTGTAAAATTTTTAGTATGTAAGTTTTTGTAATTCCTAGTTTGACTTTGGAAAAAGTAAAAAGGGTGAATTAAATGAATGTGAGGGGTAAAATTAAATTTAAATGGGTAAAATTAGGGGTGAATAGGTGACTTATCCTCCATTTAATGCTTTGGGTAAATATCTTGTGATAGTTAGATAAAAGAGGAAATGGTTGAGTAACCTCCCTAGTGTGTAGCAGTGATCAAATAGGTGCATGTATTTGAATTTATTTGCTGGAAATTCGAGTTCCTAGGGAGGATTTCAACCTTAGAGACTATATGAGGCCTTTTGTAATAATTTTCAAGGGTTGGATTCAGTGGAAATGAGCCTTGAAATCTAGTGTAATTGAGAATTTGGCAGGAACTAATAGACATAGTTTGCAGCTATTGTAGTGGGATACCCGTGGTATGTGTTTTAGTAGTGTTTTTCCTTATGTGATCACAAGTTTGAAGGTATTGTATCTTTAATTTCCATTTCCATGTTTCATGTGCTTCTTTCCTAAGATAATAAACATAATTCATTCACGTAATTCTCTGTTTTGGAGAAGCTTTCACATTATTGTTCATTTTTCTTCTGATATAAACGAATTCATGAGACTTATGCTCATTTTGAAACCCTACCTATATCCCATATACACAATGAAAACCCTAAAGTGCTAAAGTGTGTGCCTACCTTTCCCCATTACATCTCTGTAGATCTAATTCTCAAAGCCTAGACCTAGCTCCCTAGACCCAAGCCACCATCCAACAAACAATCAAAATCAAATCAAACACTGATCTAAACATATCTAGCCTAAAATCCTTTACATTCCAGTCATTTCTTGACTTTGATTTCATAGATAGAGCCCTCTCTGGTTTCGTAGGGCTAGCTACCGAACTGAAAGCTTGGTCTGTGGTTACCTCCATCGATCTCCTCATCAGCCTGGGACATTGTGGAGGATAACACCTTGAAACCACTCAGGGTTATTGGACCCAACACTACTACATTTTCTATCTCAAAATGTGGCCCAATATTATTTAACACAAATAAAGAAACTCTTTGAGTAACTTTAGAGGAAAAGTGTAACAGTAATAAGTATACACCATCCATTTGTTGGTTCCTCTATTAAACAACCAACATGCAAAACCTAACTATGAAACAATTCAACTTTAAGATACAACTTATAGACACAAGTATCTGTCAGTTGTTTGAAATCTACCCAACAAAAAAATAAAAGGCATGGAATATAAGAAAAAAATTAAAAGGTTTTGAAGCCAACATGTAGACTAACAGTTATACTCAAGAGAGAAATTTTGTTTGTTCCAACATTTAACTTGACACCAGATGAAAACCTCACTTTCGTGTCCTCCCTCCTTCCATACTTACTCTCGAAAAGCATCCAAGAAAAATTTAAATCCAATTTGCAGAACCCTGGAAGAAGTATAACTCTAAGTTCTCTATACACTTGATTTATTCTAGGAAAAAGCATCACTATCATAAACTACAATTTCTAGTTATTTGATGGTATGAAACTTGACACAACAACATGTTGAAAAGTGTATAATTATAGCTAAATTTTAATGCTAAATAAGAAAATACCTGCAAGATCACCATTTATGAAGACATGCAATGCATCGCCTGCTGACTGTATAGTAAGGACTGGGAGACCACCATTCTTTATAAAGTGTTCATCTTCATCAACTTCCACACTGCTCAAGACAAGATTTAATTAGTGTCTAGGAATGCATGAAGCCATGAGTGCATGCCTATGAATTAAAAATTTACATTTAAATCAAAGCCTAATGAACTGACCATCATCAGATACCCTTCTTGTCAATTTTATATAGGAAACATGTTGAAAACCACAACATCGATACAGTTGAAATGAGGATAAATAACATATATTTAGACAAGCTATAAAATAGTATAATTACATGGGAAGGCAACAACAAATTTATGAATCTAATGATTTATGTTAGTACTCCTCTCCTCCCAATTATGAGGTCTAAATATTTTTAATTTTGAGTTCAACGCATGGGTCGGTGCAAGTATGATAAATGAGTAGGAGATAATTCAATATAGGAAATGAGAAATATGCAAAATGTTAGATGCATATACCAATCTTAACAAAGAAGGAAGAAACCCATTAATAATAAAAAGTAGCAATCTTAACATACAATTTGAAGGTTCAAATTAAAAAAAGATACAAAATTGAAATCCAAGCATGCTCTTTCACAAGGAAAATCCACTAAAATTTTCAACTATGACCACACTAATTGGCGTTAGTCATGGGAAAAATTCAATAAGAAAACACGATAAGGAAACCATGGTGTCTCACCTTGTTATGTACCACAATCAATTGGTATTATCTCTTGTAACACTTATTTTCTCTAGCAAACCCACTAGAGTGATGCAATTCGCTTCAAAAGAGGTAATATTTTCATCAATAGATTCCCAAGAAAACCCTCCAATACGTTCCATTTTCATTTGTGATGTTTGTACATCAACCTATTACAATGAGAGAATCATCATTTAAGTAGATTCTATAGTAACACGTGCATGTAGATTTGGTAAAAGAGAGGCCAAACACACCTCATTATTGAAGGTAGAAAAGCAGTGCATTGAACTAGAAATCTTAATGCTAGACACCAACAGAAAATGATGAATTAGAAAAAAAACAATTTCTAGAGAATTTATTCCCCACGTTACCCAATATATTAATAATTTAATATAATATCAAGCATGTGGCATGCTACAATATACATACATGCAAGCTAGGCATCAGCGAAACCATAACAATAACAAAATGCATATTTTCAGTTTTATTATCAACCGCCATCTGAGATATCAGATACATGTTCTTTTGTCTACTATCATTTGGACTAGTGGGTAACTTGATTAATTGTTTGGTGCATATAAGCAATGATTGTAAACTAAATTTAGATTCTATACTTACATTTTACTAGTTTATGCTCAAATTAGAATAAATAACTTGCAACAAAAGTGATCAACATCTAGATAAGTTTGTGCATCAACTTTAACAAGTTGCATGAGCCTCAATACTTTGATATAGAGAAAAAAAGGGCTAGAATCACAACTCTAATAACTCAAGGTTATCACCTTTGCAATATTGAAAACCACATTTCTGCAATCATGTAGAATGCTAACATACCACAAAGCTATCTAATAGCGTTGACCATTAAATATGACTCGTCCAACATTATTTGAATCATAATTTACAAGAAATGTAGTGACACAATTTCCAGCTCATATATAATATACATAAGCCTGAATAGGCAATGGGTAAGTTAGTTTTGTCCCACGAAGCATCCTTTAAGAAAGTAGGAGAAACTTTTCTATTTTATGTCTACCAAAGTGTATAGAAGAAAATATTTATTATAGAACTGCAATAATGAGTGTGCTTCATCAGTTATGTTTTAAAGGGGATCACTTTTATATCTATAAATATTCAAAATTTCATGGGCATTTGACATTTGTTACCTTCAAAGGTTTGTACTATAGCCAAACCTGGTGAAATTCCTTTTGTTATTTGAGGTACCCTTCAAACTTATTAATCGAGGCCTTAATTAAACAATTGCCCTATTTCTGCCTAGGCGCTTACGTAATTTGTGGGACTTTATTTAGAATGTTAAGTTTAGCCAGTTAATAACGTAGTTTATTTCCATAAATCAACCATGGTTTTGACTCCTTTCCTTGCTGGGGGATTAAAGTGGAGCACTTAGATATTGCATGTTTTCATGGATGCTTAGTATCTCACTGCAAGAGGTTTGAGATGTAGTGAAATCTGTGCAACTCCTTTTGTCACTAGACACACACGATCCATGGCTTAGTTAGCAAGGCTTAATTTGACAAATTAGGCCATTATGTAAAACTTCACTTTATTCTATAATTGATGTTTTTTCTATGAACAACCCTTTATAAATTGATATGGTATGATATTTTCCCCTACAACTGTGATTATGACACTAAGAAAGGTATGCAAATCCTTTTATTCATTAAAAATGGTAATGATTATTACCTTACTATGATTGTAGATGTGATGCTTACATGAAGCCATTGAAACAACTTACTGTCCATCAGAATCCTAATATTATTACAATTGCATTGAAATGATTTCAGGTTCTATTTGCCACCATAACTTAATCCATGTTTTCACATTGTACTAATGTTATCCTGGTTCATAAAGTTCATGGATTTCTTATGGAATTAACTCTTTAGTTATTACAATAATATTTTATGAAGAATCAAGATGCAGACTCGGAGGTTTGGCAAATTGAACAAGAGGGTAACATTCCCTGAAACACTGGATTTGTCACCTTACATGAGTGGAAAGAGAATTGGTTTGCCTATATAAAGGCCTTATGTTGTTGTTGTGCATGTCGATATGCTAAATGCCTCCTTTTTTAGGCATTAAGTTTGTTATGTAAAGGACCTGCATGGATCATGGTATATAATAGATGACTTCAATGTAAGTACAACTTTTACGATCTGGCACATATCCTAGGAATTCTATAGTTTTGATCCATTGTGTACCTTAACGAAACAAAGTTATCTTTATCTAGAGGACGTATTGTCTAAAAGAGATTATATGCTTCTATACAATAGGTGAGTCTATGCATATTGCTTTATAATATATGCAAGAAGGGATGTGCCTCTTTCTTATGAAATTGAATTCCTACATGGTAATGTTACAAATATTTTATTTCCAAAAAAAATAAAAAAATGACATTTTACTTCTATATTGGTCTAATATTTTCCTTACATTCCACAAAAAAATTGCCATATGATTTGGTGGTTCTAGAATCTTATTTTTTAACTTATTGTTGAATTATTGATGATTGTTTTTCAAATTTGATTTTATTGCATAACACATTATTGGCACAAAATATCCTACCCTTTTTTTTATTACCTTGTAGCAATTTATGAAAGTTGTGTGATTGTAAGGTTCTGATTATTTGTTCCAATTTAAGATCACAACCTTTTTCCCTTATGACAAAGTATCTATTCCATCCCGCTCGGTTGTTGCTGATAGCCCTACCTCAACAATTAAAAAAGTGGGAAAATGTGATTTTAATCATAATACATCTCTTGTTCATAATCAATCTCATTTTACATCTTGTAGGACAGATGGATATATATCCAATCATTTGAAGTGTTGGAACCCCTTAGGAGCAACCTTGGTAATGGACAATAATCTACCATTTAAAAGATTGAAGTTTTGGGAAACCCTACAAGCAATGATGAGCTAGGAAATATGTAGGAGTCAAATTTAACTATAGGATATTTGAGTAGTTGTGACGTGGATATGGTGCACGTAGATGTGACATCTGAAGTATAAGGATTTCTAACTATTAATTCAATTTGTTCAAAAGAGTAATCGACGAAATATGGAGAGTAATCGATGAAAGATGGAGAAAGGAGCCTGAATATAGTTCATTTTTCCCTTTCTCAACTGAAGCCACTAAACACATGCTTGAATAGGAGTTCTTCCTACCCTTATCTTGTGGCAATGAAACAAAGTGTGCTTATGAACAATATAAATGAAAGAGCCATCTCATTCGATCCATTGGCAAGCTTGGTTTTCTTCCCTCACAATAGGTTAGATAATGGAGATTGTAGTTGCTCAACCTCAAAGAATTCATATTTAGATACCCTGAGGACCAGTGATTTGACTGAAAGTGATACAAGAAGGATTTCTACCATTCAGAATTGTGATTTAGATGTAGTTGGCCCAGAAAAGATGTATTGTGGCTATGAAGTAACACAACTCTCAACTGAAAATTCTAATGACAATTTTCATGGTTTTCTTAATGATTATGATATAAATGGAATTATGTATAATTCTTCACAACATTTCCCACCTACTATGAATATATCACCATTTTCTTGTGAAAATGGTGAATATGATCTGAATTCATTTGTTTATGCATGCCTTCCTACAGTTACATATGAAAATCAACATGAAACTATTCTGAACAATAGGGATTCATGTGGTCAGGATAGAAATATTGACAATATTTCTGACATTGATATGATGGAGAAATACAATCATGTGGGGGATGAACCTCATAAACATGTACATTTTTCTTACAGACAAGCATTATGAATGATTCTCATCCTGGCATGCCATGCATTGTTGCTCAGTCATTAGTGGTTGAACCAAGAATACTCAACATGGATAAAGACTTTGTTGATTCCAAATTTAATTTGACATTAGAAATAGATAATGATGTAATGTTTTGTAAAATCAACTAGAGATGCAGAGGGATTTCCTATTGAGGATGGCATGGTGGAGGGACATGCAGATTCTACATCAGAATTATGGTCATTTGCACACCAACACTTAAATGAACACAATGATACATGTCAAAATCGACAGAATGGATGTCGGGAAAATGCACAGGGTGCAATGTTAGAAGTTTTTGCTTCTACTAATGAACTTTCTATTAGTCCACTAGATTCTGCCAAAATTGTCACTACCTACAGTAATGGTAAACCGATTAGTACACAAGAAAAGAAACCTGTAAAACCAAAGACTATATTTACTCCAGGTTTTTTGAATAGACCTTCAAGTTTGTCTCCTATGACTGGTTCTATTTCATCTCAAAATGGTAAAAATCATTCATTTACATCAAGTGGAGAATGTTCCTCACGCAAAGACTCTTATTTGCATGGTGATGGTGCCAAGTTGGTGACTTCAACTTCTGAAGTTTGATATGGAATCTAGAACTCATTTAGATGTTTCTTCACATGAAAATTCTTGTACCCCAGTAGATGGGTCAAAGGTGGTGACTCCTATCTTTACTGAGCTTGCCATGGGTCCTAGAGCTGAGACAATAGCTTATGTTTCATGTGAAGCAACCAAGAGACAAACAAGAAGCACCATAAAAGCAAAGCCCTTATTTTCTCCTGGTTTTCTGGATAGGAGAACCAGGTCACAACATGTAACCCAGTCTAAGGCTCCACAAAAGAATAGTGTAGTGCAAATGGCTTTACAACAATGCATAAAACTGTAGTGGGGGATGGGATATCTGGCGTTGATCAGTTCGATGCATAGGGTTACAAGGCAATATTAGGTCAATTCCCTTGCCAAATAAATAGATAACCTGATAGATTTCCCTGGGATGAAATTCAACTCCTAAAAAAACTTCTCTCAATTTTGCAATACTGTGAGGCAAATTCAAGTGCAAACTGCAGAAAATATATCACATCCAAGATATAACGTACAATATTCATCTATTGGTGTATCATAGTCATAAGAGGTTGCAATGAAAGGCCCTCCTGTTGTACGACAAAAATTTGTTCCTCCATGGTACTACAATAGAAACAAATCAGAATCATACATAATTTAGTCTACAAGAGGGTAAGCGTTTTGTAAAACTTCACCTTATTCTATAATTGAGGTATTTTTCTGTGAACAACCCTTTATAAATTGATATAGTATGGTATTTTCCCCTACAACTATGATTATGACACTGATAAAGGTATGAAAATCCTTTTATTCATTGAAAAATGGTAATTATTATTACCTTACTATAATCGCAAATATGATGCTTATGTGAAGACATTGAAACAACTTACTATTCATCAAGCTCCTAACATTATTACAATTGCATTGAAACGATTTCTGGTTCTATTTGCCACCATAACTTAATCCATTTTTGCACATTGTCTTAATGCTATCCTGGTTCATATAGTTCAAGGATTTTTTTTGGAGTTTACTCTTTAGTTCTTACAAGAATATTTTATGCAGACTTGGAGTTTGGCAAGTTGAATAAGAGGGTAACATTCCCTGAAACACTGTATTTTTCACCTTACATGAGTGGAAAGGGAAATGGTTTTCATATATACAAGCTTTATGTTTTTGTTGTGAATGTTGATATGCTAAATGCCTCCTTTTTTGGGAATTATGTTTTTTATGTAAAGGACTTGCATGGATCATGGTATATAATAGATGACTTCAAAGTAAGTACAACTTTTATGATTAGCCACGGATCCTAGGAATTTCATAGGTTTGATCCATTATGCACCTTAACGCCACAAATTTATCTTTCCTTATTGTAGTTTGAGACTTGAGTCAATACTTATGGAACTATTTTGTTTACATGTTAAGAGAGTTGACCTAGGGATGTATTGTATAAAAGAGATTATATGGTTCTATATAGTAGGTGAGTCTATGCATGTTGTTTTATAATATATGCAAGAAGGGATGTGTCTCTTCCTTCTAAAATTGAATTCCTGCATGGTAATGTTATAAATATTTTATTTGAAGAAAAAATGACATTTTACTTCTATATTGATCTAATATTTTCCTTGCATTCCACAAAAAAATCGGCATATGATTTGGTGGTTATGGAATCTGATTATTCAACCTGATGATTGTTTTTTAACTTTGTTTTTTTTGCATTGCACATTATTGGCATAGATGATCCTACTTTGTTTTCTTTATTACCTTGTAGCAATTTATGGAATTTTTATGATTTTAAGCTTCTAATTATCTATTCATATTTAAGATTACAAATCCCCCCCCGCCTTGTGACAGAGTATATGTTCGACCCCCCTTAGCTGTTGCTAATAGCCCTACCTCAGCAGTTAAAAAAGTGGGAAAATATGATTTTAATCATAGTACATCTCTTGTTCACAATCAATCTAATTTTCCATCGTCTAGGACAAATGAATATCTACTAAATCAATCTGAAGTGGTGGAACCCCTCAGGAGAAGCCTTGTTAATGGACAAGAAGCTACCATTGAAAAGATTGAAGTTTTGGGCAATCTTACAAGCAATGATGAGATAGGAAATATGCATGAGCCAAATTTAACTACAAGATCATTGAGTAGTTGTGACATGGATATGGTTCCTGTAGATGTGGCATCCAAAGTATCAGGATTGTTGACTAGTAATTAAGGTTGTTCAAAAGAGTCATCAACAAAATATGGAGAAAGGAGCATGCACACAGTTCATTTCACCCTTTTCTAAACCCAATCCACTGAACACATGCTTGAATATGAGTTCTTCTTGCCCTTTTTTTGTGGCAATGAAGCGGATCCTGAATATGAACAATATAAATGTCAGAGCCATCTCATTTGATCCATTGGCAAGCTTGGTTTTCTTCCCTCACAATAGGTTTGATAATGGAGATTGTAGTTGCTCAGCCTCAAAGCATTCATATTTACATAACTTGAGACCAGCGATTTGACTGAAAGTGATACAAGCATGATTTATACCATTCAGAACTATGATTTAGATGTAGTTGGTCCATCAAAGATGGATTGTGGCTATGAAGTAACACAACTCTCAGCTGAAAATTCCAGTGACAATTTTCATGGTTTTCTTAACAATTATGTCATAAATAGAAGTATGGATATTTCTTCACAACATATTCCACCTACTATGAATATATCGCCCTTTTATTGTGACAATGGTGAAGATTCTCTAAATTCATATGTTCATGCCTTCCTACCTACAATTACATATGAAAATCAAGATGGAACTATTCTGAATAATAGGGATTCATGTGGTCAGGCTAGAAAGATTGACAATATTTCTGACGTTGATATGATGGAGAAATACAATGATTTTGGGGATGAACCTCATAATCATGTATGTTCTTCTTCCAGGCAAGTGATTATGAATTATTCTCAACCTCACATGCCATGCATTGCTTCTCTGTCATTAACGACAAAACCAAGAATACTCAACAAGGATAAATAATTTGTTGATTCTTGATTTAATTTGACATTAGCAATAGATAATGATGTAATGTTGTGTAAAATGAACTAGAGATGTAGATTGATTTCCTATTGAGGATGACATGGTCGAGGGATATGAAAATTCTACATTATGGTCATTTTCACACCAGCACTGAAAGGAGCACGGTGATACATGTCAAAATCAGCAGAATGGATGTCTGGAAAATGCACAAGGTGCAATGCTAGAAGTTTCTGCTTCTACTAATGAACTTTCTGTTAGTCCACTAGATTCTGCCAAAATTTTCACTACCTACAGTAATGGTAAAACGATTAGTACACAAGAAAATAATTATGTAAAACCAAAGGCTATATTTACTCCAGGTTTTTTGAATAGACCTTCAAGTTTGTCTCCTATGACTGGTTCTATTTCATCTCAAAATGGTAAAAATCATTCATTTACATCAAGTGGAGAATGTTCATCATGCAAAGAATCTTATTTACATGGTGATGGTGACAAGTTGGCGACTTCAACTTCTGAAGTTTGATATGGACTCTAGAACTCATTTAGATGTTTCTTCACATGAAAATTCTTGTATCCCAGTAGATGGGTCAAAGGTGGTGACTCCTTTCTTTACTAAGCTTGTCATGGGTTCCGAAGCCAAGATAATAGCTTCTTTTTCATGTGAAGCATCCAAGAAAGAAATATGAAGCACCATAATAAAATCCCTTATTTTCTCTTGGTTTTCTGGATAGCAAAACTAGGTCACAACATGTAACCCAGTCTAAGGCTCCACAAAAGAATATTGTAGTGAAAATGGCTTTACAACAGTGCATAAAACTATACTGGGGGATGGGATCTCTAGTGTTGGTCATTTTGATGCATATGGTTGCAAGCCAATATTAGGTCAATTACCTTGCCAAATAAATAGATAACTTGATAGATTGCTTGGGGATGAAATTTAACTCCTAAAAAAACTTCTCTCAATTTTGCAATATTGTGAGACAAATTCAAGTGAAAATTGCAGAAAATATATCACATCCAAGATATAATGTACCATATTCATCTATGGGTGCATCATATTCATAAGAGGTTGAAATGAAAGGCCCTCCTTTTGTACATACAAAAAAATTTCCTCCATGGTACTACAATAGAAACAAATTAGAATCATACATAATCTAGTCTATAAGAGGGTAAGAGTTTTGTAAAACTTCACCTTATTATATCATTGAGGTTTTTTTCTATGAGCAACCCTTTATAAATTGGTATAGAATGATATTTTCCCCTATAGTTGTGATTATGACACTGATAAAGGTATGCAAATCATTTTATTCATTGAAAAATGGTAATGATTATTACCTTACTATGATTGCAGATGTGATGCTTACGTGAAGGCATTGAAAAAAATTACTATCCATCAGGCTCCCAATATTTTTATAATTGCACTGAAATGATTTTAGGTTCTATTTGACACCATAACTTAATCCATGTTTGCACATTGTCTTAATGTTATACTGGTTCAGATAGTTCATGGCTTTTTTTATGGAGTTTACTCTTTAGTTCTTACAAGAATATTTGATGCAGACTAGGAGGTTTGGAAAATTGAACAAGAGCGTAACATTCCCTAAAACACTGGATTTGTCACCTTATGTGAGTGGAAAGGGAAATGGTTTGCATATATACAAGTTGTATGTTGTTGTTGTGCACGTCGATATGCTAAATGCCTCCTTTTTGGGGCATTATATTTGCTATGTAAAGGACCTGCATGGATCATGGTATAGAATAGACGACTTCAAAGTAAGTACACTTTTTATGATTAGCCATATATCCTAGGAAATTTATAGTTTTGATCCATTGTTCACCTTAATGCAGCAAAGTTATCTTTTCTTCTTGTAGTTTGAAACTTGAGCCAATACTTATGGAACTTTTTTTTTATAGGTTAAGAGAGTTGATCTAGAGGACGTATTGTTTGAAAGAGCTTATATGGTTCCATACAATAGGTGTGTCTATGCATGTTGTTTTATAATATATGAAAGAAGGGATGTGTCTCTTCCTTTAGAAATGTAATTCTTGCATGGTAATGTTAAAAATATTTTCTTTTCAGAAAAAAAAAATGGCATTTTACTTCTATATTGATCTAATATTTTCCTTTCATTCCACAAAAAATTGGCATATGATTTGGTGGTTCTGGAATCTGATTTTTTAACTTATTGTTAAATTCTTGATGACTATTTTTTAGATTTGATTTTGTTTCATATCACATTATTGGCACAAATGATCCTACTTTTGTTTTCTTTATTACTTTGTAGCAATTTATGAAAGTTGTATGATTTTAAGGTTCTAATTATCTGTTCTGATTTAAGATTACAACTTTTTTCCCTTTGTGATAGAGTATTTGTTTGACCTCCCTCATCTGTTGTTGATAGCTCTACCTTGATAGTTAAAAAAGTGGAAAAACGTGATTTTAATCATAGTACATTCGTGTTCACAATCAATATCAATTTACATATTGTAGGAAAGTGGATATCTATCCAATCCCTTTGAAGTGGTGGAACCCCTCAGGAGCAACCTTGGTAATGGACAAGAAGCTACCATTGAAAAGATTGAAGTTTTTGGCAACCTTACAAGCAGTGATGAGCTAGGAAATATGCATGAGTAAAATTTAGCTACATTATTTTTGAGTATTTGTGACATGGATAAGGTGCCTATAGATGTGATATTCGAAGTATCAATATTTCTAACTAGTAATTCAAATTGTTCAGAAGAGTCATCGATGAAAGCTGGAGAAAGGAGTTTGAATAGAGTTCATTCTACCCTTTCTCAACCCAAGCCACTGAACACATGCTTGAATAGTTTTCCCCACCCTTATCTTGTGGCAATGAAGCAAAGCATGCCTATTAAAAATATAAATGAAAGAGCCATCTCATTCTCCATTAGCAGGTTTGGTTTTCTTCCCTCACAATAGGTTAGATAATGGAGATTGCAGTTGCTCAACCTCAAAGAATTCATATTTAGATACCATGAGGAGTAGTGATTTGACAGAAAGTGATACAAGAAGGATTTATACCATTCAAAATTGTGATTTAGATGTAGTTGGACTAGAAAGATGGATTGTGGCTATGAAGTAACACAACTCACTACTTAAAATTCTAGTGAAAACATTCATGGTTTTCTTAACGATTATTCTATAAATGGAATTGTGGATAGTTCTTCACAATGTATTCCACCTACTATGAATATATCACCATTTTCTTGTGATAATTGTGAAGCTTCTCTGAATTCATTTGTCCATGACTGCCTGCCTATAGTTACATACAAAAATCGACATGAAATTGTTCTGAACTATAGGGATTCATGTGGTCAAGGTGGAAATATTGACAATATTTCTAAAGCTGATATGATGGAGAAAGAAAATTATGTGGGGAATGAACCTCATAAACATGTACATTCTTATTCCAAGTAGGCGATTAGGAATGATTCTCATCCTCGCATGCCATGCATTGTTGCTCAGTCATTAGCGACAGAACCAAGAATACTCAACAAGGATAAAGACTTTGTTGATTCCAAATATAATTTGACATTAGTAATAGATAATGATGTAATTTCGTGTAAAATCAACTCGATATGTAGAGGGATTTCATATTTAGAATGGCATGGTGGAGGGACATGTAGATTGTACATCATAATTATGGTCATTTTCACAACAACACTTAAAGGAACACAATGATATATGTCAAAATGAGCAGAATGGATGTCTGGAAAATGTACAGGGTGCAACATTAGAAGGTTCTGCTTCTACTATTGAACTTTCTGTTAGTCCACTAGATTATACGAAAATTGTCACTACCTACAGTAATGGTAAACAAATCAGTTTACAAGCAAATAAAGTTGTAAAACCAAAGACTATATTTACTCTAGGTTTTTTTAATAGACCTTCAAGTTTGTCTCCTATGACTCATTTTGTTTCATCTCAAAATGGTAAAATCATTCATTTACATCAAGTGGAGAATGTTCCTCATGCCAATACTCTTATTTGCATGGTGATGGTGCCAAAATTAGTTGGATCAAATGTGACTATTATTCAACTGTTCAAAATATCTCAGTAGTAGTCCGCCAAGACATCATTACTAGAATTTTCTTTACCATAACAGTTTGTCTAAAGTGGACCACTAGATACTACATCTCAAGAATTCCCAGGTTTGTCATGAGAGCCCTTAAATTACAAGGAAATGGCTCAATGTGATTACCATTCCACTGCTATACTAAGAAATAAATATCAATAATGGTCTGCCAAACACGTCATTGTTGAAATCCGCCTTACCATAACAATCAATGGAAAGTAGGTCGCCAGATTCTACCTTAACATTTCAGGAATGCCCAACTGGGTCACGAGAGGTCTTACATTGCAAAGAAATGGCTTAATGTGATTACCATTTCACTATCATGTCGACAATATATCAGTAATAGCCTTGTGGCACATTATTACTGAAATCTGCCTTACCATAATAGTCCATGGAAAGTGGATCACAAGATACTTGTCAATTGAGGTCTTACATTGCAAGGAGACAACTCAATGTGATTATAATTTCACTGTTATCATGAGGAAATATATTAGTAATAGCCTCCTAGCACATTATTACTACGATCCACCTTCCTGTTATAGTCCATGGAAAGTGGGTCACTAGATACTACCTTAGCATATTAAGAATGCCCAACTATATCAAAAGAGCTCTTACATTGCTAGATGATGGCTCGTGCATATTCCGAAACATATAAGTCTGTATGATGTCCAATGTCCATCCTTCGCCTTCTTGATGAGATCCGACCACATTTGCAATACTCGATAAAGTGACATAGTTATGTACTCAGACTACAACTAGAAAAAACTATTTATATGCCAATTAAGCACAAGCCCAAGAGTTCAATCAGTAGAATAGGGCATGCCAAGGGAACCCAAAACGGATTTCCACAACAGTGGCTTTTCATGAAGGGAAAAGTAGCAGTTTTTAGATATATTTATGTTAACATCTGGGGTGAATTCAACCATGACATCGATCTCCAAGAATGGTAGAGGGTGAAATAGCCCCTAACCAGCCATTCTTGGAAATCGGGGCTATTGGACGAAAATCCCACTTGAAATGAGGTGAATTTGGGCTGGAAAGAAATTTGTACAGGCAAAAACACATTTTATTGGGTTGTTTTTCATAATATAGGTGATGAAAATATAATATTTATTTATTTTTTAAATAATTTTTTGGCTAACTATAGAAAATGGGTGCAATATAAAAAATTTGCCCCTCCAAAATATAAAACCCCTTAAGTTTCACCTTTGGGCTAAGATTCGCCCCTAAAATTTTCTATGATGGAAAGTAATAAGATTTAACAAAGAAAAGTACGTTGCATTGTCAAAAGCAAGTGACATAGGAACACCGAACCTGTAAATGATATTTCACTGTAGAAAGCCGATGAATTTTTGATCATTCACTTGTTTCAGCGGAACTGCCTCTATCTACCACGTGAAATAATCTGTAGCAGTCAAAATATAGCAGTGTTTCTTCGATGAATGTGGGAAAATTTCCCCAATGATATCCAAGCCCCACTATTGAAATGGTTCTTCAACTGCAACAGGCTGTAGCGAGGTTGCTAACCTCTGATTTCTGTCGGCACACATTTGACAAACCAGACACTTGCGAGGGTAGGCATGAGAATCCTTGAATAATGTAGGCCAGTTGAACCCGTTCTGCGTGACCTTGTGTGCTGTGGTGTTACCCGCGAAGTATCCCCTGGTTGGTTTGTCATGGAGATCATGTAAAACCTTGTCTAAATCCTGTGCCTCCAGGCACCTGGGCAAGATCCCATTATGTTTCTTTCTATATAGCACCCCATGCAACAATTGGTATGATAATGCTTTGATTTTGAGTGCCATCTTTTGCTCCAAAGAGAAATGAGAGGGCACAATTCCATGTTCAAAGTTCCAGCACACATCTGTGTACCAAGAATTTCCATCTGAAGTGGGAGAGGCTCACTCAACATTGTAAATTTCTATTTCTTTCTCCTACCCTACGAGCTCTTCTTCTTCCTCTTGCGCATTGACCGTTTCCGCTTCTAACTTACAGATACCATGACCCTTGATGGTGTGAACTGGTTTGATATCAAGATCATATTCTTGTAATCTGGTCATCCAGTTCACCCTTCTCTCACCCAAATCTTGTTGAACTAGCAGTGATCTGACTGTTGAGTGTGGAACAAAGATAAAACAATGGTTTTTCAACAAGAAGGGTCTGAAGTTATTCATCACCTTGTATGCTTCATAAGCTTGTTTATCCATGGTGGGATAGTTGAGCTCTGGTCCTTGCAGGCTCCTACTCATGAAGGAGATGGGTCACTTGTTGCTCAACTCGTCCTTTTGAGTGAGCACAACAACGAACGAAGTGTTGAAAGGAAAATGTAGAGCAAAATTTTTTTGTTGAGGTTTGAGCTATACAATGTTAGTGCTTCTTCTATTGCTTACTTGATACAGGTGAGCACATCCTTTTCCCTTTTGCCCCAAATTTAGACTACATCCTTCTTGATCATCTCCTATATGGGTTTGACAATCTAAGCATAGTCAGAGATGAAATTTCTGAGGAAGTTGATCTTCCCTAGGAAAGATTGCATGGCTTTCTTGTTCACAGGGTGACGAATCTACGTGATGGTCTGAACCCTATCTAGATCTACCTTGATCCCACTTTTAGCAATAATGTGTCCAAGTAGGTTACCCTCGGACACTGCGAAGATGCTCTTCTTGGGATTCAAGGATATCTCGTATTTCTGGCATCACTCAAAAATTTTCTTGAGGTGGCACGGGTGATCTGACCACTGTCTTGAGAACACTGTTACATCATCGAGGTAGACCACTACGCTCTGTCCGATAAGCCCATAGAAAGCGATGTCCATTGTACACTCAAACGTTGCACCTGCATTAACCAACCCAAATGGAATTCGATGGAATGCGAATGTACCCCACTTTGTACGAAATGTAGTCTTAAGTATGTCAAGCTATGCTACTAGAACTTTGTTGTAACCTAATAAACTGTCTAACAAAGAAAACATCTCTACCCCATATACTATCTACAATATGTGATCTATGGATGACACTAGGTAATTTCCTTTGTTCGAGGTGTGATTGAGGTTGTGAAAATCTACACACATGCGAATCTCCCCAGACTTCTTCCTTATAGGGACTAGATTAGATACCATAGTCGAATGTCACACTTCATAAATGATCCGAGCATCCAACAACTTCATCAATTGTTTCTGTATGAGGGGCTCAAGCGTTGGGTGAACTTTCCTCAGTTTCCATTGAAAAGGTTTGGCCCCTTCTTTGATTGGTATGACGTGCTGGATTATTCATGTGTCATATGTCTTAAGATCATCATACATCCACATGAAGACATCATAGTACTTCTTAAAGAGTTGGATAAAGCTTGCTGCTCTTGTGGTGTACAACAACTATCGAGATTCACATACTTCGGATCTTTTTATGTTCCTAGATTGATCTGCTCATGAGACAATGTAGAGCTATGGGTCTTAGTGTTCACAGGTCCCTGAAAATGGTTCTACAGGTCATACAACTTTTCCAGTGATACCACACCCTTGGGGATGAGGTTTCCTTTGCTTCTATTAGCTGCGTCCTACAAATATTGTTCATGCTTATCCTCATCTATCGTTGCGTCTTTGAATACATCACTGTTAGCCATGAAATGCAGTATCTGATGTACCACGATTTCAGAGTCACCTACCACTTTGAGGATAGAAACATTGAGGTTAATGACTTTTTGTAAGCCCAAGACAAGTGCTTCATACTCTATGGTGTTGTTTGTGCACTCGAATTCCAAGCGACTAGAGATTAAATGTTTTCTCTTCAATGGGTCTATTAAAACACAACCAGCTCCAAAGCCCTTTTGTGTTTTGGATCCATCAAAGTACATGGTCCATATATCATCTGTACATGGACTGAATACCACACTAGTACTTCTGCAAATACTACTACTACTACTTACTGTACAAGTTTCATTTCCGCTAGTTTAGCATGGAAGGAGGTCCAACTGTGTGTCTGGTGGGATAGGGGATGTCTCTGCAAGATAGCACCCAAACTGTGTCTATAGAAAACAATTGCCGAAATCAAGTTCTATGAAAGCTAACGACTCATTCTGTCCATTCAAGGGAGTTACATTGTGCTTAATGTATCTCCCTGACAATACTCAGATATGGTTATTCCTTCCCTTATATGGAAGCCATAAGTGTGACCAGTCAGTGGAAAAGTATCCTTGCATCTTGGTTGACTAGTCTCTGGTTAGAAATACCCTACAGGCTTCTGGGATGTCCACAATTATAATATTGATGCATTTATGAAATCGTTCATCGAATGATAGCTAGATGATCACATCCCTGAGTTCACCAATTGTTGGAACACAAGTTCTGTCTACTTGGATGATCTGTGCATCTTTCTTACTCCATTGAGTGTTGATCTTCTTGGCCACAAAGAGTGGCATGACATTAACCGATGCACCAGAATCAACCAAATAGTTGTGAACATTGAAGTTAAATATTTCAAACGATAATAAGAATGTTGGGAAGAGTGAGTTTTTCTCCTCCATGTGGAGTACATTAAGCACAGATGCAAGAGCGTCAAGAAACTTACTAGAGCCCTTGTTTGAAGAGGTGGCATCACCAATAGAGGTTTTCCCAAGTGCTCATAGAAGAATGTTCCGTTGGTTCATGATTTTTGTAAGTTCAAATAGACAAATATATGCATGGGGCTTCTTCATGTCTTCTACAATGTTGTACTCTATTGTGGGAAGACTCATCAATGTTTTTGGGGGTCAAACCAAATTCATGGTTTCCAGTGGGATGGTTATGTCTTTACTACTCGTGGAAACACTTTTCATTGAAGTTGTCTTCCTAGAATTTATCTGAGTGTTCTGTGTTGAGTAGACCGAAGGACCAATTTTCCTTAATAAATTTTATCTGAATTTATGTTTCAGTACCTCAATCATAGTGGTAGCCCCTTGACTTCTCAAGTTGTATTAGATATTTTTCTTTTGGGCCAGACCGTCACTTGGAGGCTCCCTATCAGTGGTGGTCTTTTGGGCTGCAAGAGCATATTGATACATGTTTACTACATGCCTAGTGCTTGGAGCTTCATCAACTATAATAGTTTTTTCTTCTTCATCAGGCTTCGTTTGTTCATCATCCATGACCTTGTCATACAACTATGTAACAAGGCTACTCATTCCATAGTTTCATTCTGGGCACGTTTTTTTTTAAATGATGTACGTGGTGGAATGTGTAATATGAATCTATAGAAATTTTCTCAATGTTCAAAATAATGTTGGAGCTCTGTGCAGATTTGGTCAGCCAGCTGTTGCTATTGCTGGAAGCGACATTCTTATTTTGTGGGTACCTGGGGGCCCTGCTGCTCAAGCTAGTCTCACTTTTCCTTTTTTTAAGTTCAACCATTTTGGTGGTTAGGGACTTGATGAGACGAGTAAGGTTCTCAATATCACTTGTTTCCTTTTCCTTGGCCTTGCTCACAGAGGTCTGAGACCTCTTACCCATGTATTTGGAGTCCTTAGTGGGTTCATCATCTGCAATGACTCCAATAGTGCGCAGGTCCTTCTCTACGACAATAGCCTCTTCATAATTTTCTGTTAAAGTTGGTTTCGAAGCTCGCTTGACAAACTGTGTAATACTAGTCGGCAAGGTAGAAGTGTAGTAGTCGATGGTGATGGAGTTGTGAGGTTTAGTATCGCATGAGAAATTGTTCAAAATACAGTTGAACCTCTGATTAAAATCTTTGACCTTTTCTTTCTACTCCATCCCGAGACTACCCAACTCCTTTAGTAACATGGCAGGGGTCTTATCTTCAGCAAATTTCTCAAGAAATATCCTTTTGAATACCCTCCAATTCTGGATGGAGTTTGGAGGAAGGCTATGGTACCATACAACTGCTCTACCATCCAAGTTACATGGAAATAATCTACATGCAACATCATCATAATGTGCCTCGAGTGTCTTCTGCCTTCATTGTCTTGTCAGGGTCATATTTTGTTAAAAGCTTCTCCACATGTCTTGGCATCTTGTGCAGGACACTTGGAAGTGCCAATGGACCCTGATTCATCCAATCCAGATTTTGGTTTGCCATGTTCTCTTCTTCATTTTATTCCTCTTCCTCTTCCTCTTCTGATGATTCCTCTTCTAAATATGTTGGTTCCTCCTCTTCTCCTCCTCCTCCTTCGTTTACTTTCCCTCCACCTCCTCTGCCAGAACCTGAACCCGAGAGTGGGTTTCCTTCTTCTTCTCCTTGAAAGAGTGGAGGTTCTTATTCTTTATCCACAATTTTTGCTAGCTCTTCAAGAGTGGCAAAGATCGCTTCTTCAACATATGTAACTACTACTCTTGTGGGGGTAGTCTTGTTCTTCTTTTGAGAATATGGAAGAGCATACACTCGTAGAATCAGTCCAACAACTTTTGTAAATTGACAGGTGATGGGATGGAGAGCCCAGATTTGATGGTACGAGATTTCATGTTCAGGCCTGGGAGGTGAGGAATTACCAAATTCAAAATTGCAGGTAGGGGAGAGGGAGTGAATGTTATTGCCTTTACCCGAAAATGGATGAGTGGGGTCGGTCAAACAATTAGTTGTAAACTATTGGCGGCCTTCCTTCTAGAACCATAAATGTTGATGGTGTGGGATCTTCCAACATTCAGGGGATCTCCCCGATATGAGGTCCCAATTAGACCTCACACCATTTGGTGTAGGAGTCCCATTCGGTATGATGGCCCAGTTTCCAAATACTTAGAGATTTGCCTCGACTCTAGCTTTTAGCACAAGAGAGTGTTGCAATGGTACCTTCAAAAAGCAAGGTGAGTGTGCTTGGTGAGTGTGCAACGTAACTGTGTCTAGGTTCTCTTACTGCAAAAAGGGAGAGAAAAGTGAGCCTCTAAGTGAGTAGTAATATTACCACCCAAGAAGAGACACACGTGAACTAGGAAGACCTGTCCAACATCCAATGGAATAATCCACAATGGATGCAACAGTCATTAAAACCAAAGAACAGGGAAAGATTTATTTACCATCCAGTGGAATAGTCCACAACAGATGTGACGGTCATTATAACCAATGAGAGGGAAAGGTATGTCTAGTATCATGTAGAATAGTCCACAAGGATGAGACAACAATGACAACCATTACAACACAATACCAACAAGATAAGCACTAAAACAATCAAAATAGTTCAACTATCTTAGTACATGTGAAACAAACATGAAATATAAATTCTCATAGAATAGTATTACAAACATCCATAAGTCATGCATGGAAAAGTGCTGGCCTAAGAAGGATTTTGTATTAAGCAAAAGTTCGAAGACACATATTTACATCATACATCAGTGGCCCCAGTAGTGGGACATTGGAGCCACTCCTTGCTCCTCAAAGAATTGACTGAAACTCTCTATGCTTTGTGGGAGGATCCAAGGTGAAAGTTCCTTTGCTCATATAATGAGGGGGTATATATAACTAAGGGGTGATGCTTGACCCTTGTGACTCTTTGACTACTTTCATGACTCTTCAACTTCCTATGAATTTTCAATTGAAATGACTCTTCATATTCATGTGTGTCCACTGGAATTCCACTTTACATTACAAAATACATGGCTCATAATAGTGATGTCGCCTTTACCAACTCACGACATGACTTGACATGACACTGCTGAGATGGACTAGCTTGTTGAGGTGGCAATGTTAGGTCGCTGTTGGTGCTGAGTGATAGATGTGTTCTTGGATGTGCTTTCTCTTCTCCTCCACATAGCTTAATGGTGTGGGGTCTTCAATGATCTTCGGTCTTTAGATGTGGTTGCATGCATGTGTTCCCTTTGCTTGTCCTTGATAAACTTCCTTGTCTGTCTAGGTGTAAGTGAGTCTTCTAGCATGTTTTTTCCTTCTTCTCCTTCTTCATCATCTTTCCATGATCTAATAGTGTACTTGCTCCTGCAATTCACTCATGATGGGACATCATCAAATGAAAAAACTCCATAGTCTAAGATGATGCATTATTATCCATGGAATGGGCTGGGGATAGGTGATAGGCTGGGAAAGATGGCCCCATGACTTTGCATTGCACAGTTCCAGGTGACAAGGAGGGAGGCTAGTCACCGAGACTACGCAGAGTGCAACTCAGGTTTGGCTGAGGAACTCTTGAGCACAATCCTCACTGTCAGGAAAAATTGTGCAGAATCCATTAGGAGATAGGATTGCGCAGTTAAGACAGTCATTGGTTGATGCAAGATGTGACCTTGGTAGGTAGGTCTGCACAATTTTCAGAAGCAAGGTAGGACTGGGCAGCAGAGGGGTCTAAGAGGACAAGTCTGCTTAGTTCTTGAGATCAGTGAGTCCCAACTAAGGGAGGACACTAGGGAGATAGTTCTGCGTAGTTCTGGGAGGTAAGGCAGACTTGGTCCTATATGCATTGCAGGGTTCCAACATGCAGAGAAGAAGATTAATCATTGATGTTGAGAACTGCTCAGTTCAGGTAAGGCTAGGAGAAGTTAATGCATAATTCTGGGGATGAAGGTGGTCTACTTAGTTATGGAATTGCGTAGCGAAACTACCTTGGGGGAAAGTGAAGATGTTCTGCATAGTTCCAAGCAACAAGGTTGCATCATTGAGGGCTGAGACTATGCAATGCATAGTTCAGTCAGGGTCTGGTGAAAGTGAGTTGCTCAGTCAGAAGGATTTTCAGAGAAATGGCTAAGTGTGGGAGGAAAGTGAGCTTGTGTGGAACTTGAACTTGTGATCACACACTTAGCATGCTTTGATGACATGACAACATAGACCACCAGAACAACAAGACAAAACATTATGTTGCACTAAAAATTGTCACCTTGACATTCTGGTATCTGTGTGAGTTCATTACCACTCATACTTTCCCCCTTTGCAAGTCTAAAACATTAGTTCCTCATATCAAGCCTTGAAAATAAGAGAAAAGCCCTCAAAAGTCTTTAAAACTCTGGTTCTGCATTTTATCTTTGTCTTACCTGTGGTCTCGCACCTAATGGTCATGTCTCCTGCGCACCTGACCGCACTGTCTCTGTGTTAAAGGTGCGGACCCCTATAAAAGTTAAAAAGGCGCGAGTATACTCTAAAAAACTCACTTTCAATCATTTCTAGAAGCTTCTGGAAGGAATCTTGAGGTGGCAAGTTCGCTCTTTTAAGGTTCATGTATCCCATACCTTAAGGAGCTAACCCCTTGATGTGAGGAGCTTATCCCTTTGAAGTAGGATTCTATCCCTTCATAGGTGGACCTGTAACCTCCTCCTATGCACTATAAAAAGAAGCATTGGGCGGGTTACTGAGGAAGTTAGAAGTTGAATATTTTTGAGGTGAAATGCTGCTGGAACTTAGTCTTCTTTAGTTGAGTTTTTATGAGAAGAGATTACATACCTCTAAGATCTCATTTTGAAGAGTGCAAGGCTTGTCAAAGTAAAGGAAATTCCTGTTTCGGACCCCAGGAAGAGCTTGTTCAACATTAAGGCTGAAAAGATTGTAAGGTTCTTCTACTATTCAAAGTTAATACAAATTTATTTGTTTTTCTCAGTGAGCTGTTAATTGATGGTTTATTTTATGGATTCCTTGATCACCATAATAGACATGATTTATGATATTTGCTATGCAGGTGCTATTTAATGTTTACTTGTTTGTGATTGCAGGTCCTCAAAGGTAACTCTTTCGAACAACTAGGGGATGACTACTATGAATAAGCATTGGATCTAAGGTAGGATCTTAACACCTTTGTAGTATTTATTTATAAATCTCATATGTCTAGAGAAAGATAGGTTTGTTTGTCTATTTGTTGCTAGACTATCTTTTGATACTAGGGAGATCGGTCTTGTCTACAAGATCAATTTATCCGGCCAACAAATTGGCGACTCCGCTGGGGATGGGTATTTGATTTTTGGTTTTCCTTTGTTTTGACTTGAGAAAATTGTTTTGTTTTCTGGTTTTTGATTGATGTATACTGGCTTGGGTAGTTTTTAAAATCTGGAAGTATTTTTGTTTTTTTTGAAGTTTTCGGGGGACCACACTTTCTCTTTACAGACAGTGCGGGCATCTCCGCACTTTTCCTTTAGTAAACAGAGTGGA
Organism: Pinus tabuliformis; assembly: GCA_031772625.1. NCBI lineage: Eukaryota > Viridiplantae > Streptophyta > Pinopsida > Pinales > Pinaceae > Pinus > Pinus tabuliformis. Next base: position 612,863,707 of record CM062813.1, read on the forward strand.
ACCGCACCTGTTACTTTTGGAGCCTGCAGGCCCTGTAATTTTTTTTTGAAAAACCTAAAATATCTTCTTCCAGTTAAGTTTAGGTTTGATTTAGGATTTTTAGTGTCTACCTAGATCTGTATTTTTCCTGTCAAAAATCTCTTGTGAGTGAGTTCCGATAGTATTTTTGTTTTGGATGATTTTATAGAAGTTTTGCATGCTTGGAGTGGTTTTCACTTTATCTCTGCAGTGACTCAAAGATCATAAGCTTGACAAACCTTAGATCACCATGGTGTATTTTCGTCTTCTTGATGATTCTGACTTGGTTGTGGAATCTATCCTTTGTGAGAAATAGATTTAGTTTTCTCCTTGCAAATCTTTCAACAAACTTTGTTATAAGTTCTGAATTTCATTTTTACAAAAGAAAACATATCTAGATGTTTTTTGATTGATTTGTTATTCTGAACAAATGAATCCTTAGATTACTAAACAGCTAAGTAAAACGTCCTCAAAAAGAATTGAAGCTTTTATTCAATTAGATTTTTAAAGTTTTTAGATCTCAAAATTAGTTTTTGTAGTTTTGAGTGTTTCTCTAGAACTTGTAGATCTCTTTTGAAAGGAACATTGCTTTTTGTAGTTTCGAGTTTTGAAAAGGGAAAGGGATTTATTGCGAGCATTAATTATTAGTCTCAGTATGAGTTCTTATTGAAAAAGACAAAAATATTTTCTTTCCATTTCCATGTTGAAAGAAAGAATTGTTTCTTAAAGAATTTCATTATCGAACTCTTTCTTTTAGCTAGAATTTCATTGAAAGAAATACGAATTGCATATCATTTTAGGTGCCTTTTTTTTAGTGTGTTTGGAGTCGAGTCTTCACACCATCAAAGTTTCATTTCCATGCCCATCGACTTAAAGAACAACCCATAAAAGCAATGCTTAATTAAAATTGATCTAGTAATATTTTCTATTTTTAGGGCTGTCATCATCAATATAGCTTAGGCTAGTATCTTGGAGTAAGAAGTAATTAGCTCTCCAAGATAGTTAAAACAAACAAGTAGATACATCTTGCGGTAGGAAATAAATCCAATTGTAATTGATACATTCTGGGAAGCTTCTCTTAAAGGAGTCAATCACGAGATCATGTTCGAACCTTTGAAACAATCAATTCTATTTCATTGGGAAAGATAGAAGATTTGCGCATATTATAAACGGTAAACCTCGGATTAACCATTGTCGAGGAGCTTGGGGTCACTTGTTGGTAAACCTCGGATTGACCATGTCGAGGAGCCTTAAAGGGGATTGAGATTTGTTACTCTGCCCTTGCGCATAGATCGGATCATAGACTATTCGCCCAGTTGTATTTGTTGCTGTTGGTAACCTTAGTGTCCATAAACTTAAGATTATTTCCTAAGGTGACAATGAAAGAAGGATCTCACTGTACCTAGAGCAGACGTCGACTAGACTCACTTGGACTCTTTGGGGGGTTCTCTCCACTTGAGATGGTTTTGTGAAGAAACTTGTGCCAGTCTGTTTCATTAAGCAAGTTGTCGGGGTAACTGTTCCAACCGCCCTTTCTGTATTAAACTTCTACTAAGTTGGATTTCATCACCAACTAGTGTTTTTAGTATAGGAACTTACTGTTTATGTGTGGTTTGAACTCTTAGATTTTTTAGGCGTGTGATTCAACTATTTGTTTCTTTAGAGACTTTAGGTGTTTTTTATTGAAATTTTCTTTGTTTGCGTATGATTAATTAATATTTAATCGTGGCCGAATTACCGAGACAATCTCGTAGACTTTAGAGGAAACCTCCTGAGTGTACACCAAGCCAGCTTGAAGGGCTACGAGCTCTCGTATCACCTAGTGACAGTAGAGTTGGATCACCAGAAGCCGAAGAGTCATCTTTAATTGTTCATCCTGATTATCAAATACAAACAACAGAGTATATTCAAGAGCCAATTTCATTTTCCGAAGTTACTGGTAGTATTTCTCCTTCTAGTGAATTAGTTAAAGAACCTAAAATTTTTGAGCCATAACTAAACCTACTGTTACTCCAACTTCAGGATTTGCTTCTCCAACTTCTAGTGGTCCTGGTTCACCTAGGGTAAGAAATATCATTACTCAAAATCTTCCTTCTAGCCTTATTTCTATTGAAGAACTTGTTAGTCTAGATGAAGAAGTAACTCTTCCCGAAAACCAACAGATTTTAAATCTTAGGGAGCGTGAATCAATATTCTACAGTCCTTTTAGGAGTGACGCTTGGTATTTATCATTGAATTTTTTTTTTTAGAAAACTGGGGCTTAGTTTTTCACCACCTCGAATTCCTTTTCATCCTACACCAAGAGGTTATTATCCTTCATCGATCATGTCAAGACAGTGATTTATGTTTTCCTAATCATCGGAAACATTTTTATCCGGTGGTCCTTCTGTTCCTTTGGGGTACCAGTCACTCTCTGATACTTTTTTAGGAGCAAATCGTCGACTAATTGAACAAGTGTTATAATCTGGTAGTAATGGAACTCAGACGTTGAACGTAGAACAAATCCTTATGATGTCTAGTAGTACTTGAAATCCTCAACCTCAAGGTAGTTAGTTCCCGCCTGGGGGGAAAATCCAAGGTAGTCGGTTACCACCTGAGGGGCAACCCCAAGGTAGTCAGTTACCACCTGGGGGGCAACCTCAAGGTAGTCAGTTACCGCCTGGAGGTCTACCTCAAGGTTTTCAACCTTCAGGATAGTACATACCCCAAGGTCAACCCCAGACTCAGTACATACCTCAAGGTCAACCCCATTTTCAGTACATACCTCAAGGTCAACCCCAGTTTCAGTACGTGCCTCAGGGTTATCAACCTCAAGGTCAGTACCCAACTCAAGGTTTCCAATCGCCTTCTGGTCAATCATTTTTTCAAGAAGATGGAAATGTACTGCTTAATTATCAGCCCTATGTTCAACCAGGTTATGCTCCTCCATATGCACAACCTTTTATGGGTCCATACTCCGTAATGAACATGGTGAGGGATCCATCTCAAACTCAACAGACTTTGCAACCTAATGTACAGTTACCTAATCAACCTGGATAGCCTTTGGTTTCTGGTCCAACCCAACAACCTATCCAACCTACTGTCCAAACCCCTGCACCTATTTTAGTTCAGCAGCGTGGGCCTAGCTCACCTCGTACTCTACCTCAAATTGCTGCAACTACTGCAACTTTTCTTCAACCTACAACACCTGTTTCTAGAGTATCTGCAACTCCGGTTTATACTACCCTTGCATCAGTGCAAATTCCTCAAGTCTCTGTGCCACAATCAGGACCTACAGTTCAGACTTCGGTCCAGATGCATACAGGACAAGATGGTACAAGTACGATTGCTACTTTTAGAGCCTAGATTTACCTCAGGCTGAAAAGGTAAGATTCTAGGTCCACATCAAACCACGCTCAGCCTCGTAGCTAGCCCTACGAGGACAGGAGAGGGCTCTCTCCGGGTCAATCTCAGCAAAAGATAATTAGATGGGGCTTGAGATGACTGATTTAACAACTAATCTTAGGCTAGGTATGAAGTGCAAGGATTTAATTTGAGTTTTGGGGGGTTTTGTTGGAAAAAAGGGAAAGGAAAATTTGGGTCCGGGGATGAGGCCAAATTTTTGCAGAGTTCTGGTTGGGGCGAGGTAGGTAGTAGTTTTGATGCTTTAGATTAAATGAATGGATGGAAAAGACCGCTGAGGAGCTGAAGAGGGCAAGAGGGTACCAAGAATCCTCTTCAAACTGAAGAAAACATTGAAAATTAAACAAACCAATAGGTAGAGCACAACAAGCTAATGAATTCTACCTTTTGTCACTCATTTGTTTAATTTCAGAAGCAAAGAGAAGGGAAATGGCATACATGAAACATCAATTAACTTACAATTGCATGAAGAAAAACACCATCAAAACACAGAGCCACAAGGATCCCAACAAGTGCTACAAAACCCTGGTCTTTCCTTAGCCAAAAATGCAGAAATCAAATGTACAATGGAGTGCCAAGCAATCCCAAGTATCCAACCCTGAAAATGACTGAGAAATTACATGATATAGACAAGCCTAACTCCTTCCCATGCCTCTAGGGGTCGAGCTCATCATTCTAGGAGCTGTTTCAACCATATCTAAACAAGGAATTGAAAAATAGGCAATGAAACAACTTGCCTCTATATGTTAGGAAATTGATTCATTCAGTTGTTTTTCACTTTTTAGTGAATGAATCTTCTAGAACAAGTAAAAATGTGCCAATATTACATCATGGTCATCAAATTACATCATGGTAGATCAATAGTTACATCAAAAAGTAAAACTAGTCAAAACTGGGCGAATTTCTGAGCTGAAGAGTGAAAATGAGGCCAAATTTCTCTATGCGCCACGCCCAAATTCTCTATGCGTTGCGCCACTTTGGAGCTGATTTTGAGGCACTTCTCGAAGTCCAAATTTAGCTCATGATAGCTCGTTGGAAAGCCCTGCCTATCTACTTTCCAACCCAAGTGGAATTTCTGGATTTGGTGTCCATTTGCCCCTCCAAATATCCAATCTCCCAAGACTGCTTCCTGTGTGTGGAAAAAGTGGCAGAAAGGCCATTTTCAAGGTGTTTTTGACCCTTTAGGCCACCCAGAACTTGATGAAATCTCTCGGCCATTCCTGAGCATGCATAATTTATCATAAAAAACCCAAAAATATCAAGTTTTCCTCCAGAAGATGTCCCAATCATAAGCGCGCGCCAAGTGGCGCTACGCGTTGGGCAGAAAACTCTGTTTTGTGACCAAAAAAATAAAAAATGACAAAATTTTCTCCAAATTCCTTGAAATTTGGACTGAAGGTGCCTCATCAAGTATCATGCTTAGCCAAAGAGGCTTCAGCCAAGATTCGGAGTCTATCCTCCCTTTTATGGTGTTTCAGTGCGCTCCTAGTGCATACAGTTCAGTGATGGAATCACTGTCTTGTTCGTATGATGAATTTGTGTCCGTCTCCATGGTGTTTGAAACAAGGTGTATGTTTGGTTTGTTGAAAATGAGAAATTGGTGTTTTGTTTTCAATGCAAAATTTGCCAAAGGGAAGGGACTGTGGGAGAAACATGGATAGTGGGAACAAGGGAGTCTTGTCAAGTGGTAGTTTGCCCTTTGAGAATTTGACAAACTTTGGGAGAGGGGAGAGCCACTGAATGTTTGGGAAACTGAGGTTTTGAGAATTTTTACACATGAAATGAGAAAAGGAGAATGAGAGGAAATGAAATGACTTGGGAGAGGGAGATGAAGCTTAGGAGTAAGTGACTTTTAGAGATGTAGGGAGATGGGAATGAAATGGGTATGAGTGGCTTTAGGGATATGGGAAATAGGGGATGAGCTGCTATGATAAGATAACGGTGAGGGGGTGGAAAAAACAAGGTGGAGAATGGAAGTGTTTGGCACAAAACAAGTTTTAAAACCCTAGGAGCAATCTTAAAACAAGAGAATAGGATTTTGAGTTTTTTGCATTTAAATTTTCATACCAACACCAAACACTTGTTAAGAGCAATGAGGAAGTGGCTTTGACTTACTTGAACAAGGAGATACTAAGAAAAATTTGATGGGTGAAAGGAATGGCAAAAATCTTGTGTTCTGGCCCAATGCGCCGCGCACAAACCCAATGCGTCGCGCCATGAACCCAATGTGTAGCACATTTTGCAGGAGGATTTTGGAGGCCTTCCCAATGTCCAAATTGAGCGCGAGATATCTCTTTGGAAATCTATTTAAGTCTACTTTCGAAACCAACTATAATTTTTCAATTTGAAGTTCATTTACCTTGTCAAAATTCAAATCTCCCAAGACTATTCAAAATGTGCCAAATGAGGCTACCTCAAGGCAGAGTGCTGTTGCAGTCAACTTTTGAAGATCTTAATCAACTGAAAATTGAGATCATGATAGCTAATTGGAAAGATATTTGTGTCTATTTATCATTTGACTCATCAAGCAAGTCATTTGGCCAACAAAGCTAGGAGAAATCTTGATTTTCCCAAGGTCACTTTAGAGGTGCATTCAGTTCTCCTGAGGCAATAGTATTTTTGACATTTCTCTAAAACCATGACACCTATGTAAAAAGTGAAGGAGGTTTTTCTTCCTTGGACTGTTTTGGACAGAAAATATCTTATTTTTCCCAAATTCATCTTTTCTTGCTCAGAAAAATCATTGGAGTAAAACCTATCTCAATGTGTGGAACAAGGGATTTGTCGAAATGAAGCAAAATGAAGGGGATAAGGGGTTTCTAAATTCTTGAGAAAATTTTGGGAAGTAGGGAGGGATGTTAAGAAGTAGGGGAAAGTGGAATCTCAGAAATTAAGTGAGGGTAAGGGGTCCAAAAGGGCTAAACACAGGCCCAACCTAGGAAATTGTCAAGTTGTAGCAAGAAACTAGGGTTTGTGCAAAAATGAGGAATTTGGGGAATTTTAGTGATGGGAAGTGTTTAATACGGTACATTAAGGATAGGGGAAGGTGTATGAACATTAGGATACAAGTTTTGCTAATGATTTTACCATCCAAGAGAAATTACCTTCAAAACCCTAGGAGAGGGAAATGAACTTTACCTAGGCGCAATTGAAGCGTGAACAAGGTGTAAAATGACCCAGTGGAACTTGACATGATGATGAAAAACCTTTGAATGATGATACACTCAACTGAATGGTGACATGGAACGTCATTTGGACAACTTCGAAAGGAGTAAAATCAAACCCTGGACCTAATACCTAGTGACCAAATTTTGCTTGAAGACTCACTGAAATGACAAAATTTGACCTTGACACCATAAAATCACTTCGTAAGAGCATGTTTGATCACTGGAGGAAGGCTGCAGAGACTGACACTGACAGCTACAATTGCTACAAGTCAACCACAATTTACATATCAACCGTACCAGGGACAATATCAATTCAGGCCTACTGTACAAAACCCAGTTTATCAGTATCAACCGTATCCTGGCTATACTTATCAATAGCCTCAACAATCCCAGTTTGGTCTGGTTAATCTTGGTTTTCTAGGAGGTTATAACATTCTTAATGCAAATCTGATTCCAGGCTATCCTAGTTATCCTCCTCCTGGAACTGGTCTCATTACTCAAGGTTTTCGCGACCCTAACTGTCAGTTACCATTTATTGCAACTTTGGATTTACCTGATTTGTCGCGCCTTACGAACGATCCAATTTACTATCTTCCATATTGGCCGCCAATGCCTAGTAAGTTGCCTAGTGATATCCCAAAATTCGAGGGTAATTCAGGAGAGGATCCATCAAATTACGTTATGACTTATCACCTTTGGTGTGCATCTAATTCAATCATTGATGATTCAATTCGATTGCGTCTTTTTCAACGAACTCTTATTGCTCTTGCTGCCAAATGGTACATTGAGTTACCACGAGGCTCTTTTTATAATTTCAATCAGTTAGCCACTGCTTTCTTAACTCATTTTCAGTTGTCCGTCAGATATGAAAATGGCATGGAACTGTTAACTTCACTGAAACAATCCACGTCCACATATATTTTTGATCATATTCATGAATGGCGACGTAGAAGGCATTTAGTGAAAGTTTTCATTCCAGATCAAATTTTAGTGGAATGGTTCATTAAATCATTGTTATCCAAAATCACTGAAGATGTAGTTAAGGGAGGAGTTGTCACTGAAGAGCAAGTCGTTGCTCAGGCTCAGTACCTTGACCTCGTCTATACGCAGCTAGGTACTTTACATGAAAAATCCCTGATCTTCCAAAACACGGTCAAATAACTGCAGCTCCTTTAGGGTCTCATGCCACTGATGGTATGATTGGTTCAATTAGTACTAAAAGTAAGAAGAAATCTTCAAAGAATTCTTCTCCTATAATAACTTTACCTGATTCCCCGACAGGAGATTCTTCCACTGAAATTTCTGCCGACATCCATGTCGTAGAATCATCTACGACCAAATCAAAATCCGGTAGTAAAAAGAAAGGGAAGAAGAAAAATAAACAAAATTCAAAAGATAAAACAGATAAAAATGAATCTACTGATGAAAAATGGAAACCTCGCTATCCTTGTTTCATTTGTGACGAGGATCATTTTACCAAAGAATGCCCACATCGAGCAGAGGTTTCGAAATTCATTAAAGGTTCTCAAACGCCTGCTGTCTTGAAGGATCCTTTTCCTACTCAAGATAGTAAGATGATTGGTTCTTCCTCAAATGCCTCAGAAGAACCCATTATGATGATGTCTCATGTCAGGATTGCGACACGATCACAAGATTATGGTAGTAAAAATCCTGTTGGTGGTAAAGAAGCAGAATCTTTTAGTTCAAATACATAAACTACACCTCCTCTTGGTTCCGGTCCACTACAGATCGAGAAACCCAACCCTGACTTAGTAATCAAACCGCCTGCTAAAGGTGTACTTTGTAAATCGACTTTCAATCCACATGCGAGAGCTGCTCAGAATTACAACATTGTTGAAGACTTAGCTATTTCCCCTTTAGCAATGTCAGCTTTGGAAGTGTTGCAATCGTGTCCAGCACAACGCAAATTACTATTGTCTACTATAGGAGCTGTCGATATTCAGGATTTGAACCTAATAATATTCGATTTAGAGAATAGTACACCTCGCCTACCTCATCAAATGGCTTTACAGATTCCAGTTTTAGTAAAAAACAGACCTTGCGTTCGGATTCTGATTGATGAAGGGGATTCTACGTGTATTATGTCAATCCAATGTTGGAAATCGCTTGGTTCTCCCACACTCAATTAGTCTCTGACAATTCTAAAGGCTTTTGATGGCCGAGAGTCCCATCCTTTTGGTATTTTGCAGGATTTACCTATAGGGGTCGAAGGTAAAACCGTAAATCTAGATGTGGAAGTGGTTGATGCCCCTCTAGATTACAACCTTCTCCTGGGTCGCAGTTGGTCTTATGCTATGACCGCTATTGTTTCATCGGTTTTTCGGCTTATCAAGTTTCCTCACAACGAAAAGATCATTACGATAGACCAGCTAAATTATTTCTCATCCGACCCAACCTCTACAGATAGTATTCAACACATCGGTAAAACGACTATCCCTTACAAGGATGTTGGCGTAGGTTTGATTAAATCTTTCGGTTTAATGGGAACTTTTTCCTTCCCTCCTCCTAACGTATCGCCTTCTATTACAAATATTTATATGATTTCATCGAATACTGTTACTTTTGATGATCCTTGGATCGTACCTTCCGATCCTGAGGTGGCTTTATTTGATGGCGCGATGCCTTTGAGAAACTTTGAATTTGCATATCAGGTTGTACAGTCGTTTTCTGATTCCTGTTCAACCGAAACTGATCTTCACCCTATAATTGCTGTTGGTCCTTTCTTAAAGTGGGATATTGACTTTATTACATGTAACGCTCACTCAGCCGGGGGGCATGCGTATATTATCCGAGCAGTAGATTATTTTACTAAGTGGGCTGAGGTGACGCCTACATTTTCGGCAGACGACAAGACTTCTGCAACTTTCGTATTTAATCATATAATTTCTAGATTCGGTGTTCCTCAAGCTATTATTACTGATCATGGAAGTCACTTTCGAAATATCATGATGACTGAACTGACAGATCAACTTGGCCTGTGTCGCGATAGTTCTACTCCGTATTACCCGAAGGCTAATGATTTGGTTGAAGCTATCAATAAAGTTTTAGTCACTATGATCAAACGAATTAGTGGTATTCATAAGTCGAATTGGCATACCATGCTATTTTCAACACTTTGGGCATATCAAACCTCAGTAAAAAGATCAACTGGTTTCACTCATTTTCAACTGGTTTACGGTTTGGAAGCAATGTTACCTATTGAATGAAAAATTCTGTTATTACAATTAGCCATAGAATTACTCCCAACTACTTCTGAAGAAGAGAAACATTTTTTGTACTTAGATCAGCTAGATGAGAATTGATGCATTGCTGTAATAGCAAATGAAACTCATGCGAAACGAGTGAAAGCTCAGCACGACAGAAGTGTTACACCTCGTAATTTTTCAGAAGGAGACCTAGTTTTACTATATGATCAAGCGAACAATAAGCTAGGGGCTGGAAAATTTGTACCTATGCGGCATGGTCCTTACATTGTTAAGTGAAAGCTGGCAAAAGGGGCTTATGCATTGATAGATTTTGATGGTGTCTCTTTAGCTAAACCCAGAAATGGAATTTAGCTGAAGAGATATTATGCTTAAATTCTATGTGGAGATTTTTTTTTAGATTAGTTTCTTTACAGCTGGTGTGTTTTAGATTAGAAAAGTGTGCCTAGTTTAGAGTGTGCTCTTATCATTATTCCTGCTTATCTTGATTTTAATCTTGATATTGCAGATGCTAATGTCTCTTCAAACATACATTGGTTTTGCTGATGGTGCTTGTCATAGTACACAGAACATTTCTTCCGCAGCTTGGGTTATCTATTCACCCTTTGATGAGTTAGTGTCTATGCATGGGGTAAGCCTCGATCAAACAACGAATAACATTGCAGAGTATAGTGCAGTGATTGAGTTATTATCTGAATCCATCTCATTTGGGATTCAAAGTTTGATTGTTAGGTTGGATTCTAAACTCGTTGTATTACAACTTAACAGGGTTTATGCCATTAGAAATCCAGTGTTATTAAGGTTATTTTTGAGAGTTCGTCTCTTGGAACGTGAATTTGATTACATTGAATATCAGCATATTCCAAGACATTTAAATACATTAGCAGATGCAGTTGCTTCTAGTATGATAAATAGACATTTTCAATAATCAAAACAGTAAATTTAATAACATTCGATAACATGTTACACAAGATAGCCAGTAATAATGATATATCATAGCATAGAAGTGTGTTTCAAAATATATATTGTCTTTGATCATAGGTTGAAAAACACCTTATGATTGGCAAAAATGATAATACAAAAAGACAAAAATGTCATGAGTCTACAAAATTGATCATCCTATCCCTGACGATGATCACGATAAGAAACTACTGCTCGGGCCACCCTACATAGGAACCTCCTAAAAGGTCTTGGGACCCCAATCACATATCTCTGTAACCTAAGTGGAATATCATCTATATCAGTCTCTAGAATATATAGTGTCAAGCGCTCTAGATGATGCTCCAAGTCGGTCAGGATCTCTGCTGATTGGTCCTGTGGGGCTGGTGCTGCTATAGCTGGTTGTCTCCTCTCGTAAGGCTGGAGAGCAGCTGGTCGACATGGACCCACATCTACATTTAAACTTTTGATTGTCAGTTTTGGACGATTTAAAAAAAAAAAAACTTAGAAAGTGTTGAAAATGGTTTTTACCTGAATCATCCCATTGTTCTCCTGGTGGAAGAATCATGTCTGGGTCACCACGGTAATCCATCCCGGCGTATGGAAAGTCCTGAATCACAAAAAGTTGGTTGTTCAACCAACGAAAATATTTAGGCGGAAATCGAACAACCTCTGTGCCCTCCTCAGGGTGACAGGCCATCAAAGCAACCCAACGAACCATTCTAGGCTCTTGAGGAAGACAAGCATCAACAAGAATATGCTGCAGGGCTAACATGAGGATCCTCTCTAGAGAGAAGATGACTACGTAAATCCATATCCGAAATTTTTCAGCTGTCCATTCTTTGCTTTGGTTAGTTGGCCTTTCACATTTGCCAACACAGCCTCACACTAGTTGAATATGGTGCCTCGAAAATAGTCTACAACCATCTGCATCTGGGATCTAGTAGCCACATGCAATGTTGCATTCCCACATATTCTGGTAACAGTGAATTCAATAAATTTAAGCTCAGGACGGCTGATAGTTTTAATATCAATCCATTTATCCTTGGGGTCTGCTTGATCATCGCAAAACTCTAATCGGAGACTAGCGACAGACTCGCCACCTGGCCTAGTCCCAAAAAGAGATATTTTTTCGCCCCTCTTGGACAAACCAGTCAAAAAGTATATGTCCTCTAGCTCGATTTCGAGCCGGTGGCCACCAATAAAAAAGCATTGGTCCTGTGTGTTCCATCTGTCTACCAACCATTGCAAGAGGTCTACTTGGGCCCTCATGCCCTATATGCCCCAGAAATTAAGAAATATGCATGCTCTCAATGCCTGCAATGTGGGCATATGATTTATTGCAGCAAAATCTACATCCTTGTGCTCAAGTTCTCACCAAATAAGCATTTTGAATGTCCTACAATGCATAAAAAGACATATTAGAACAAGCTAGTTTGAAAAATTTTGGGCAAATTTGGAAGAAATTTAAGTTTGAAAATTCATTGCGCGGGGTTTGCACCCATTGCTTACAAATAGTGCGCAGGTCCGCACGACTTGTGAACAATAGGTGCAGACCCACGACTTTTTCCTTTATAGAAAGAAGTCGGGGTCTGCAGGCGTCGCATGTTGAACCTGCGGACCCCCGCGAGTGAATTTTTAAACCTAATTTTCCTTTTAAAATCAAATTTAAAGCCTGAAAACGAAATGTAAACAGATGAAATGCAAGTTAAGGAGGATGTGGATTACCTGGAGCTGATGGTTTTCGATTTCGATGGATAGATTTTCCAGAATATTCACAGGAACTTTCTTACCCAAAAGCTCTCACTTCTCACTCTGAACTCAAATGGTAAAAATAAATTTAGAAAAGCCCTTCTTATAAGTTTTTTCGAATAAATGAATTTTTAATTTATTTATTTTTCACTTTAAAAAGGTAAATTTTTAAATCATTTTTATTTATCTTAAACAGGTATGTGTAATGTTTTCAGTTTTTGTGCAGAATATTGGATTTTTTAGGGAAATTGATCATTTTTCAATAAAGAGCATACTTTTATCACTTTTTCGGACTCTTTCAAAAATTTGCGAAAAAGCGAAACATTGGAGTCCTCTTTAAGCTCTTTTCGTACTCTCTAAAATTGAAAAGATTGTCAAGCACTTGATTGTTCGAACTCGTTAAAATAAAGGAATAATTGTCCCTTCAGTATAAGTTTACCCCTTTTATGGACTGAAATGGACTATTTACGAAAAAGGTACACGTTGACTAATTATGGTCAATAGAGTCCTCTTTAAACCCTTTTCATAGTCGTTAAATATGAAAAGATTGTCGAGTGCTTGTATTTTCTAGCTCATTAAAGTATTGGAAATGTCATCCCTCCTGTATTATTTTATCCTTTTTCGGACCTGAGGGATTATTTTACAAAAAAGTACCCCCATGGAGTTTTCTTAAGTTTTTCTTCTGACTCTCTAAAATTGAAAAACACCGAGTTTTCCTATATTAGACTCGTTAAAATTTAACAGTAAAGGACCTATTCAATTTTAAATAGGAATGAACCACTCCTTCTTAGGTTTCGAATTTTAAACTAAGTTGGACTCATTCAAAGGATGAGCTTATAAACAAGCAAATGTTATCCTCCTCAAGCTTGTCAAAAATAAAGAGGTACTTGCCAGAAATGGTGGAGGAAAAGAGAGAAAAATGAACTTGTTTATTACACTTTGTTTTGTAAAAATTCCATCAACCACTCTTGAACACGACACTTTTTGTTCACCTGGGTTGGGAAAATCCTTTGCCTAGCAGTTAATCAAACCACATTAAAAGTCTTCAGCCAGTTTCTGGCTATTAGCTTTGGGTCAATTTTCACCAAGCCATCTGTAGTGTCGTTATGTGTTCAAGAGAACAGTTCAAACAAACCATTCATTTGCAAAATAACTGTCATCCATTTTGACCATCCCTGAGTCAGTCCTTACCAATATATTTCTTCAAAACTTGATCTATGATTTTGTGTTGTGGGCTTGCCTCGCTTTCTATTGACTTTAGCTCATTTATTCACATTTCATGGATTGTACTGGGTACTTTGAGAGCCATTGACATTACTGGTGGTTTCTCTCACACTTGTTAACAATCCTCATCATTGACTGGTAATCAAGTGGTTTCCACCATGTTCGACTTCGACACATTCATTCACATGGATAGAATCGTACTAGTTTGGGAAGCGGAAATCAAGACCCTGGATCTAGTTTCTCCTATCCAGGCTACTAGGAATTTTGTTATTCATTATATAGTGGACTATTCATAAACAGATGGCTGCGTCCATACTGTGTCTACACATGTCTATACTCTTGATGTATTACAAAATCATTCCTATATCAGAACAGTTTATTCAGTTTTCTAGTCAGTTTTAATCTGAGTATGGGAATGCCTACCTTAGTGATGATATATCTACATATATATATTTTGCATTGAATGTTTTTACAGGTTCCGACTGGGGTGTCCATAAGATGATCCTTAAAATGATAAAGTACTTCACTCTTCATAAATGACAGGCTCTATCTTCATCTATTACAGACTTCGCACTTTAGGGGGAAATCTGTTGCACTAAAAATTATCACCTTGACATTCTGCTATCTGTGTGAGTTCATTACCACTCATACTTCCCCCTTTGCAAGTCTAAAACATCAGTTCCTCATATCAAGCCTTAAAAATAAGAGAAAATCCCTCAAAAGTCTTTAAAACTCTGGTTCCGCACTTTATCTTTGTCTTACCTGTGGTCCCGCACCTAATGGTCATGTCTCCTGCGCACCTAACTACACTGTCTCTGTGTTAAAGGTGCGGACCCCTATAAAAGTTAAAAAGGCATGAGTATACTCTGAAAAACTCACTTTCAGTCATTTCTAGAAGCTTCTGGAAGGAATCTTGAGGTGGCAAGTTCGCTCTTTTAAGGTTCATGTATCCCATACCTTAAGGAGCTAACCCCTTGATGTGAGGAGCTTATCCCTTTGAAGGAGGATTCTATCCCTTCATAGGTGGACCTGTAACCTCCTCCTCTGCACTATAAAAAGAAGCATTGGGCTGGTTACTGGGGAAGTTAGAAGTTGAATATTTTTGAGGTGAAATGCTATTGGAACTTAGTCTTCTTTAGTTGAGTTTTTATGAGGAGAGATTACATACCTCTAAGATCTCATTTGGAAGAGTGCAAGGCTTGTCAAAGTAAAGGAAATTCCTATTTCGGACCCCAGGAAGAGCTTGTTCAACATCAAGGCTGAAAAGGTTGTAAGGTTCTTCTACTATTCAAAGTTAATACAAATATATTTGTTTTTCTCAATAAGCTGTTAATTGATGGTTTATTTTATGGATTCCTTGATCACCATAATAGACATGATTTATGATATTTTCTATGCAGGTGCTATTTAATGTTTGCTTGTTTGTGATTACAGGTCCTCAAAGGTAACTCTTTCGAACAACCAGGGGATGACTACTATGAACAAGCATTTGATCTAAGGTAGGATCTTGACACCTTTGTAGTATTTATTTATAAATCACATATGTCTAGAGAAAGATAGGTTTGTTTGTCCATTTGTAGACTATCTTCTGTTTCTAGGGAGATCGGTCTTGTCTGCAAGATCGATTTATCCAGCCAACACATTACCCCCTGTGAGGTTGTCCTAGACAAAAAGTGACAAGTGCGACACTTAGGATGGACTTAGGATGACCATGACGACACTTGTGCGAAAATGCTTAGAACTTTGTGTATGAGTGTGACAAATGTTTACATAGCTGGGACAACTCGAATACACAAATACCAACCTTCGAAAGCACTAGAAAAGGATTGGAAGCATGGTAAAACAATCAAACATGCCAAAATAAGACAGTTGATCAAAAAGGAAAAAGGGGTGAAAATACTCTTAGAAATCTCATGAAATGAGCTCAAGTTTTTGCAACCATAAAGGGAAAGTCCAAGGAAGGCTCTGAAATTTAATTGCAAGGCAAAATTTTGGAGGGTGTTGTAGCCACCACAACGATTCCAATTTAAATAAGTCAATTAATAAAATAATTTTAAATATTCTTTGTAAATATATATATTTATAAGATAAATTTAAATATATAAAATTATTAGATAAATGTAGAGGAGAAAGAAGTCAAACTTCAAATAGAGTTAGAGGTAATTATTGATAATGATTTTAGATCCTTTCAAGACAATATTCAAATAGACAATAAAATACTAGGGTCGGAAAATAAATTGTAGAAATTGAAGATTAGATTCAAGAAATAGAAAGGAAAAGCTAAGTAAAGAAACAATCAACTCAAAAAAGAGAAATCAATAATCTAAAATATCTTAATATGATAACAACATTAAAAATTTGGAAGAAACATTAAACAACAATTTGGCCTTAAATAGTTTTGAAGGTAAATAGAATATAAAATCCATACAATTTAACCTTAAATAGTTTTGAAGGTAAATAGAATATAAAATCCATACAATTTGGCCTTAAATAGTTTTGAAGGTAAATAAAATATAAAATCCATCAAATAGGAAATGAATAAGTTTATAGAATTATAACAAGAGTGTAACAAAAGTGACTTGAACTTCATAATTTTTGGTTCAAAAGAGAAGAAAGACAAGGACATGTTAGTGCTAGTTAAGGAAGAAAAAAGAAATAAATTACAATTGAAAAAAATTGTCTCATAGACACAAAGAGGCTGGAAAATAACTGAGCATAAAGATAGGTTAATGATTGTTAACATAAGCTCTAAGGACCATAAGTATGGTATGCTCAGTAAAATACATGTTTTAAAGGGTTAAATGAAAACCTCATTCTAAAATACCAAGTTGATATAAAGAAGTTTACTGAAAATGGCTAGGAATATTTATAAATGAAGACCTCATTTTAAAAGACCAAGTTGAATTAAAGAAGGAAATTTAGAAGGTATATGAAGAAAGCAAGGAATGAAACTAGGCAATAATTAGGAAAATAAAAACTATTTATTCGATATAGCGACATTTTTTTTTTTTTTTTAATAATAGGTTGGAACATTACAAACCCTCTCTTGGAATTGTTGTGGCTTTCCATGGAGCAAAGGGCCTATGTCAACTTGTTGGATCTTGAGTAAAATTGATATTATATTGCTAATTGGAAATTGAGAGCATGAAGAATTTAAGGCCCCTAACATAGAAGGATTTTTCTTATGTTTAGTATGGAACAAGAGATTCTATTGCATAGGGATCAGAGACCTAGCTTGTTACATATATATTATAAAGAAATAAAAACATTTTCCCTCTCATTATGCTTCACAAGAAAGACCTTTTCAATAAATATGTGTGGATGGGGATTTCAATTATTAGTGCAAAAAATATTTCTATAACATGTTATTTCATAATTATTAATGCTAGCTTTTATAAGAAAAACTACCTAGATAAACAAAAAAATCCTTAAAATAGTTTAAAACATTATCTTTACAATTTAAGAAATAAAGACAATCTCCTCTTGCTAGGGGTTTTTATGTTAGAACAACACCTAATCAAGCTATTATTTTAGGCAATGCTTTCAACCCTAATGCTCTATGGCTAGATGAGGACCTTGATTTAGCCAGTAGATACAAAAGAAAATATAAAGGCTTAATTGAGAATATTTTCAACATTGAGCTAATCAAATGTATTGTATCCATGTGCTTGGTAGCAATGTCATATATTATGTGATATTTGACATATTTGTATTTAACCAAACAGTAAATTTTGATATCCTAAATGACCATGAACTTGACTTTCATCATAGATATCTAACCCTAACTCTTAAATTTGTCATGCATAAAAGGCCCTTGTTGAAGAGAATTTTAATAATCAAAGGCACTTGATCTTCAACAAATATAAAGTCAATGTTTTTTAAAAGGATTTAATTAATAATTAAATCTTCTATGAAATAAGGACAATATTGAAGACCTTTATCATAATTTTCTGACAATCCTCTCTACTTCCATTAACAAGTTCTCTATCAAGGTGTTGTGTAAACATGAAAATTTAATAGCCAACCCTCAGTATGATAAAGAGCGTAATATTTTCTATTAGATATGCTTCCAGTGAGTTCTTAAAATTGACAATATAAATAGGTATAAAGCCCTAATTAAAAGGGGGAAAAGACACTATATAAATAGAAAGAAAGAGAAGATTTTGCACCTTTATAAGATAATCCTAAGAATTCTAGAGGCAAATTCTAACCTGTAAAACTAATGAAAACAATATGGTTTCTTTGAAGGACTTGAATTCCTAGCTTAAAAATGTTTATTTAACCTATAATGTCATGATAACATTCAAACCCTTTCTATAGAAGAAGTTGTTTTGTAGAAAACATAGAGTTTGACATTATGCAACTTGCAAAAAGGAAAGTTAAGGAAATTGAACCCTATGAAGATTTTTTTTTTTTTTAATTTGATGGCCTATCCTCATCACTCCCATCCACTAACTCTTTAATTAAGAATTCAAGCAGGGCTTTTCCAAACCTTGGAATCAAAGCCTCATTGTACCTATTTTAAAAAATAAAGGATACAAATAATCCCTCTAACCATAGGATGATTATGATTAGCCACATTTTAGCCAAGATATGGAATTATTTTGGAACATAAAATTAGTGTATGGTTAAAAAGACATATAAAGAAATACAAAGGCTATACTAGATTTAGGAGCTATCATTCAATTGCGGGCCACCTTATTACACTTAGAATCATTGTTGAGGAGTATTAGAATAATAAAGCCAATCTCTTGTATTGTTCCATTGACTTTAGAAAATATTTTGACATAGTGCTCAAGACTAATCTTTAGAACATATAAGAAGAGATAAAGTTCCTTTTGAGTTAAGAGTTGCTATAATAAGGTTGTACGAAAACCATGGGTTTTCCACTTGGTGAACTTGTGACATAGCACATGCATTTGTGGGATATTAAAGAATACCCCTAATTTTCCCAGGAACTGATAAATATCTCTCAAAATTCCTTTTTTGACCTCCTCCCAATACATCTTTGTAATAAAAGAATCCTTATTTTTACTAGATACTCTTTTGTATGCCCCTCAATACTTACAAACCTTTGGTACCTTGCACTTCCCTTTTGATACCTACAATGTATTGATTTTATTTTTCGCAATTTTAAAACCTCGTTTATGAATGAATGTGATAAGATATTGTTTAACACGCTGATTATTTCCAAGTTTAGGAACAATAAGGGCCGATTAAAAGAAAATAATTGTAATATAGGAGTAAGTCAAGGTTATCCCATATCCCCTACCTCATTTGGTATATGTATTAACAAGTTAGAGAGTTTTTTAAAAGAAGCAATTTGTGTTAACTTGACTTTAATTGGCATAATCATCATCCTTCTTTTTTACATTGATGATACTGTTGTTATGGTGAGGAGTCCCTATGATCTCAACAAGCAACTAAAAATTCTTGAGTATTTATGCACTTGTGTGGGTATGAATGTTAACACTAACAAAATGAAGGTTATGATTATTAGATCCAAAAATATCACTTACACTAATTTTGTATACGATGACAACAACTTGGCCCCAAATGTGACTTCATACAAATAACTTGGAATAGATATACATCACAAGCTTAATTGGGACTATAGTATTGAGAAAAGGATAATTGGAGGTTGGAAAGTTGATTATGGACTTGAAAACAATTGTAAATTTGTGGACCTTTAGCTATGGGATAAGAAGAAACTCCTCATTGAAACTCTTGTCATTCCTATTCTTATATGGAAGTTTGAGGCTATAATCTCTCTATAAAGTCATGGAGAAAGATAAAGAAAATTCAAAAGTGTTTTATAATTTATAATCTCAAAACTAAATGTAATACACCCTATCTTATAGTCTTCATAGAAGTGAGCCTTTTCCCCACTAAGAACATGACTATGACTACCTACCTAATATACACAAACAAGATAGACAAGATGGAATATGAGAGGCTTCTTAAGATTGCTTCAAACTCTACTCTAAACCGCTTTAAGCTCAAGCAAGGTGGGCATGAAGATGCTAAGAATTTGATACATCATTGGGGAAGAAAGGAATATATCACTTCACAAAATAACTATAATATTAAAAATATTATTACATCTAAATATAAGGAGTTATAATATAATAAACAATTAGAAGACAAAAGAAAATTAAGATATTAAGAAGAAGTGATCAATCCTAATGTATAAGATTGAAAATATCTCTTTGTTTTGACCCATGTAAAGAATGGATATATAAAATTGAAAATATCTCTTTGTTTTGACGTATGTTAAGAATGTAATCAACGTTGCTAAAATAAGAACAGAACTCGCAATCTTCATAATGAAATAGTGCATTAAAAGAATCCTAAAATATTGTGGGTCGAAAAAATTTATCATCTTTATAACACTAAGACAATTGAAAATAAATTTATTATATACACCAGATTATATCACAATTTCAATTTTTTTATTATAATACCGATATTCTTAACCATTTAATTCATAGAAAAAAATAAAAAATACCTAAAATTTTCCAAACACATAAATGAAATTTTAAAACAAACCTAATAATCTTCTTTTGACTTCACGCATATTAAATTTGATATCAACGGACATGAGAAAAATCATAATCATTATCATCAACTAACCGATCAAACTATATTTTCTCATTTATTACTTGAATACAATTTAATTATTTAAAATATTATTCAAGAAATTTTTTCCTCCAATAATTTTTTTTAGTAGATATAAAAATATGAAGTCAAGAGATGGTGACCTGTGGAATAGTCAATTAAAATAATAAAGAAATTTAGTAGATATAAACCATGAAGTCAGAGATGGTGACCTATGGTATAGTCAATTAAAATTATAAAAAATTGTATAGTTGTTTGGCATTGAAGTTTGGTTATTTAAAATAACTTTTAAAAAATACGGGAGTTGTACACGATGTGTTTTAAATAATAAAGTAACATTGATATGCATTGAAGAGCGGTGTGTGAGGTTAGTGAAAGCTCCCTTACACAATAAAATAATTGAAACTTTACAGATAGTTTTCGGCTCTAAAATTTAACCGACAAAGTTAGATATGAAATTAGAAAGAAGTCGGAAGAGTAACCGACAAAGTTGGACGTGAAATTAATGTATTCGAATAGATCGATGATTTAAAAAGAGAGGCAGCTCCTCTTTGTCCAATAGGACCGTTACTTTGAAAGAAACATGTCTAAAGGTGTCGGGTTCGTGTTTTTGACCTTTTGGGTTCATATTTTCACACACAGTTTTAGATATTTTTATAAACCTCAAAGCCACTAATCGGAGCTAGGTGTCTAAACTCTTAGTAATATAGGAAATTATACATAAAATAAGAAAATAGAGAGAACATTTAATCTTAGTAATATAAGAAATTATACATAAAATAAGAAATCTGCAATTAATAGAGAGAACATTTAAGTCGATTATTTTTTTTATGAGGGAAAAAGACGCTGGTTTGTATTAATGTATAAGTACAAATGACATAATTTTCCTTTTACATTATTTAATCTTAAAAGTTCTAGGAGTATGCGATATTATATATATTTTCAGAGACACCTTAAATTGTAGAAGCAGTCTATTTGGAATGTAGATACAAACTTATAACCAAAAACAGAAAATAGTATTATTGTTGGAGATATCTCATAATACCAAAACAAAAAAGATGAAACAAATCCACTATCTAAACACAAAAATACACATCCATTAGAAATAAAGGAGTCCACATCAGCTCCATGGGAGAATAATGAAGTCCTCAACGATGAGGGAGTTGTGCTCCAGGAGGTGAATTTGCATCATACTAGCTGCAGTAGAGAGTCCCTTTTTAGACATAGCATCCGCAATGATAATTTCTTTCTCTCTGAATGTGGTGGAAATAAATGTTTTGAAAAGTTTGTTTCAAATGCTCAATATGTTTGAGCCAACCCACAAGGTAAGGATGAGTATGGAGATATAGCCATTCATACCATTGATGAGAGTTTGTGAATCATCGAAAATATGGATTATCAGCGTGTCTATTAAATGATTTGCAAACCATAGTAGTCCCCATAAAGCTATAATTTCAGCACGCATGTTGGTACCATTGCCACCAGACCAGTATAACTTGTATTGCTTCTCATAGTTCAGTCTCAACCACATGCCACAACCACATGCTCCAGCTTGTGTTGCTATGTCGAAATATCCTGCCGGGAAAGTGATGTGTTGTGGGATGTACCTATAACTCAAGTATTTTACCTTAAATTGTTTGTCCTCCTCTGACTCCATCCATTTAACAATGTTGGAGACAATTCTGTATGTGCTAAGTGGCATGCCATCAAAGATGATGTCGTTTCTAACTTTCCATAATCCCCAAAAAACAAAAAATGGAATTTCCTACTGCTGTAAACTTCTCCTACTCCACCAATGCAAGCATTGTTCAATTGAGATGTGGTAAAGTAGTGGGAAAAAAACAGATTTGAGATCCCATACCTGGGATGCTATCGGGCATTCTAACATAAGATGTTGGTTTGTTTCTGTAGATATCTTGCAAAGGGTGCACTGACTCAGTCCATTTATACCTCTTTTCTTCAAATTTTCCTTGTGAGTGTTTTGTCTTTCCAGACCAACCAAGTGTATATGATGATCTTGCGAGGTACCTGTAATTACCAGAACTTTATGAACTAACATTTTTGTTGTAGTTCTAATAAATTGCAAAAGATGTACTAATAAGTATCCACAACCGCTATTGAACCCTTGTGCAATAGGCCATCCCACATGATATGATCTTTGTCCTCTATTCTGCATATGCCCGATCTATTTATTACTGTGGTATGGCGTTCCCAGTCTTTTGCGAGAAGGCTAGCCAATCCAATATCAATCGTAGTTTTCCAAATAGGAAATCTACCTCTCCACAATCTTAGGGGCTATGCTAGATAGAAAATTCCCCTAGTATATAATCTAAAAATGATATCTTCAGATAAGTCATTATCCATTCTTACACCCATAATCCATTCTTGTCCTATGATAATGTTGCTACCTGAGCCGAAAGACCAGTAGATGCATTTGTGGAACTAGAATTTGATTTTGTTAAAAATGATCCAAATGTATAAGCAAATGTTTCTTCCAATGTGTCCATCTTTGATCCAAACCTCTACTTCCAAATTGCCAAGGTATTTTGTCTGAATGATATCTCTCCATAGATTCTCACAGAAGAGTGCGCACCATAATGAATTTATCAGAAGTTCCCACCCAATTTTTTTTATGTCTACGATCCCCCAACCTCCATATTGTTTTGGTATCGTGATACTCTCCCACTTAATCAGATGACATTTATGTTGTTCCTTGGAGCCTACCCATATGAAATTTTCCATAATGCTGCGAATTTTGTTAATGATAGCAACGGGGAGATAGTATAAATGTGCCCAATAAACCGATAGCTGTTGTAAAATAGACTATTGCGGGTAAGATCACCTTAGGGTCTTGGGTTGAAAACCCCAACAAAGCACATGACAAACAACAACAAGAAATTCTTAGGCAAACAACCTAATTGCTTATTCTACTCAACTATGCAGGAGTGCCCTTACTCGAAGGTCCTACGTTTGGGTAGATCCTGCAGGGTGCAAACCCTTAGCTTCTCCTGATGTCTTTGAAACCTGAAAATTATTCAAATTAAACATATACAACAGTAGAAACATAAATCATGTTCATGATATTAACTTTAGATCATACAAATGAATGAACAATTACGCATCAATATAAGATTCATAAATGAATTACATTATAAATCAATGCATAAACACGTTTAATATCGAGAAATGAACAACATTTCTTTATTGAAGTAAGCTACAAGTAAGGTGGAGAAATACGACTTGAGTCTTTCTCCGGCTCCAAGCGGAACCGTCCTCTGGATCCGTCCTTTCTCGGCCTCAACAATCTTCCTCCACCACCAACACAAGGATATCTCCAATAACGAAACAAGGGTTTCCTGAAACGTTGGGGAGTGCAAGAGGCACATGGATTTCATCACACTTGATCAGGGATAATCTCACTATAGTATCAATATCTCATATCTTCCCCCTTAAGGCCTTCCCATGGAGGTTTATTTATACTTCTCCAAATTAGTTTTTTCAGTTGGGAAACAGTTGGGCCACGGGCTATAGGAGGTGAGTAACAGGTAAAACCCGTGAACTCTGCCCGAAATTAAGGAAATTTATTTTTTTTAAGTGTTTTAACACATGTACGTGGGTTGGGTATATGCTGACCCGCGTGTACACACTTTTATCACAGGGTAAAGTAGCATACAGGGAATAAAACATTGTTTTTTAGATTTTGGATCAATTCTGGAAGGAAGGGTTTCCCTAGGCCATAATCAGAGGATCAGATCTACCCAGAGTGGTAAATGGTGCTATAACAAATTCCCCCTAATATATGAGGTCAGAAGGGGTACATGATGGACGAAATGTATTAAGTGTATAGAAGGAATCATGCCGAGACCGAGAAGGAGTTCACTAGAATTCAGCTTGCCAAGCCTGTGAAAGAGATCAAAAAGAAAATCCTATTTGAAGCGGGCATACCCATGCTCAAAAGTAGTAAAGCATGTTCGCATGTCAAGTACAAAAACCGATCCAATATGCATACAAGTATAAAGGAACTGAAAATACATAATGGATCATCTGATCATAATCAAGAAAGTACATGTCTGGATATCACATATAAAGAGTTGATCAATGATGCTAAAATATGAAACTGATCACTGAAGTCAAGAAACTGATCCAAATAGTACCAAGTCAACATGGTTGAATAAATGGTACTGCACCGCAACTCGGGTGCCAACATATAGGATGTCACTGTAAGGAACTGCAACATATAAGGTGGATGGTGTCAACTAGCAAAAATAGGAGCAACTGAAAAGTGAACCAAGACATGCTGATGCAAACCCGAGGTCTTCATCAGCCACCGTGGTACATTTCTACACAATGGGAATAAATGATCTAAATTTGACCATGTGAGAAATCGTTTGATCATTGGTCATTGATGTATACAGTTAACAAACGCAAGGCTACTCACCAATAATGATGATGAGAGTGAAAGTACCCAGTACAATTTAACAAGTGCGAACAAATGAGTTGTAGTCGAACACTTGGAAGAATCTATCAATCAGGAGACAATGATGTTTTCCCACTGTCGATAGTGAAGGAATCTGCCACTGATGACTACAAACCCTAAGGTACTGCCAAATGGACTCTAGATCTCTTTCCCAGAGCAATGAGCTGAAGTCGATGGGAAAATATCTGCTAGAAGGAAGGCATTACGACATCCTTCATCAATCTAGTGTAAGTGTAACCCATAGGCCAATAATGTGGAAGGAATCAGACGAACAAAGATGTAGTAACCCAACCGAAGCATGTTTCCGGCATACACAAGATGTAACTAGCGGACGATAGAAACCCTCTGGACTAACCAATAATGAAAGCTGACATAGAGGCAAGGAATCCACCAATAGGGTCAAATGGAAACCAAGGCGCTACATGAATCCCAATGTGTGATAATGAAAGATGATGTCGAACACAAGGGAAACCACTCAGTTAAAGACCCATGATACTGATCGATGTTGAGCACAATGTTGGGTTGTGTTATATCCTTTCCATGACTAGCCTACATAGTTAACCAGGGGGTTGGAGGGGGGGGCGGTTAGCCCCCCTCAACAGAGTCTGGGGTAGCGCCCCGAGGATTTTTTTTTTGGACCCTATATTAGGTTGGGTGGACCTACCTATGGTTTTGTGCATGGTTTTTGCACATGGTTTGGATGCAATGGTTTTCGGTCCATGTTTTTGGACGCGATGGTTTTTGGTCCATGGTATTGGATGCTTTGACATGCATAAATATGTATTGTAACATTGAAAGGAACATAATGAAAAATCAAGATGGTAGTCCCAATTTTGGGATCTAGGGGGAAATCTTTGTGTATATGTGTTTCATGTGTTATGCTCTCGCATTGTTTATTTTTTGTGTTTTAGAATTTGTATGTAGGTAATTTCTGTATGAGGTTAAAACCTACATTTGGTATCAGAGTTTTTTTAGCTTCAAGGGGATGCCTTTGTTGTTGATGGGTTTCTCTCGGGCCTGTGGTAGACCCTGTTCAGTGGGAGATCTGCGGGATCGATTTTGGTGGTGAAAGAAGATGGCGAGCAGTGGAAAAATAGAGATTGAGAAATTTAATGGGTAGAGTTTTGAGTTATGGAAACTCAACATGGAGGATCTGTTGGTGGATAAAGATCAATGTATCATGGTAGATCTAGCTACTAAACCAACGGGAGTGTCCGATGAAGAATGGAAGAAGTTGGATCGAAAGGCAAAGAACACAATACGATTGTGTGTCTCAGATTCAGTATTGCTAAACGTATCAGGGGAAGTGATCCAGGTGGATGTTGGTGGCCACCCACCAACCCATTTGGACCCCCACAAATGTCTCTCTCAGCATTTTCAGTTTCCTTAATTGTAGCACAACTTACTATTTTTAGCAGTTTTTCGGGTCCTGAACTTCCGGAGCCGTTTTGAGGCCCTAAACGACGTTTTTTTGGGAATCTGGGGGCAACATGGGTCCATGGACCGATGTTTCCCTTCCCAAAGTGGTAGTTCTCGGATAGATCTTTCTAACGAGCTATCGTACGCGTCAAACGGAGATCGTATGCCAAAGTTACGACCCCGGGAAATTGATGTACCAATTTACCCAAACGGGGCCCACAATTTGGCGTTTCATCTTCTAGGGTTAGGTTTCGGGATGTGAAGGGTTTTCCATTGTTTCTCAACAATAAATAGGCCTTCGAGCCTCATTGTAATACAGTTCGGAACAGTTCAGAGGCATGTAGCCGCACATCTCTTCTCAGAGATAGCTACCATCGCCCTAGCTGGTTTATTTCCATTTCTGGTTGTAAGCATATTTCAGTATTTTACAGTAATGAAATGAAGTATTATTTCCGCTGTATATCTGTTTTTATGGTTATCGCATCTCTGTATTCATGGTTATCTCTGTAATCTATTGCGTTCCTGTTTAAATCCGGATCAGTGGTATCAGAGCGGTCTGCTTTTTTCTCTGTTTTTCTTTGCATGTCCCCAACGAGGTCGGGATATAAGGAATTAGGGCTTGAACTGGTCGAACCTTTGCAAGACCAGCCTCGCAAATCCCGACGGCCTCCCATGGCGGATGAGAAGAAAGACGAGGGGGCAGGAGATCCTATCAAAATATTGCTCGAAGAAGCGCTCGAGCGGCAAAGGAACGCGATGATGGATAGCTTTGCGCAGATTCTTCAGCGGCTACCCAGAGGCGACGCATCGACTTCCAACAGCGACTCTGGAAATGCCACACCCTTCAAGGTACAAGTTAATTTTGAAATCCCCATATTCGAGGGTCAAATAGATGCAGATGCCGTAGATAAATGGTTAAATCTGCTTGATGGGTATTTTTCTGTTCATGAATTTTCAAGTCGGGAAAAGATTGTTTTCGCTCTTCTCAAAGCAGCCCCCCACGTCAAGGACTGGTGGGAAACCTACTGCGAGCAGAAGGATGAAAGTACAGGCTCACTATTTTCATCCGCACCCACTTGGAATGACTTCCGGGATGCCATCAAGGAGCAGTACTACCCTGTCGGAAGCTATGAGGACAAATACATCAAATGGACCACACTGCGGCAGGGACGAGACCAAGATGTGCCGGAGTTCACAAACATTTTTCATACCCTTCGCACATAGTTGGGTATCAAATATTCTGAGCTGCATCTGGTACTCAAATACCGTGGCTGCCTGCACAGATACATCCAGGAAGAGATGGTGTTCTTGAACATCTCCTCACTCGGCACAGCATACCGATACGCTGTCAAAATCGAGCAAAAGTTCAAACAAAAGAAGCGAGACTTTGGATCTGCAAATCCGAAGCCCAAAGGACAAAGCCAAGGCGGGGTGACCCAAGACAACCCGTCGAAGCCGCAAGAAAAGTACAACACCATGAAGCCGAAGAAGGACACAGGAAAGTGGTGTGAGTTCCACAAGAGTCCCACTCATAACACAAGTGAGTGTCGGACCAAGCAGTCGCTGGTGGCTGAATTGAAGGCTTCCGAATCAGATGCATGTTCTGACCCCGAGCCAGAACTTGACAAGGGGAATGGCAAAGGGAAGCAGATCATTGATGCGGATCCCAGCGCCACTGTTGCCACTGCCAAGATCCAGAAAGATGAGCCCGAAAATCCAGAGGAAGGGGAGCGTCTTTTCCACTCACAGATGTGGGTGAAGGGTTTGCCGCTACAATTCATTGTCGACAGTGG
Organism: Pinus tabuliformis; assembly: GCA_031772625.1. NCBI lineage: Eukaryota > Viridiplantae > Streptophyta > Pinopsida > Pinales > Pinaceae > Pinus > Pinus tabuliformis. Next base: position 612,891,740 of record CM062813.1, read on the forward strand.
CAGCCAAAAGAACCTCATTTCAGCAGAGGTCGTGAAGCGATTGGGCCTACCGACTACACCGCACCCACAGCCGTACAGTATCGGGTGGCTTCACGAAGGACGAGATCTGAAAGTTCGCCAACAGTGCCGCCTTCCATACAGCATCAAGCCCTTCACAGACGAGGTATTGTGTGATGTTACACCTCTGGATGTTTGTGATGTACTATTAGGCCAGCCATACTTGTGGAGGCGACATGCTGTGTATGAGTCAAGGCCTCGCGCTGTCATTATTTCTTTGGGTGATTCATTATACAGGATACCAGAGGTAGCTCCACCTACTGCCACATCTTTGATCACTGCTAAGAAAGGCAGCAAGCTCATATCACAGACTAGGAAATTCATCTGTATGGTTCACTCCCAAAATAAGGGGAAGATCGTTGCTACATCCATGACCCCTGCAAAGGGTTCCTACACACAGCAGCATCAAAAAAGGGATACGGTCATGACAGAACACAGGAACAACTTCTCCTCACCCACATGGGTACCACACAAGTTTCAGGTGGGCAACAAAGTCTGGTTGCATCGACAGAAAGAACGCCTTACCAGAACCCATCAGAAGCTCAGATCACTCCGACATGGTCCTTACAGCAGTACCAAGGCTATGGGGAACAATGCTTTGGAGCACATCATTCCTCCATTCCTTCGCCTGCACCAAATGTTCAATGTGGACCATCGTCGACCATGCTTCCCACCATCACTGGACACATCAGAGATTGCAGGACAAGTTCAGCAGATGGAGGAACTCAACGCAATGGGGACCATTGCTTCCTAAGGGGGGAGGAATGATCCAGGTGGATGTTGGTGGCCACCCACCAACCCATTTGGACCCCCACAAATGTCTCTCTCAGCATTTTCAGTTTCCTTAATTGTAGCACAACTTACTATTTTTAGCAGTTTTTCGGGTCCTGAACTTCCGGAGCCGTTTTGAGGCCCTAAACGACGTTTTTTTGGGAATCGGGGGGCAACGTGGGTCCATGGACCGATGTTGCCCTTCCCAAAGTGGTAGTTCTCGGATAGATCTTTCTAACGAGCTATCGTACGCGTCAAACGGAGATCGTATGCCAAAGTTACGACCCCGGGAAATTGATGTACCAATTTACCCAAACGGGGCCCACAATTTGGCGTTTCATCTTCTAGGGTTAGGTTTCGGGATGTGAAGGGTTTTCCATTGTTTCTCAACAATAAATAGGCCTTCGAGCCTCATTGTAATACAGTTCGGAACAGTTCAGAGGCATGTAGCCGCACATCTCTTCTCAGAGATAGCTACCATCGCCCTAGCTGGTTTATTTCCATTTCTGGTTGTAAGCATATTTCAGTATTTTACAGTAATGAAATGAAGTATTATTTCCGCTGTATATCTGTTTTTATGGTTATCGCATCTCTGTATTCATGGTTATCTCTGTAATCTATTGCGTTCCTGTTTAAATCCGGATCAGGAAGCTACGACGAAAGCTTTGTGGGACAAGTTAGGGACTTTGTACCAATCTAAGTCTCTGGTGAATAAACTATTCTTACAGAAAACACTGTATAACCTAAGGATGAAAGATGGAGACTCGGTGACAGAGCATCTGAATGAATTTAATACTGTGGTAAGTCAGTTATTGTCTATTGATATTAAAATTTCAGATGAATATAAGTGCATTAGTTTGTTGTGTTCTTTACGAGATTTGTGGGATAGTCTGGTTATTGCAATAGGTAGCAATGCAACTACCTTGCAATTTGATGAAGTAGTGTCACCCTTGCTGACGGAGGAGATGAGCCAGAAAAATATGGAGAGCCAGAATGGTGATGCCTTGTCTGTATGAGGACGGTCCCAGAATGGAAACAAAAATAAGTCATCGAGTGGGAGATCCAAATATGGAGGGAGATCTAAATCTCCAGGAAAACTTGTAAAGGTGGTTTGTTGGAAATGCGGAAAGGAAGGGCACTACAAAAGGGATTGTAAATCTAAAGCTCATGACAAAGGAAAGGGATCTGATGATGCTCCTTCTGCAGAGGCGAAAACCACCTGAGATGAAGGTGGGGATGTGTACTTGGCTTCTTCAAGTACACATGTAGATCATGAGGCATGGTCGATTGCCTCAGGTGCATCCTTTCACTTCACTCCCCACAGAGAGTGGTTCTGCGAGTATGAGAAATACGATGGTGGTGATGCCTTCTTAGGGGATGATAGGAAGGCTAGAATCGTTGGTTGCGGAAAAGTAAAGTTGAAGTTGCAAGGTGGAAGAGTTAGAACACTTTCGGGTGTTCTGCATATTCCTACATTGGCCAGAAACATAATTTCTGTAAGCAAGATGTATGATGTAGGTGTAAAAATAGTGTTCGAGAAGGATACCTGCAAGATGGTTCGGTGAGCACTAGTATTGATGTGAGGAGTTTGGATTGGAACTCTGTACAAGCTGAAAGGTAGCACTGTTGTTGATGGGTGTAATAGTTATGTGGTTCCTGAAAGTGGAGCAGAAAATCTAATGGTCTCTGGAGAAAAGACCATGCTATGGCATCAAAGGCTTGGACATATTAGAGAGAAGGGCCTTTGAATACTTCATGGTAAAGGTATGGTAGAAGGTATGAGTAATAGCTCTCTGGATTTTGATTTCTGTGAAAATTGTGTATATGGGAAGCAGAATCGGGTGAGTTTCCCCTCTGGTGGTAAGAGGGTGAAACAAATATTAGAACTTGTGCACAGTGATGTGTTTGGACCTGTGAAGGTTACATCACTGGGTAAGTCTACGTACTATGTATCATTTATAGATGACTTCTCAAGGAATACAAGGATATATTTCCTTAAGAAGAAATATGAAGTCTTTGACAGGTTTAAAGAATTTAAGGATCTGGTGGAAAACCAGACAGAGAAGAAGATAAAGGTGTTGAGGTCAGATAACGGTGGAGATTTTTGCGGCAAGGAATTTGAAGAATTCTGTAAGAAGTGTGGTATAGCACAGAAGAAGACTACTTGTTATTGGGAAATCTAGTGTTTATGCAGAGCTGCTAGTCCCACTAAGGCTGGTAGCTACCTTAGAAACAAACAAACTAAAACCACTTTCGTTTTCCTTTATGAGAAACAGATAAGAGGGGAATAAAGGAGACCAACCTCTGTCTTGCGCTTGGTTCCTTGCTTGATTCCTCTCCCTTCAGATAGATCTTTACCACTAGCTTCCTCGTCTACCCAGCTTCAAAGAGCACCTGTAGAATCAAAGCAGCATAACACTATCCAAGAACATAGATATATTATCATAAACAATATAGGACCAGATATATATTGACCACACAAATGCATATATCATCAATCATACAAGAATGTGGAGGAAAACTTGAATAGATTTATTGATAATCAAGAATAGCAAAGAGGATTACAACCAATTGTTCTGACCTAGCATCATCCTCTCAGCAAGAAAGCCCTTCTTCACCTCATGAAAAGCTTAGATCACCCAACACTATGATGTTGCACCAAGAAACCAGCAACACTTCCTTACAAGATACAAAATTCCAGCCCCTAGATCTCTGGGATGAGGGATCCATATATAGATGTTTGCAAGGGAGGTGAGTTAGCTTTTGAGATTTGATTAGTGTCCTCTCTCTGATAGTTCTTGATTCCACTTGGAGATTGACGATCTCTTACTCATCCCTAGGCGAATGCAGAGAGACAAGTGTCACAGGAGAAGTTTTTGGAAGATTCCATTATCCTCCACCTTGCAGATTGACCCTGCCATTTGTTCACTCTCGCCCATCGCACCCCATAGAAGGGCTTTTCAAGATGCATCGCACCTCCCGTGTGTATTTAGGTGGGATGCAACGCACTTTGACCATGGAGCAGGTGAGATGGTCTAGTTTTGACCAGTTCCGATCAGTTTTTCATGGAGAACTTCTGGGAGAAGATGTAATCAGTTGACCTTGTTCTTTTAGAGGTTGGAACAACAATTTTAGGGACTTAAGAGCCCTTGGTTTATGGACATTTATGATTGGGGTTGCAGTGCCCAAAAATGTCTATAACAGTTGCCCCCTAAAGCATGAGGTTGTTAATCTGTTTTGATGTCGGGTGAAATGCTTTATCATGAGGATCTGAAGTTTTTTCGAGCTGGAAGGCGACCTGTAATAAGATACAATACAATACATTATCTTCATAATATTTTTGTGATCTAGCTGAGGCGGGCATCCCCATGCTCAGCTTTATAAATTTATTTTCATGTACATAAGACAGACAATCGTCTGAGTGTAGACTGTTGATTCTGGTAGAGCCATCATCCCTTAGGTTGGATGATTATCTATGCAGTAATGATGTACATTTGATGTCCTTATTTTCCTGAATATATATCACAGCCTGGATGGATGAAACTAGATCCGGGGTCTTCAATCTCGTTCGATCTTAACTCAAAGTACAAGTCGATCCATGTGAGAGATGTTCTGGAGTCGAACATGGAAAGACATCGCCTGATTACCAGCCAATGATGTAAGCTGTTAACAGGCGCGAGAGGAATCACCAATAATGATGATGGCCCTTAAGGTACTACAGTACAATTCACGTGGTGTGAATAAGGGACTTGGTGTCGAACACCACGCAAAATCTTTCAGTCGAAGGCCATTGATGTAAACCTATCGCCAGAAGTTAGAAACTTGCCATTGAGGGATGCAAGCTTCAAAGTACTGAAAGGGTTGTTCCTAGATTGACCTCCTGGATAATGAGCTGATGTCGACAAGAAGCGATCCGTCATAGGAGGGCCTTAGTGAATCCAACATCAATGACACGGAACGGAGCAAATGATTTTAATGGAGGTGAAAACGATCTGGTGATATAAGGTTCAGGGTGGCGGTCATGAAAGAATGGAGCGTAAATGTATTGCGGTGGGTGAGACACAGGTGAATTCTCTAAGCGACTTCTCTTGAACATATCGGTGACACTTGACATGATGGATCGGTAGCATTAACCCCAAATATGGATGGTGTGATGGAACCATGGTGATGTGACCAGTGAATGGAACAACCCAACCCGACTCGGATGCGGAGTGAAAGTGTCATGTTCAAGAGCAACTTGCTACCAATAAAGTTTCTTCAATTTTTCTTCCAAATTTTCCCCAGTCATTGCTGACCAGTACCTCTTTATTTTTGTCAAGCTTGAGGAGGATAACATATGCTTGTTCTATAATTTTCTCTTTGGGCAAACCCATCGCTATGTTTCAACGAGCCTAGCGATAGTGAAACTCGTTCTTGTCTGTATGGACAAGTTCGTCGCTATTTGGTTTTAACGAGTTTAACGACAAGGATAACTCGGTCTTTTTCAATTTTAGAGAGTCTGAAAAAGGGACGTAAAGAAAACTCCAATAATATTTTTTCGTCATATAATCCCTTGAGTCCGAAAAAGTATAAAACAATACAAAAGGGATGAATTTTCGGTACTTTTAACGAGTCGAACAAGACAAGCGCTCGATCTTTTTGTGTAATGATCCCTCAAGTCCAAAAAGATTAAAATCTAAAGAAGGGATAGCACTTCCGGTCCCTTTAACGAGCTGGAGAGGCCAATGGCTCGACAATCTTTTCATATTTTACGAGTCAATTTAAAAGAGCTTAAAGGAGACTCGTTTTTTTGAGGAACGAGTGATAAATTCGGGTAGCAGCTGATTCCAGGTAAGGTTTGGAATTTTCCAATCTCGGCAGTGCCACAAGGATGGCTAACAGGATCACTCTTCGCAGCTGTTCCTCAAAAAGGGTAAACAATCAAATGGGGGTGAATGATCGGCCAATACAGAGTGGAGATGATGATGAGAACACGACCAAGGTTTCAGAGGCTGATGATAATACATTCACGATGGTTATTTACCGGAAATTGGTTCATTTTTTAATGAGCTTAAACTCTGGGGGAACATTTGATCATTGCTTATGTTTATTTTTTAATGAGCTTGAATTCCGCGTTAAAGCTGCTCGATCCAGTCGTATAATAAGAATATCTCATATAAAAACGACATCTTTTCGAAGCTTTGCCCCACATCCTTTCTTTATGCAAGTTAGGAAAACGACCAATCCTACGAGTTTAAAGGGTTAGAGGACCTACAAATTTAAAAAATAAATGGTCGCTCTTCGCTTGCATGCCAAAAGGTTTGCATGCTCCCAGGTATAGTGAAGTAGAGTTTCTAGGTTACCCCTCAATTTTCAGATAAAACATTTGTTTTATCGGGAAAGGCCTACCTTTTCCAGGTTACCCTTCAATTTGCAGACAAAACATTTTTTTATTGGGAAAGGCCTACCTTCTCATAGAGGTATCTTATTCTGGTCTAATCCCATTTTAGTAAATGGACGGGTGTGTCAGCCAGTCATATATCCTTTGCGGAAACCTATCCTATACCCAAGGTTTTCCTGTCGAAACAGGCCAGGGTGCATGCCCCCTGGGTTTCAGTCATATCCTCCGAATCACTCGCGCCATCAGGAGGACGGACTGGGGATTGATGAGACATTCCTTGCATGAAAAGACCATTCAGGTATGGTATATGACTATTTGCTATGTGTGAACCGGGGAATGAAAGTTGGTCTACGAACTTAACCACTCTTCCTTCATGTGGAAAACACATTACTCTAAAGAGTGAGGAGACAATGGCTCCCATGCAATAAATATAGTCTCGTCCAAGGAGTAGATTATAATCCAGGGGTCCTTGGACTACCATTAGGTTCATGTGAACGGTTTTACTTCTCAATGTTATCGGCACATTGGGAAGGATCCCTAACGGTCGACTGGTTATTTTGTCAAAGCCTGTTAGATTTCTCATCTCAGGCAAAAGCGGTGGCGAACCAAGCGCTTTCCAAGAAGCTGAGGAAAGGATACTCATAGAAGCCCCTTCATCTATGATGGTACCGGCCATGACCATTCTATATATTTAAGCAATGATTCGAAATGGTACACTAGCCGGTAAACGGGGTCTGCCTAGTAGATTCCAATTGAAGGAAACAACCAGGTTTCTTGGAGGTGGGACCAAATAGACGGCCGGATATGACTCTGACGAACTTCCTTCCTGTAGTAAAGGAACGGGTAGACTGCCCCCATGTTCATCAGAGTCTGTGCTTACGAAGAGAATTTGAACGGTGTCATTCTTGTTCTCTTCGGTGACTGTATCATCTGAAGATGGATCCTCTAAAGGCAAGATCGGGTCAACTGCTGCCTCGACCTTTTGACTTTCGTCTGGTGTGGATTCATATGGTTTATCTTCACTGATAGATGCTTCGGCTGACCACAAGGGCGTGTCAGCCGGATTTTCAACTAGTGACAGACTCGGCAAGAGCTTCTTATATCTAGGAGGAAGCTGTAACGGTGAAACCGGATGGTCGTCCAAAACTCTTTTAGCCTCGTCTAGGAAGGGACAACAGTGGATGGCGTGATCGCCTTCACACAGTTTACAAGGAAATTTACATCTTCCTTTTTGTCCAGGGGCTTCACTTTCACTAGTCGATGGTGTACTTTCAACATGATCACCAGAGGTTGATGACACCGGATTGTGCAAACGAGGAGACCAGTCCCTTAAGATCCGAGGGATGCAAGGACAATCTCGATGATAATGGTCTCCTTTGCAAATGACACATGGCAATTTAGGCCTGGACGGTGTAGTGTGTGGATTTTCGCTAGACGATGCTTGGTTGCCCCTTTTCGCCTTTGGCTCCTTCTTCTTCTTCTCTTTCTTCTTCTTCTCCTTCTTCTTCTCGGTTACTTGATTTTTGGCTTTACCAGCTTCATCAAGCGAAGAGGAAGGAGGAGAGGAAGAATTGGACAAAGTAGAGGGTTGGGGGGTAACTCTGGTATCATTTAGTTGCTGACTTGATTGTTCAGGAATCACAATGTTCTGAATGATAGATGTTGAGAATAGACATATGGGCAAGCCGATTGTCAATCCTGGAACCGGCAATGTGGCCATATGGGGTGCGCCAACATCTCCCCAAGAGGAGAAAGGACTAGGATTTCCCCCAAGGGGAACTCCTTGGTTGGTGGACTCCATTTTTCTCAACCTAGGACCAATGTAGGAAAGGTGATATTTATTCCGATTAAAATAAATTTTAGACGCTTTGACACAACTTGTTTTTTCAATTTTTAAGAGTTGAGAAAAAACAAAAGATGACTCTAGTCGCCTTCGATTTTTAATGAGCTTGAAGTGACAAGTGCTCAGATGGACCTTTTCTTTTAAGGAGTCTGAAAAGGAACGAAAGAGACTGCTCTGGAAACCTAGACAGAGGGATTACCAAACCAATCGCAAAACTGCAAAATACTTTTTACCGTATGGCAGTCAATCTTCCAGAATGCTGTGTTCAGTGCATTACGATCGATAGGGCGGCAGACATGGCTTCCTATGGATAAAGGATAAAACCTATCGTGGTCTCCCAATATATACTCGACGGTACGTGGGAGCACAAGTTTGTACTGGCACTTATCGTCTCAAAGTGGAGGAATCACTCAACCATCAATGAAAACAACAGTTAACAGGCTTTACGACGCCGGAATACGTCTCTAGCCTAGACTTCTAAATGTTGTGCATTAGGTTCCAAAGCGTTTTTAGATTCATTAAATTTATTTTACAGTTGATCTTGCTTAAGAAATTTGCCTTTCAGGTTCACTGCGTGATGTAGATGTATAATTCCTAAAATGCAATCTAAGATGATAAACAATCGTTTAATCTTCTTTTTGCAATGAAAATCCAAGCTACTAAGGAAAGAGAGATGATATTATTTCAACATAGAGCAGAGAGCACACACTATATGTACTGTCCTAAATCAAACCAACAAATATTCTAAATGCAAATGCACATGCATGTATTTGTTTCAGCCTTCTTAGTGTGTGAATGATAAAAAGAAAGCCAAGTGCAAATCTGAATTATTTTTCAAAGCGACATTACTAACAAGTTTCTTTTCAAGACAAAATGAAGACAATGACGACACTTTGCGATTTGGAATTGAAAACTTGCTTTCGACACTTGAAAAACTACTAATTCAAATCAAATACAAGAGTAACAGTGTAATCGACTATCAAGAACAATCGGAATCTCTTCTATGAATGAAAACGAAACTTGCGACACTTTCGAATCAAGAAACGACAGTTCAATTACGCTACTTCTTTGTAAAAAAGAACTGAAAATGGCTCAAAATACATAAAAAAATTTATAGTTCTTTGCACAATGGAGGCGGAATAATGGCAAGGAAGGGGGTTTCAATAGAGGTGTACTGACTACAGGCAGCAAAACTCCTGAATAGAGCTGAAAAGAGTGAACACAGAAACCAAAATCTAAGAGCAGAAAAGGCCTTGTCTGATCAGCGCACCTGTAACACAGGGAAAAAGAGATGCAGCGCACCTACTACACTCGGGAAGTGTGATGCATCCAAAATCCACAGAAGAGACAGTGCGATGGACTAGGGATGAGACTTTAACTGGGTTCCGGGTCACAGTTTGCAGCTCAGTTTAGGGATTTAGGCCGAGCAAGTGGTAATCAGTAAATCAATCACAGGGGTAGATCTAGAGAGGTTACTAGAGCCACCACAAGGGCAATTAGAGAGCTTGTAAATCGATTGTTCAGTTCATAAACAAAACCCAGAGATAGACTGAAGCAACATTGATCTACTTTGCACTTGCATAGCAAATTCAGTTCAAAGGCTTGCTGGCTTGACTTCAGGCTCCGTATGTAAGTTTATAAAACAAACAAATGTGGGTAAACAAACAATCTATTCGCTCCCCAGTGGAGTTTCCATTTTGTTATCAGGAAATCTAGTGTCTATGTAGAGCTGCTAGTCCCACTAAGGCTGGTAGCTACCTTAGAAACAAACAAAACAAAACCACTTTCATTTTCCTTTATGAGAAATAGATAAGAGGGGAATAAAGGAGACCAACCTCTGTCTTGCGCTTGGTTCCTTGTTTGATTCCTCTCCCTTCTGATAGATCTTTGCCACTAGCTTCCTCGTCTACCCAACTTCAAAGAGCAACTGTAGAATCAAAGTAGCATAACACTATCCAAGAACATAGATCTATTATCATAAACAATATAGGACCAGATATATATTGACCACACAAATGCATATATCATCAATCATACAAGAATGTGGAGGAAAACTTGAATAGCTTTATTGATAATCAAGAATAGCAAAGAGGATTACAACCAATTGTTCTGACCCAGCATCATCCTCTTAGCAAGAAAACCCTTCTTCACCTCATGAAAAGCTTAGATCACCCAACAGTATGATGTTGCACCAAGAAACCAGCAGCACTTCCTTACAAGATACAAAATTCCAGCCCCTAGATCTCCGGGATGAGGGATCCATATATAGATGTTTGCAAGGGGGGTGAGTCAGCTTTTGAGATTTGATTAGTTTCCTCTCTCTGATAGTTCTTGATTCCACTTGGAGATTGATGATCTCTTACTCATCCCTGGGCGAATGCAGAGAGGCAAGTGTCACAGGAGAAGTTTTTGGAAGATTCCATGATCCTCCACCTTGCAGATTGACCCTGCCATTTGTTCACTCTCGCCCATCGCACCCCATAGAAGGGATTTTCAAGATGCATCACACTTCCCGTGTGTATTTAGGTGGGATGTAGTGCACTTTGACCATGGAGGTGAGATGGTCCAGTTTTGACCAGTTCTGAGCAGTTTTTCATGGAGAACTTCTGGGAGAAGATGTAATCTGTTGACCTTTTTCTTTCAGAGGTTGGAACAACACTTTTAAGGACTCAAGAGTCCTTGGTTTATGGACATTTATGATTGGGGTTGCAGTGCCCAAAAATGTCTATAACAGTTGCCCCCTAAAGCATGAGGTCGTTAATCTGTTTTGATGTCGGGTGAAATGCTTTATCATGAGGATCTGAAGTTTTTTCGAGCTAGAAGGCGACTTGTAATAAGATACAATACAATACATTATATTCATAATATTTTCGTGATCTAGCTGAGACGGGCATTCCCGTGCTTAGCTTTATAAATTCATTTTCATGTACATAAGACAGACAATCGTCTGAGTGTAGACTGATGATTCTGGTAGAGCCATCATCCCTTAGGTTGGATGATTATCTGTGCAGTAATGATGTACATTTGATGTCTTTATTTTCCTGAATATATATCGCATCCCGGATCAATGAAACTAGATTTGGGGTCTTCAATCTCGTTCGATCTTCACTCAAAGTACAAGTCGATCCATGTGAGAGATTTTTTGGAGTCGAACATGGAAAGACATCACCTGATTAACATCCAATGATGTAAACTGTTAACAGGAGCGAGAGGAATCACCGACAATGATGATGACCCTCAAGGTACTACAGTACAATTCACGTGGTGTGAATAAGGGACTTGGTGTCGAACACCACGCAAAATCTTTCGGTCGAAGGCCATTGATGTAAACCTGTCGCCGGAGGTGAGAAACTTGCCATTGACGCATGCAAGCTTCAAAGTACTGAAAGGGTTGTTCCTAGATCGACCTCTTGGATAATGAGCTGATGTCGACAAGAAGCGATCCGTCATAGGAGGGCCTTAGTGAATCCCACATCAATGACACGGAACAGAGCAAATGATTTTAATGGAGGTGAAAACGATCTGGTGATATAAGGTTTAGGGTGGCAGTCATGCACGAATGGAGCGTAAATGTATTGCGGTGGGTGAGACGCAGGTGAATTCTATGAGCTGTTGTTGGGAAAAGTATCCAATACGGAATGACCCTATCCCACTCTAAGGGTGATAGTACCTCAGCAACAACCGAATGCAAAGCTATTCAAGATTACTTCTTTATGAGATGTAAGAGAGGGGAGAAAGAGATCCACTAACCGTTGTCTTTCGCTAATGTTTGATCCAATCTTCTCTCCTTGCTGCTTGCTCCCAGCTCCTTGCTCTTTCACTGGCCCAGCTACACAAAGATCCCGCAAAAGCACAAGAAAGGGAAACTACAAGAAGCATACATCCATAATTGATTCAAGGATTAGAATAAATCAAATATACAAGCATCAATACGCCACAGAGACACATGCATATAGAAGAACCTAAAATGCTTTATTAATGGAAGAAGTAAAGTTCTGAGAATGTTACAACCATAAGAGGCCCAATCTAGCAACACCTCCCAGCAGAAAGAAATCTCCTCTTCACCTCCTTCAAAGCAATCACCCAATAGTTCTATACTCAAACCAACAGCACTTCCTTACATTCACAAGATTCCAGCCTCCCTAGACCTCATGAGAGAGCTCTATATATAGGAGTTTTGGAGAAAGGATGAGTCAGCTTGAGGTTGGCATGAAGCTGACTAGTGTCCTCTCCCACTTCAGTTATTCTTCAGTTCTTGAGTCCACTTGGAGTTTCTTGCTTCCACTTGGAGATCTAGATCCTCTTACTCATCACAAGGCGAATTCCTTGATCCAAGTGTCATTTTGGAAGCTTCCTGGGCATTTGACACCTTGCAGAATGACTGTGCCACTTGGCCAATCTCGCCCAGCGCAGGTATCCTTCATTAGATTTGACATTCAGCGCATGTACAGAGTGGAGTAGTTGACATTCAGCGCAGATGCTCAGTGGAGCAGCTGACATGATCCAGAATTAGCTTGTTTTTGAGTGTTTTCAGGTGGAGAACTGATTTTTAGTGCTGTGGTTTGCTGACCTTGTTCCTCTAGGGGTAGGAACAACATGTTTAGGGACTTTGGATCCCTTAGATTATCGACATTTCATGCTTCATGCTGTAAGGCACAAAAATGTCTATAACAGTTGCCCCCTAAAGTATGAGGTCGTTTATCGGGTGAAATGCTTTATCAGGAGGATCCGGAGTTCATTCAATCGCTGAGAGGTGCCCTGTAATAAAATACAATACAATACATTATTTTTCATTCTGCTTTCATGATCTAGCTGAGGCGGGCATTCCCATGCTCAGCTTTATAAATTCATTTTGGTACATAGAACAGACGATCGTCTGATGGTAGAATGATAATTCTCTGCTGAAATTATCATCCTTTGAGTAGGATGATCATCTGCTGCAATGATGTACATATCAAATGTCTTTATATTTCCTGAATATATATCGCAGCCCGGATGGATGAAACTACATCCGGGGTCTTCAAAATCGTTCGATTTTCACTCTAAGTACAAGTCGATCCATGTGAGAATTGCGCTGAAGTCGAACATGGAAAGACATCGCTTGATTACCGGTCGATAATGTAAACCGTTAACAAGCGCGAAAGGAATCACCAATAATGACAATGACCCTCAAGATACTGCAGTACAATTCATGTGGTGTGAATAAAGGACTTGGCGTCGAACACCACGCAAAATCTTCTGGTCGAAGGTCATTGATGTATACCTATCGCCGGAAGTGAGAAACTTTCCATTGAGGCATGCAAGCTTCAATGTACTGATGGGGTTGTTCCTAGATCAACTTCTTGGATAATGAGCTGAAGTCGACAAGAAGCGATCTGTCAAAGGAGGGCCTTAATGAATCCCACATCAGTGACACGGAACGGAGCTAATGATTTTAGTGGAGCTGAAAAACAATCTGTGAAATATGATTCAGGGTGGCGATCATGGGTGGATGAAGGATAATGTATGGCAGTGGATGGGACATGGTTGACTCTTTCTGAACAACATCTCTTGAACATATAACGACACTGATGTGATGGATCGGTAGCATTACCCCAAATGTGGATGGTTTGGCGAGGACCATGGTGATGAGACCGGTGAATGAAACAACCCAACCCGATGTGATACGGAGGACAAAGTGTCATGTTCAAGAGCGACTTGCTACCATTAAAGCTTTGAGGTTCTCCCAATTTTTCCCCAGTTATTTCTGACCAGTACCTCTTTATTTTTGTCAAGCTTGAGGAGGATAACATATGCTTGTTCTATAACCTGCCCTTCGGGCAAGCCCATCGCTATGTTTTAACGAGCTTAGCGATAGGGAAACTCGTTCTCGTCTAAAGACAAGTTTGTCGCTATTTAATCATTTTAACGAGTCTAACGACAAGGAAAACTCGGTCCTTTTCAATTTTAGAGAGTCTGAAAAGGTACAGAAAGTTAACTCCAAAATTCCTTTTTCGTCATCTAATCCCTTAAGTCCGAAAAAGTATAAAACAATACAGAAGGGGTGAGTTTTCGATAACTTTAACGAGCCGAATAAAACAAGCGCTCGACCTTTTTGTGTAATAATCCCTCCGGTCCAAAAAGATTAAAATCTAGAGGAGGGATAGCTCTTCCGGTCAATTTAACGAGCTGGAAGGCCAAAACTCGGCCAACTTTTCATATTTTACGAGTCAGATGAAAAGAGCTCAAAGAAGACTCGTCTTTTGAGGAACGAGTGATAAACAGGGATAGCAGCAAATTCCAGGTACAGGTTGGAATTTTCCAATCACGGCAGTGTCACAAGGATGGCTAGGTGAAATCACTCTTCGCAGCTGTTCCTCAAAATAGGTAAACAATCATATGGAGGTGAACGATTGGCCAAATGGAATGGAGGTGGCGGGTGCAAACACGACCAAGGCTTTTTATGGCTAATAATTTTACGATCACAAATGGTTATTTACCGGTACTGGGTTCATTTTTTAAAGAGCTTGAATGCGCCAAAACACTGCTCAATGCTTATGTTTATTTTTTAACGAGCATGAATTCCGTGTTAAAACTGCTCGGATCTCGCTTTTCTATTTTTTAACGAGCATAAATTCCGCGGTAAAACTGCTCGATTATACCAGTCATAAGATAAGAATGTCTCCTGTGAGATAGCTATTTTTTATGGAGCTTTATCTCACGAAGCTATGCTCCTAATTTGGCAAATTTTGACCTTTGCCCCACATCCTTTCTTTATGCAAGTTAGGAAACGACTAATCCAAAAAACAGATAAATAACCGCTCTTTGCTTGCACTCCAAAAGGTTTGCATGCCCCCAGGTATAAAATACAATTTCAAGGCTGCCCCTACTTATCCGATAAAACATTTGTTTTAAAGGGTGAGGCTTACCTCTTTCAGGTTACCCAAAGATTATTCTGTTAATCTTTCAAACTGAACACTTCTTCGGCGATGTCTACCGAAATAGACAAAGGTGGGTGAAAAACAGATTATTTCACTCACATAACTTTGACAAAAGAATCTTATTCCAGAACAACCCCTCTTCCTAGACGGACGGGGTACGGACTAGTCATATTCTCCCGCGGAAATCTACTCTATACCCAAGGTTTTCTCTGCCCAAAGCAGACCAGGATGCATGCCCCCTGGGTTCCAGTCCCATCTTTCCGAATCACTCGCACTCATCGGGAAGTAGGACTGGGGGTGGAGACATTTCTTGGGTGAATAGACCATTGAGGGTTGGTATGTGACTATTTGCGATGCGTGATCCCGGAAATGAAAGTTGGTCTACGAGCTTGACCATTCTTCCTTCGTGTGGAAAACACATTACTCTAAAGAGTGAGGAGACTATAGCTCCCATGCAATATATATAGTCTCGTCCAAGGAGTAGGTTATAATCCAAGGGTCCTTGAACAACCATCACGTTCATCTGAACGGTCTTCCCTTTCAACGTAACAGGTACATTGGGGAGGATCCCTAACGGTCGACTGGTTCCTTTATCAAAACCCGAGAGATTTCTTATCTCAGGCAAAAGCTCTGGGGAACCCAGTGCTTTCCAAGCAATAGAGGAAAGGATACTCACAGATGCCCCTTCATTAATGATAGTTCCAACCATTACCATCCTGTAAATTTGGACTATGATTCTGAATGGTATACTGGCTGGTAACCGGGGTCTGCCTAGTTGGTTCCAATCAAAGGATACAACCAGGTTGCTTGGTGGTGGGACCGAATACACGGCCGGATGTGACCTTGACGATGTTCCTTCCTGCGATAAAGGAATGGGCGCATTGCCCTGATGCTCATCAGAGTCGGTGTTGATGAAAAGAATATGGATGGTGTCATCCTTATTCTCTTCAGTGAGGGTGTCATTTGAAGATAAATCTTCAGTGACGGTGTCATTTGAGGATGAAACCTCCGAAGGAAGAACTGGGTCAACTGCCGTATCGACCTTTAGACTTTCGTCTGGTCTGGATTCAGTAGGTTCATTTTCAATGACTGACGCTTCAGCTGACCACTTGAGTAGGCCAGCTGTATTTTCAACCAACGAAGGACTTGGCACGAGTTTTTTGTATCCAGGAGGAAGTCTCAACGGTGAAACTGGGCGATCTTCCAAAACTCTCTTCGCTTCGTCTAAGAAGGGACAACGGTGGATGGGGTGATCGCCTTCACACAGTCTGCAGGGGGATCTTGCTCCCCCTCTTTGTCTTGAACCTTCACTTTTGCTGGTTGACGGTAAGCAATCAACATGGCTATCAGAGGTTGATGCCCCCGAATTGTGCAAACGAGGGGACTAGTCCCTTAGTATCCGGGGAATACAGGGACAATCTCTATGGAAGTGGTCTCCTCTACATATGACACATGGCGATTTAGGCCCGGTCTGTGCTGTGTGTGGATTTTTGTCAGATGTCTTTTGCTTACCCCCAGTCACCTTAGGCTCCTTCTTCTTCTTCTCCTTCTTCTTCTTCTCCTTCTTCTCCATGGGAGCTTGGCTTTTGCCGGCTCTACCTTGCGAAGATGAAGGATTAGAGGAAGAGTTATAGGAAGTAGAAGGCTGGTGGGCAGCTCTAGACTGATCTAACTGTTGACTCGACTGTTCAGGAACCATGGTGTTCTGAACTACATTGGTTGAGAATAGCCAGATAGGCAGGCCAATTGTCAGTCCTAGAAGCGACAATGTGGCCATGTGGGGCGCACCAACTTCTCCCCAAGAGGAGAAAGGAGTAGGATTTCCATCATGTGGAATTCCTTGGTTGGGGCATTCCATGTTCTCAACCTAAGATCAACGCGGGAATAGGAGGTGATTATGTTCCGTTTAAAATAAATTTTATAACGACGCTTTAGACACAACTTGCTTTTTCACTTTTTAAGAGTCGAGAAAAAGCTAAAGATGACTGTAGTCTCCTTCGATGTTTTAACGAGCCCGAAGTGACAAATGCTCGGATGGACTTTTTCAGTTATAGAGTTTGAAAAAGGCCAAAAGAAACTGCTCTGGAGTTCTAGGTAGAGGGTGTGCCAAACTTTTCGCAAAACCACAGAATACGTTTTACGGTACGAGTGGTCGATCTTCGTGAATGCTGTGTTCACTGCATTGCGATCAGTAGGGTGGCCGACACGGTTTCCTATGGATAAAGGCTTTATTCCTATAGGGGTCTCCCAATATATACGCGACGGTACGTGGGAGCACAAGTCCGTATTGATACTTATCGCTTCACCGTGGAGGAATCACCCAACCACTCAACGCTAAGATATCACGTTTAACGACGCCGGAACACGTCTCTAGCTTAGACCTCTATGTGTTTGCGTTATGTTTCAATGCGTTGTTATGTAAATTCAATTTATTTTAAGGTTGATCTTGTTTAGCAGTTTTCCTTTATGGATCACCACGAGATGTATGATAACACTCCTAAATGCAGTCTAAGATGATAAGCAAGCTTTTCAATCTTTCAACTTTGAAAATCTTAACTACTGAGGGAAAAGAAAGATAACATCTTTTCACACAGATCATAGAGCACACACTAATGCACTTTTTCCTAAATCAACATGCAAACTGTCATAATGCACATGCACAATGCAAGTATTTCTTTTCTCTTTCTTAATGTTTGTGCGACACAAAAAGAAAGCTGTTGTATAACTTTGAATTCAATTTCAAGTGAAAGCAAACAAGCTTGTCCAAAATCAAAAGACACCTTAAGATTTACTTGTTTCGACACTAGAAATGCATAAACTCAAACCATATGACGAAAGCAAAAGCTCAATCAGCTATGAACAGCAAACAAACTAACTCTTAAGATCAATACGACACTTTATCACAGGTCTAGATCTAAGAGGCCACAGCAAGACTAGTTCACTTTCGTTATGGGAAACTGTAAATGATACAAGAAATACACAAAGAACAAACACAGTTTCTTTATACAACCGAGGCGGAATAGTGGCAAGGAAAGTTGGTTTCAGATAGGCACATTGACTGGTAACAAGCAGCAAAACAAGAGTGAAAACAGGGCAAGAAACAGCAGGAAACCCCAGTAGCACAAGGCAAGACTGGTCCAGCGCAGGTGGTACATAGACAGTTTGACCTTCAGTGCAGGTAGCCCCTTCGGGAACTGCGCTGAAATGCAGACAGCCTTCACACAGCCTGCACTGAAGAACGAAACTTTCGTTTCTCTTGGTTTCCGGGTCACAGATTGCTCAAAAATTCACAGTTTTTGGCCAAATCAGAAGCTATCAGTCAAGTACACACTAAGGGATGACAAGGAGGATGAAAAGCTATCACTAAGAGCTTATTAGAGTCCTTGTGGATCAGCTCTTCAAATCATAAACATGCCCAGAAACTGAGCTAGAGTAGCTGCCCTCTACTTTGCATTTGAAAGATCCAAATGCAGTTCGATTCGGTACTCCCTGTGTTTATGAAATGAATAGCAAAAACACAAACAACCAACAAGATACGATCCCCAGTGGAGTCACCAATTTGTTGTTGGGAAAAGTATCCAATACGGAATGACCCTATCCCACTCTAAGGGTGATAGTACCTCAGCAACAACCGAATGCAAAGCTATTCAAGATTACTTCTTTATGAGATGTAAGAGAGGGGAGAAAGAGATCCACTAACCGTTGTCTTCCGCTAATGTTTGATCCAATCTTCTCTCCTTGCTGCTTGCTCCCAGCTCCTTGCTCTTTCACTGGCCCAGCTACACAAAGATCCTGCAAAAGCACAAGAAAGGGAAACTACAAGAAGCATACATCCATAATTGATTCAAGGATTAGAATAAATCAAATATACAAGCATCAATACGCCACAGAGACACATGCATATAGAAGAACCTCAAATGATTTATTAATGGAAGAAGTAAAGTTCTGAGAGTGTTACAACCATAAGAGGCCCAATCTAGCAACACCTCCCAGCAGAAAGAAATCTCCTCTTCACCTCCTTCAAAGCAATCACCCAATAGTTCTATACTCAAACCAACAGCACTTCCTTACATTCACAAGATTCCAGCCTCCCTAGACCTCATGAGAGAGCTCTATATATAGGAGTTTTGGAGAAAGGATGAGTCATCCTGAGGTTGGCATGAAGTTGACTAGTGTCCTCTCCCACTTCAGTTATTCTTCAGTTCTTGAGTCCACTTGGAGTTTCTTGCTTCCACTTGGAGATCTAGATCCTCTTACTCATCACAAGGCGAATTCCTTTATCCAAGTGTCATTTTGGAAGCTTCCTGGGCATTTGACACCTTGCAGAATGACTGTGCCACTTGGCCAATCTCGCCCAGTGCAGGTAGCCTTCATTAGATTTGACATTCAACGCAGGTACAGAGTGGAGCAGTTGACATTCAGCGCAGATGCTCAGTGGAGCAGCTGACATGATCCAGAATTAGCTTGTTTTTGAGTGTTTTCAGGTGGAGAACTGATTTTTAGTGCTGTGGTTTGCTGACCTTGTTCCTCTAGGGGTAGGAACAACATGTTTAGGGACTTTGGATCCCTTAGATTATCGACATTTCATGCTTCATGCTGTAAGGCACAAAAATGTCTATAACATGAGCGACTTCTCTTGAACATATCAGCAACACTGACATGATGGATCGATAGCATTAACCCAAAATATGGATGGTGTGACAGAACCATGGTGATGTGACCAGTGAATGGAACAACCCAACCCGACTCGGATGCGGAGTGAAAGTGTCATGTTCAAGAGCGACTTGCTACCAATAAAGTTTCTTCAATTTTTCTTCCCAATTTTTCCCCAGTCATTGTCGACCAGTACCTCTTTATTTTTGTCAAGCTTGAGGAGGATAACATATGCTTGTTCTATAATTTGCCCTTCGGGCAAACCCATCGCTATGTTTTAACGAGCTTAGCGATAGTGAAACTCGTTCTTGTCTGTATGGACAAGTTTGTCGCTATTTGGTTTTAACGAGTTTAACGACAAGGATAACTCGGTCTTTTTCAATTTTAGAGAGTCTGAAAAAGGGACATAAAGAAAACTCCAATAATCCTTTTTCGTCATATAATCCCTTGAGTCCGAAAAAGTATAAAACAATACAAAAGGGATGAATTTTTGGTACTTTTAACGAGCCGAACAAGACAAGCGCTCGATCTTTTTGTGTAATGATCCCTCAAGTCCAAAAAGATTAAAATCTAAAGGAGGGATATCACTTCTGGTCCCTTTAATGAGTTGGAGAGGCCAATGGCTCGGCAATCTTTTCATATTTTATGAGTCAGTTGAAAAGAGCTTAAAGGAGACTCGTTTTTTGAGGAATGAGTGATAAATTCGGGTAGCAGCTGATTCCAGGTAAGGTTTGGAATTTTCCAATCATGGCAGTGTCACAAGGATGCTAATAGGATCACTCTTCGCAGCTGTTCCTCAAAAAGGGTAAACAATCAAATGGGGGTGAATGATCGGCCAATACAGAGTGGAGGTGATGATGAGAACACGACCAAGGCTTCAAAGGCTGATGATAATACATTCACGATGGTTATTTACTGGAAAGTGGTTCATTTTTTTATGAGCTTAAACTCTGGGGGAACATTTGCTCATTGCTTATGTTTATTTTTTAACAAGCTTGAATTCAGCATTAAAACTGCTCGATCCAGTCGTATAATAAGGATATCTCATATAAAAATGACATCTTTTCAAAGCTTTTCCCCACATCCTTTCTTTATGAAAGTTAGGAAAACGACCAATCCTACGAGTTTAAAGGGTTAGAGGACCTACAAATTTAAAAAATAAATGGTCGCTCTTCGCTTGCATGCCAAAAGGTTTGCATGCCCCCAGGTATAGTGAAGTAGAGTTTCTAGGTTACCCCTCAATTTGCAGATAAAACATTTGTTTTATCGGGAAAGGCCTACCTTTTCCAGGTTACCTTTCAATTTGTAGAAAAAACATTTGTTTTATCAGGAAAGGCCTACCTTCTCACAGAGGTATCTTATTCCGGTCTAATCCCATTTTACTAAATGGACGGGTGTGTCAGTGAGTCATATATCCTTTGCAGAAACCTATCCTATATCCAAGGTTTTCCTGTCGAAACAGGCCAAGGTGCATGCCCCCTGGGTTTCAGTCATATCCTCCGAATCACTCGCGCTCATCAAGAGGATGGA
Organism: Pinus tabuliformis; assembly: GCA_031772625.1. Lineage (NCBI taxonomy): Eukaryota > Viridiplantae > Streptophyta > Pinopsida > Pinales > Pinaceae > Pinus > Pinus tabuliformis. The sequence continues at coordinate 612,912,894 of CM062813.1, forward strand.
CTGGGGATTGATGAGACATTCCTTGCATGAAAAGACCATTCAGGGATGGTATATGACTATTTGCTATGTGTGAACCGGGGAATGAAAGCTGGTCTACGAGCTTGACCACTCTTCCTTCATGCGGAAAACACATTACTCTAAAGAGTGAGGAGACAATGGCTCCCATGCAATAAATATAGTCTATCCAAGGAGTAGATTATAATCCAGGGGTCCTTGGACTACCATTACGTTCATGTGAACGATTTTCCTTCTCAATGTTATCAGCACATTGGGAAGGATCCCTAACGGTCGACTGGTTCCTTTGTCAAACCCTGTTAGATTTCTCATCTCAGGCAAAAGCAATGGCGAAGCAAGCGCTTTCCAAGCAGTTGAGGAAAGGATACTCACAAAAGCCCCTTCATCTATGATGGTACCGGCCATGACCATTCTATATATTTGAGCAATGATTCAAAATGGTACACTAGCCAGTAAACAGGGTCTCCCTAGTAGATTCCAATCGAAGGAAACAACCAGGTTGCTTGGAGGTGGGACCGAATAGACGGCCGGATATGACTCTGGCGAACTTCCTTCCTGCGGTAAAGGAACGGGTAGACTGCCCCCATGTTCATCAGAGTCTGTGCTTACGAAGAGAATTTAAACGGTGTCGTTCTTGTTCTCTTCGGTGAATGTATCATCTGAAGATGGATCCTCTGAAGGCAAGACCGGGTCAACTGCCGCCTCGACCTTTTGACTTTCGTCTGGCGTGGATTCAGATGGTTTATATTCAATGATAGATGCTTCGGTCGACCACAAGGGCGTGTCAGCCAGATTTTCAACTAGTGACAGACTCGGCAAGAGCTTCTTATCTCTAGGAGGAAGCCGTAACGGTGAAACGGACGGTTGTCCAAAACTCTTTTAGCCTCATCTAGGAAGGGACAACGGTGGACGGCGTGATCATCTTCACACAGTTTACAAGGAAATTTACATCTTCCTTTTTGTCAAGGGGCTTCACTTTCACTAGTTGACGGTGTACTTTCAACATGATCACCAGAGTTTGATGACACCGGATTGTGCAAACGAGGAGACCAGTCCCTTAAGATCCGAGGGATGCAAGGACAATCTCGATGATAATGGTATTCTTTGCAAATGACACATGGCGATTTAGTCTTGGATGGTGCAGTGTGTGGATTTTTGCTAGACGATGCTTGGTTGCCCCTTTTCGCCTTTGGCTCCTTCTTCTTCTTCTCGGTTACTTGATTTTTGGCTTTACCAGCTTCATCAAGCAAAGAGGAAGGAGGAGAGGAAGAATTGGACGAAGTAGAGGGTTGGGGGGTAACTCTGGTATCATTTAGTTGCTGACTTGATTGTTCAGGAATCACGGTGTTCTGAATGATAGAAGTTGAGAATAGCCATACGGGCAAGCCGATTGTCAATCCTGGAAGCGACAATGTGGCCATATGGGGTGCGCCAACATCTCCCCAAGAGGAGAAAGGACAAGGATTTCCCCCAAGGGGAACTCCTTGGTTGGTGGACTCTATTTTTCTCAACCTAGGACCAACGTAGGAAAGGTGATATTTATTCTGATTAAAATAAATTTTAGACGCTTTGACACAACATTTTTTTTTCAATTTTTAAGAGTCGAGAAAAAACAAAAGATGACTCTAGTCGCCTTCGATTTTTAATGAGCTTGAAGTGACAAGTGCTCAGATGGACCTTTTCTTTTAAGGAGTCTAAAAAGGAATGAAAGAGACTGCAGGATGGATCTTTCTGTTGTGCTGTACAACAAACCCCCCATTTCATTAAATTTTTATAAAAAATCATAATAAAAAATGGGTCCCTTTTAAAATAAACTTAGATGTTTGAATAAATTGGTATTAACTCATCATAAGAAAAACCCTCATAAAAAAGATTAATGTAAATGAAGTACTTTAAAAGCATTTTGAATAGGAATAAAGTGGGTCTTTAAAAAATTATAAATTTCTTCGTTATTGCGATAAAGCGATCGCAAGATCGCATATCACAATAACAAGGGAAACATATATAAAGACACATTCATTCACTCCGATCTATAAAGACACATTCATTCACTCCGATCCGAAAAGGTAATCGCAATCGGATATAGGGAAAAGAAAATCAGAAAGCATAATGAAATAGCCCCCTTAATGTCTCCGATGCGATAAAGCGTATCGCCATCGGCAATCGGAAATAACATGTCAACACATGATTGAAGGCACTTGAATCCTCTGATGAGATAAGGCACATCGCAATCGATGATCAGCGAAATCACATTGACACGATAATAAAAGCCGAACCTATTCCCCAATTGCGATGCATTAATAAGGCGCATATCTCGAGACCATACTTAAAAGATTTGCATGCATTATATCACCTTTCAGTCATCAGAAATGTTTAAAACAAATATTAAGGCCTTTCCTTTCATGCTACCGATCGCCGATTTGCGGTTTACTTCTGATTATCCATCAAAGAATCTAAGCCATGCTTGAATGAGTCATTCATCATATAAACAACATGATGGGCATTTAAAACCTCCTTTACCACGATTGACAGGTTAAGCGACTAATCAATGAAGCAGTGAAGAGTGGATCTTTTCATTAGATTTTATCCGTGGCAATTTCACTATAATCCATTATCACTTGCTGATCAACGTAATTCTTTCATATTGGTGTATAGAAGCATTTCCCTGTATGACAATTGGTCACAAGACAACAACAAGTACGGTTCCAATTGAAGGAACCAGCAGCCTACCCACTAGCAAAGATGTAGAAATAATTCCTAAGGATCCATCGGATGAAATTGTTTTGCAGATAGAAGAAATACCACTATTAGATGTTTTTTACAGTCTTAAACATAGGGCTATAGTAAAAAGACAAAGGAAAAGGAGAAGGCTTGATCAATCTTCCCTTTTACCTACACAGACAGAGATGGCTAATGTGGTATGGAAAGAAGAATTCAATCCCTCCGAAGACCTCACAAAACTCTCTCAATATGTTGGGGCCTATTCGGCAGCTACTATGGATAAAGCATCAGAGGTTAGCAATTTATTAAAAGAAAAAGATCAGACAATTGTTTCATTGGAGGCACAGGTATCTGAAAAACAACATAGAGTAGATCAATTGGAACAACAGTTAGCAGCTCAACATCAAGTAAACAACCAACTAAATGAGCAATTTCTCAAGGAGATGCAGAGGATAGAGCAAAGCGCAGTGCAGAAACAAAAGGAATTATCCACAACATTGGCCAAGCTGAAGACAATGAATGAACATATGAGTAAAACAAAAGATGAGCAAATCGCTCAATTATCACAACAGATAGAAAAGTTCAAAATTCTTCCTCAACTAGCAGAGTTCAGGTTCGAGGCTCTCTAGATCAATAAAGCATTGATTAAGCAGCTATATTTACTATGTCATAATATTTCCCTTGCTGAGCCCCTCTGTGAGATTGCTTCATCAATTATTGACAAATCAGTCGATGCCAGGCAAAATTTGGAACAGGCCGATGGAAGCTGCAAATCTGCCTAAAATTATAGAATCACACAAGGAGATCCTTTTCCTAGAATGGCAGTCATAATTGATGAAGGCAGAAAGAGAAACTTCAAGATGCAGATCAGCAACCAGTAATTTGATTGAGTTAATCAATGACACTCTTTATCTGTTTAATTTGATTTCACAGTGCACACCAGGTAAATTGCCGTCAGCTAAAGCATTGGAACAGACATGTAATCAAGAATTGGAAAAGAAGGAAATATTAATCGCCGGCATCCAAAGTTTAACTTAGGATACCTTTTGGTTCTTCCTAGTTAAACCATACAGTCAAAAAGCAGCACTCAAATGTTTAACTGATGCAATTTGTTACATGATTCCCGAAATTCATGATGCTACGTATTCAACCCAATTGCATTGTCGTCTGAGTCACCCTCCAGAATTGGAACCAATGCTTGCTATATGCCAGCTCAAGCCAAAGGATGATTGGCCGAAACAGTGAATCATGTTACTGACTACAAACAGAACTATTTCAAGGAGATCTTCATGATTTGGTTATATCACCTAATAGCATTTTTATTTCATAATTAGTTAGCTTAGATAGTATTTATAGACCTTTCATGTCTTTAGAAAGGGTCCTCAATTTTTGTATAAACTTGGATCAGGAAGTCACACTATTGTGCTTCTGATATATTTTTTATGAAGACTAGGCCTATATTCTGAATTTTAATGAAGAATGCTTTGATGAGATATGCACTACTATTTTTTTTGTGAGAGTATTTCTAAGTTAGAAGACGAAATCTAAATGCGATTGATATCGGGAAGGATCCAAATTACATATGGTACTATTATCTATGTCTTTGCTCTTTTCTTTTATATGAATTAGCATTTATTCAATCTTGCTATCGTTGGATATATGTATGTGTTTTGACAACAGTCCTTATACTTTTCACTATTGAATGTTTAAGGAATGTTATTCTTTCAATCATATTTATGTCAATGATATATGAAGAATAGTGTAATAATGTTTTAATGATTACTTTGTTCAACTATTTGAACAAAGTAATGATCATATGAATAAATATCTTTGTTTATCAATGGAGTCATCTATATGCCTATTTGTAAATAAAGATCATCAAAAGTTACACTAAAGTGGAAATTTCCCAGGATAGTTTAGTTGTTTATTATTTTGCATTTTAGAATAAATCCTCCATCATTATCATTAGATAATAGGTAATCAACCACTTATCCATCCTATTTTCAAACCATTGGGAAACTGGTCCCATTATATCCAGTCAGAGCCACCACACCAAATGGAAAAGGAGCTGCCTTTAAGGTCCGGACCGGGTGGTTTTCCCCGATGTTGATGTAGCGATTTTCGAGGCATCAACATTTTTGGCGCTAGAAGGAGGGCATGAACTGTGAATGGTGAGCAAACCCAAACCTACAACCCATTCTGAGAGTAAATCTCCCTCCACTTCACCTCCAACCTCTCCTTTGAAGGTTGGAACCCCAGTCTTCAAATGAGAAGAAAAGGAGACTACTACCACTACTCAACCCCAACATACCCCAGAACGGTTAACTCCTGAGTCTCCTGAAGTACAGTCTCTTATCCATAAACTTCAAGGCTTTTCAATATCACCACAGAAATATGAGGTATCTCAAGGCAGTGAGACTTCGCAATTCATTCCACCTCATCACCTCACCAGACTTCAGAGCGGAAAGCTTGGTATTGAACCTACTGAGTTGCCTTTACCAAAAAGGAAAAGGGCAAGAAAAACAACTGAAGGATCTGATAGTGAGACTTTCTCATCATCATCCTCCATTTCATCTTCTCCAGTGCGAAGTCAGCCATCCACTCCTCCATTACACATTGTTGTTCAACAGGGATCTGGAACTTCAACATCCCAACCACCTCAAACCTCAATATCATCTCCTTCCCAAACATCTGGAATTTCATCGGCAATATCATCTACTATTAGTTCTACAATGGCTCAGAATCCATGGAATAATCCTAGTGCAGTCATGATGCCTGCACCATTACATCCATTGCCAGCACATCCTGAAAAATGGTTGCCAAAATTTAATCCAGATGCAGGAATACAAGCCGATGAGCATATTAACAACTTCATGTTGGCAGTTAACTTAAAAGGAGTGACAAAGGAAGATGTTGTTGTTAGGATTTTCCCTTATACCTTACAAGGATCAGCTGGGTCTTGGTATTTTTCCTTGCCCTCTGGATCCATTACAAGTTGGAACATTTTTCAAGAATAGTTCCTGACTAAGTATGGTGATGACAGATCTCTAGCAACGTTAATCAATGATCTCTCGAATCTTAGGATAGAATCTAAAGAACCTATAAAGGAGTTCAATTCACGGTTTAATAAACTCTTGAATAAGATTCCAACTGCCTCTAAACCAAGTGAGAAAATCAAATGCGAATGATATATAATGGCTTTACCCTCCAATATAGCTATTTTTGTAGATAGAGCTGCAAAACCAACACTAGCTGAAAACATGAAAGAGGCGCTTGCTATAGAAAAATGCATTATTGCTTTAGAAAAGAAGGCTACTGTTGAAGATAGAAAATCAAAAAACGTTTCTTTCAAAGATGATTCAAAGAAGAAAACCCCTAAAGACCCATATGATATGGAGGGTCTCCAAAAAGTTCTCAAGACTATGTCAAACGAAATGGTAGAAATCAAAAAACAAGTAGCTGAGACTTCAACAAAAAGGCCATTTAGAAACTTTAAGAAACCTGAATCAAAACCACCAAATACTATATCCAATGTAGACTCAGATCTCGAAGAGGAAGAAGAGGAAGAAACAGTCTTGTCATCCGAAGAACCTGAAGAAGAGGAGACTGTAGAATGCCATGGGATGTGGGACTTTATTTTGCCTAATTCCGATACAGAAAATGAACAGGAAGCTTTCCCTATGACTACCAGGAGTAAGGGTACTCCTGAACCTGTTCAAACAACTCAGAAGAAAAGGAATGCAGGTACCACTACTACCAAAGAAAAGGTTCCCACAAAGAAATCTACAACGATACCGTCCCAAAATCAACCATCAGCTTCAAATCCACCTTCAACATCTAAGACATTAGTAGTTACGGATTCTATGGACTACAACATTATTGAAGACATGAAGAAAACAAAGGCAAATATCACTATGTTTGAGCTTAGTAAACTCAAACATCAACAAAAATTGCTGCTTAAAGAGTTAGATGTTGTACCTTCTTCTCCTCTTCCCAATGTTGTATTGTCCAAAGCTGCTAATGAGTTAGGTAAACCACCTCCTGGTAGAGTAGAAGCTACTGATGCTGTTTTAATTAGGGATAGGTCCAATTCCCATACTCCTCCTTTCCTCTTAACCTACGAGATCTATAATAGAAATCTACACAACTGTTTGATTGACTCAGGGGCTTCCTCTAATATAATGCCAGCTTCAGTTTGTTCTAAATTGAACATTGAACCCCAGAAGTCTGCAATTCATATTGTACAGTTGGATAGAACTAAGGTCTAGGTTTTAGGAGAAATCAACTCAGTTACTATTAGGTTATCAGTTGATCCAAGAGTGGTTCAAAGAATTGATATTTTAATTGCTGATATACCTGAATTCTATGGCTTGATTTTGAGTAGAGACTGGTCTGAGAAACTTCATGGTTATATTTCCACCGATTGGTCTCATATGTGGCTACCTTATAAAGGAAAGCCAAATCAGATCAAGATTGATCGGGAGAAACATATGACCCATACTGTTACTGAATTTGAACAAGAAAATCAACCAATAGCATTCAATAACAACATTTTGGGCAATTACTCATCTGAAACATTCTTTGACAATTTTATTGCTCAACCATCCTCTTTCTCAGTTAACAATTTCACATCTCAAATATAATTTTTTTCACAAACAGATGCATCAAGATGTGTTAATATTGCTGAGGAAACTATAAATAAAACTGTAGATAAATATTTGTTTTGGTCATTATATTTTGATGGGTCTAAATCTAGTGAAGGTGCAGGAGCAGGATGTATTTAGTCAGTCCTGAAGGAGAAAAGACCATGTTATCATGCAGATTGGAATTTGAATGCATAAACAATACAACTGAATATGAGGCCTTAATTCAAGGACTCTACAAAGAAATTGGTCTTAAAGTTCAATATTTGAAAGTGTTCGGTGATTCAGAAATTGTTATAAAACAAGTTAGAAATACAATTCATTGCCTTTCTAGTCACCTTAAACACTATCAGTCTTTGGTATAGGACCTTATATCTCAATTTTTAGCATTCAATATTTCTCCCATCCCTAGGTCCTAGAATGTAGCAGCAGACTTACTAGCTAATGTTGCTTCCAAGCTCCTTCCATCTAAAGATTACAACCCAGACAGATTCTCAGTAGAGTTAATTTTTAGACCATCAATTCCTGATAATGTCACTAACTGGCGAGTGTTCAATCACGATGAAGAAATTTTAAATTTCTTAACTTCTGACAAGACCTATGATGATCAAATTATTGATGAAATCGATCATGACCTTCAAATGAAGGAAAGGGAAGAAGAAAACTCAATACCTAAACCAGTGGTCAAACTTGAAGATCTTTATGACATCAAAGACAGGTTTAAACATGTGACTAATTCAAAACTCCAGAGTTCTACTTTGAGATTTGAATTGATAAACCTAGGTACTGAGGATAATCATCAAGACATCAATCTGGGATTAGGACTTTTTTCAGAAGAAAGAATTGTATTCATTAGATAATTGCGTAAATATAAAAATGTCTTCGCTTGGAAGTATGATGATCTGAAAACATACGATACATCTATCATTCAGCATACTATTCCAATGCTTTCTGAACAAAAACCAGTACAACAAAAGTTAAGGAAGATTCATCCTAACTTAGAGAGTCAAATAAATGCTAAACTAAACAAACCCTTGAAGGCTAAGATAATTTTTCCTGTTAGACATTCAAACTGGGTGTCTAATATTGTGCCAGTTAGGAAGAAAAATGGTGACATTAGGATTTGTATCGATTTTAGAAATCTTAATAAAGAAAACCAAAAGGATAACTTCCCTTTACCTACCATGGAGCAAACACTCCATTCAGTAGCTGGTTCTGAGTTAATGTCATTCTTAGATGGTTTTTCAAGGTATAATCAAATATTGGTCCACCCTAATGATAGACTTAAGACTACCCTTAGAACCAAGTGGGGAACTTATGCCTACCAAAAAATGCCTTTTGGACTTATCAATGCTGGAGCTACATTCCAAAGAGCGATGGACATAGCATTCAAAGGATTGATCAATAAATTAGTAGTTGTCTATTTAGATGATATTACTGTGTTTTCCAAGAAAAGATCAAATCATCTACATGATCTGAAACAAATTTTTGAACGTTGTAGAAGGTATGGTATCTCACTTAATCCAAAGAAATAATTTTTTTCTTTTAATCAAGGAAAGCTCTTGGGCTTCATTGTGTCAAAGGATGGTATTTATATTGACCCAGATAGAATTAAAGAGATTTCTGATATTCCATTCCCTCATAATAAAAATCCATGCAGTCATTTTTAGGTCAAATTAACTTTGTAAAAAGATTTGTCCCAGATTGTTTTGCCATTACAAACCATGATCAAGAAAAATTCAGTGTTTAAATGGGGGCCTGCAGAAAAAGAGGCATTTGATTCCATCAAACAATCAATCATAAATTCCCCTGCTTTAAGCACTCCTAATTTTTCAAATCATTTCATGCTATATACCCTTGCATCTGATTCATCTTATGCAGCAGTGCTGACACAAATTAACGATCAAAACTTGGAAGCACCAATCTCATTTTATAGTTCAAACCTTCAAGGTGCTGAACTTAATTACTCAGAAGTTGAAAAACAAGCCTTTGCTGTGTACAAAGCCATTAAACACTACAGACCCTTTCTCTTAAAAGCTCATACAAAAGTTATAGTCCCTTTTTCGGCAGTAAGACAATTACTAGTTCAAAGGGAATTAGGAGAAAAGAGAGCAAATTGGGTCACAACATTACAAGAATATGACTTGGAAATCAAACCAAAAAACATTGTCAAAGGCCAAGGTTTTTGCAAGTTATTAGAAGGAGCATCCAATATTCAGGAACATTAAGGTACAAAAGATATTGAAGAAATCAATCAGATAAGTATAACTGATCCTGAATCTCAATACGCAGATCTGATTTTCTATTTGAAAAATGGATATGCTCCTTCTAATCTTTCCTATAAAAACAAAAATTCCATAAGATTGAAACCAAAAAACTTCATAATGGTAGATGATGTATTATTTAGGCGAAATTATGATTCAATCTTGTTAAGATGCTTAGAAAAACCTTAAGCACAAAAGGTCTTGTAGGAGCTACATGACGAACCAACAGGAGGACATTTTGGAGCTGATACAACAACTCACAAAATCATTCATGCTGGATATTATTGGCCCACCCTCTCCAGAGATACTCATGAATATATAAGGAAATGCCAAAGATGTCAAACCACCAGTGGAAGACAAAGAAAGCAAGCTTTCCCTTTGCAACCGGTCAACATTGAACAACCTTTTGAACAATGGGGATCGGACATCATTGGAGAAATCACACAACATTCATCCAAATAGCATAGGTATATCCTTACAGCCACTGATTACTTCACTAAGTGGGTTGAAGCAATTCCTTTGAAGGCAACAAACTCAGAGGCAATCATTTAATTCATAGATCAGTTCATTATTACCAGGTTTGGTGTCTCAAATGCTCTTATTTTTGATAATGCATCTTACTTCTCTGGAAATTCTATATTTGACTTTGATATCAAAAGGGGATTTAAATTGAAGTATTTTGTGAACTACTACCCTTAGGGTAATGATTTAGCAGAATCCACTAATAAAAAACTTATCAAAATCATTAAGAGAACTATTGACCATAACCATAAAAACTGGCATAAATTTTTGATATTTGCACTATGGGCTGACCGAATAACACAGAAATCCTCCATAGGCACTTCTCCATTTAATCTAGTATATGGAAAGGAAGCTGTCATACCAGCAAACTTGGTACTTCCATCACTAGCTTTAGTGCAGTTTATTGAAGAAAGCCCCTCATCTTCTATTCAACTTAGACATGATCAAATTTTGAAACTAGAAGAAGAAAGAGAGAAAGCCCGAATTATACATGCAAAACATCAGCAGATTATCAAGTCATCTTTCGATGCAATTTCAACTGGCTCAAAACAATTACAAGTTGGTGATCTAGTTTTGAAGTGGGACAAAGCCCATGAGGATAAAGGAAAACATACTAAGTTTCAGAAAATGTGGCTTGGACCATTCCAAATCAGTGAGAAGATAGGGCCTTCCACTTTCATATTGCAAGATCTATCAGGAAAGAGAGATTCTTTTCCTGTTAACGGACTTATTTTGAAAAAATTCTTCAATTGAGAAGGTAACCCCTTCTCCCTTTGTAAATATTCAATTTTCAGCATAATTTGTGTGCATAACTTATTTTGTTTAGAACCTCAGCAAAATAAAGTTGTAAAAAGCCTCCCATTGGTCTTTGCTATATTGAAAAAGTTACTCAAAAGAAATAGTTTTGATATTTACTTTTAAGAAATGGAAGCCTTAAAGAAAAAGAAATTTCTAGGAAATTAGGTATAGTTAGATTATGAAAATCTCATTTTATTTTTGTGAAATCTTCTCACAACTTAGAAACACTGTAAATCATTTTAAAGTTTTAGTAGCCTGAAAACGGTTATCAATACAAAATAGAGACTGATTCAATCTTGGCATCTTCAACTCTCACACTGTCATCCATATTCTTTTAAGGAGAAAATTGTTCATCCCATCCATCAAAGCTTATAATTACTCAGAGTGTAATTCTAAAATATATTTGATATAAAAGATAAGAGGTCTTATTATAAGTCTGCTTACCATGATCATTGGGGAATAGTTCAACTGACATTACCAATACTGCATACCAAAATAGGGTAATGGCTTATAATTATAAGACAAGGGGTCTCATCATGAGCCAGCTTGTTTAGTTAAATTACAACTAGTGAATGGCATTGTCAACAGCTGGCCACCAAACCAGGACAATGGCTTTTTATCTTACAAAATTAAGGAAAAAAAGAGTAATACAAAAAATATGGAAACATATCTTTTGGATTCATTCTTTTTAATTATACTCTGAAATGGATGGAATAATGAATAGTCAAATGGTTAAAAGGTATCCCTGTCGAGACTATAGACGTTTGCTGGCAGCAGAGGCTCTACCTATGACAAAGGAGTCATTATAAAGCTAAGTTGGAAATGTCTTTTGTTTTATCATTATCAACCAATTAAGGCTGATTTAAAACTTAGAATGTATTTAATTTTAGAAAAGAGAAGAAAATAGCAAAATAGTTATCATTATATTCAGAATTTATGATTACCTAGTTATATTAGATTTTCTCTATCATATAAGATTTCCAGATTAAGAAAGTTTAAGTATTTTAATTAATTTCTCAGAGATAACTGTTTCTCCCAGTGAATCGCCAATTGTTGTGCTGTACAACAAACCCCCCATTTCATAAAATTTTTATACAAAATCATAATAAGAAATGGGTCCCTTTTAAAATAAACTTAGATGTGTGAATAAATTGGTATTAACCCATCATAAGAAAAACCCTTATCAAAAGGATTAATGTAAATGAAGTACTTTAAAAGCCTTTTGAATAGGAATAAAGTGGGTCTTTAAAAAATTATAAAGTTCTTCGTTATTACAATAAAGCGATCGCAAGATCGCATATCGCAATAACAAGGGAAACATATATAAAGACACATTCATTCACTTCGATCTGAAAAGGTAATCGCAATCGGATATCAGGAAAAGCAAATCACAAAGCACAATGAAATAGCCCCCTTAATGTCTCTGATGTGATAAAGCGTATCGCCATCGGCGATCGGCAATAACAAGTCAACACATGATTGAAGGAACTTGAATCCTCCAATGAGATAAGGCACATCGCAATCGGTGATCGGCGAAATCACATTGACATGGTAATAAAACCTGAACCCATTCCCCGATTGTAATGCATTAATAAGGTGCATATCTCGAGAACATACTTAAAAGATTTACATGCATTATATCACCTTTCGGTGATCGGAAATATTTAAAACAAATATTAAGGCCTTTCCTTTCACGCTATCGATCGCCGATTTTCGGTTTACTTCTGATTTTCCATCAAAGAATCTAAGCCACGCTTGAATGAGTTATTCGTCATATAAACGACATGATGGATATTTAAAACCTCCTTTACCATGATTGACAGGTTAAGCAGCTAATCAATGTAGTAGTTAAGAGTAGATCTTTTCATTAGATTTTATCCACGGCAATTTCACTATAATCCATTATCACCTGCTGATTGACTTAATTCTTTCATACTGGTTTATAGAAGCATTTCCCTGTATCACATTTTTCTCATCACTTGTGCAAAACTCTGCTCAAATAGGAAATCTGAAACAAATGGGGAAGAAATCAAAGAAATCTGTAGCCGCGGATCCTACAGCAGTAGTGTAGCCAGCCAAGGATCCAGGGCCAAGAAAAAAAGGTTTAATCTCAGATGCTACGTGCCTCGGCCTTGGAAATACTAGTTGGGAGAGAATTTACAATTTAATTGAAGTAGAGGAGCCTGAGGAATTATAGGAAGAAGCTATAGCCGGCTCAACTAACAAATCAGAAGCATCCCTCAAAGATTTAGCTTGTTCATATTTGCATAGAATAGCAGCACGAGAAAAGATTCTTCCATACATTGACATAGTGAGATGGGTGGTAGAGGAAATTCCAGTTTCAAATAGAATGTTTTGCACAATTGACGGGAGGATTTTTGGCTCGTTCCAACCTAATGATCTAAGGAAAATGTATCACTTGCCTGAACCTAAAAAGCGATACAACAAAACCTTCTTGGAAAAATTTGTGAATGAAAATGAAACAGAATCAGCCCCGATTAAGCAATGGAGACATAATCCCGAGAAGCACAAACACGAATCATCAAGTAAGTACTCGGTGGACTCATTGGCTTCTCCTTGCTATTATGCCGGGGCTATGATGTGTAGAATGTGGGGGATACATGATTCTTCTAAATTCACCATTGAAATGGTCCCTTTAATGGAAGTAGTAGTCAATAGTTATGTGATGGATTGGGCAAACATTTTGTCCGACAAATTAGCCTCAACAATTCTCGAATTCAGATCAAATACACGCAAAACTACCAGGACCATTCCCCCTTTTTATTATAGTGCTTATATTATGGATACTCTCTGTTTTAACTCTGAATATCCAGTACTGGGATGGAGATGGACTCCCCAGGACCCCAAGCCAATCCATATTTATCATCAAATGTTATGGAAAGCTCACTACAAAGATCATTTGTACAGAATTTGCAATGGTTTTATGTTACCTATCTACTATGCTATTTTTGATAAACCTGCCCCTAGGATTTCCGAGGAAGCAGGGATAGACTTGACTGTAGTTGGTAATTGGTTCGGAGAAGACAAGTTCACTTATATAAGGCTTTTTGGTAGCCTTACAAAACCCCACGTCCTTCCTCTGTATGTACCCGATAAGCTGTTAGCTCGAGAATTGGCCTACCAAATAACAACAGAAGGGACATCCAAAACTCTTAGAAACTCTAAGAAACAGGTATGGCCTACATTTCCTCTAAGATGTGGCGTCTACACTCTTCATGATTACAAACACGCAGAAAAGGAGGCAGAAAAAATACAAATGCTCAATCTTGCAACCATCCCCAATAGACAATATGATCCTAGAAAAGTTTCCTATAATGTTCTTGAACAAGCTAAACTTGCAAAGTTTGATCATGAAAAGGATGAATTTGATGACCTGTTTTCCTCAGCAGAATCATTATTTCAGGTAAAAACATTGGCCAGGATCAGATATAAAGATGAAGGGTTGGAAGTGTTCAATAGGCTCAGAGAACAGAGGTTGCAAACTCTGCCTCTGGACTTATTAGCTACCACCCCAGAAATCCAGTCAAGTGAGCCTGAACAACAAAAACCTCCTACTGTGGAAAAAATTCCCGAGAAAGGAAAAGAGCCAGAACAGGAAAAAGAATAGGAGAAAGAACAAGAAAAAGGCAGTGAACACATGAATACAGATACTCAAATCGATCCCAAGCTCCTTAAAGAATGGCAACAATTCAATTCCATTATAAGCAATCCTGAGAATTCACAGGGTTTTAGTACACCTGAAATGACAATTGGTGACAAGATAGCAACAAGTACGGTTCCAATTGAAGGAACCAGCAGTCTACACACTAGCAAAGATGTAGAAATAATTCCTAAGGATCCATCAGATGAAATTGTTTTTCAGATAGAAGAAATACCACCATTAGATGTCTTTTACAACCCTAAACATAGGGCTGTAGTAAAAAGACAAAGGAAAAGGAGAAGGCTTGATGCACAGACAGAGATGGCTAATGTGGTATGGAAAGAAGAATTCAATCCCTTCGAAGACCTCACAAAACTCTCTCAATATGCTGGGGCCTATTCAGCAGCTACTATGGATAAAGCATAAGAGGTTAGAAATTTATTAAAAGAAAAAGATCAGATAATTGTTTCATTGGAGGCACAGGTATCTAAAAAACAGTAGAGAGTAGATCAATTGGAACAACAGTTATCAGCTCAGCAGCAAGTAAACAAACAACTAAATGAGCAATTTCTCAAGGAGAAGCAGAGGATAGACCAAAGTGTAGTGCAGAAACAAAAGGAATTATCCACAGCATTGGGAAAGTTGAAGACAATGAATGAACATATGAGTAAAACAAAAGATGAGCAAATCATTTAATTATCACAAGAGATAGAATATTTCAAAAGTCTTCCTCAACCAGCAGAGTTCAGGTTCGAGGCTCTCCAGATCAATAAAACATTGATTAAGCAGCTAAATTTACTATGTCATAATATTTTCCTTGCTGATCCCCTCTGTGAGATTGCTTCATCAATTATTGACAAATCAGTCGATGCCAGGAAAAATTTGGAACAGGCCGATGAGACTTTAACCAACTTTCTTGCTTGGCAAGAAACCAGTGAAGGGCAAGCCGCAAATCTGACTAAAATTCTAGAATCACATAAGGAGATCCTTTTCCTAGAATGGCAGTAACAATTGATGAAGGCAGAAAGAGAAACTTCAAGATGCAGATCAGCAACCAGTAATTTGATTGAGTTAATCAATGATACTCTTTATCTGTCTAATTTGATTTCACAGTGCACTCCAGGTAAATTGCCGTCAGCCAAAGCATTGGAATAGACATGCAATCAAGAATTGGAAAAGAAGGAAAGATTAATCGCCGACATCCAAAGTTTAACTTGGGATATATTTTGGTTCTTCTTAGTTAAACCATACAGTCAAAAAGCAACACTCAAATGTTTAACTGATGCAATTGGTTACATGATTCCCGAAAATCATGATGCTACATATTAAACCCAACTGCATTCTCGTTTGAGTCACCCTCCAAAATTGCAACCAATGCTTGCTATCTACCAGCTCAAGCCAAAGGATGGTCGGCCGAAATAGTGAATCATGCTATGAACTGCAAAAAGACCTATTTCAAAGAGATCTTCATGATTTGGTTATACCACCTAATAGCATTTTTATTTCATAATTAGTTAGCTTAGATAGTATTTATAGACCCTTTCATGTCTTTAGAAAGGGTCCTCAATTTTTGTATAAACTTCGATCAGGAAGTCACACTATTGTGCTTCTGATATATTTTTTATGAAGACTGGGCCTATATTCTAAATTTTAATGAAGAATGCTTTGATGAGATATGCACTACTATTTTTTTGTGAGAGTATTTCTAAGTTAGAAGACGGAATCTGAATGTGATTGATATCGGGAAGGATCCAAATTACATATGGTACTATTATCTATGTCTTTGCTCTTTTCTTTTATATGAATCAACATTTATTCAATCTTGCTATCGTTGGATATATGTATGTGTTTTGACAACAGTCCTTATACTTTTCACTATTGAATGTTTAAGGAATGTTATTCTTTCAATCATATTTATGTCAATGATATATGAAGAATAGTGTAATAATGTTTTAATGATTACTTTGTTCAACTATTTGAACAAAGTAATGATCATATGAATGAATGTCTTTGTTTATCAATGGAGTCATCTATATGCCTATTTGTAAATAAAGATCATCAAAAGTTACACTAAAGTGGAAATTTCCCGGGATAGTTTAGTTGTTTATTATTTTTCATTTTAGAATAAATCCTCCGTCATTATCATTAGATAAAAGGTAATCAACCATTTATCCATCCTATTTTCAAACCATTGGGAAACTGGTCCTATTATTTCCAGTCGGAGCTACCACACCAAACGGAAAAGGAGTTGCCTTTAAGGTCCGGACCGGGTGGTTTTCCCCGATGTTGATGCAACGATTTTCGAGGCTTCAACAGGTTCCTGTTCTTGTAGGTGTGAAGTTATTTGATGAATATTATCTCAAGATACAGGAAGAGGAATATGACATGTCCTGTGTTCCATATTCAAGTGCATTCAATAGCCTGATGTATGCATTGGTCTGTACTAGACCAGACATTACACATGCAGTGGGAGTAATGAGCAGGTTTATGTCAAAACTAGGGAAGAAGAACTGGACAACGGTGAAGAGGGTTTTCAGGTATTTGCGTGGCACTAGTGATTATGGTTTGTGCTACTGAGGAAGACCAAGATTGGACAGAGTGTTAGATATTCATGGCTTTGTTGATGCAGACTGGGCTGGAGATCTGGATCAGAGAAGATCTACAAGTGGGTATGTGTTTAACCTATTTGGAGGTGCATTCAGTTGGATGAGTGAGAAACAATCTGTAGTGGCACTATCTACTATAGAGGCAGAATACATGGCAGCTACTCATGCAAGCAAGGAAGCAATTTGGTTGCAGAGATTGTGTTCAAGTATGGGGTTAGCATAGGGAGCTATAAGGACAGATTGTGACAGCCAAAGTGCAATTTTCTTGGCAAAGAATCCTATTTACCATTCAAATACAAATCACATTGATGTTCAGTAACACTTTGTGAGGGATATGATAGAAGACAAAAAGGTGTTGCTGGTAAAGGTGGACACTTCGAAGAATACTACAAATGCATTGAAAAAATTTGTGAGCTCTGAGAAGTTCTCTTGGTGTAGAGAAACAATGGGCATTGTAGGGCTGGATAAATGACTAAGCTCTCCTGTGGTCCCCTGTGGAAAGAAAACAACAAGTGGGAGAATGTTGGGTTGTGTTATATTCTTTCCACGACTAACCTATGTAGTTAACAGGGGGGTTAGAGGGGGGGCAGAGCCCCCCCTTTGTTGCGCCGACTACACAACGTGGGGGTCATGGGGGGTTTGAAGGGGATGGTTAGGCCCCCTCTACAGGGTCTGGGGCAGTGCCCCGGGGAATTTTTTTGGACCCTATATTAGGTCGGGTGGACCTACCTATGGTTTTGTGTATGGTTTTCACACATGGTTTTGGACGCGATGGTTTTCGGTCCATGTTTTTGGACACAATGGTTTTCGGTCCATAGTATTGGATGCTTCGACATGTATAAATATGTATTGTAACATTGAAAGGAACATAATGAAAAATCAAGCTGGTTGTCCCGATTTTGGGATTCAGGGGAAAATCTCTGTGTATATGTGTTTCATGTGTTATGGTCTCACATTGTTTATTTTCTGTGTTTTAGAATTCGTATGCAGGTAATTTCTATACGGGGTTAAAACCTATACACAAGGTGACTTATCAATAATGAAAATAGGGCCACGGTGCAGCTCTAGTTTTTCGCTTCGAGAAATTTGTCGTAGTCGATAAGAGCAAGATCCGCCAGCAAGAAGTCAATGGAGACCTTCTCAAACTAGCACGAGCAAAGGACCAACATAGCTTATTTGATACCGAACAAGACGTTGACAACTAGAGATGGCCGACTGAAAAATAGGTCAAGGGACACCACAGAGAGGACGATTTAGGTTTACTTCCTATGAACAAAAGCACGACTCAACTGTGACTACATAGCAGCATATAATAACTTTTTATAAGTTCATCATGTAGGAGGCATACACAAACTCTCCATATGATTGGAAGAGATAACCAATTGGAGGAGTAATGACTCAATAACAAGGTTAAGTCTCTCCTAAGTCAAACTAAAGCCCATCCCAATGGAGGAAAGACTTACTTTTTGAGTGCTTTGTTCAAGGGCGACACAACTTAATCTAACTGTCATCAATCATGGAAATAATGTCCCATTCCCGCTCTTTTTTGGGATATATAATTCTTTTGACTTTTTAATTTATATAAAGTGTGAAGAAGGATAAAACAATTCTATAGTATAGTGGAAAGAATGAGTGTCGAAAAAGCAGATGCTCTAGTTCCTGGGAGGGGAACATTCCTATGCTCAATGCAAGGTGTCGAAATTGGTCAATGACACTCAAAGGAATGTTCTTTCCATGGGTAAAACAGTGTGTCAAGTTGCAGAGGCTAAGTGCTTGCAAGGTTGATTTTGCGGAAGACATGGTCGAAAATTGGCTTAAACATGAGTCCAAGTGAAGCCGACTCAAGGCCAAAAGGTGAAAATAGTCAATATGCAATGCAGTAGTACAACTCAACACAAAGGAGCCTCTAGGGTATAAAGCCAGAAAAATAGCAAAGAAGTAGAGGAATGAGGCTTCAAAGCACAACTCATGGTGGGACTAAAGAGGACCCCCAAGCCTTAGAAAAAAAGTTTAGCATGGGTACCAAATGACAACAAGGTACTATCTAGGGCACCCATGAATAGGTAGGCTCTACCACACAAGTCATGACACTTCTAAGCAATGAGAAGGTTCTGTGTCATAACTTGGTGGGGTCGTTCCTAAGGAAAAAATGGGAAAAGAAACTGATAAATGCACAATGAAGGTGAAAAACTTAACCTATATGCTAGTTTCGAGAACCAATACCTGTCAAAATGGATCAACCATAAAAATGTCCAAAGGAGAAATCTTCCAAGTTTTGTAGACATAGGAAGGAACACTAGACAAGAAGTTAATACATCCCACATATAAACTTCAGATAAAATCTTGTGTTATAGAATACAAAAATTGAAAATGCATACCTTATATGTACAATATGGTACAGGGAACCATGCAACCTTGCGACTTACACATAATAGTTCTTCAGGATGAACCCCTTGCAGGGCTCAGGCCAAGGACTCCTTTGGTAGTCAAAACTCATGGCTTCAAAAAGTTCCTCCTGTGAAGGCAAATCAAATTCAAATAAATCATGAGAACTACAAGGATCAAAAGAGTGGATTAAGGGGTCCCATGTCCCGATAGGAGAAATCACTCGGTCGACCTTTGGGACAAAGTCCCAAGAAGGAAAATAATAGCTCAACGGATCCTTCTCAGCAGCAACTGAACATTGAGGATTCAATGCCACATAGTTCAGCTGTGGCAGGGTAGAGTCTACTTGAACACTTGGAACAAACCAAGTGGTATTCTGCAGTAAATTTGAATTAGGATGGTGATTATTAGATGCAAGCTGATCAATAGTGACAATTTTCTCGTTATGAGGAAAACACATCACTCAAAAGTGTGAAGACACCACAACATTCATAGCATAGACATAATCACGCCCAAGTAGCATATTAAAATCCAAAGGGTGATCCACCACCATGATATCAATAAAAATAGTCTTCCCACCTAAAGTAATAGGAAATTGAGGAAGAACACCCATAGATTCACCAGGTCTTCTATCATAGGCTAAGAACTGACTATTAGTTGTCAACAACTTTGGAAAGCCCAAAGCTTTCCAAGTCAAGGAGGATATAATACATGCAGAGGATCCTTCATCCACCATACATCGATAGACGTTTGTGGAATTAACTCTAACCTTTATTTGGAAAGGTGCAGCTGAAAGTAGACGAGGCTTGACAAGACTATCCTAATCAAAGGAGACACTCCTAGAACTTGGAGGGGGAACATTAGAAGAAATTCGAATGCCCCCTATACCAGAAGACTCTGTACTAGAAATCAAATAGAATTTGTTGTTAGGCACTTCACCGCCCAAAAGAGGAGTGTAATAAGCTAGAGATTGCACTGGCTCAACCACATTATCAACCAATGGTTGATGAGACTGTTGAGAAACCATATCAGATATGGGAGTAGAATAACTTTCAAAATTGGACCATATCCTTTGTACCTATGGAATACCAGGGCACAAATGAGTAATATGGTCTCCCTTGTTGAGATTTTCCGTTTTAATAAAATAGGCAAAAATCTCAGTAGGTGACAACAATCAGATTGTGTTGCTATATTAGCTCTATTTTGTTGGGAGAGAGTTAATGCATCCTATATTTGTTGTAAGAGTGTTTATGAGGCAGTTAGATTCTCTTAGCTATAAAACAGGTGTCCATACAGATTGGGGTGTGGGTGTGAGAGTTTGTGAGGAAATTGAATATCTTGTAATCTTTTGTTTGATAATAAAGATTGCCGATGCCTATGTTTGGTGGACGTAGCCCAGATTGGTTGGGGGAACCACGTTAAATCTCTGTGTCATTTGTGTATGTGTTTATATGCTTTTGTTTGTCTTTTATTTAGCTGCGCACTGATTGCTCTAACAAGTGGTATCAGAGCGAGTTGGAGGAGTGGCGCAGCAGAGGTGTGGCAGGCTCATGTTGGCTGGAGGCTGGAGGAGCGTTGATGTTAGCGTGGCTGTCTATGAACTGCGCTTCCAAAATATGGTGCGTATGACTGCGTATGCCAGCGTAAATGATGTTAGTGTGGCTGTCTATGAACTGCACTCCCAAAAATAAATAAGATAACAACAAACGCATCAGTTCTAAAAACCGCTGACACAACACGTGAGTCAACACATGCCCGAACGATTGCTGCTTGGGAGGACTAAATCATATGAGACAACGTTGAAACTGCGTGTGATAAACCATATCGGCATGGGATTATCCATATCGGTGTGGCTGAGCATTGAAAACAGCATGGACTTAAACCATAACGGCGCAGCGTGGGTTTAAACCATAACGACGTGGCTGTATGTCCAATACCAGCCGTTGCAACTCCACGTGACATAACTTCGCTGCGTGCGTTTTTTCAAAGCTAGCTGCTGCGTGGAGTATGTTGGGCCATGATTGGCGCGGATACAACTTTAACAGTCGTGCCAGAGAACCAATTGGCGCAGTCCCGAAGGTAATAATCGCGCCAGCGCACTAAGAGCCGAATCGACGTGGAATTTAGAGGTATACACGCGCCAATTATCAACACTTAAAGCGATTTTCAGCTGGCACGGTTATTTTGTTGTTAAGCAAGCGCCAAGCCTTTTTGCTGATTTGCTGCGCGCCAATCCATTTACAATTTTTTATTCATTTATTGTAATGTGAAATTTAAATCAGAAGAGAGATGGAAACGGTAATGTAATCAGGCAGCGGTATTTGTTTTATATATTAACTTTTTATTTATTTATTTAAAAGTTGGATTTGGAGATTGTTTGTTTTAAACGAGATGGCGAAAACTTAGAGTGCCTGGTTTGAAATTGAGAAATTTAACGGCAAAAACAATTTCGAGATCTGGAAGGTAAAGATGCATGATCTCCTGGTACAGCAAGGCATGGCAAAGGCGCTGTCGGGAAGATCCAAACTGCCTTACCCTGTGACAGATGATGAATGGAATGAATTGGATGGAAGAGCCTTGAGCAGTATTCGACTGTGTTTGGCTGATGATGTTTTGTTTAACATCGTGTCAAAGAAAACTGCTGCTGGTTTGTGGATGAAGTTGGAGAAGCTGTATATGACAAAATCCTTGACAAATCGGATTCTCCTGAAGCGACAGTTATACAGTTTGCGAATGAAGGAAGGTACTTCGATTACTGATCATTTGAATGTTTTTAATACTCTACTGGTGAAATTAGAAAGCATAGAAGTAAAATTTGAATCCGAGGATAAAGCCATAACTTTATTGTGCTCGTTGCCCAAGTCATTGGATCATTTTTTTACTTCTATAAGTCTTAGTTCATCCGAAACCATTGAATTTGATGATGTCGTCAGAGCTTTGTTGTCCGAGGAGACCAGGAAGCGGTCGAATGCTGACACCTCTACATCAGAGGCAATGATGGCTAGAGGTCGTTCTAGAGAAAGACGCTTTGGTAAGCACAGCGATTCGCATTCAAAGTCAAAAGGAAAGAAGAGTAAAGTAAAGTGCTGGTTCTGTGGCAAATCGGGGCACTTGAAGAAGGATTGCTGGAAGCAACAACAAACTTCTAAAGAAGCTTCATCGACAGAGAAGAAGGAAGCAAACACGACTGATACAGGTTCGACATCTGGTTCAGGTATGAGCGACAAAGTCTTGTCAATTAATTTGTCAAATCATGATCAACATTGGTTGTTAGATTCCAGTGCATCAAACCACATGTGTATTCATAGAGAATGGTTTAAGACGTATAGATCAGTTAATGATGGAGTCGTGTACATGGGTAATGATGTCACATCTAATATTGTGGGAATAGGGAGTATACAGCTGCAAATGTTTGATGGGACAACCAAAATGTTAACTGATGTAAGACATGTACCAGATTTAAGGAAAAATCTAATTTCACTGGGAGAACTTGACACAAATGGATATAAAACTGTAATTCAAGGTGGAGTAATGAAAATTTACAAAGGTATTTTACTAGTAATGAAAGCTAAGAAGGTAGGAAATATGTTTCAGTTAGAAGGAAGAACAGGGGCAGTTCATGTGTCTACGGTGTCGGAACATGACAGTAGTTCCATTCGCCTATGGCATCAAAGGTTGGGCCATATGAGCGAAAGAGGGTTAAAGATTTTGGCAGATCACAAGTTACTTCCTAATCTAAGGTCTGAAAAGTTAGATTTCTGTAAACATTGTCTGTTTGGCAAACAAAGTAAGCAAAAGTTTAAAACAGGCAAACGAACTAGTAAAGGAATACTTGATTATATCCATTCAGATGTTTGGGGTCCAGCACCTACAACCTCGTATGGTGGCTCGACATATTTTGTATTGTTTATTGATGACTTTTCTAGGAAAGTGTGGGTCTACATGTTGAAAAGGAAGTCTGATGTTTTTACAGTTTTCAAGAAGTTTAGAGCATTGGTAGAAAACATCACTGGTAGAACTATAAAATGTTTAAGAACTGACAATGGTGGTGAGTTTACCTCCAAGGAGTTTGAAAACTATTGCAAGGATGCAGGGATCGAGAGACATAAGACTACTGTTTATACTCCTCAGCAAAATGGAGTTGCTGAACGCATGAATAGGACTCTTTTGGAGAGAGCAAGGAGTATGCTGAGTAACGGTGGTTTGAAGAAGGAGTTGTGGATAGAAGTGGTGGCTACAGCTTGTTATGTGATAAATCGGTCACCATCAACAACGATAGGTTGCAAGATTCCTCAAGAGCTATGGAAAGGTCACCCTTGTGATTATTCTAAACTCAGAGTGTTTGGTTGTGATGCATATGCTCTAGTACCTAAACATCAACGCACTAAATTAGATCCGAAATAAAAAAGGTATATCTTTGTTGGGTATGGTGATGGAACAAAGGGATTTAGATTGTGGGATCCTACTACCCGCAAAATCATCATCAACAGAGATGTAAAATTTGATGAATCCTCTCTTGTACAGTTAGATGTAGATAATAAATTGAAACAGGATGATGTATCTGATTTTCAACACATTCAGTTTGACAACACTTCTAATGATAGTCATGATGAC
Organism: Pinus tabuliformis; assembly: GCA_031772625.1. Classification (NCBI taxonomy): domain Eukaryota; kingdom Viridiplantae; phylum Streptophyta; class Pinopsida; order Pinales; family Pinaceae; genus Pinus; species Pinus tabuliformis. The sequence goes on from CM062813.1 coordinate 612,937,123, forward strand.
CATAGTTCAGATTCTAGTCATGAACAGGTTTCAGAATCATATTATGAATAGGGTTCAGATGTAGGTCATGAACAGGTCTCAGATGGTGATCATGAAGAAGTTCCTACAGATGGTAGTCAGCCAATTGTGGAAGCACCAGAAACATCCTTAAGGAGGTCTACAAGGATCAAACGCCCTCCGAAAAGGTATGATGATTATGTTACTTCAGTTGCTTTGACCGATAACGATGATGAACCTCTGTGTTATCAGGAAGCTATAGAAGGTTCGAAAAGTGACAAATGGAAAGCAGCTGTGAAGGACAAAATGATGGCCTTAGGTAAGAATGGCACATGGGATCTGGTTGAACTTCCCAAAGGCAGGAAAACTGTGGGATGTAAATGGGTTTTCAAGGTGAAACGGGGTGTGAATGATACGGAGGACAGATACAAAGCGAGGCTGGTTGCAAAAGGGTTTTCTCAGAAAGCAGGCATTGACTTTCATGAGATATTTTCACCAGTTGTTAAAATAGTTTCAGTTCGCATTGTGTCAGCATTAGTCACTTTGCTTGATTTAGAATTATAACAACTAGATGTTAAGACTGCATTTTTACATGGAGATTTAGATGAGGAAATTTATATGGAACAACCGGAAGGGTTTGTTTAGCATCACAATAAGAAATTTGTCTGCAGGCTCAAGAAGTCATTGTATGGTCTGAAGCAGTCGCCTCGACAGTGGTACAAGAAATTTGATTCTTTCATGTTGAGTCAAAAATATATAAGAAGTGAATATGATCATTGTGTTTACTTTAAGCAGTTAAGTAATGGCATGTTCATTATCTTAGTGTTGTATGTTGACGATATGCTTTTAGCAAGCAAAAGCATTGAAGAAATCAACAGGTTAAAGACTCAGATGGCAAGGACATTTGATATGAAAGATCTAGGAGCAGCAAGACAGATTTTGGGCATGGAGATTTTCAGAGACAGGAGCAATGGTAAGCTGTGGCTATCACAACAGAAGTATATTGAGAAAATACTTTTGAGGTTTGGTATGAACAATGTGAAGCCTATGTCAGTCCCTTTAGCTTCCCATTTTAAGCTTTCTTCCAGTTTATGTCCTAATACAGATGAAGAAAAGGAATATATGTCTCGAATTCCATATGCCAATATAGTAGGATGTTTGATGTATGTGATCGTTTGTACTCAACCAGATATTTCACATGCAATTGGGGTTGTCAGTAGGTATATGGCAAATCCAGGTAAAGAACACTGGCCATCAGTGAAATGGGTGTTTCGGTATTTGAGAGGCACAAGTAGTTACTGTATCACTTACAATAAGAGTAGTGAATTTGTTTGCAGGTATGTTGATTCTGATTTTGCAGGTGATTTGGATAAGAGAAGGTCAACTTCAGGGTATGTCTTTACTCTTGCAGGTGAAGATATTAGCTGGATGTCAAAGCTACAAAAAATTGTTGCTTTATCCACTACTGAAGCAGAATACATTGCTGCTTCTCATGCTTGCAAAGAAGCGATTTGGCTGAAAGGTTTGCTTGGTGAGTTTGGTAGGTTACAAGACAACATCAAGTTACTTTGTGATAGTCAAAGTGCAATACATTTGGCAAAGAATCCGACCTATCATAGTAAATCAAAGCATATACCAATAAAGTACCATTTTGTAAGACAGGTGATCATTGAAAGAGGAGCCTCTCTTGAAAAGGTGCATAGAAAGGAAAACTATGCAGACATGTTCACGAAACTAGTTTTGTTAGAGAAGCTGTGTTGGTGTTTGGCTTCTCTTGGCTTGCAGAAAAAATAAATAATAAAGAAACAGGGTATCAGGCTAATTGTTGTCAAGGTGGAGATTGTTGAGATTTTCGGTTTTAATAAAATAGGCAAAAATCTCAGTAGGTGACAACAATCAGATTGTGTTGCTATATTAGCTCTATTTTGTTGGGAGAGAGTTAATGCATCATATATTTGTTGTAAGAGTATTTATGAGGCAGTTAGATTCTCTTAGCTATAAAACAGGTGTCCATACGGATTGGGGTGTGGGTGTGAGAGTTTGTGAGGAAATTGAATATCTTGTAATCTCCTATTTGATAATAAAGATTGCCGATGCCTATGTTTGGTGGACGTAGCCCAGATTGGTTGGGTGAACCACGTTAAATCTCTGTGTCATTTGTGTATGTGTTTATATGCTGTTGTTTGTCTTTTATTTAGCTGCGCACTGATTGCTCTAACATCCCTTGCATATCTTACAAGGGAACTTAGGTTTAAAACTTCCACAGCTAGGTTTCTTATCAACATTCATTCCGCAACATGACTAGTAATGGTTTGCGGAGAGTCCCCAACATGACTTGCAGAGATTAGTGACTCTTTCCCAAGAGAGTTGGACTAATGCCCGCAACCCTACTCAAAGGAAGAGATGAGTCAATAGAGATATGGCTTACAGAGGTAGGTGACCCATTGCTAGTATGATTTGCAGTAACTAGACTTATGCCCCCGGCATGACTTGCAGCGGCTGAAAGCTCATCCCCAACATGACTAGTAGAGGTTGATGTGATTAATTGCTAGTATGACTTGCAGTGACTAGACTTATGCTCCTAACATGACTTGCAGTGGCTGAAAGCTCATCTCCAACATGACTTGCGGAGGTTGATGATGAATTGCTAGTATGAATTGTAGTGACTAGACTTGTGCCCCTAGCTTGACTGGCAGTTGCTGAAAGCTCATCTCCAACATGATTAGTAGAGGTTGATGATGATTGGGTAGAACCATTCTTCTTCTTCGTCCTCCTCTTTCTCTTCTTTTTAGATCTCTTATTACAAGAGGGAGGAGAAAGAGGAATCCCACATTTCTCTTTTGAAGAAGATGAACAATTAACACCCATTTCATGCCCTTAAAATAAAGTATTCATCTGAGAGGCTTCAAGAACATGTGGAATATTCAGAGTGGACCACAACCAAACTGGTAGTCCAACATTTAATCGAGGAATATTAAAAGTGGCCATGAAGGGGGTACCAACATTTCCAAAGAAAGTAAAAGCACAGGGATCCCCTTTTGGGAGGGTACCTTGGTTGGTCTCCATAGGAATATTGGCCATACCAAAATTATTTGCAGATCCTTCCCTTGCGGGAATGTACAAACGTCTTTCTAAGGAAGAGAGATGCACAATCAAAACCTTTTCCCTTGAGGAGGCAACTCCACATCTTTCAAAATAAATATCAAAAGCCTTTGCAGATTGGCGGAGTGGTAGGTCAATCACTCAGAGTCTAAAGTCCAAAAGTGACAAGACAAGTGCACCTAAAGCCAAATAAATCTAAAAAGTAAAGAGCAATCAACTATAAAGTCCCTAAAGATGCAACCAATCAAGCAACTTCCAAGTATTTCCGCTCCGGGTGATGAGGACCGAACACCAAAATACAAGAAAGTGAAGTAAGGGACCTTCCGAAGATAGATTGGGATAATAACAGCCCAGGCCTACTAGTGAAGGTAACAGAAATAGCTACGCTGACCTCCAGAAAAAAGACTTTGCCGGTGCAAGTACCCAAGCTTCGCAAGGGTACCCTCCAGAAGTACTAATGAATGTGATGAAACGTCTGCCTCAGGTGCCATGAGATTCCCCTCTGCAACCACCTATGAGATCCCTAGGAAAGGAAACTATGGGCACCAACTCATATCAAAATCTAGGCGGAATAATCATGAGGTGGGATCCAACAAGTAGGAGATGGGGTACTATCTCTCTTCCTCATCTTCACTCTCCCTCGTGCTTAACTCCCAGTCACGGAGCTTTCCCGCTCTTTCTAACAGTATTGGATTTCGCTCGTTATTCAACTTCTATGTTTGATAATTTGAGTGTCTTGGAGATTTAACTCTCCACTCACCTATTCCAGGGCCATAATGAACCTAAACTTGTTGGTGTTTGTTAATGACAAAAATAAAAGTTCTAGTTCATTTTATTAAAAAACTAGATTTTATAGGGTTGTTCTTTAAGTCATGGGTAAAAATGAGAGTGAAATAATGATGTTTTGATGCAACAGAAACCAATAAAAACTTAGCTACATGCAAATGCAGTTATTTTCTTCAATGAAAAGGGATTTCTATAGATTTCTACGAATAAACTTGTACAAGCAAATTTTTCTTTTTCTAGAAAACGCACTCCACACACCCAAAAGCTAACAAAAAGACTAAAATGTCTGCAATGCAAACTATCTTAATGCAAACTATAATGATAGTGCATGGATGCTCATACAAGAAACAAAAGTGTTTCTTTATAAAATCAATAAGCCCACTTGACAATAAAGAGGGCAAAAATTTAATAACAAATTTCCCTCAAAACCAAGCAAAACAAATTGAAAAAGATCACAATTGCTAAAAAAAAAAACCAAAAGAAACCAACAAACCAAAAGCATGGAAAGAAAAATAAAGGCAAAGCTATGTTTTTGTCTTTTTATTTTAAGGGAACTAAAGCAACTTTTGAGGTGACAAAAAGAACTACTAAATTCTAAAGATCAAGAAAAAAGCACAATGAGTCTTTAAATCTTGCAAGTTATAAAAATCGTTAATGAATGAAACTTGAAACAAGAAAGACTACAAACTTGCACAAACTGACCCGAACAACAGTAAAAGACTTTAGCAAACCGACAAAAATGTCAAGAAAGAAAAACTTTCAAAATTGCCAAAAAGACTCTAAAAATGGCTCGAAAAGCAACAAGGCCAATCAATCAAGGAAAATTAAAACAAGGCAACTTGAAATCTGGGCTGCAAACAATATCGAAATCAATTTCTTGTTCTGGAAAACTAGGACATCCAAGAGCTTCAAACAGAAGCCTTGAACCCAAGACACAAACCACAAACTTGCTTAAGAAGCAATCCTAGTCCAACTAGGATTTTTAGTGAGAAGGAGATTTTGAAAATGAAAGCTTGCAGGAAAACTGAATTCTTCAGACAGTAGATGACCATAAAAAAGCAGACATGATTAGGCAGTAGACCTAACCAAGCAAAAAGATTTGAAAAAACAATTCAAAAAATTGCATACGTGACTGTGTAAATACACAAAAGCGTGCACACGTGTTTCTACTACAAGAAACTCACGTATACATGAGTCTTCTTGAGGAAACCTGTGTGTATACGTGACTGTAACCCAAGAAAACATCGTATACAAAGCTCAATTAGGAAAAAACAAAAATCAAGGCCTGATCTAGAAGATCAGACTTGATACCTAGGAAGCTAATGAGTCAAACAACACTGTAGAAGCAAGCAATCAAGAAAACAAACCTTGATTGAGAACAAACAACCCAAACTAGGAATAACAAGAATGTTATCCCCAGTGGAGTCATCAATTATGTTGAAGGTGAGATCACCCTAGGGTCTTGGTTTGAAAACCTCAACAAAGTGGATGGCAAACAACAACAAGAAATGCTAAGGCAAACAACTTAAATGCTTATTCTACTGAACTGTGTAGGAGTGTCCTTACCCAAAGGTCCTACGTTTGGGTAGATCCCACAGGGTGCAAACCCTCGACTTCTCCTGATGTCTTTGAAACCTGAAAATTATTCAAATGAGACATATACAACAATAGAAACATAAAGCATGTTCATGATATTAACTTTAGATCATATAAATGAATGAACAATTATGCATCACTATAAGATTCATAAATGAATTACAATATAAGTCAATGCATAAACATGTTTAATATCGAGAACTGAACAACATTTCTTTACTGAAGTAAGCTACAAGTAAGGTGGAGAAATACGACCTGAGTCTTTCTCTGGCTCTGAGTGGAACTGTCCTTTGGATCTGTGCTTTCCTGGTCTCAATAATCTTCCTCCATCACCAACACAATGATATTTCAAGAAAGATGAAGGATATCTCCAACAAGGAAACAAGGGTTTCCTAAAACTTTGGGGAGTCCAAGAGGCATAGGGATTTTGTTAGACTTGATTAGGGATAATATCACTATAGTATCAATATCTCATATGTTCTCCCTTAAGGCCTTCCCATGGAGGTTTATTTATACCTCTCCAAATTAGTTTTTTCAGTTGGGAAACAGTTGGGCCACGGGCTATAGGAGGTGAGTAATAGGTAAAACCAATGAACTCCGCTTGAAATTAAGGAATTTTTTTTAAGTGTTTTAACACATGTACGTGGGTTGAGTATATGCTGACTCACGTGTACACGCTTTTATCACAGGGAAAAGTAGCGTATTAGGAATAAAACATAGTTTTTAGATTTTGGACCAAGTCTGGAAGGAAGGGTTGCCCTAGGCCATAATCAAAGCATCAGATCTACCAAAAGTGGTAAATGGTGCTATAACATAGGCAATGCCAAAGTGACCCTTCCACCCAAGGAGAGACAATAGTGTGCCCAGCCAAGGAGTGTGTTGCGACATTTGTCCACAATCCACAACTAGTCATCGTTTCTATAATTATTTGGTTTAATATTGAAGCCCAAATATGTCAAGCCTTAATATATAGGATGTGTGGCCACACCAAATATAATAGCTATACATTCAATCTCTGCTCGATCCCCACCTACATATAAAAGTACGGATTTTCCTTCATTTATCATAAGGATCGATGTCGCTCCAAATTTGTAGAAAATGTGGTGAAGTGAAATCCATTGTATTCTAGATAATATCTGCAACAAACTCCTTGGATGTGTGCACCACTATCTCTCTTTGGGTGAAAGGGTCACTCTAGAACAATCCATTTTACAACAACTATCAGTTTACTAGGAAAATTTATATTGTCTCCCTGCTGCTATCATTAACAAAATTTGTAGCATTATGGAAAATTTCATATGGGTAGGCTCTGGGGAACAACATAAATATCATATAATTAGATGGGAGAGGATCATGATACCAAAACAATATGGAGGTTGGGGGATCCTAGACATATTTTTTTTTGGGTGGGCACTTTTGATAAATTCATTACGATGCACACTCTTCTGCGAGAGTCTATAGAGAGATATCATTAGGAAAAAAACACCTTGGAAATTTGGAAGCGAAGTTTGGATCAGACACAGACACATTGGAAAAACATTGGCTCATACGTTTGGATTAGTTTAAAAAAAATCAAATTTTGTTTCCACAAACACATCTGCTAGTCTTTTGTCTTAGGTAGCAACATTATCATAGGACGACACTGGATTATGGGGATAGGAATCGATAATGACTTATTTGAAGATATCATTTTCAGATTACATACCAGGGGCATTTTCTATCTGGCACAGGCCATAAGATTGTGGAGAGGTAGATTTCCTATTTGGAAAACTATGGTTGATATTCGATTGACTGGCCTTCTCGCAGATGATTGGGAAAGCTATACCACAACAATAAATAGATTAGGCATATGCAAAATAAAGGACAAAGATCACATCATGTGGGATGGCCTATTGCACAAGGGTTTGATAACAGTTGCGGATACTTATCAGTACATCTTATGCAATTTATTAGAACTACAACAAAAATGCTGGTCCAAGAAGTTCTAGAAATTACAAGTACCTCACAATATCATCATATACACTTGGTTGGTCTGGAAAGACAAAACATATGGAAACTAAACACTATATTAGATGCATTTGTTTGTATATTTATTTATTTACTTATTTTTTTATATGGAGAGATATGTGTGTTTGTTTTGTGATCATTATACATTATAGTTTAGATATGGTATGTGCAATATGTACATGTTTGTTGATGTTATCACATGTTATTATGATGACTGTACAACTAAAAGAAATGATAATTGTACGATGTTAGTATTGTTTTACTTAAATCTCAAGTTTATTCATCTTAAATAAATGATATTTATTTGTATGGGATACAAATTAGGCCCTTATGTGTAAAGGTGGTAGGGCTAGTGAGGGGATAGTTGATAATTTTAAAGAAAATTAAAAATATATATATTTAGAATTTAATAGAGGATATTAATAATCAAGTAAAGGTATTAGTTTTATATATATATAAGATTAAATATTGTTGGACACCTAATCCTTTAGGGTTGGTGTCTATAAATACCAACATTCGTAGAAGACCAAGAAACCTCGTGGAATATGAAGCTAAGGGTTAGACAAATGTATTTATATGTACATCTTGTGAGTATTATATATCACATGAGTTTATATAATTCTTCCTATTAATTTTGTGTGTGAATTAACATGGTATCTGATCCGTAAACTACCATGGATATTCCACTGGATAATTAATCACAACAGATCTAATAAAAATGTATTTAAAAATATGAAAACTATACTATTAGGGTTTTATTTCTCTTTAGATTTATGGATATGTAGATTATTATTAATTACACATGCATGCAAATTAAAATTATGCAGAAAATAGAGAAGAATGAAATTAAAAATCAGAAACCATAATTTGAGACAAGATATAACCTAGGAAACCCTTTTTGGAGAAAACCCTGCTGGAAGGTGAGGTCCCTCTCCTCTCTTTCTTTGAATCAAAAATGGTTGAAAATACAAAGAAGTATGGCATGTGGACTGCGTGTTACTATAAGCACGAATCCTCTCTTAATGCTTTATCTCCTATCCCTCTCTGCTCATCTATGGAATAAATGCACTCGAAAGAATGTAACCCCTTTTCTTTCTAATGGTTCGATTATAGCACAACTCAGTAGTCTACTAGTGGTTAGGTTTAAATACCTCAACGTTAACCAAATTTACAATATGGACTCTTCTAGAGTATTCTTCATCATAATCACATGATTAGTGTTGATTTGTGTATCTTGGGAGGTACTCCACAACCTTAGGAGTTGGGTTTGTGAGAAGTTTGATCACAAACGGTCTTATGGGAAAAGTACCCAAGTGATGGGGTTTTGAACCCAAGAAAGGGGTTTAAGATATAAAATAAATTATTGTTAATTCCTAAGGTTAAGAGGACTAAAACCCTATATCTAGAGGGTTCCTAAGAGGCCAAAGGAAAATCTATTTAAATAGGCCTAAGGATCAAGAATAGATATCAAGTGAGGAACATCGTTTTATCATGGAGGCTAGTAGAGATGTATCCCTAAGAGGAGGCCGCGGTATAAAGTTTAGTAGGACTTCTAGAGAAGGTCATGATCTGATCCAAGAGCAACAATATATAAATAAGACAACAAAGGAGTCTCAAGGAGGAGATGCAACAAAGGAGTCTCAAGGAGGAGATGCAACAAAGGAGGAGGATTTATATTCAAGATAGCTCGCTCTTATGGAGGTATTCTTCATCCTTAACAACTGAGTCACCTCAGTGTGCTATCAAGAAGGAGCTGTAAGATTATTTGATGGAGAAAAGGAGAGACAGAAGGCCTAAACAACTTGCAAGAGTAGGGCTGCACCTTAGGTCTCTTGCTGCCTATAAGAGAAGTATTGAATTCCCTAGTTAACTATACAATGTTGCAAGAGTGAGTCGAAGGCCTTAACATGCAAGGGAAGAGGACTAGAAGTTAGTGCTAAATGTGTCCAGGAGGAATGAACTCCATTAAACAATAATGAGGAATATTAGAGTCATGTGTGGCCTTGTTCAAGATGTGACTGTTTAGTCAATTTAGTGTCCTAAATTGCTTGCATGAATTATCAACCGAGGTTTGTAGACTGATGAAGTGTGATGCACTATATGTGCTTAGTTAACTTTTCTCTTACTTCATTGTTTTGTATTTTTATGTTTGTTTTGGGGGGTTTCTATTCTTTGATGTCTAAGAATATATACTCTATGAGAGATTTACATGGATCTAATGAGTTTTTAAAGAAAGGATAGGTTCCTAAGTTAGTCTAAACTCCTTAAATGGGCTAAGAATCATTTTTTAAACGAGTTAGGACTCAATAAGAGAAACAGAGCATCTAGCTTATCTATCATTTAGTCTTAATATACCATTTAGTCCTAATATACCAATTAGTCCTAATCTACCATTTAGTTCTAATCCATGGATCTAATTCTTAAAACCAAAAGTAATACTGATGCAGAGGGTAATTCAATAATTGAATTCATTAGCCATTCAACCATTCAATTTTGGAACATGATAGAATCAATCTCCTTGAAATGATCTTTTGGAATGTCAAGTGATGCAACTAAGTAATGACCTGAAAACATAAAAGAAAATATGACAGTTTGTAAAACTAACAATATGCTAAGTAAACTCAATCACTGCATGCATTAGATATTCAACCAATTAAGTTAGAATTGTCATCATTTCGAAATGGTTTTGAGAACATCTATTAATACAGCTAATTGACAGTTTTATGCTAAGATGAGTAATAAAAAATAGTAAGAATCTAAACAACTGTGTATTCTCATGTCTTCATTGTTCATTCAGTCATTTCTCATATAATATCTTAGAAGAATAAGACTTGCACAGTTATGAATTTTACCCTACCCTATTGGTTACAAAACTGAAATGAAACAAAACTAGAGAAGGGCTTGCAGAAAGCAGAGTAGTAGAAATTAAAATGAAAACAACAAGTAAAAGCCTCCTTCAGTGCAGAGGCCCTTTGCAACTAATGTGGCTGGATAACAGCTAACTAAAGATGAACTTTTAAACCACCATTGACAAAACAGAGTTTGTATTATCAACAAAACGAAGTCTTGAACAAAGTTTTGTAACAAAAAGCCTGTAATACTTCCTTAACTTCCAAATGATTCTCAGTCTCATTTAACTGATATTTATAGAAAAACAACATTTTTGTTTAAGAGAAAATCTTGTTACAGGTGGCTTAATCCGAATCTATCATGACTGTTTATAGAAAGACATGCTAAAAATGGCTTAGTTCGAATTGTAATGAGACTATTAGACTTCTAAACAGCTACAGGTGGCTTGATATGCATTAAATCCTCAACTCTTGATCAGCTACAAGTGGCTTACTTTGTATTAACTCTTCAACAGAACCGTTAGAATCCTGATCAACTACGAAATATCAAGAGTCATACTACTACTAGATAACATGTTTGACTCCATCTTTGACCAAGACTTTAGGCATGCTTTTCTGTCGACCTGGATTGAGTGAGTAGGATATAATCCATCTAGAGATGATTCCGGAGATGCCCATGTGGCCTAGTTCTTCATTTGACACCTGTAACCTGTCAAACCATGAGAGTAGCTATGGAACCCATAGTTAGCTGCAGAATAGGCTGCATTTCGTAGCTAATTTGCAAAAATCTATTAAAATAACAAGAACATGAAAATATAATATAGTGATCATTTTAGTGCTTTCCTAAGACAAAATCTAACATTTATCATTGATTGGATCTGTAGTTTTGTGAGAAATCAAGAGAAAAAAGTGAGAAAAAATGTCAAGGGGAAGGTAATTCTGAGCTTCAACATACCTCCACTGCAAAATCATTGCATTTCCTCAAGCAATTTGCCAAAAATGTGAATTTTTCTTCTCTAATGCATTTGCTCAGACACTTCTGCTAGTACATCCAGTTGTCTTCTTTTTCTCCTCTTTGAAGTGATTGTCATTTTGGGTTTCCTCATAAGAAGCTTGTATTTGATGTTGATGACTATTCTGTTCAGAATTCTATTCTTCCTCTTCAAATTCCTATTTTTCTTTTACCATAGCCCTAGATGCAGAATGGTATTATCATGAATAGAATTTTCCATTTTACTTTGTTCCCTCAAGGTTTCATTCTCCTTCTTGATATGTTTGTTCAATATCTCTAATTCATAGATTTCCTATTTGAGAGAGTCAATTAGAGGTTCTTGTGGATTGACAGAGGGTTCTGGATTGACAGAGGATTCCGGATTCATTGAGGAACTTTTCTTCTCCATTGATTCTATATAATCATATATTTGTTGTTGTACTTGGTCTATGCCTGGAGATCCTCTGCTTGGTCTACCTTTAAAATGATGGTCAATAGAGTTTTGAGGACTGTGTGCAGAAGAGATGTTAACAAGAGAAATTTTTGGGGTTTCTTCTTTTAAGTTTATGAACTTTGTCCCTTTTGATGGTGTTTTCTTTACCAACCCTCGGAGTCTAGAGCTTCTTCTAGGTTGTGGATGACTTCCATTCTCTTTCTCTGTGATCTTTTTCTATTTTTTTGCCTTTCCTCTTATTCTGATTTGTTTCTTGATTTTTGTTAGTTCTTTAGATATTAATTTTTCATCATCTTTCTGTGATGAAGACTCAAGTTTGTCTTCAATAACTATACCAATCTTCTTTCTTCTGCTTTTTCTAACATTATCTTCTTTGGGTGACTCTGGTGCTTCTTGAAAATTATTTCTAATGAGGAAATCCTCCCAGGTATCTCCTATGCCTTTTAAATGAAACTCAATCAATATCTATATCAACCCATGATGGTACATGGTTGTGTCTATGGATTCTATTTTCTTTTGCACATTGGAGGCCATCCTTCTTAAACTATTTAGCAGGAAGAAAGGAAGATTGATTTCTCCATTTTCTAAGAAATTCATCAATAAACATATATGGTAGACATACATGCACCTGAATCTCCCCTCGTAGGTGATAAATTTCTGTAATATCAAAAGCATGCTTCTCCATTTATTTTTAAGAGCTGAAATGGGAATTCCTTTTCTAAAAACAGAGACATCCATACCTAGGTTCCTGAGGATTACTTTCCATGATTCACTGTGGAATTCCTTGTTTTTGAACCATCTTTCACCATGTCTGGGAAGTTATGTAGCTTTTGCTATGAAGGATTTGTTGGCATTATGATTCAAGTGTTGTCCTTGATGGCAACTCACTCAGAGGTTGGTACAGGTGCTCAGAGGTTGGTACAGGTGATGGCAACTTAATCAGAAGACAGATCTTAATACAGCATGCCAAGGAAGTTCATATACGCAGGTTCGTTAAGCCCAAGTCGCGTGTACACGCTAGTTGGATTAAGAAAAAGCGCGTGTATGTGGAAAAGTACCTTTGGTCCATGGTGGTTAGTCCTTGGAAGTTGTGCCTATGGTTTCGGACCATTGTGTCTCGACGGGCGTGTCGATCCCTAGTTTTGAAGTTGATGGTATTGTGTTACTATGGTTTTGGCTCTTGGTATTGAGCAAGGCCTAATGCTATATAAGGAGAAGAAGATCATTAGGCAAAATCATCTTTCGACAAGGCTTGAATATCTAAGAGAGAAAGAGATCTGATATGCAGGGTCTGGGTTGCTTGATATGAGCTAAGGAGAAATCACATCGGTGGATGGAAGACTAGATCTAAGGATAAATCGGGATCTAATGGTTTGAAATGCACTATTATGATATGGTTGATTATGCGTATTTCTAGATCTGCATACTGTCGCAATATTATGTTCTGGATCTAACTGATGTCTGGTACAGCTGCAAGTTGAGAGAATTTATTTTTAGATCTGTACGCAGTTTGGCTTAGGTAAAAGCGCGTGTATACGCGGGTTTCGCTCATTGAAGTAGCGTATATCTCTTAAAGCTTGATTTTTGGGTTTGCAGTTGGATCTGACTGTTATTACAGAGTTCTGTAGACTGCTCTGTGTTCTGGTATCTGGTGATTGACAGGGTTCAGTGGTTCAGTGATTCAAAGTTTGATAATACTTGTATTGGTTGTTTTATGCTTCAATGATCTGTTGTGAAAGTTGAATGAATTGGGGTCTACAGTTTGTAATGTTGTGCTTCAGGAATATCCAGTCTGAAAATGTATGAAAGGTGGTACCTAAAGGAAAGAAGATTGTAGGTCAGCACCTACGTACTAGTATCTTGGCTAGTACAAGAGCAAAGGGGGTTGGAGCTCCCTTCCAAGGAAGTTTGGAGAACGAGAGAAGGTTGTAGCCTTCTGCAGGTTGTAGCCTGCGTACTGGTATAAGGCTGCACCAGTACAAAAGATTGTAAACTAAAGTTTCATATTAAAGAAAGATAGAGACAACTTGCAGCAGGTGGTTTTCACCCACATTGGGTTTCCACCTTATATCTTGGTGTTCATGTGTGTGGCTTTTGATCTGTTCTGTTATACTGCACCTGTTTACTGTTAATGTGGTGAATAATGTCCTGATGAACTTAACTGAAGAATAAGCTAACTAAATTATGAGTTTTCTTCTTATACGCTGTTTTATTTAGTCACAGTAGCGTGTACACGCTGGTTCACCTAACTGAAGTAGCGTATATGTTTCTGAGCATTAAAAAAATTTGATTGATCTGATAATACTGATTCACCCCCCCTCTCAGTATTATTTCCAACAATTGGTATCAGAGCAGGTCCTTCAGAGAAGCTTGATCGCTTGAAGGTAGATCATTCATCATGAGCAACTACGAGAAAGAAGCATCAATCAGGCCACCAATTTTTGATGGGACAAATTTCAATTATTGGAAGGTAAGAGTTACTGCATATCTTCAATCTCTTGGTACAGAAGTTTGGAACATTGTAGAAACAGGCTATGCTTTTCCTTCAGCTACTCCTACAGATCCAGCTGAGAAAAAGCAGTATGAAACAAATGCAAAAGCAGTCAGTACTCTATTAGGAAGTATATCCCAAACAGAATTCATGAAGGTCATGCACTTCAAATCAGCAAAAGAGATATGGGACAAAATGATCACTAGCTATGAAGGAGATGAACAGGTAAAGCAAGCTAAACTTCAAACTCTCAGGATTCAATATGAGACTCTCAAGATGTATAATGATGAAAGTGTGGCTAATTATTTTCTTCGGGTAGATGAGATTGTTAATTGTATGAAAAATTTGGGTGAAGAAATAAAAGAGACTATAGTAGTTCAAAAGATTCTAAGATCATTATCCCCCAAGTTTGAATCTAAAGTATCTGCAATAGAAGAAAAGGAAAATCTCTGTGTTCTCACTATGTCTCAGCTACATGGAATTCTAACTGCTTATGAAATGAGAAAGGGAGGTCCATCTGACAGAAGGGAAGCTGCTTTTAAGGCATAAGGAAAAGAAGATTACTATGAAGCAAGCCATGTTCCAGAAGAAGAGGAAGAAGAATCAAATTTTGTCAGAAATCTTCAAAGGGGTTCTGGAAGGTTCAGAGGTAAGCTACCTTTCAAATGCTTTGCTTGTGGAAGAGTAGGTCATTATGCTGCAAAATGTCCTTATAAGGATAAAGGAAAAGAACCTGCTAGATGGAACAAGAAACAAAGTGCAAATAAGAAAAGCTACTACACCCATGAAGATAGTGATGGCTTATCAAACAGTGATGAAGATGAACAAGGTAATAAATATAAGCTGTTAATGGCATTTGAAGATGATGATTATGAGGATGCTGTAGATGTGGATAATCTCTATAATGAAATTACTAGACTCAAGAGATGCATAGAAGAAAAGAATGTGATCATTGATACTTTGCAATTTCAAATTGATGAAAAGGAAAAACATCTTGAAAAACTAGAAGGTGAAATTGTTGGTCTCAGAAAAGAAATTGAGAAAACAAAAGCTATTAATCTTAAGTTTGTCAAAGGATCTGAAACTTTGGATGAGATTATCAATGTGCAGCGGTCTCCTCTAAACAAGACAGGTTTGGGCTATAATGGAGAAACCTCTCAAGCATCCACCTCAAAAAGTTATCTTGATGCAGCAAGAAGAAATGAGCAGAAGAACAATGAAGATAATCAGGTAAAGCAGGGACGAATTACAAACAGAAACTATCAGGGACAATCCTTCTTAAGGGTGAACAAAAGCTACAACCAACCACAGGTAAAATCTTCTCAGTTTGGCTCAAGAATAGATGAAAATAGAAATTACAATCAGTTGGCTGGTAGATTCAATAACCGCAGAAGCTTCTTCAATGGACAATGCTTTTCTTGCCATAACTTTGGTCACAAAGCAGCTCAATGTGTTGCATATAAAACAATCATGACTAGGGAAGCTCAAAAACAAAGAAGTATGACAGGGATTACAAAAAGGACCTATAACAACTTTTCGGTTCTTGAAAATGAAGTTGAATGTTCTATTTGCAATAATTTTGGTCATAAAGACTCTGAATGCAGGAGCAGGTTTCAGGAGAAAAAGGAACAAGCCACGAGCACCAAAACATGGAGAATAAAGGAACCTCAAACAGAAAGATGTGGGATAGCATTTTATGCAGAAGGACAGGAAAATCTATGGTACATTGACAGTGGATGTTCGAAACATATGACAGGTGATAAAGAAAAACTTGAATCTTATTCTACTTTAGAAAAGGGAAAGAAAGTTTCTTTTGGAAATGATACTCCTGCAACTATAAAAGGAAAAGGTATTGCTCCTTTGAAAGAAAAGGTCAAGGCTGGAAATGTTTTGTATGTTGATGGATTGAAGCATAATCTACTAAGTGTCAGCCAGATGTGTGATCAAAAAACCGAGGTTATTTTCAGATCGAATGGATGTCTTGTTCGTGATCTTGATACAGGTAAAACAGTTCTCAAAGGCAAAAGAACTCCAAATAATCTGTACATATTTGAAGAAGGACAACAACAATGCTATCTTAGCAAGGATGAAGAGCACTGGTTATGGCATCGAAGGTTGGGACATCTAAGCTTCTCACAAATAAGGAAAGCATGCAAATATCAGGCAGTTCGCGATCTTCCAGATATCAAAATTCCAGACAACACCATATGCAAATCTTGTCAGTTTGGAAAGCAAACCAGAACTAACTTTCCAGAGAAGGAAGGATCAGCTAGCTTGCCTCTTGAGCTAGTCCATACAGATGTATGTGGTCCATTTAGGAAAAGGACACCTCGAGGAGAAGAATATCTGATATTATTCATTGATGATTTCTCAAGGTTTGTTTGGTTAGGGCTTATGAAGCACAAAGATGAAGCATTCGAAAAATTCAAATCCTTCAAAGCATTGGCTGAAAATGAATCAGGACACAAAATTAAGTGCCTCAGATCTGACAGAGGTGGGGAGTTCACATCAAATGAATTTTTCGATTTCTGCGATGAACATGGGATAAGAAGAGAATTCTCTACAGCTAGAACTCCTCAGCAAAATGGGGTTGTGGAAAGAATGAACAGAACTATCCAACAAATGGCTCGTGCTATGCTCGATGAATCAGGTACTCCTGCAACCTTCTGGGGTGAAGCTGCACATGCTGCTGTTATTATTCTTAACAAAACAAATGTCCGAGTAAACAGCACTCAAACACCTCATGAGCTTTGGAGTGGTAAAACTCCTTCCGTGAAGCACTTCAAAATCTTTGGGAGCAAATGTTATATTAAGAATACTGATGAGCAACTTGGCAAACTTGAACCAAGAGCAGATGAGGGCATTCTTCTTGGTTATTCTCCACATAGCAAAGCATACAAGTGCTACAATAAAAGACTTGGCAGAATTGTTGACAGTATTGATATAGTGGTTGATGAGAAGGGATATATTCCTAGGCAAGTTCATCATGAAGACATTGAAGAAGATGAAGGTTACTCTCAAAGGCGAAATGATGAAGAAGAAGAACCTCAAGAAGAAGAAGAATCTCAAGAAGAACCAGAGGAGCAGACAAGAATAGAAGAGAAGACTCCATCCAGATATGTTCAAAAGAATCATCCAGAAACTCAGATTGTGGGGCAGAAAGAAGCAGGAGTACAAACAAGAAGGACACTTGCAGAAGCTTCAAGCTACTTGGCATTACTCTCCTCCACTGAACCACAAAATGTGAAAGAGGCATGCAAAGATGAATGTTGGGTCAAAGCAATGGATGAAGAACTTGAGCAAATCGAAAAGAACAACACTTGGGAATTAGTTCCTAGACCAAAAGATAAGAATGTAATAGGAACAAAATGGGTCTTCAAGAATAAATTAAATGAAAATGGAGAAGTAATTAGAAACAAGGCCAGACTTGTTTGTAAAGGGTATGCACAGCAAGAAGGAATAGATTTTGAAGAGACCTTTGCTCCTGTGGCAAGACTTGAGGCCATCCGAATGTTCCTTGCTCTCTCAAGCTTTCAAAACTTCAAGGTATTTCAAATGGACGTGAAATCAGCCTTCCTGAATGGAGACTTAGAAGAAGAAGTATATATTGAGCAGCCAGATGGTTTCATTCTTGGGAATGATCCAAACCTTGTATGCAGATTGAAAAAGGCACTCTATGGACTCAAACAAGCTCCAAGGGCTTGGTACTATCGGTTGGACAAATATCTTCACCAACAAGGCTTTTCAAAAGGATCAGCAGATAGCAATCTCTATATAAAAGTTGAAAATAACAAATTGCTAATTCTTGTTGTTTATGTAGATGATATTATTTTTGGCAGCAATGAAGAGACTATGAGTCAAAACTTTGCCTTGGTTATGCAGAAAGAATTCGAAATGTCACTTCTTGGAGAATTGACATATTTTCTTGGATTGCAAATCCAACAAAATGAAGGAGGTATCTTCTTGTCTCAAACCAAATACCTCAAGCAGATCTTGAAGAAGTATGGCATGGAAGAGTCAAAGCCAGTATGTACACCCATGGTTACAGGATGCAGCCTCAGTGCAAATGATGAATCAGCAGCAGTTCACCAACCCACTTATAGATCCATGATTGGGAGTTTGCTTTATTTGACAGGTACTCGACCAGATATTACACATGCAGTAGGAATGGTTGGAAGATTTCAAGCCAACCCAAAGGAAACTCATCTTCAGGCAGTCAAAAGAATCTTCAAATATCTTCAAGGAACCCAAAACTATGGCTTATGGTATCCTAGAAATACAGATCTCACTCTTCATGCTTACACAGATGCAGATTGGGCTGGAAGTGTGGATGATAGGAAAAGCACAAGTGGTGGTGCTTTCTTCATGGGTTCCAGATTAGTATCTTGGTTCAGCAAGAAACAGAGTTCGATTGCCTTATCTACAGCTGAAGCAGAATATGTGGCTGCAGCATCTTGTTGCACACAACTTCTTTGGATGATGCAGACCTTGCAGGACTTTCAAATCACTTGCACTCCACCCGTCTCTATCTTATGTGATAATACAAGTGCAATCAGCATTTCAAAGAATCCAGTCATGCACTCAAAGACCAAGCACATACCAATCAAGTACCATTTTCTTCGGGAACAAGTGCTTGAGCAGAAGGTCAAGTTGGAGTATGTTCCTTCTAAGGAACAAGTTGCTGATATTCTCACAAAACCACTGCCCAGGGAAACTTTTGAATATCTCAGACAAAAGCTGGGAGTAGTTGATGCTTCATCCTGCTGTTGAAGCTTGTCTGTTCTACAGAAAAGTTGGTATACGCAAGTTACGAAAGGTATATACGCGTATACACGCGGATTTATGATGGGAAAGTCGCGTGTATGGTGTACGCCTGTTGCAGAGATTATATCCGCGTCCATACGCTGTTTCATGCAGGAGAAATTGCGTATATGAAGTTCTGAACAGCAAGGGCAAACTCTGGAGTTCTGAACAGCAATGGGTATGTCAGAATTCTTCAGGCACGGTTTCAGGGGGTGCAGCAGGCACAGGTTCAGGGGGAGCAGCTTAAAAGTCTCATAAAGCATTGTTGGCATTCAGATGTTTTGGTTGTTGATTTCAGGAAAAGGAGCTCAGAAAGAAATCCTGGTTGCTGATCTAAAAAGATGTTTATCATATGCTGCTGGTGACTTTCATAAGTCTTGGTCTAGATCTGTTGTCTCTATGTCATGTATCTCTCTTGTGATATCTCTTTTATGGTGTCAAGGTCATGTAACGGCCTATGTTGGTTTCCCCACTATGCCTGGGATGAATGCTGTAATATAATTGGTTGTTTCTGATATGTCCCCTCTTGGTAGGGAGTATGGATGTATGTATTGAGTCTTTTGGTGATAGGAAGGTCCCTTATGGTGTATAAGTCTTGGTTCTTGTTGAAGAACATCTTTTGCAGATCTGGCCTACTGTCAGGGGGAGCATGAGTCAGCACAACCAAGCAGAGGTATCAGCATGTCCTCAGGGGGAGCACAGCCCTTTGCCCTTGATGTCAAAGGGGGAGAGTGACTTGGTGTGGTGGTTGCCATCAAGTCCAAAGGGGGAGATTGTTGGCATTATGATTCAAGTGTTGTCCTTGATGGCAACTCACTCAGAGGTTGGTACAGGTGCTCAGAGGTTGGTACAGGTGTGGTACAGGTGATGGCAACTTAATCAGAAGACAGATCTTAGTACAGCATGCCAAGGAAGTTCATATACGCAGGTTCGTTAAGCCCAAGTCGCGTGTACACGCTAGTTGGATTAAGAAAAAGCGCGTGTATGTGGAAAAGTACCTTTGGTCCATGGTGGTTAGTCCTTGGAAGTTGTGCCTATGGTTTCAGACCATTGTGTCTCGACGGGCGTGTCGATCCCTAGTTTTGAAGTTGATGGTATTGTGTTACTATGGTTTTGGCTCTTGGTATTGAGCAAGGCCTAAGGCTATATAAGGAGAAGAAGATCATTAGGCAAAATCATCTTTCGACAAGGCTTGAATATCTAAGAGAGAAAGAGATCTGATATGCAGGGTCTGGGTTGCTTGATATGAGCTAAGGAGAAATCACATCGGTGGATGGAAGACTAGATCTAAGGATAAATCGGGATCTAATGGTTTGAAATGCACTATTATGATATGGTTGATTATGCGTATTTCTAGATCTGCATACTGTCGCAATATTATGTTCTGGATCTAACTGATGTCTGGTACAGCTGCAAGTTGAGAGAATCTATTTTTAGATCTGTACGCAGTTTGGCTTAGGTAAAAGCGCGTGTATACGCGGGTTTCGCTCATTGAAGTAGCGTATATCTCTTAAAGCTTGATTTTTGGGTTTGCAGTTGGATCTGACTGTTATTACAGAGTTCTGTAGACTGCTCTGTGTTCTGGTATCTGGTGATTGACAGGGTTCAGTGGTTCAGTGATTCAAAGTTTGATAATACTTGTATTGGTTGTTTTATGCTTCAATGATCTGTTGTGAAAGTTGAATGAATTGGGGTCTACAGTTTGTAATGTTGTGCTTCAGGAATATCCAGTCTGAAAATGTATGAAAGGTGGTACCTGAAGGAAAGAAGATTGTAGGTCAGCACCTACGTACTAGTATCTTGGCTAGTATAAGAGCAAAGGGTGTTGGAGCTCCCTTCCAAGGAAGTTTGGAGAACGAGAGAAGGTTGTAGCCTTCTGCAGGTTGTAGCCTGCGTACTGGTATAAGGCTGCACCAGTACAAAAGATTGTAAACTGAAGTTTCATATTAAAGAAAGATAGAGACAACTTGCAGCAGGTGGTTTTCACCCACATTGGGTTTCCACCTTATATCTTGGTGTTCATGTGTGTGGCTTTTGATCTGTTCTGTTATACTGCACCTGTTTTACTGTTAATGTGGTGAATAATGTCCTGATGAACTTAACTGAAGAATAAGCTAACTAAATTATGAGTTTTCTTCTTATACGCTGTTTTATTTAGTCACAGTAGCGTGTACACGCTGGTTCACCTAACTGAAGTAGCGTATATGTTTCTGAGCATTAAAAAAATTTGATTGATCTGATAATACTGATTCACCCCCCCTCTCAGTATTATTTCCAACAAGATTGTGTTACTACAAACTTAATATCTCCAATTTCTAACTCTGTACCATCAAAAGATCTAGCAAAAGATTTTGTGATCTCTTTATGAAAACCATCAAAATTTTCAATGAATTTGAGCCATCTAGCATTCTGCAACATTTCCTTGAGTTGTGGGTATCCTTCCATATATTTTGCTCCTACTGGTTCTGACCTGACAATGAGTCCCATGTCTTCTATTTTGCAAGATTCCTTAACCTTCAAAATTACCTCTCTTGGTTTATGAAATGGATTGACTGCGAGTATGGTGAGAAGAACTATGGGTTTGCGTGGAATAAGTAAATGGTGAGGGTTTTGGAGAGACATGGACAAATATGTCACGTCGTGGCCATGATCGTTAAAAACAATGAAGGAGTTTAATTATGGATCGTTGTATGACAGAGGACGGATGGTGTGGCAGATATGTAGTACGATAGAGATGGGAATCAAATCAAATGATGATTTGTCATGGAGGCATATGAATGCCCATATTATACATATTCTATGTTCTAACATTGCTATTTTAAAATAAATTTTTGCACTTCTACCTCTTGGAACTTAACCTTCTTGTTTGTTGTTTTTCTTTGATGTTGATCTGCATATTCCCTTCTTAGCATATCAGTCTTCGAAAAAAAAAATAAAAAATCTTCAATTCCATGCAATCAACATTTATTTGGAACAGAGCTACGGAATGGAGTTATGGCTGCAGAATCAAACTGGCTACGGAATGGAGTTAGCTACAGTACATGATAAAGATGAAATATGGCGATGGAACATTGATGTGAAATAAAATGAAAATGGAGTGTAATGAAAGGAAAATGGAATGAAAGTGAAGTGAGATGAAATGAAATGAATTTTCAGATTAGGCACTATAAATGAATGTAGCTTTATGTCACTACTTATTAGAGAAAGAGAAATAGGAAATATAAGATGTCAGAAATCTTTGATTTTCACCCTGTATTTCTTGTATAAGTAAGCTAATGAACAATTGGTTTTCAGACTTATACATTTTTTTATAATTTATATATATATATATATATATATACAGAAAAACTAAGATAGTGGAGAAGAAGAATTCTTCTTCACCAACTTCATCTTAGTGTTAGCTTGGAAAATTCTGACAAAATCCTCCTTTTAAATTGGCTTATGATATATCTTTAACTGATGACCATTTACAAGAAGAGGTACCTTTTTCTCATCTATTTTCCTTATTCTCACTGCTCCATTGTTAAAGACTTCTTCAATCCCATATGGACCAAGCCAATGAGTTTGAAACTTCCCTTGAAAATCTTTGAATTTTGAATCAAACAAAAGTGCCCAATCTCTTGCTTGAAACTTCTTCTCGTTGATATACTTATCATGCAATTAGCCCTTTTCTATTGGACTAAACTGGTTCTTTGAACTACATCTTTCCTGATTTCATCAAGCTCATTGAGTTTCTCCAATCTACGTTTCTGTGCTTCTGATAAATCCAATCCCAATTGGACTACCATCTTGAAGGTTCTGATTTGAAACTCTATAGGGAACATGACTTGCTTCCCATAAACAAGCTCACAGGGAGCATGTCCTGTTGTGTTCCTCCATGTAGTCTTGTAGGCCCATAAGTTTTTAGGAAGCCTCTCTACCCAATATATTCTGTGTAGATGTACAGTCTTAGTTGGAATTCCTTCTATCACTTTATTAGTAGATTCAACTTGACCGTTTGCTTAGGGATGGTAAGGAGTAGACTTCCTATGTTTTATCTTGTATTCTTCTACAAGTCTTTCCACCATTTTAGATGTAAATTGAGATCCTTGATCTATCACTATTTCTCTTGGAACACCAAAACGAGTGAAGATGTCCTGAAAAAGAAAATTAACTACAGATTTCTCATTAGCAAAAGGTAATGCTTTAACTTCTACCCATTTAGTGACATAATTAGTGCATACCAAAATATACTTCTTTTGTTTAAATGGAGGATTAATTGGTTCAACAAAATCCAAGGCCCATTTTTCAAAAGGTTCAATGAGTACCTGTGTTTGTAGTGGCATTTCATCTGAAGGAGCAGGTTTCCCTACCCTTTGACAACTATCACACCTTTTGACATACTCTTTGGCATCTCTGAGGATGGAGGGCCAATAATATCCTAAATGAAGGATTTTATAGGTTGTCCTTTTGTCAGCAAAGTTTCCACCACAAGGTTCATCATGGCATGCCTTAAGAATTTCAGGCATTTCATCCTCTCGAACACATCTTCTTATCATGAGATCAGGACCTATTTTGTACAATTCATTAGTAATCCATGAGTAATTTGCACTTTTTTGAATGATTTTTCTTTTCTCCTTAGGAAACATATGTGAAGGTAATTTTCCTGTGACTAAATAATTAGAAATATCTGCAAACCAAGGAGTTTGATTAGTTACTGCAAAAAGATATTAATCAAGAAATTTATCTTCAACTGGAGTGTTATCTTTGATATTTTGAGTTCTAGACAAGAAATCGGCAACCGCATTTTGTTTTCCAAGTCTATCTAACACAATGATGTTGAACTCTTGCAGGAGTAATAACCATCTTTTAACTCTGCCATTAGTAATCGGTTTATTCATTAAGTATCTAATTGCAGAGTGATCTGTATGAAAAAAGGTTTCATAGCCTGTTATATAATGTCTGAACTTGTTGATAGCATGAACAATAGCTAAGAATTCCTTTTCAGTTACAATGTAATTTAACTCAGTGGGAGTCAAATTCTTGCTTGTGTAGTAGATGGCATAAGGGATCAAATATTTTTGTCCTAAGACAGCTCCCAGAGATGTATCTAAAGCATATGTTGAAATATGAAAGGGTAGTTTCCAATTTGGACCTCTTAAGATGGGTGCCTTAGAGATTTTTGCTTTCAAGGTCTCAAATGCCAATTGGCAATCATGATTCCAATTGAATTCACAATCCTTGGTGAGCAATTTGAAGAGTGGTGATGCTAGTTTAGTAAAATTTTCTATAAATATTCTATAATACCCTGTGAATCCTAGAAAACTTCTAACATCCTTTTGACAACTTGGAATTGATAATTTAGAGATGACTTCAAATTTAGATTTATCAACTTTAATTCCATCTCCTAAAATGTGATGTCCTAAAACAATCCCTTCTGTAAACATCATAAAACATTTTGCATGGCTTAGTGAAAGGTTTGCTTCCTTACATCTTTTATGAACTTTTTTTCCAAATTTTCTAATGCTTCCTCAAATGTATTCCATAAACTGTAAAGTCATCCATATATACCTCTACACAATCATGTATTAGATCAAAAAACATTCCTAGTATTTCTCTTTGAAATGTTGCAAGTGCATTGCATAATCCAAAAGGGAGTACTTGGTAGGCATAAGTTCCCCATGGGTAGGTGAATGTGGTTTTATCTTGATATTCAGGTGCTACCTGAATCTAATTGTAACCACTAAAACCATCCAAGACTGATAAGTACTTTTTACCTGCTAATGTATCTAACACTTGATCTGTAAAGGGCAAAGGAAAATGATATTTCAAGGTAGCTTTATTCAATTCTCGATAATCAATACATACCCTCCATTTACCATTCTTTTTAGGCACAATCACTAGAGGGGAAACCCACTGGCTATCTGAAATTGGGTAGATGAAATTTACATTCAACAATTTTTGCAACTCTTCTTTCACAATTTCCCTAAGATTTGGATTCATCCTTCTTTGAGGTTGTCTGATAGGTTTACAATTTTCCTCAATGTAGATGTGATGTATACAAGTCTTAGGACTAATTCCTTTCATATCAGTGTATTCCCATGCATATGCAGAAGAATGTTGTTGTAAAGTTTTGATTAGCTTTTCCTGTTGTAATTTTTCCAAGTTATTGTTTATGTTGAATGTTTTCCCTGGAAAGATTTCAACTATAGAGTTATCAAATTATTCCATAGAATAAAGAGACAACTGCCTAGATGACAAATATTCAATATTAGATATTTCTTGAAACTGATCATGCTCATATTCTGGAGATGATTCAAAATTTTCCATTGTATTCAAGATTTGACTATCTTCACTAATGGTTGAAATAGTAAAGAGAGGTTGATTATCATTTTCATCATCAATCCATTCTTTGTCATCTATCTCTGTGATTGTTTTTGTTGGAGGATATAAAGTGAATTTCTTAGTTGAATTACCATAAGAGATATACATATCACTAGATCTACAACTAATGAATGCACCAGCTGTGGTCATCCAAGGTCTTCCTAATATAAGTGGATGTCCTCCTAGATTGGTTTTTGGGGTTAGGATCATAAAATCAATGGGGTACTCCCAAGAGTCTAAGGACATTGAAATATCTTCTAACACACCATCTGGTTTGATGACAGACCTATCTGCTAATTGTAGTAATGTAGGTGTATAAAGAAGATTGGGGAGTTTGAGTTGTTCCATGGTTTGTTTGCTCATAATGTTTATTGCTACTCCTACGTCAATCAGTGTATTTGGAATTTCAACTCCATTGATATGTGTTTTTACAACTGGACTTCCTAGATCTACATATTTTTGTATGGAAATTTTTCCCATCATTATGTTTGCTATTTTTCCTGCTAGGTGAATTCTTTTTACTTATTTTATTTTTCTTCCTGGTTTCTTCATGCTCAACTCTTTTATTGTTTTAGCTAGAATTGGAATCTCCTTAATGGCTTGTAACAAAGGGATTTTGATACAAACATTTTTTAATTCATCTATAAAATCATAATTAGGCAACATAATATGCTTTTCTACCCCTCTATCAACTTGTAATCTTTCTGGAAAAGGAGGTGTAGAAATAGATACTGGTTGTTGCTCTATGATAGGAGTTGAGTTTATTGGTTCTTTCTATTTTTCATTTTCAGTGTTCTGGTTTTGAGGAGATGTTCCTTCAAAACTTTTATTTTGCTGTAGAGAATCTTCCTCAGAATTGTCTTGTTCTTGAATAACCACAGAAGGTTTTTTCTTTTCTAATATCCTACCAGATCTCAATTGGACATCATTGAGATCTAATGGAGTGATCATGTAAGTTGGAAATTGTTGTCTTTATACCATATAAGTATTTTGAGGATTTTTATTGTTGGGGTTAGGTAATGGTTGGGTAGGTAACTAATTTGGTCTTTGTGGAAATGGCAGTGAGAGTTGAGGGTTTTGTTTTTGAAGTTGGGGCTGTTGATTTTGTTGAGGAATTTGTTGGGGAGGATAGTTTGGATATGATGGAGGATATTGATAATATGGTGTTGTGGGGAAAAGTATCCAACACGGAATGACCCTATCCCACTCTAAGGGTGATAGTTCCTTAGCAACAGCCGAAGCAAAGCTATCTAAGATTACTTCTTTATGACATGCAAAAGAGGAAAGGAAGAGATCCACTTACCGATGTCTTGCGCAAATGGTCGATCCAATCTTCTCTCTTTGCCGCTTGCTCCCAGCTCCAAGTCTTCTTACGGGCCCAGCTACACAAGATCCTGCAAACAAGACGAGAAAGGGAAACTACAAGAAGCATGCATTCATAATTGATTCAAGGATTAGCATAAATCAAATACGCAAGTAAGACAACACATCATTGAAACACATGCGAATAGAAGAACCTCAAATGCTTTATTAATGGAAGAAAGTAAGGTTCAGGCGGTGATACAACCATAAGAGGTCCAATCCAGCATCACCTTCCCGACGGAAAGAAATCTCCTCTTCACCTCCCTCAAGCAATCACCCAATACTCTCAACTGTAAACCAACAGCAATTCTTTGCACAAAATTCCGGCCTCCAGATCCCATGGGATGAGATCCTTATATAGAGTTTTGGAGTGAAGATAAGTCAGCTTGATGTGTGACTGTTGTCCTCTTCAACCCCAGTTGTTCTTTAGTTCTTGAGTCCACTCGGAGTTTCTACCTTCCACTTGGAGTTTTAGAAGCTCTTAACTCATCATTAGGCGAATCTTCTGATCCAAGTGTCATTTTGGAAGCTTCCTGGGCACTGGCACATTGAGAAAAGATTCCTCCACATGTCAAAGTACGCCCAGCGCAGGTAGCCTTTGTTGCACTTGCTATGCAGCGCAGGTACACCATAGAGCTTTTGACATTCAGCGCAGATGCTTAGTGGAGCAGCTGCTTTGATCCAAAATTGACCTGTTTTTGAGTGTTTTTCAGTGGATAACTGATCTGAAGCGCTGTGGTTTGCTGACCTTGTTCCTCTAGGGGTAGGAACAACATGTTTAGGGACTTTGGATCCCTTAGATTATTGACATTTCATGCTCTATGCTGTAAGGCACAAAAATGTCTATAACAGTTTCCCCCTAAAGTATGAGGTCGTTTATCAGGTGAAATGCTTTATTAGGAGGATCCGAAGTTCATTCAATCGTCGGGAGGTGACCTGTAACAAAATACAATACAATACATTATCTTTTCATACTTTCTTTTCATGATCTAGCTGATGCGGGCATTTCCCATGCTCAGCTTTATAAATACATTTGCTGTACATAAACAGACGATCGTCTGATAATTCTCTGCTTTTAATTATCATCCTTTTAGTAGGATGATCATCTGCTGCACATGTCTATGTTTTTATCTCCTGAATATATATCGTAGCCCGGATGGATGAAACTAGATCCGGGGTCTTCAAACTTGTCCGATCTTCACTCTAGTACAAGTCGATCCATGTGAGAATTTCTTGAAGTCGAACATGGAAAGACATCGCTTGATTACCAGTCAATAATGTAAACTGTTAACAAGCGCGAGAGGAATCACCGATAATGATGATGACCCTCAAGGTACTGCAGCACAATTCACGTGGCGTGAATATAGGATCTGACGTCGAACACCACGCAAAGTCTCCTGGTCGAAGGTCATTAATGTATACCTATCGCCGAAAGTGAGAAACTTGCCATTGAGGCATGCAAGCTTCAAAGTACTGAGGGGGTGTTCCTAGATCAAATTCTTGGATAATGAGCTGATGTCGACAAGAAGTGATCCGTCAAAGGAGGGCCTTAATGAATCCCACATCAGTGACACGGAACGGAGCTAGTGATGATGGTGAAAACGGTCTGTGAAATATGATTCAGGGTGGCGGTCATGGAAGGATGAAAGATGATGTATGGTAGTGGATGGGACCTGGTTGACACTTTCCGAATGACATCTCTTGAACATATAACGACACTGATGTGATGGATCGGTAGCATTACCCCATGTATGGATGGTATGGCGAGACCATGGTGAAGGGACCGATATTTACGGAGGCAAAAGTGTCATGTTCAAGAGCGACTTGCTACCATTAAGCTTTGAGGTTCTCCCAATTTTTCCCCAGTCATTTCTGACCAGTACCTCTTTATTTTTGTCAAGCTTGAGGAGGATAACATATGCTTGTTCTATAACCTGCCCTTCGGGCAAGCCCATCGCTATGTTTTAACGAGCCTAGCGATAGGGAAACTCGTTCTCGTCTAAAGACAAGTTTGTCGCTATTTAATGTATTTAACGATTCTAGCGACAAAGACAACTCGGTCCTTTTCATTTTTAGAGAGTCTAAAAAGGTACATAAAGTTAAATCCAAAGGTCCTTTTTCGTCATCTAATCCTTTAAGTCCAAAAAAGTATAAAACAATACAAAAGGGATGAATGTTCGATAGTTTTATCGAGTTGAACTAGACAAGCGCTCGATCTTTTTGTGTAATAATCCCTCAGGTCCAAAAAGATTAAAATCTAGAGGAGGGATAGCTCTTCTGGTCCTTTTAACGAGCTGGAAGGCCAAAACTCGGCAAACTTTTCATATTTTACGAGTCAGTGAAAAGAGCTCAAAGAAGACTCGTATTTTGAGGAACGAGTGATAAACAGGGATAGCAGCAGATTCCAGGTACAGGTTGGAATTTTCCAATCACGGCAGTATTACAAGGATGGCTAGGTGGGATCACTCTTCGCAGCTGTTCCTCAAAATAGGTAAACAATCAAGTGGATGTGAATGATCGGCCAAATGAAAAGTGGAGGTGACGGTGCACAAACACGACCAAGGCTTTTATGGCGGATGATTTTACGGTCTCAAATGGTTATTTACCAGTTCATTTTTTCTGGATGAGCTTGAACTCTGGGGGGAAGCTTGCTCACATGCTTATGTTTATTTTTTAACGAGCATGAAGTCCGCGTTAAAACTGCTCGGTTTTGCGTTTATTTTTTAACGAGCATGAACTATGCCAAAACTGCTCGTTTGATAAGGTCAAATTCATATTTTACCATAACTACTTTTTCTTTTCCAGAGATAGTACTGTTTCATCAATTGCTGCAACAAACTTGTTAGAAACGGATAACATGAAGTAAAAATACTAATATTTCACTTTGAACTACGTAAAAAGCAATTAAAAGATGTTTTTACCTCTCATTTTACCATTTCATGTGCATTTGGTTTGTTGGAGCTTTGGAGGTGCCTCTTCCTCTCGATTTTTCACCAGCTGATTTCGGGAGATTCTGTGGACGATTTTCAACGCCGTTTCCACCAGGTAGGAGCTAAACCCTAGCTCTATCTTTTCATGGTCTTATTTCTCAGTTTTATGCTTGTTTTCCTGCCCCCATGAGCCCCTGGGGTTTCTCTAGGGCGCTCTGCCATCAGCGCAGGTGCCCCATATCGAAACCTGCGTTGGGGGTTTTCATTTTCAAAGGCAGTTTGTCTCCCAACGCAGGTGAGACCCTTCCCCACCTGCGTTGGGCGCAGAAAACTTTTCGGTTGCATACTTTTTCATGAGAATTTTGCCATTTTCTTTACCGAGTTAGGGATCTTACTCCTCCTCTTGTTTGTTTTGCAGAGTGTATTGGAGCAGAATGACTCTTACGTGGCGAGAATGAGAGCATGAAGAGGAGGACATGATTGCCCTCCATGATCCTGTTACTGTGAGCGCGTTGCGGAACTGTGGCTTGCTAAAATTCTTCCATATATCTAGCATGAGGGCATAGATACGTTTACTGCAGTACTTGCTTGATGCTTGGGATCCTGTTAACCAAGTGTTCCAGATTAGGGGCAAGTCCATCCCTTTGACCATAGTGGACATTTACTTCTTGACTGGGTTGTCAAGGCGGGGTGCCCCCATTTCCTTGTCCGGTTCGGCCCGAGGGAGCAATTCCGTGAAAGATTATATCCGTCAGTATTGTAGGGAGGGATCCCAGCCGAGCAGAGACGGCAAGGTTTCTATCCGTGATATCACTGACAGGTCTCTCAGGTCTATTCTGTACACGATTTGTAGGATGGCCGGCAGCGCATCCCCTCATGTCGCCAATAGGTCTTATGTGCAGCACGCCCTGGAGTGTCTTCAGCCGAAAGTTTTTAACTGGTGCAATGCAGTACTGGTTCAGATGAAAAACCAGTTGACCAAAGTAAAGGACGGGAAACTGAAGAATTTTGGCTTCGGTTCAGTTTTGACTGCCTTCGCTTTGGAGAAGATACCCCTGATGCAACCTCAGTACATTGTTCTCGACTTGCCATCTCCTACTGAGCCACGCATGCAGAGGTGGGTCGACCACATGGCTAGAAATGCAGGTCAATCTTAGATTACTTTTACTGATGCCTTCTTTAGGTGGTTCGAGCGGCAGGATATGGCTTTTTCCGAGTATCCATATATTGGCATGGATTTCCGAGGTGATCCGGATTTGGTACTACCGGATGGCGAGCAGTGGGGTGATCTTGGTAAATATTTTGACCTTATCACTGTTTACTATTTTTTTATTTATAATGTCCTTGTGCTTTACTCTATCAAGACTCTATTCAAACTCATGTGTGCATGCAGATGTTGGTCCCGTCCGTCCAGCAGTTCGTCCGAGAGCTCCGGCCGCTGCCCCAGCAGGGGAGGCTCCAGGGAGAGCTATTCTCCGTGACCTTGACTTGGCCGAGACTCTTGCAGCTGTGCAGGAACAGGTCGAGGGTCTTACCCTTGGGATTCCGGATGTACGGATCGATGAGTTGCCTCTACGATTGCAGCGACATACTGCTGGTGTTCCTAGACGATGGTCTCGTCTTTTGCGCATGATCGCACAGGCCGTGGCATGTTATCATGAGCATCACTAGGCTAGGGTGCCCCCCAGCCATTTTTGAGTTTTGTGGTCGTATGACCGATTTTTTCTTGGTTACAGAACATTATATGTAAACCGTAAACAGTTATATGTATTTTTGATTTTCGGGGTTTATTCCAGTTTTTATGTGATCCATGTATGAAACACCGATGATGCTTCTCTTTTTATCAATTTTGCAAATGTCTATCTAACACATAGTTTGCTAATGAGTCGGTTAATGTGTTTAAGTTTCTGGAAATGTGTTGATATTGGATAAAATCAAACTGTCTTTCCAAGATTTTAACTCTTAGGAACTTGCGATAAATAGTTGGATTTCGGACAGAGTAGGTACCATTGAGCTGTAGTACCACGAGCTGTGAGTCTAGCCTGACGACTAGCCGGCGTATGCCATGGGTGATGGCATCAGAGAGGAGCTCTATCAACGCGCTATACTCAGCGATATTATTTGTTGATTGACCAATACATACCCCCCTAAAACTCACTAACTCGCCGCTTGGGTCAAAAATGGCCCATGCTGCAGAGGATAGGTTCCTCGAACTACGACTCGCTCCGTCAGCATATCCAACCCACGGTTCCAATGGATTTGACATCTGCAATAAGTGTAAAAAGCGGATTACTTAAACCGGAACAAACGCTTTAGCGAAAACAAAAATGTAACAAAAGCATACAGGTTACTATTAGGCATAGTAACGCTTAAGGTACAACCCGTTGCGGGGTTGCGCCAGTGGAATTCCGTCATAATCTACCAACTCGTAGGCACATTTTGCTAACACACTTTTAACAATATAAGGGCCCATCCATAAGGACTTGAATTTCCCAGCTCCCAATTTATCGGATTCTTGGTCATAAAGCAAGACCAAATCACCTTCCGAGAAGACACGGGGTTTGACATTTTTGTCGAACTGTGCTTTGACTCGTTTCTTATGGGCTTCGTTGGCCAAGGCGGAATCACGACAGGTTTCATCCAACTGGATTAACTCCAAGAAACGAGCTTCTTCTTCTGAGGTTCCGGGGAGGAGATCAATTGCGAGTTTAAGGGACGAAATTTCACACTGGATCGGTAGGATTGCTTCTAGGCCATATACCAGTTGGAACAGTGTGAACCCAGTGGCATTCCTTACCGACGTTCGGTAGGCCCACAAAGCCGAGTACAGGATCAAATTCCATCTTCTTTTGTGAACCCCCACCATCCTTTGCAGCATGCGCTTCAGGACCTTGTTGATCGCTTCAACCTGTCCGTTAGCTTGCGGATAGTACGGGGTAGAGCTGTCGTGAGACAATCCTAGTTTGGCAGTTAATTCAACCATCATGTGATTGCGAAAATCCGATCCATGATCTGTTACTATGGCCTGTGGTATGCCGAATCTAGCGACCACATGATTAAAAAAGAATAGGGCTGCTGTTTCACCAGTGTTATCCAATGTAGGCATCGCCTCGGCCCATTTGGTAAAATAGTCAACCGCGACTATAATATACCCATGCCCCCCGGTCGAGGTGGGGTTACATTGCATGAAATCGATGCCCCACTTGGCGAAAGGCCCCACAGCTATTATTGGCTGTAAAGGAGCGGGGGGTCTTCTGGTTTTGCTATCAAAAATCTGACATGCATGGCAACTTCTAACTGCGGTTATGCAATCTTTGAACATGGTTGGCCAGAAGTATCCTGCTCGTAAGATTCTTTGTGCTGTAGCATATCTAGATTGATGCCCCCCACAGGTGCCTGAATGACATTCATTCAGGGCTTTTTCGGCCTCCTCATGGGTTAGACACCTTCTCAGCACCGTGTCGACACCACGACGGTAAAGCGTATCACCGACGATCATGTAGTCTTTTGCTTGGTATCGAATGCATTTTTGTTCTGAGTGAGAGGTGTCTGGCCGAAAATTTTGGGTTTGGAGATAAACTATTATATCTCCATACCACTCATCACTTGCTGATATCAGAAACAAACTTTCGTCCACGATCGATTCTTTGGACGTTTCATCGTTGGACGATGATGGGAGATCACATAATAATTCTGCGAAAACTAAAGCTTTCTTTGATTTGGATTTCACAAATTCCAGATCAAACTCTTGAAGGATAGCTATCCACTTTGAATATTTGCCCCCAAGCAACTGTCGCGACAGTATATAAGTCATGGGGTTGCAATCTGACAATATGGTGGTCTTCCTGAAGAGGACATAATGCCGAAATCTTTGTATCGCTTGAACAACAGCAAGTGCTAGCTTTTCAACATGAGAATATTTACTTTCTGTATCATTTAAGTTTTTACTTAAATAATATATAGGGTGTTCAATTCCATCGACTTATTGAACTAAAACCATCGCAATGGTCGTATCTGCTGCAGCCAGATACAGGTTAAAGTCTCTTTGATAGTCTGGGGTGTACATTAATGATGCTTTGACTAGCGCTTCTTTCAAAGCATCAAAGGAAGCTTGCGCAACCTGGTCCCATACGAAAGGTACATCCTTTTTTAAGAGATGGGTATAACCTTTAGCAAGTTGTGCGTAATTTGGAATGAACCTCCTTAGAAAGTTTGCTTTCCCTTGGAGTTTCTAAATCTGAAGCAAGTTCGAAGGTGGAGGCAAATTAATGATTGCCTGCACCTTGTAAGGGTCGAGACGAATCCCATCCTTGGAGACTATAAAGCCAAGTAAACGACCAAAACCGACGCAAAACACACATTTGTGTGAATTGAGTCTTATCTTGTAGTGTCGGCATCGTAGAAATATTGCTCTTAAATGCTGCGGATGATCAGTCCGCTTTTGCGAATGAGCCGGAAGATCGTCGAGATAAGGTTGAACGATGTTCTTGATGTCATGGAAAGCATAATTCATTGCTCTCTGAAACGTCGCCCTTGCGTTCTTTAAACCAAAGGGTAATTTTCGATAAGCGAATGTGCCCCACGGACAAATAAATGCAGTCTTTGACTGGTCCTGTGGGCGGATATTAATTTGATTATACCCCGAAAATCTGTCCATAAACGAAAAGATTTCACATCCGGCGCATTCATCAATTATCTGGTCGATGAAGGGTGTAGGGTAGTTGTCCTTTGGACAGGCTTGATTTACATCCCTATAATCGACACACACTCGTATTGTTCCTTGTTTTTTCATAACAGGGACAATATTCGATACCCAATCGGTTAGAGGAACCGGGTAGATGAAACCAGCATGGAGAAGCTTCTCAACTTCCGCTTTAATGGCAGCGGCCTTCTTGGGGTGTACCTGCTGAAGCCGTTGTCTTACTGGTTTGACATTAGGATACATCTTAATTTCATGTTCAACGATACTCGAGTCATCATACGACCAAGCAAAGACATCTCTAAATTCGCGGAAAAGAGCTTTATATATTTCTTGTTCTGAAGGGGAACAACCTTTGCCGACATAAATATTCTCTACAATGTCGGTTTTGGTCGAGATATTTATGGCTATAGTCTCTTCTATATTGGATAGGTTTCTCTCGGAATCCACCGTATTTACAGTATTTGTTAGGAATTCAAATACCGAAGGGTGATAAAGGTCATCTTGAGTATCTTCCGGAGGAAGGGAACGATGGTGGTTGTCTTCCCATGGTGCCCCCTCAATCAACATTGACCGCAGGATTCCTTCGTCACTTGCATGCACTCGTGACCAGGGATCCAAAGGGGTACCATATTCTCTTGACCTATCTACCCAAACGCTTGACGAGCGTTGATTTGGGCTCGCCTCCCATGCCTGAAACATTGATTGCTACAATATTTCGATCGGGCTTGGGTGCAAAACCATTGCACGATCCATGATGACTTTGTCTTTTGCGACCTTCGTGGAAGATATCATGTTGCAGGTAGCCACCAATGGTACATTTCCTATGTACATATGATTTGGTAGCGAGAAAGTCCCCATCATCGTGGGGTCTTTCAACAGGCCTACTCCTATATCTTGAATTGAATGGTCGCTTTCATGGATCATGGGAATGCTTCCCGTAACTTGTGAACCATTAAGGAGGAAGTTCTGTTGGTCGATGACCGTAATCCCTCCTTCAAGCGGGAATGCGATCTTCCTAAAATAAGTCGACACGACAGCTGCCATGGCATAAATCCATGGTCTTCCCAGTAGGATGTTGTAATCCAGATTCCCATCTATGACTTCAACATCAATTTCTACTGTTTTTCCACCTAGTTCAACTTTCAAGTTACTCAGGATACCGTAGGGGGTATATGTCCTACCGTCGAAAGCCT
The DNA here is from genome assembly GCA_031772625.1 of Pinus tabuliformis. Taxonomy (NCBI): domain Eukaryota; kingdom Viridiplantae; phylum Streptophyta; class Pinopsida; order Pinales; family Pinaceae; genus Pinus; species Pinus tabuliformis. The sequence continues at coordinate 612,972,749 of CM062813.1, forward strand.
TTAGTGTTGTCGAAGATCTCGACAAGGTTGGTGACCCTAGCATTTTCCAACAGCTCATCGACATAATACATGTAGATGCCCCCTCGTCAATAATTGTTCTGTGAACAGTTTTGTTAAGGGCCTTCACTTGAATAAGGAAAGCTAGTTGAGCTGGTAACTGAGGGTCATACCCTTTGTGATCAAAGGACACAAGATTGGAATCCTTAGGATCAACCCCCCTATTACCGATAACAATGCCTGCCTTTGGGATGGACAATTTTGTAGTACTTCTAGAGTCGACATAGCGGATGGCGATTGAGCCAAATCTTCTACTATGTTATAATGCTGCGCCGCTCTGGCGCAAAGATTAAAAGTCGACTTGTGTACTACACCCTTAGGTGGTTTTATCGTTAATTCTGGCATTATGGGTGGGACAACTTCTGTCGAAGTCGTTGTCGAACTACTAGGTTGATCTTTACCTTTTTCGTTTGACAGTTGCGGATTCCCGTAATCTTTGTTCCTCGTCGAAATCAAAGCATCATTTTGCTGCTTGGAGATCGATAACATTAGCACTTGCGACGGGGAAGCATTTCCATTATCAACCATATTTTGACCTGGATTAGGAAATGGATCAGTTAACACAGCTGGGTTCTTTGGACTCTTAAAGAATCTCTTGAGCTCAGACCTGAACGGACAATCTTGTGTCCAATGATCCTCGTCACATATAAAACATGGACTTTTTGGCTTCCCTTTCCTAGGAGAGGTTGAAGAAGTTTTTTCAGGTGACGGATCATCCTGTTTCTTCTTCTTCCCTTTGTTTTGCTTCTTCTTGCTTCCTGGTTGATTGGTTTCTTTGCCTTTATCTGCTGATATGGCATTTACTTCCGAAGCAAGAATCTCTTCATGGGCATTTTGATCTGAAGTCTTACGGGCTTTCTGAGATGAAGCCTTTTTCGATTTCGCGCTTGCAGTGCCAATCACGCCATCTCCGGCATGAGAGTCAATATTCGATTTAGGAGGGGGAGGAATTGAAAATTCAGGTCTGGGGGCATCAGGTATTTTGTCGTAGAGCGTGCCAGACTGAGTATATACCAAGTCTAAATATTGAGCACGAGCGATGACTTGCTCCTTTGTTACAACTCCCCCCTTGGCCACATCTTCCGTTATAGCTGGAAGTAATGACTTTATAAACCATTCGGTTAATAGTTGATCAGGAACGTATGTTTTCACCATCCTACGACGGCGATGCCACTCATGTATATGATCAGATATGTGAGTAGCTGTCGTCTGTTTGAAGTTGGTCAGTATCTCAGTTCCTGTTTCATACCTGATGGGTAATTGAAAATGGGTTAAGAAAGTCGTGGCTAAGGAGCTGAAATTGTCGAAAGAGGCTCTTGGCAATTCTATATACCATTTAGCTGCCGGACCTGTCAATGTCCTCTGGAAGAGGCGAAGTCTTATCGAATCATCGTTCAGAGTGTTCGATGAACACCACAGATGAAAGGTCATGACGTGATTCGACGGGTCTTCACCTGGATTTCCATTGAATTTAGGAATGTCCGAGGGAAGTTTGTGAGGAATCGCTGGCCACCAAGGGGCGTAGGCAATCAGATCGTTTGTCAACCAATGTAAATCGGGTAACTCTAGAGTTGCCACGAATGGAAGCTGTTGACTCAGATTAGGTGAAGCGTACCCAGGATACGATGGAATCGCCTGAGCAGTTGGTCTTTGCATACCGGCATAATGCAATTGATGCTAATATGATTGATACGGTTGATGGACTACTCCACTATAGAGTGGTTGGTTTTGACCGTATTGTAAGTATGGTTGTCCATTGTTCGCAAAAATCTGCTGCTCGGTACCTTGGTACACTTGCTGGAATTGCGGTTGTTGATACTGCACCAACCATGGTTGTGACACCATGGGTTGTTGTGCTATACTAACCACTGGACCAAGATGAGGGGTAATGGTACCTGTTTGTGCTTGTGCCGCCCCGTCGGCTGGCGATTGTGGTTGAGTTGCAGGGTCAAAGGGCTGTTGCATTACAACCTGAGGAAACTGAGGTTGACATACAACAGGCATCGTTTGAACTTGCGACAGGGTTACAATCGTTGGTTTCGTCGGGATGTTCATCACAGGCATTTGTTGTTGCATAGAGTACACAACTCTTGGTTGCTGGGGTAGCATAGGTATCCAACCACTTGTAGTTATTCCAGTATAACCTGAATACGATTGTGAACTCCCGTATGGGTAACCTCCCGGAGGGGGTAACGAAAAGGCATATTGCCCCCCATACGGTGGTGGTCCGGAACTGAGGGGATTTATTACACCTCGAGGACTGGATTGCCCAAACTGATTTCCGAAAGGATCAATTTGTTGAGTTCCAACATAGGAGTTACTGGGTATTATCCCGGGAGAACAAACAGGAACAGACCATACTGTCGTCATGGCCCCCGAAGGGACCCCTTCCAGCTGTTGAGAGTTAGGGACAGATGGTATGCCGGCAAACATTGTCGGAATGACTGCGGGGAGTTCTGCTGTCGCTGTGTCATTTGGCACAGTCCTAGATGTTGACGGTTGTTCAGACATTTTGAGTCTATCCAGTAGATTGCCTAGTGATTCTTCAGGAACTTCTCTGGGTGATAGGCTAGCTTCGGATGCAGTAGGAAGTAGAGTGATCCCTGCTCCAAAATGTGTTGGAGTAGTTGCTTGCGGATATTCTACAATTTCTTCTATTGCGATTAGACCAGGTGGAAGAGGAAGACCGTCAGGTCCGTAGAATATTTCTGGTGCCGAAGAAGGGGTTGTTTCGACAGCGACAGTTGTTTGAGGAGCAAGACTCTCTGAACCGATCACTGATGGAACTGATTCAGTAACACAAGTATTTGCTCTCAGACTAGGATCAGTGTTACTGTCCTTCTGGGGCTGTTGAACTTCTTCAATAGGGGCAGGGTTTCCAGAAATGTTTGGAGTAACCGGAACCTCAGATGTCGTCAGAACACTTGTTCTAACTTTGACAGGAGATTTGGAACCAGTTGAACGAGATCGCTTTGCCCGGGTTGTTTTCGATTCCGGAGACAAAGACGGTTGACTCGTACGCCTCCGCGAACGACGGTTCATCGATTGAATTTCTTCCACAGTTTCGGATTACTTGATCAACCAACAATGCACAGGGTAAAATGTGTTTTCGAATTGAATTAATTTTAGACGCTTTTTAAGACACAACTTGCTTTTTCACTTTTTAAGAGTCGAGAAAAAGCTAAAGATGACTCTAGTCTCCTTCGATGTATTAACGAGCCCGAAGTGACAAATGCTCGGATGGACTTTTTCAGTTATAGAGTTTGAAAAAGGCCAAAAGAAACTACTCTGGAGTTCTAGGCAGAGGGTGTGCCAAGCCTTTCGCGAAACCATAGAATACGTTTTACGGTACGAGTGGTCGATCTTCGTGAATGCTGTGTTCACTGCATCGCGATCAGTAGGGCGGCCGACACGGCTTCCTATGGATAAAGGCTTTGTTCCTATAGGGGTCTCCCAATATACGCAACGGTACGCGGGATCACAAATCCGTATTAGTGCTATCGTCCCTCAGGAGGAATCACCCACCTTCGTAGAGATCGACAGTCACTATGTTTAACGACGCCGGTTCACGTCTCTACCTAGACCTCTACTGTGTTTCGTTATGTTTCAAAGCGTTGTTAGGTAAATTCAGTTCGTTTTAGGTTGATATTGCTTAGCAGTTTGCCTTTATGGATCACCACGTGATGTATGATACAACTCCTAAATGCAGTCTAAGAATGATAAGCAAGCTTTTCCAATTCTTTCAACTTATGAAAATCTTAACTACTGAAGGAAAAGAAAGACATCATCTTTTCAAACAGATCATAGAGCACACACTGATGCACTTTCCTAAATCGACATGCAAACTGTCAAAATGCACATGCACAATGCAAGTATTTCTTTTCTTCTTCCTTAATGTTGATGTATTACAAAAAGAAAGCTGTTGTATAATTTCGAATTCAATTTCAAGCGAAAGCAAACAAGTTTTTGTCCAATAATCAAAAGAACACCTTAAGATTCACTCATTTCAACACAAGAAATACTGAAATTCGAACCATATAACGAAAGCAAATGTTCCAGCAGCTATGAACAGCAATAAACTAGCTCTTAGAATCACAACGACACTTTATCACAGGTCTAGATCCAAGAGGTCACAACAAGACTAGTTCACTTTCGCTACGGGAAACTGTGAATGAAAGCAAGAAATACAATAAGAACAATCACGGTTTCTTCATACAACTGAGGCGGAATGAAGGCAAAGAAAGGTAGTTTCAGCTGGGTATACAGGTTGACAACAGGCTGCAAAAAACAATATTGAAAACTGGGCAACAGACAGTGGGGAACCCCAGTTGCACAAGGCAAAACTGGATCAGCGCAGGTGCTGCACTGTCAATCTGACATGCAGCGCAGGTAGCCTTTGCTGCAGCTGCACTGAAGAGACAACTCTCGTCTCTCTCAGATTCCGGGTCACAGTTTGCTCAAAAATCAATGGTTTTTGGCCAAATCAGAGGCTATCAGCCAAGTATACACTAGAGGATGATTAAGGAAGATGAACACTATCACAAAGAGCTAAAAAGAGTCCTTGTAGATCAGCTCTTCAAATCATAAACATGCCCAGCACTGAGCTAGAGTAGCTGCCCTCTACTTTGCAATCGAAGGATTCGAATGCAGTTCGATTCGGTACTCCCTTCGTTTAGGAAATGAATAGCAAGAAACACAAGCTACCAACAAGACACGATCCCCAGCGGAGTCGCCAGTCTGTTGTGGGGAAAAGTATCCAACACGGAATGACCCTATCCCACTCTAAGGGTAATAGTTCCTTAGCAACAGCCGAAGCAAAGCTATCTAAGATTACTTCTTTATGACATGCAAAAGAGGAAAGGAAGAGATCCACTTACCGATGTCTTGCGCAAATGGTCGATCCAATCTTCTCTCTTTGCCGCTTGCTCCCAGCTCCAAGTCTTCTTACGGGCCCAGCTACACAAGATCCTGCAAACAAGACGAGAAAGGGAAACTACAAGAAGCATGCATTCATAATTGATTCAAGGATTAGCATAAATCAAATACGCAAGTAAGACAACACATCATTGAAACACATGCGAATAGAAGAACCTCAAATGCTTTATTAATGGAAGAAAGTAAGGTTCAGGCGGTGATACAACCATAAGAGGTCGAATCCAGCATCACCTTCCCGACGGAAAGAAATCTCCTCTTCACCTCCCTCAAGCAATCACCCAATACTCTCAACTGTAAACCAACAACAATTCTTTGCACAAAATTCCGGCCTCCAGATCCCATGGGATGAGATCCTTATATAGAGTTTTGGAGTGAAGATAAGTCAGCTTGATGTGTGACTGTTGTCCTCTTCAACCCCAGTTGTTCTTTAGTTCTTGAGTCCACTCGGAGTTTCTACCTTCCACTTGGAGTTTTAGAAGCTCTTAACTCATCATTAGGCGAATCTTCTGATCCAAGTGTCATTTTGGAAGCTTCCTGGGCACTGGCACATTGAGAAAAGATTCCTCCACATGTCAAAGTACGCCCAGCGCAGGTAGCCTTTGTTGCACTTGCTATGCAGCGCAGGTACACCATAGAGCTTTTGACATTCAGCGCAGATGCTTAGTGGAGCAGCTGCTTTGATCCAAAGTTGACCTGTTTTTGAGTGTTTTTCAGTGGAGAACTGATCTGAAGCGCTGTGGTTTGCTGACCTTGTTCCTCTAGGGGTAGGAACAACATGTTTAGGGACTTTGGATCCCTTAGATTATTGACATTTCATGCTCTATGCTGTAAGGCACAAAAATGTCTATAGCATATGGAGAGAATCTTCCATAAGGATTTTGCATTCCTTGAGCCCAAGGTTGAGTTTGAGCTTGAGATTGAGGCCAAGGTTGTTGCTAAGAATTCCAAATTGGAGGGGGCTGCATATACATTTGGTTGTTAAAACCCTGATTTTGCTGCCCTTGCCAAGGTCTTCCAAAGACAAAGCACAGAGACTCTATTGGATTTGAAACTGTCTCTTTTTGAAAAATTGTCTTAAGACTAGGGATTGAAGGACAACTTTTGGTCTCATGATTTTCTGAACAAATCACACAAGTCTCTATAACTTTTGTATTTAAAGGGAATTCTCTTAAAGCATGCTTCTTTTTGCATTTGGGAAAAAAAATAGACAGAGCATCAGTTTCAGTTTTCTACTTGTTTTGTAACTTAAGGGTGTCTATCTGTTCACTAAATCTCCCTAGAATATTTGTTTTAAATTCACCAAGCATGTTTCCAATTTCTACCCTACTCACTGATCTAATTGCAGATTTATTCACCCTAACCAGAGAAGGATCTCTTGGACCTTTCCCAGTTTTGGATTTTCCTCTTGATAGATGAACACATAATTCTCCTATATCACTTAATGGGAGTTGAGATATATCTCCCTTCCCCATCATGTTAAGGATATATATCCAGTTATCTCTAATGGCTTTTAATAGAAGAGATTTTAAGGTATCTTCATCTAAGTTATCCATCTTTTCTCTTTTTAAGTTATAGTTGAATCTCTCAATTAAATGCTCTAAATTTTCATCCTCTCTTTGCATCATTTTGAACACTTCATCTTTGTGATTAATAGGCATGCAATAATCGAAATACCTGTCCAAAAACACTTTCTTCATGTCATTCCATGTTCTAATGGATTGAGTGACCAACCCCATGAACCACTTTAAAGTAGCTCCTTTCAACGTTGAAGGGAATAATTTGAGTTTTTGAGAGTCTTGTAAATAATCATAAGTTCTGCACAAGACTTCAAATTCAAATAAGAAGGTTTCAGGGTCTTCACTTTTCAATCCATGAAAGTTTGGGAGGACAGAAGGTGAGATATTTTTCATTGTGGCATATGTTTGTTCATCAACTATAGGGAATCCAAAAGAATTATCAACTTCCCTATTTCCTCTACCTCCTCCATTATTTCCTCTGCCTTCTCCATTATTTCCTCTACCTCTTCCTCTACCTCCTCCTCCTCCAAACAGTGTGAAATATCCATCCTCTCCTTCTTCTACCATTATAGTTTCTTCAGAGTCAGTATAAGTTTCAACCTACAAGGTTAATTTCTCTTCCTATGGTTCCTGTATTAATGGTATGTGGGAGAGAGGTTCTACTTCTTCTTCTTCACTAGGTATTCTTAATTATTCAACTAAAATATGTTCCCCTGTGGAGGTGAGAAAGGTTACTCCTTCTGCTAGAGATCCAAGATTTTCCTCCTCTAGGACTGCCTCTATAGATGAAGTAGGAGATCCTCTTGATTGAATTACTAACCTTAGAACTTCAGGACTTCTATGCTAGGAATATGAGCTTGAGATGGATGTGTATCTCTTATTATTCTTGGTGGAGTAGGTGGTGTTGTAGGAATTGAACTCCTACCTCTAGCTATAAATCTACCCCTAGAGTCTCTTTCTCTATGCATATCATTTTTTTTCGAAAGTAAGAGATAAGGTTACCTAATTACACTTCCCCGACAATGACGCCAAAATGTTTAGTCAATTTAGTGTCCTAAATTGCTTGCATGAATTATCAACCGAGGTTTGTAGACTGATGAAGTGTGATGCACTATATGTGCTTAGTTAACTTTTCTCTTACTTCGTTTTTTTGTATTTTTATGTTCGTTTTGGGGGGTTTCTATTCTTTGATGTCTAAGACTATACAATCTGTAAGATAATCTTCGGCAAAATCACATAGCGAATCTTTTGTCGACGCGTTTCGAACCAACTAGTGTGGTTCATCGTCAGGACAAGTTGAAGAACCAATCTAGCTTAGCGTGAATAAATAGAGTGTGCAGAGATCCCAACGGCTACATTTCTAACGGCTAATTTGACCAAGAGACCCTGGTCAAACTACTAAAAAATTATTATTCAATTAATATTTCTCTAAAAAGCTAAATATAGGTAAATATTTGGTAAATTTTAGAATAATTAGGTAAATCTACTGGTAAATTTAAAATAATTAGGTGTATTATTCTTATTATGTACCTATTTTAATTAAGATGGTTATTATATCCCTTAATATATCATATTTAAATATTATTCCAATGTAAAGGTACCAAACCCTATTTTTCTACTAGATAGTTGTGTGATAATTAATTCAAGGTCTTTGGTAAGTTAGATCTATACCAAATTTAATATTTTAATTAGATTGGTCATTAAGTCAATCAGCTAAATAACTAAATAATAATCTAAATCTTCTATTATTATTATTAGAGAATTAGCTATATTAGGCTAAAAGCCTTCCTCAAGGCTAAGAAGGAGCCGTCCACTCGTAAAGTTTCCAAGGATCATATCATGGGTGTGAACCTTCCGTACATCCAAGGAACCACGGACAGGATTGCAAGGATTCTGAGGAAGTACGATGTGGCCGCGACCTTTAGACCTCTCAACACTATCCGTGGTTCCCTCAGGTCGGTGAAAGACCCGATTGACCCTAAGGACATGAAGGGCGTCTATGTCATTCCCTGTTCCTGTGGGACCCCTTATATTGGTGAGACTGGTCGCTCTATTAATCAACGGATTAGCGAGCATTCGGCTGACTTAAGACATGGAAGGACCAAGTCCTCGGCCCTGGCTGAGCATGCGGGAAAGACTATGCATCATGTGTGTATAGAGGAGGCTCAAGTCATTGCCAAAATTGCGCACTTTCACCATCGCAAATTTAGGGAGGCCCTGGAGATCGAAAAAAGGCCGGTCAACCTTAATAGGGATGATGGCTGGAAGATTAGCAGTTGCTGGGTCCCAGCCTTGTCTTCTTAGCCTTCTCTTTTCCTTTTGTTAGGTCTTAGGGTTTTTGTCTTCCACCTCCTTTAATTTCTTTTGTCGGTTTTGTCCTATGATCTTGGAACGGTTGAGTTTGTTTCGAGCTATTATTGTATATATGGGGCTTATTAGTATTATATTATTTAAGTATCCCTAGGTTAACCTTAAAAATTAAGTTTCCCTTAAACGAATTCTTATTAAAAAAATTTAAACCTTATAAATATCAATAATTATCAGTATTGATATGATTATCCTTAATAAAAATTTGGAATAAATATTCTTTTTAATAAATAGTGGTTTAACCTGTAGATTTAAAGATACCAGAATAGTAGTTTAGTAATAAACTCATCAACCTTGGATTATAAGTAAGAATAGAATTTGGATTATGATTCTAGGAATTATAGTTGAACAAACTGTTTAGATCTATCAAGATGATTTAGATTATGTAATAAACTTTTAATCTATTGACCAATCTATTTAAATAATAAATATGATATAGACCTAACGTATATTAGATAATAATGACACTATTAACCTTAATAAATTTGGAATAAAAATATTTTTAATGTTTTAGGTACCAATAACATTAGTTTTAATAATAAACTATCGACCTTAAATTATTAGTAATAATAGTTCACCTTGGAATAACTATTATTAGGTAATTATGATTTACCATAATATTAGTTATATTTTTCACCTAATATAGCTAATTCTCTAATAATAATAATAGAAGATTTAGATTATTATTTAGTTATTTAGCTGATTGACTTAATGACCAATCTAATTAAAATATTAAATTTGGTATAGATCTAACTTACCAAAGACCTTGAATTAATTATCACACAACTATCTAGTAGAAAAATAGGGTTTGGTACCTTTACATTGGAATAATATTTAAATATGATATATTAAGGGATATAATAACCATCTTAATTAAAATAGGTACATAATAAGAATAATACACCTAATTATTTTAAATTTACCAGTAGATTTACCTAATTATTTTAAAATTTACCAAATATTTACCTATATTTAGCTTTTTAGAGAAATATTAATTGAATAATAATTTTTTAGTAGTTTGACCAGGGTCTCTTGGTCAAATTAGCCGTTAGAAATGTAGCCGTTGGGATCTCTGCACACTCTATTTATTCACGCTAAGCTAGATTGGTTCTTCAACTTGTCCTGACGATGAACCACACTAGTTGGTTCGAAACGCGTCGACAAAAGATTCGCTATGTGATTTTGCCGAAGATTATCTTACAATATTATGGATCACAGAAGTCTAAATTCCTCAACTATACAATCTATGATAGATTTACATGGATCTAATGAATTTTTAAAGAAAGGATAGGTTCGTAAGTTAGTCTAAATTCCTAAAATGGACTAAGAATCGTTTTTTTAACCAGTTAGGACCTAATAAGAGAAAAAAAACATCTAGCTTATCTATCATTTGGTCCTAATCTACCATTTAGTCCTAATCTACCAATTAGTCCTAATCTACCATTTAGTTCTAATCCATGGATCTAATTCTTAAAACCAAAAGTAATACTGATGTAGAGGGTAATTCAATAATTGCATTCATTAGCCATTAAACCATTCAATTTTGGAACATGATAGAATCAATCTCCTTGAAATGATCTTTTGGAATGTCAAGTGATGCAACTAAGTAATGACCTGAAAACAGAAAAGAAAAGATGACAGTTTGTAAAATTAACAATATGCTGAGTAAACTCAATCACTGCATGCATTAGATATTCAACCAATTATGTTAGAATTGTCATCATTTCAAAATGGTTTTGAGAACATATATTAATACAACTAATTGATAGTTCTATGCTAAGATGAGTAATCAAAAATAGTAAGAAGCTAAACAACTATGTATTCTCATGTCTTCATTGTTTATTCGGTCATTTCTCATATAATATCTTAGAAGAATAAGACTTGCACAGTTGTGAATTTTACCCTTACACTATTGGTTACAAAACTGAAATGAAATAAAACTAGAGAAAACGGGCTTGCAAAAAACAGAGTAGTAGAAATTAAAATGAAAACAACAAGTAAAAACCTCCTTTAGTGCAGGGGCCCTCTGCCACTGATGTGGCTGGATAACAGCTAACTAAAGATGAACTTTTGAACCACCATTGACAAATCAGAGTTCGTATTATCAGCAAAACGAAGTCTTGAACAGAGTTTTGTAACAAAAATCCTGTAATCCTTCCTTAACTTCCAGTTGCTTCTTGGTCTCATTTAACCAATATTTATAGAAAAACAACATAACTATTTAAGAGAAAATCTTGTTACAGGTGGCTTAATCCGAATCTATCATGACTGTTTATAGAAAGACATGCTACAAATGGCTTAGTTCAAATTGTAATGAGACTGTTAGACTTCTGAACAGCTACAGGTGGCCTGATATGCATTAACTCCTCAACTCTTGATCAGCTACAAGTGGCTTACTCCGTATTAACTCTTCAACAAAACCGTTAGACTCCTGATCAACTACGAAATATCAAGAGTCCTACTACTACTAGATAACATGTTTGACTCCATCTTTGACCAAGACTTTAGGCATGCTTTTCTGTCGACTTGGATTGAGTGAGTAGGATAGAATCCATGTAGAGATGATTCTGGAGATGCCCATGTGGCCCAGTTCTTCATTTGACACCTGTAACCTGTCAAACCACGAGAGTAGCTACGGAACCCAAAGTTAGCTACAAAATAGGCTGCATTCCGTAGCTAATTTGAAAAAATCTATTAAAATAGCAAGAACATGAAAATATAATATGGTGATCATTTTAATGCTTTCCTAAGACAAAATTTAGCATTTATCATTGATTGGATCTGTAGTTTTATGAGAAATCAAGAGAAAAAGGTGAGAACAAATTTCAAGGGGAAGGTAATTCTGAGGTTCAACAGTGACAAGCCTATAAGGTGAGGCTATATGACTATCCAGAATTGCTGGTGCGTGTGGACAAGGAAGACGAACAATTAGGTCTACACAAGGGTTGCTAGAAGAAGGGTTAATTCATGGAGATATTTTCTTAAGTGGAAAGATTATTTAAGGGTTTGAAACAATATTAAATTTGGTTCCTAAGTACAGTGAGAGGAAGGATATCTTCTGGATTTTAGGCATATGTGGTTCATTTCTTTAGGTATGAGGTCTATCAAGGATGATATTGATAGACATCAACTCAAGGGAGTTTATAAAATTGATTGTTCTTGTGGCAAAAGTTACATTGGTGAAACAGGTCGTTCTTTGCAGAAAATACTGAAAGAACATGGAGTTGATTTTAAGAACGAAAGATCTCGTACATCGGCCCTTGTGGAGCATTCCTCAAAAACAAAACATCAAGTTTGTTTGGAAAGCGCCTCAATTATTGCAAGGGAAGAGAAATATCAAAGAAGGAAGATCAGGGAGGCTCTTGAGATTATAAAACATCCACAGAATCTCAATAGGGACAATGGTATTGAGATCAGTGGAAGTTGGCTTCCCTTAATTAGGGGGTTAGAACCACCAAAACATCCCAGGTAATCAGGTAGTTGTTTTTCCTCTCCTATCCTTATAACTATCTAATCTTATAACTATATAATTATATTATTAATACATAAGAATAAAATTAAAATAGATATTATTATTAGGTTTTTATAATAATTATTATCATTTAAATATAAAGAGTATTTCTAATAATAATAATAATAATAATAATAATAATAATAATTTATTTATAATAATAGTAATAATAAAATAATATTTTTAATAATAATCAGTTTTTAATTATAATATAAAAAACTATTAATAATATCTATTTTTTATATTATTATATTATTATGTAATAATAATATAATAAAAACTATCTAATCTGATATAGTTTATCAAAACTATCTAATATTATATAAAAAAAATAAAATAAAATTATTATTCTTAATAATAATAATAATTATTGAATATTTATAATAATAATTATCATTAAAAATAAAGAATATAAAGATTATTAATAAAGAATTTTATAATAATAATAATAATAATTATTATTAATTAATTATAATAAGAATTACTTTTAGAATTGAAAACATAATAATATTTATAATTTAAACTATATTCAATTAATTAACTATTATTATTATTGATTATTAAACATTTAAAATTAATAATAATAATAATAATTTATTTATGACAATAATAATAATGACTATTATTATTTATTATTTAGAATAAAAATTAGTTTTTTTTATTAGAATTAATGAACTAATTAATCACATTATCTAAGATAAAATCTATTATATAAATTAAAATAAAAATAATAATTTAAATATATTAAGAATTTTTTTTATAGTTTTTTTTAATTAACTATTACAATATTTAACTAGTACGAAATCTATTAAAAATAATAAAAAATAGTAAGAAACGATTTATTTAAAGATTATGTTAAAATCTTTTACTACTGTTAATATTTATTATAAATAAAAAAAAAAAATTTAAAAAAAAAAAAAAAAAAAAAATTATTAGCCGACCTTCAATCAAAATATTTCTTTAACTATTTATCCTATCACAAAGCTCTTCTTCTATCATCATTCAGATTGGTCCTGATGATGGATCCCTGTTGGGATTTGAAACGTTGACAAATATGGTTTCTACTGTGGATACTCCGAGACTAAGCTCAAAGGATATCTTATCACTGTTAGAGAACTAATTTGGAGGGCCTAGTTTAGGGCTACTTATAAAGTATGTTACCCTCAAAGGATCTGCTCTGAGATCTATAGATTTTTCCATAAAAGGAGATGTCAAGACCCTATGTGAAGAGAAGGACTTGTGCAGTAGATTTGATCTTCTAGTGGGTTGTATTTAGCCTCAATATATGAACAATAAAGTGACCATATGAGCAGAAAGTGAGGGCTCATATAGTGATAGTAAGAAGGGTTATTGGAGGTTTTTTCTAGAGTGTTCAACAAAAATTATATGTTCCTTAGATTTGTTAGGGAGTGACTGTGTGTGGGAAGATTTTTATGCCCTATGAAGAGTGGCAGAAGTAGTTGATGTGTCACAAAGATAGGGTAGATTTGGATTCTCTAGGATCAACTTTCTGAAGTGTCAAGAAGGTTGACAAGTGCGAAGATCTTAAAGGCCTTATGACAATGATATTAGAGCAACTAAGACATTGTGTAAAGGAAAATAAGCATTGTTCACAAACAAAGCTGTGAAAAATTATTTTCATATGCAGTATGTAATGACTAGAAGACCTCAAGTACAATGTTCATGAAAGGAGCCATGGATTTTTAGGAAGGAAATTGATGGGAGCCCTAGTCCAACTTATGAAAGGAGTCATATGGTTGATAAGAGGGCAATTCTAGAAGACCCAATGAGAAATTTTTTTAATGGAGCTAGAAGGCTACTAGTGGGAATATTAGTGAGCCAAATTTCAATGACAAAAAAGGAGTTATGATCATTGATAATGGCAAGTTGGACAACTGAAGATGTTGTTGTAGTGATCAATAGATTGGGAGGTAAGAGGACCCTCCAAAGGTGTCCAAGGTGCGTGAACTAAAAGGGTTGTAGTGAATGCTATCAACAAGTAGGTTAAGTGTGTTTGGTTTAGGGTAGATTGGTGATCATAGAAGTTAACACCAAGCCCTAGTTATGTCATCTTATTATATTTATATGTAAGGGCCATGATCCCTGGTGTGGGATCTGTAAGAATATTGTATTAAAGATTTGTAATATAACATGTAATGGGTTAAAAAGTTAAAAATTGTCATTGTGTGAATAGTTGATTCATTGATGTATGTTATTCCACTATGAAAAGTAGAAGTGTTGTGGCATTTGAGTGTGTTTGTGTTCATGACTTTAGACTCAAACCATATTCTTGATTGCCATGGAAAAATCAATATCTAGCCTCTTTTCCATGAATAATGGGGGCTGACATGGCATCCTCTTGAATTAAGGTGGTGAAAATAGGAAGGTCAACTTTTGAGTGGCAAAACTTTTGCATATGAACTCCAATTGATGTGATTCTTATGTCGTTGGAAAGGTATTTGTCTTGTAGAATATGAAGAAAAAGGTGGCACTAAAGTGACAAATTTTAACCCCCCAAAAAGGTTATTTTATGCCTCAAAATTCTATTAGAAGGTTTCAAACCCTAATTTGTCAAACTAGGTCCCATTAGTAAAAATAGTGATGTGAGAAAATTCCTCCATTTTTTCCATTCTAAAATAATTGACATGGATGAAAAACAATATAATGATTCAATCTGGATCACACCTCCCCATTTTGGGGGTATTTTGGTCCCCAAAAGCTTCCACTAAACGTGGTGAGGAAATTTTTCCTCCACCTTCTCTCAAGTGTACCATTTAGATTTTCATGGAAGTTATCCTTTCAACCCAATCTACCAAAGGTCTTGATGCCCCTATCTTGTAGTTCTAGACCTATTCTGCAAAAATGTATCCCATGTGAAATTTACCTAAACATCTAGTGCCAAATCCTCTAGAAAAGGTAGGACCTATTCCTCTTCTTGATATAACATGGAAGGCTCATAGAGAATTAGATTCTAAACATTCACAATTGAGTAAATAAACATGTATGGGGGTAGATTGAGTCTATAGGAATTATCTCCAACCTTTTTTAATATCTTAAAGGGACCATATCATAGAGCCTTTATTTTCTTACCAAGACCTTGGGGACTCTCCTTATTCAATTATAACCATACTCTGTCTCCCACCTTGAACAAATTCTTTGTTCTGTGTTAATCATGCCCGACCTTATATTTTTCTTGCAATTTCTACAATGTCTCTTATACCTATATATGGATCTTCATAATATTCTAAATGATTATTTTAGGACTCAAGGCATCCCATGTAAGATCCTCCCTCCCTCTTCCTTGTGCAATATCCAAAGATGAAGGTGACAAATATCCAAAATAAGTTTCAAATGGGGACTCAACAATAGACATGTGGATTGCTCTATTATAAGAGTGCTATATATATACACCAGATTTTCATCCCAAGTCTTCAGATGATTCTAATTATAACCCCTCAAAAGATGCCCCAAAGTCCTGTGGACTACTTCTATTTTCCCATACGCATGAGGATGGATTGTTGTAGACCTCTTCAACTTTGTGTCCATATTCTCCCACAATGTAGTCCAAAATGCACTGATAAATATCATGTCCCTATATGAAATAATGCTCCTTGGTACCACAACATGCACCCAAACTTGTCCAAATAATAATTTTGCTGCTTCTTGCCTATTGATGGTCCTTTTACAAGGCATTAGAACACACATCTTTATGAACTTGTCAACTACCACGAATAGGTAGTCATGTCCCTTCCTAGTTGTTGGTGAACCTCCTACAAATCTGATCCGAATTTCAAAAGGAACACAACAAATTATAGATATAACCATTAATATAGAGATGCAACATAAATAACACTATCTTTCATTAATAGAAAATAATGAAATATGCTTTCAAATAGAATGGAAATGAGACTAGCTCGGGCGATGGTAGCTTATCTCTGAGAAGAGATGTGGTGGTTACATGCCTATGAACTGAGTTATAATGAGGCTCAAGGGCCTTTTTATTATTGAACAATAAGAGAAAACCCTAAACAACCAAAACCCTAACCCGAGGAGATGTAACACCAAGAGTTTATGGGCCTCGTTGGGGTTAGTTGGGCAACCAACTTCCTGGGGTCATAACTTGGTCATATTATCTTCGTTTGACGTGCATGATACCTCGTTGGAAATATCTCTCTGAGGACTACAACTGAAATGAGATTTCAAAGAAATATCTTGGAGGGATATTGCCAAAAAAACGTCCTTTAGGGCCTTAGAACAACTCCGGAAGTTCAGGACCCGAAAAACTGCCAAAAAAAGTAAATTGTGCTACAATTAAGGAAACTGAAAAATTGAAATAAACAATGGTGGTGGTCCACATGGAATAGGCAGGTGGCCACCAATATCCACATGGATCAAAATCCTCACTTAGGAAGCAATGGTCTTCATTGCGTTGAGTTTCTCCATGAGATGAGGAAACTTCTACTGAACTTGGTCCCTAGTGAGCCATTTTCGTTGGTGCAGGAGTTGGTCGGATTTGACAACTCGATATAGTTGGATTTTCTACTGGAGAGTGCTCTTAATATACGTGTCCATGATCCAATTAGTTGCAGCTTGTTCCATGTAGTTTGGATTTAACTCTGTTGGTGTGAGATGTTCTGCAATATCGAATGTGTTTAGTAATGGTGGAAAGTATGGCCGAAGGCGATCCACATTGAACATTGGATGCATGCCAAGGAATGGGGAAATGATAAACTCAAAAGAATTATCTCCCACAGCCTTGGTGATGGTGTATGGCCCATATCGAAGTGGGTGAATCTTGCGGTGGGGCCCAACGAGGCACTGCTTCTGCAAATGTATCCAAACTTTGTTGTCCACCTGGAACTTGTGTGGCACCTGATGTTGATCATGCCGCTTCTTGTACTTAGCATTGGATTTGTCCAATATGTCAAGGACTTGTTGGTGGATGTGTTGAATGTGCTCAATGAAGATATTTTCCTTGTTGGCTTTGGACTGGACATGAGCTGAATATGCCCGAGTCATTGAAAATGGTATGGCCACATCAATGGGACATAGTGGTTTGAATTCCAAGCCCACTTGAAAAGGGTTATGGCCAGTTGAGTTGTGAAGAGCCCGGTTATAACTGTACTATACATAGGGGAGGCTGTCATCCCATGTGCGTGGATGCGTTGAGTTGTACATGAGCAGAATGTGTGCGATCACCCTATTGATGACCTCTATCTGGCCATCAATTTGGGGATGGAAAGCTGTGGACTTAGTGAGCTTGGTGTCCAGCATTGACCAGAGACTAGACCAAAATGTATTGAGGAACCTGCTATCTGAATCTGAGATGATAAACTGTGAGATCCCAAAGTGTACCCACACTCATTCAAAGAAGAGTTTAGCAGTGGCTTCTACTGTGATACTCTTCTTGCAGGCCGCCATAATGGCCATCTTTGAGAATCTACCAACAACCACAAAAACACAGTCATTTCCATGTTTAATAGAAGGAAGGGATGGCATGTAATCCATGGAGATGGATTCCAAAGGTTGAATAGGGGTAGGTAGCAGAGTATAGAGACCTTGCTTCTTGATGGTCGGTTTGGCAATGCCGCAAGTAGTGCAAGATTTGATGTACTTCTCGACATCTTGTCGAAGATTTGGATAATAGAAATGATTCTGTAGTACTACCACCATTTTCTTCACCTTGGAGTGCCCAACATCTCGACTATAGTGTGCTTCCAAAATCATCTTCGCACGCTTGCTTGAAGGAAAACAAAGGTGTCCCAGGTGGCATAACAGATCATCTTGGAGTTGAAAATATGGAACTTGCTAACCCTCTAAGAGCGTGTTGTATGTGTGGCCAAATTCTGGGTCACTTTTGTAGAGAAGTGGCCAACCAAAAGTATTGTGCCCACAAGAGTTGAGCACGGTGGTTACGCCATGATCGGTGGTCAGCTGAGGCAGTGTACAACATTATTTATGCTACCCTTCTTGTACTTGAGATTCAAATGGAACTGTTGTAGGTATGTGGCCCACTTTTGATGGTGATCATTTTGTAAATTCCCTTGCATCTGTATGAACTGCAGGGGTTGGTGGTCTATTTGGATGACTGTTTCCTTCCCCAAAATGTAATTCTTCCATTGTCAGCAGGCTTGCACAATGGAATATATCTATTTTTCATAAGTGGGATACTTCTGGTCTGTTTTTGAAAGTGTGTCATTGTGATATTCCAGTGGATGCACCTGTTGAGTAAGGATTACCCCAATAACATAGTGAAAGGAATCTGTCTCGATCTCAAATGGTTGTTGCAAGTCTGGTAATGTGAGCACTGGTGCAGAGCAAAGGAAATGTTTCAATTCTATGAATGCCTTCTATTGAGATTCAAACCAAAATAAGTTTTCTTTTTCTCCTCATTTGGTGACTTGAATCAAGGGCCAAGTGATATGAGAGAACCCCAAGATGAACCTATGGTAGAAATTGGCAAGACCCAAAAATTTACGGAGCTCCATTAGAGTGTTTGGGGCTAGCCAATCCTGAATGAATTGGATCTTGGCTGGATCCACATGCACCGTGTTCATCAATAATGTATCCCAGATACTGAACTTGGGTCATGCCAAAAGTGCATTTCTCCAAATTGGCACATAGCTTGTATTGTCGCAGTGTTTGGAGAACCTGTCAAATGTGGTGGAGGTGCTCTTCCCAACTCTGACTGAAGATCAGGATGTCATCCAAGTATATCACTACACATGAGTTGGTTAATGGGTGCAAGATGTCATCCATAAGCCTCATAAAGTTTTCATGAGCATTCGTCAACCCGAAAGGCATAACCAACCATTTGAAAAGGCCCTCCTTGGCTTTGAAGGCAGTCTTCCACACATTGGAGGGTTCGATTGGCACCTGGTGGTAACCTGACTTCAAGTTGATCTTGATGAAATATTTTTCCCCCTTGAGTTGGTCCAGTTGATCATCAATCCGTGGGATCTGGTACCTATTCCAGATAATGATCTTGTTTAGTGCCCAATAGTCAATACAAAGCCTCCAAGTCCCATCCTTCTTCTGTACCAAAATGATCGGGCTCCCACAGGGTGATGAACTCGGCCAAATGTGACCTTTATGCAGCAGCTCCTGAATTTTCCTTTTGATCTCATATTTCTCTAGAACGAAGCACCGATAGATTGGTCCATTGCGTAATGGGGAACTTGGGGTCAGATTGATGGAGTGCTTGACCTGACAGTGCAAAGGCACCCCTGCAGGGGAGGTGAAGGTTTCCTCGTACTCCTCCATGACCTTGTCCATATATTGTTGTCATGTGGAGGGGTCCTGTCTAGAGGTCGTGGCCACCATATTCTTCTTTCCTTGAGGGCGTATGATCAAGAAAACAAATTCCATGGTTTTTGAAATGAGCTTACTGCATTGTTTTGCAGTAACTAGAGAGATGGCAATAGGCGGTGCTACCTCCAGTATCATGTACAACTTATTTCCAAATGTAACGATAATAGCGTGAGGTCTTGACTCATACACAACATGTCACTTCCACAAGTATGGTTGGCCTAATAATACATCACAAACTTCAAGGGGAGAAACGTCAGATAATTTGATGCTGTATGGAAGGTGAAATTGTTGTCTCATGCATAGATCCCATCCTTGGTGAAGCCACTAGATGGTGTATGATTGTGGGTGTGATGTGGTCGGTAAGCCCAGTTGCTTCATGACTTCTTCTGCAATAAGTTTCTTTTGGCTGCTGCTCTTGACAATAAACTATAGAGGCGTACCCTTTACCCACATCTGGGAGTGGAAGAGACGCTCCTCCTCCTCTGGATCTTCAGGTTCCTCCTTCTAGATCTTTGTGGTGACGACAATGGCGTTGGGCTCCGCATCAATAATCTACTTCCCTTTGTCATTCCCCTTGTTAGGTTTTGACTCAGAGTTGGAACATGCATCTGATTCTGAAGCCTTTAGTTTGGCCACCAGTGACTCCTTGGCTCGACACTCACTTGTGTTGTGGGTGGAGCTCTTATGAAACTCACACCACTTTCTTGTATCCTTCTTCAGCTTCACAGTGTTGTCCTTTGCTTGTGGCCTTGGCGGGTTGTCCTGGGCCATCTCGCCTTGGCTTTGTCCTTTGTTTTGTGGTTTGGGGGCACCTTTCCCTTGCTTTAGATTCACAAATTCAAAGTCTCGCTTATTCTATTTAAACTTTTGCTCAATCTTGACAGTGTATCGGTATGCGGTACTGAGCGAGGAGATGTCCAATAACTGCATCTTGTCCTGGATGTATCTATGTAGGTAGCCTCGGTACTTGAGTACCAAATTTTTCTCAGAATCCTTGATACCCAAATTCGTGTGAAGGGTATGAAAAACATTGGTAAAATCCAACACATCTTGGTCCCTTCCCTACCGTAGCATGGTGCACTTTATGTATTTGTCCTCGTAGCTCCCAACAGGGTAGTACTGCTACTTGATGGCATCTCGGAATGAATTCCAAGTGGGAGTGGCTGAAAACAATGAGGTCGTACTTTCATCCTTCTACTCACAATAGGTTTCCCACTAGTCCTTGACATGGGGGTGACTTTGAAAAGGGAAAAAGTAATATTTTCCAGGCTGGAAAAATCATGAACATAAAAATATCCTTCTAGTAGATTCAACCATTTATCTACTATGTCTGCATCTATTTGGTGCTCAAATATGGGAATGTGAAAGTTTACTTGTACCTTAAAAGTTGTGGAACCTCCAGAGTGGCTGTTGGATGTTGATGCGCCACCGATGGGAAACCATTGAAGGATCTGGGCAAAGTTACCCATCATCGCATTTCTTTGTTTCTCGAGGGCCTCCTCGAGCAATATTTTGATAGGATATCCTGATCCCTCATCTTTATTTTCTTCCCCCATGGGAGTTCATCAAGATTTCTGAGGTTGGTCTTGCGAAGGTTCGACCAGTTCAAGCCCTAACTCCTTATATCCCAACCTCATTGGGGACATGCAAAGAAAAACAGAGATAGAGCAGACCGCTCTGATACCATTAATATGAATTTAAACATGAACGCAACATATTACAGATATAACCATAAATACAGAGATGCAACAGAAATAAAACTATCTTTCATTAATAGCAAATAATGAAATATGATTACAAACAGAATGGAAATGAGACTAGCTCGGGCGATGGTAACTTATCTCTGAGAAGAGATGTGGCGGCTACATTCCTCTGAACTGAGTTACAATGAAGCTCAAGGGATTTTTTATTATTGAACAATAAGAGAAAACCATAAACAACCAAAACCGTAAACTGAGGAGATGTAACACCAAGCACTTATGGGCCCCGTTGGGGTTAGTTGGTCAACCAACTTCCCGGGGTCGTAACTTGGTCATATTATCTCTTTTTGACATGCATGATACCTCATTGGAATGATCTCTTCGAGGACTACAAATAAAAATGTGATTTCAATAAAATATATTGGAGGGATATTGCCAAAAAAATGTCATTTATGGCCTCAAAATGGCTCTGAAAGTTTAGGACCTGAAAGGCTGCCAAAAATAGTAAATTATGCTACAATTAAGGAAACTGATAAACTAAAAGAAACAATGGTGGGTGTCCACGTGGAATAGGCGGGTGGCCACCAATATCTACTTGGATCAAAATCCCATGGAAATGATTTCCCAAGGATGAGTGGGTATAGATAAGGGATCATATAGGCCTTGTTTCCAGTTACTAGGCTTGCTGGTAAAACAAAGCATGCATCCTCTTATGAACCTTACATGTTCTTTCATATTGGGTGATACACATACCTTTGCAAGTTGGCCACTGTCTTGCCTAAATCAAAGTGCCTTGTAACCTTATAGGTGTGAGCTTCTCTAATTAGCTACAAATGCTCACATTTAGTAACACATAACTTATCCATCCTATATATTAATCCATCCCAGAGATGGTAGTCAACATTGTCAAAATATGTAACTAGTTTTAGTCTTCATAATGTCTTATGTACTCTTGATTTTTGTATTTAATGTAAAAGAGAAAGAAAATTTATTATTATTATGTTATAGCATGGGTTTCATGCTCTGGTCAAATTGTTTTTAGGTCAAGAACCCATTATGTGCTTCTAGGATTTGTCATAAAATCAAAGAGTTCAAAAGAGTCATTGTCATATGTAAAAGAACCTATTGGGAATTTTGTATCATGTAAGAAGAATTTATTATGAGTCAAAAGAGTCAAAAGTCTCCCTCCAAGACCAAGTTGACCTACAAGAAGAAAAGTCGGCTTACAGAAATCAAGTTGGCCTCATTAGGGCTATTCGACCCTCACAAGAAGCCTATATATAAGATGGTATTCGACCTCATTTGAAGATCATCCAAGAAGTCTGTTAAAAGGGACAAGAAAGAGACATAAAAGGGAAAAGTGGAAAAGAGGAGAACCAAAGGAAGAAAGATTGAAGGTTTGAAGACTATATTTGGATACATCCTCTCAAATGTGTGAAGGAATTAGGGCATCATTCTATTACAACAAAGACGAAATTACAATCGTTACAAAAGGTCAACTTTTGGGTTCAAAAGGACAAGTTTGGAAGCCAAGTTACCAAGGAAGGTCAAATTTAGCCTCTATCTCCCACACGCGCAAAGCCACAACTATTGCAGGAAGGCCGAAAAAATTGCAGACCTGATGAGATAACCGAAATTCTAAAATAAAGGTCGAGATCTGAAGTTTGAAGTTGTTTGACTAGCATTGAATTTGTGGAAGTGAAGCTCATCAAGAAGGAAGGTTGACTTGGCCTTGGAGGGGTCTTTGTCTTGGGTCTAAAGGTCTTTTAATTCTTAATTTGAAGATTCTATAAGAAGAGAAGAATTCTTGTGGGTTTTCCTCTATAGGAGAGGTTTTGGCCCTAGCTAATATCCTATATTTTTTGTTCCCTTGTTCTATTTATATTCATAGATTGTTAGTTATTTGATGATAAGAAAACTATAATAATCAAGAGAAGAATAAGATAATTACAATTACATCAAGTTTAAGTAAAATAAAATCACAAGAAATTATCAAGTATAGAGAAATCATCTTAATCTAGCTGCCTTAGATTTCTCAACATGGTATCAGAGCTAAGGTGACAAGAAATGGCAACTTGAATATCACTCAATCAAATAAGGATACATAAGGGCCAAATACAAGAAGAAGATAATCAAGGGGGAATACTCAACACATCACAAAGACTCTATCATCTTAAAGGAATAAATCTTGAAAGAAGAATAAGACCTCAAGGACCCTATCTCCACTTAAACAAATAAGGGCTCTACACACTTGAAGTATTCTTGGAAACCTCCAAATTATACAGTCATCAACCAAAGGAAGCAGGAAGAGCACTTCATCATACAAATCAAAGATATATCCCTCACATTGAAGAAAGGATCACATCTCAAACATATTTGAAGGAAGAGGAACATCTCTCGTTATATTAAAGAAGAAGCATTGCCATTCTTGAAAAGGAACACCATCATTAAGAAATAATCTAGTGGAATACATCATCAAGGATGCATCTCCATTGATCAAGTAAGTACTTTATATTTATGTCTCAATACACAAACCAAATGACTTCTTTCTGCAAGGAAAATAATAAACATGTTGGGACATTGAACTACCTTGCATGGAAGAAGAGAGTAGATTTAATTATCATAGAAAATGAAGTTTTTGAATATGTCAAGGGCTCAATATCGAAACCTCAACAACAGAAATCTCAAGCACTATAAAATAATATGAAAGGATAAATAAGGGCTCAAATAATCCTCATTGAATTGATCAAGGATTCTCTCATCCCCTATGTAGCAAAGTTGAAGGCATTAAAAGAAATATATGACAAGTTGCTGTAATTGTTCTCTGTAAGTATAGCAAGAGAAATAATATCATTAAGAATCGAATTATACAAGATGAAAGTTTCAAAGGAAGCAAGGGTATCTTCATATCTCATGAAGGTATCTCAAATTAGAGATCAACTACAAGAGCTTAGAGAAACTATGTCAAATCCAGAGTTGACCACTCTTGTACTCAATGCATTACTAGATGAATGGGGAAATTTTTTATCAAGCATCTATGAAAATAAGGAATCCAGTCCATTCAATGATATGTGGTCATTATGTAAGATTGAAGAAACCATATTAAAGGAAAATAATGATGTTGGATGAAATGAGCAAACACAAGCATATGAAACTATGATAAGGAGGAGAGGGAAGTTTGGAAAATTTGAGCCTCGAAAGAAATTTCAAAAGAAAATTGACATGTATAAGATTTAGTGCTATGAATGAAATGAATATGGGCACTTCAAAAGGAATTATCCTAAACTCAAGAAGTGAAATAAGAAAAGGAAAGAAATAAGTGAATCCCATGTGACTGAAGAAGTAGAAGAACCAGAATAAAAGAAGTCAAAGAAGGAAGAAATGAAAGAAATCTATTATTAAAAGATCCCTCACATACATTAGTTTATTTTCAGTATATAGAAGTTAGCAAGTCATGGTAGGAAACATTACAATCATGATAAGATTTAGTATAACAATGTTTAGATGACATCATATTAGAAGCACGAAATGATAACCAAAGTAGCGGTTTGTATAGTTGAAGCAAGTCATCTAGCAAGATAGGAAGATAATAGTTTATCACACCTCATCATCATTAGAAAGAAGAATTTATAGAAGAAGGATCATAAAGATCTTGATCCTTTGGAATATTTTTTAAAAGGTTCACCTCTACTTAGAAGAAGCAAGTGCCACATTCCACCTAGTTTGGAATGCACAATTTAGAAGGATGAAGGTATGGTACAAGAGAAGTGCAACATGGCCAAATTAGTTGAAGCATTTTCATATTTAAGAAAAGAAAGGAAAGATGATGAAGGAAGCCTAGATGATCACATGAAGGAAGAGGTATGAATATATTTGTTAACTTTGATAGATGGATAAAGCCATGTCATTACTTAATTGCAGATGGAATGGTTAGAATGTTGTAACAACCTTGGTTAAAAATCCATGTAAAATATATAAGGCGACAACGATGGGACACATATTCTAAGATGAATGGTGGGAAAAACATCCTAGTGGGTGTTCATTCTGGTTATTATGGCTAAGGAAATTGGAAAAGGCAAATGAAAAGGCTTTGGAAAGGCATAAGGCATTTATTGGCATCTATTTATGCAAATAATGAAAATTAGGAGAAAAGGAAGGTGAAAGGTCACATGTTGCATGTGAGGAGGAAAATGAAGGAAAATAATGGAAAATGAAGAAAATAGAGACCTCATTAATAAAACGGCTTCTGAGGACCAGTGGGTAAGCTTTTGAAAGGATTTAGAGGAGCCCTCTTCTATTCTCTCTCTTTCTCTCATACTCTTGTACACTTAGATTTGTTTGGAGCACACTTGGAAGGGTGTGGCATACTTGGATTTTTGGAGCAAGAAAGAAAAGGAATAGTAGGGAAGTGCAAGAGGACATTTGGATCAACAACTACCTCAGATTTTTCTTGTAGGTACCGAGTTACATGTATGTTTTCCTCACTAGTTTTGGTATGCATGTGGTTTGTTGGTTGTGATATGTCTTTGGCATAGAGGATTGCCTGGAGTGACAATGGATTTCCTAGCCTTGCTATTTCCTGGATAGCCATGGTGTTTTGGGTTTATCTACTTTTTTTTTGGGTTGGTTCTCATGTTTCCTTAGCTTGGTTTGAGTTATTAGTTCTTGGAGCCTTGGTTGGAAAAATGCTTTGGAGTCATGTAACAACTTGGGCTAAGTTACTAGTCCCATAGCCTTGGTTGGACAAATGCTCTGGAGCCCTTGGTGGGTTGAGTTACTAGTCCTGGAGCCTTCGTTGGACAAATGCTCTGGAGCCCAGTGACAACTATTGGTTGAGTTACTAGTCATGGAGTCTTGGTTGGAACAAATGCTCTGGAGCCCTGGAATGCTTTGATAGAGACCGATTTTATGATGGTTTTGTGTTGTACAACCGTGAGGTGGAATCACTATTTGATGGCTTGAGGTGGATGGCCTATGGAAGCCCTAGATGGTTTTTGACTGATGTGTTCTAAGATATCCCGCATTCATGCATGGAATATGGCATGGAAGTGAATGACTGAAGAGAGATATGGCCCAA
Organism: Pinus tabuliformis; assembly: GCA_031772625.1. Classification (NCBI taxonomy): domain Eukaryota; kingdom Viridiplantae; phylum Streptophyta; class Pinopsida; order Pinales; family Pinaceae; genus Pinus; species Pinus tabuliformis. The sequence goes on from CM062813.1 coordinate 612,999,224, forward strand.
CCATTCTATAGTTGGGTGGAACGTGGAAGTCCCATCCGAGGGTTGGATTTTGCATCATCAATATGAGGTTAATTCTCCTTGTATTTATATGAACAATATACTAGTTATATGTGGATTCTATGGGTATAGTTTCCTTGGTATTTATTTTGTTATTATGTTGGTTATGAATATGTATTATGACAATGGCTGCTATGTATGGATCCCATCATGCTTTTACTTATATATGAATGAAAATGTATCTATGGCCTAATGGATGAAAGTGTAGCTAAAGTGACAACGAAACAATTCCTCATAACAAATCTCAGATAAGTATGATACCCCTATGGTCATATCTATTATTTACACCCGTAGATTATGTATTCATGATATGTTTGACAAAATCAAGGTCTCATTCAAGTGATTGCATTTATACTGTCATTTCCTTTTTATATTACTATTTTAAAGATGTGATTGAATTATGGGCAGTGACTTGGGCTCTAGGCTTGAAAATGTGGCTTAATCCCAGGGACGCTGGCACAAAACTGCAAAATAGTCCCTGGACGCTGGCTTGCAGCCTTGTGAGAGCATCCAAAGGTCCCTAGATGCTGGCATGCCCATAGCATGATAACATCCAAAGGTCAAGTAGTCCAAAATCTCAGTGGGACCTAGGGGTTGGTTGGTAGAAAGGTTGGATTGGTTCCTGAGGGTTCTAATGCTGATGTTGAATGTATGTATGGTGTGTTTCCATTGGTTCCACTTCCTTAACATTACTCAGAAGGTTGAATCATATCATAGTGGCCTCTTGTCGCATGTTTACCCTAGCTAGCTAGTTGCTTGGGTAGATGTGGGAGGAGGGCCTTACAGAGTGGTATTAGATAATGGTTCACCCTTCGGACTAGATGGGCAATGTGTTGGTCATGCATTCATGTCGATTGCATATGTGTTTCTTATGCTTGTAGTCCATGTGCCTGTTGCATTTTCATGGTGTTGATCATGGTTATAGTGATGTCACCATGTGAAGGTTGATGGTGTTGTTGTGGGATGTGTCATCATGATTGTTTGGTTGTATATGCATTTGTTATGCATGTCGGTGTCTATATGCATGCATTTTCATGGGTATGGTTATGCATGTAGGTTAGGTTAGACATGCATTATGAGGTCATTGTATGCATATTAGGTCATCATGATGATATTGGTATGTTATGATGCTAATGTGTTGGCTAAGATAGAGAAGAAGATGTAGATCATTAAAGTGAAGTTGCAACATTAGATGTCGAGGCAAGAGCACGTCGTCATATAGGTTTTTATGTTGGGCATGCAAGTATGTAGGTTAAGAATTGTTATATTCATTATGGTTACGTGTATTCCTTTAATTATATTGAGGTTATGATTACATACATGATAGATGCTAGTTGATTAGTACAGTCATATGCATGTGTCAGATAGTCAGGGATGACAATAGCCTGTGGTTGTATGCCTTGCTATTGTTGTTTTAGGTTATATGTTGTTGATGAATATGATATATAACTTGTTGTTATATGATAGTTAGCTTGATGAATAGGGTTATTACATTAAGATCTTGATGTTATATGTGTCATGCTAAATTGGATTGGCCTATGCAAATGGTTAGGGTTATGACATTTAGGTATGAGTTGACTTATTTGTGACATTAGGTTGTGCTAATCTAGATTGATTGTGCAGATGTGATTATTATGTATGAATGATAAATTTTTATGAGATTATGATGTGGACATGTTAGCTAGTGACTATGATGGATATCATGACCTTATTGGGGTTGAGTTGATATGTTGTGAAGTTATTTCATGCTAATCTAGATTGATTGTGCAGACAAGATCACCTCCTCTGAGATACATTAAGGTATGAATTTGATTTTGTAGTCTACTTTGTGCTTGAATGTTTGATTATGATGTCTATTTGGTGTTTTATTTTTTGTTGTCTATTATGTCATCTGGTTGATTTATTTAACATGGTATGTTTGCAAGCTGGTTGAATGTTTGATGAATTGCACAATATGAGTATATGTTCAAATGATCTTGTTTTAAGATGATTGTACTACGACATATGTGTTGGGCACTGATATGTACTTGAGTGTAGTAGGTGACTATTGTAGCATTATGTCTAATGACTATGAGTTGACTATGGATTATGACATGATTATTAGTCTTGGTAAAGATTGACTTCAAATTGATAAATATGATTATCTTAATATTTGGAACATGTCGTTGACATATGTAACTTGTTGTTGTTATATGATAGTTAGCTTGATGATTAGGGTTATTACATTAATATCTTCATGTTATATGTGTCATGTTAAATTGGATTGGCCTATGCAGATGGTTAGGGTTATGACATTCAGGTATGAGTCGACTTATTTGTGACATTGTGTTGTGCTAATCTAGATTGACTGTGCAGATGTGATTATTAGGTATGCATGATAAATGTTTATGAGATTATGATGTGGACATGTTAGCTAGTGACTATGATGGATATCATGACCTTTTTGGGGTTGAGTTGATATGTTGTGAAGTTATTTCATGCTAATTTGGATTGATTGTGCAGACAAGATCGCCTCCCCTGAGATACATTAAGGTATGAATTTGATTATGTATTCTACTTTGTGCTTGACTGTTTGATTATGATGTCTATTTGGTGTTTGAGTGTTTGGTGTCTATCATGTCATATAGTTGATTTATTTAACAGTGTATGTTTGCAAGTTGGTTGAATGTTTGATGACTTGCATAATATGAGTATGTGTTCAAATGATCTTGTTTTAGGATGATTGTACTAAGACATATGTGTTGAGACACTGATATGTACTTGAGTGTAGTAGGTGACTATTGTAGCATTATGTCTAATGACGATGAGTTGACTATGGATTATGACATGATTGTTAGTCTTGGTAAAGATTGATTTCAAATTGATAGATATGATTATCTTGATATTTGGAACATGTGGTTGACATATGTAACTTGTTGTTATATGATAATTAGTTTGATGATTAGGGTTATTACATTAAGATCTTGATGTTATATGTGTCATGCTAAATTGGATTGGCCTATGCAGATAGTTAGGGTTATGACATTCAAGTATGAGTCAACTTATTTGTGACATTGTGTTGTGCTAATCTAGACTGACTATGTAGATGTGGTTATTATGTATGAATGATAAATGTTTATGAGATTATGATGTGGACATGTTACCTAGTGATTATGATGGATATCATGACCCTATTGGGGTTGAGTTGATATGTTGTAAAGATATTTCATGCTAATCTGGATTGATTGTGCAGACAAGACCGCCTCCCCTGAGATACATTAAGGTATGAATTTGATTATGTAGTCTACTTTGTGCTTGACTATTTGATTATGATGTCTATTTGGTGTTTGAGTGTTTGGTGTCTATTTAACATGGTATGTTTGCAAGTTTGATGAATTGCATAATATGAGTATGTGTTCAAATGATCTTGTTTTAAGATGATTGTACTAAGACATATGTGTTGAGACACTGATATATACTTGAGTGTAGTAGGTGACCATTGTAGCATTATATCTAATGACTATGAGTTGACTATGGATTATGACATTATTGTTAGTCTTGGTAAAGATTGATTTCAAATTGATAGATATGATTATCTTGATATTTGGAACATGTGGTTGACATATGTAAACAGCTGCAGGAAACATGTTTGGTATTAGCATGAGAAGGTAACAATTGATGTGTTTAAATAACTAATAGTTGGGTGATGTGATAGTACATAGTAAGCCTTGATTCCAACAAAGTAGAAAGGTAAAAGAAAGGAATTGGGCAAGAATTCCTCTGGCTATGTTTAGAAACCCTAATTCCAAACGAATGAGTGCTTTGCATGCAGGAAGTCTTCTTAACCTTGACTTTATCTGACTATGGGGATATATGCTATATTTATGAACATGTACTTGATAGGTACATTAGCTAGTCTCTAGTTACAAGTGGATATGTCAAGGGAATTGGAGTCCCTTGAGAGATGGTGTGGATGTGTTTAGTTGCAAGAAACGTGATTGGCACAACAAGGTAAGGTTTTATTTATGCATTGACAGTTATGTGTTGATGGCAGTATGATGCAAGGGATTACTTGGAAAAAAAATTACCATGGAATCTTCAAGAAGGCTCAGGTTGAGATTTCCTTTGGAAGCACTGGGAACCATGGGGATTGAGTCATGGTGTCTGCTGTTAGTCTGGTGCTTTTGTTCTTTTGTTAATTTGTTGTGATTAGTTGCGGTTTTCTTGGTGTCTTGTGCACGGCCATGCCAATTTTGTTGTGGTGTCTTATTGTTGTTAGTTTTTCATGGTTTTATTCTTGTTTGTTTCTTGTGCTTTCCTTTTAAGTTTTGAGTATTGGGAATTGGTTGGGAAATTCCAACCAATTCCAGTAGACAATGTAATACTCAGATGAATTTGGTGAATGTATAAAGGAAGTTGAGGGAAATATTATGACAACCAGTTGGACTGGTTGGGTCCATTGGCGTAAATAGATGATGACGAGACAATCATCGGAAAGGTAATCAAGAAAGGTAAGGTGAATGGATTTTAGGCATCATATGACTTTGTTATGTTGGGAATTGTTGTTCTCGATGTTGCGCATGTGTTGCATGCATAAAAGGATTTCTCTTAACCTTGAACTTATGATATATAGTAATTACATTATGATCATGATTATGTTGATGTCTATATATGTATATGCATGTGTATGTATGTCATGTTTGACAAGGTCATCATGAATCATGATTATTTTATGCTAATGTTGATATGTACATATTTATGTATGTATGTCGTTGACCGACTAGATCATTATTATTTTATGTTGATGTTTATATGTATGTATGCATATCATTTTCCAACAGGATCATGATTGTTTATGCTAATGTTTATGTATATGTATGTATGTATCCATGTATCTATGTCCTTGTTTGACATGGACATCAGGGATCATTATTGTGGAATAATGATTACTTATGTAGGTGAATGGCATGAAGAGGATCCTGGTCTTACGAGGAATCAATTGGAAGGAGTAGCCCTAACAAATATATGAGGTTAGTATCATGTGATTATGAGTTGATATGATATGATTATACTATGTCTATATTTATTCTATGACAGGTAATGTTGAAGGATACATTAGCGAAATGAAATTAGTGTGGTCTGCAGCATGTTGGGACAAGCATTAATAAGAAATTGGAAGCAAGGTTGCTTGGTAGAGACAATGTGGTTGTGGATGCACAATGCTACTGTTATGCATATGTTTTATATGTTGTACATGTTGCATCTGTGTTGTTGTGGGCATGCAGTGTTATGTATATATAGTGTGTGTACATGCTGTTTATGCGATGTTATGTATAGGGTGGTATAGATAGTGTTGTGCAAACATTGCATATGCAGTGTTGGGTATAGATGGTGCTATGTACATGTTGGATATGTAGTGCTGTGTACATAGGGTGTTATGTACATGATGTATATGCAGTGATATGTATATACGATGTTGTGTGCATGCTGTACATATGGTGCTATGTACATATGGTGTTGTGCACATGGTTGTACAAGTGGTGCTGTGAGCATGTGGTACTGTGTACATGTTGTACATGTGGTGCTATGTGCATGTGGTGTTGTGTACATGTCGTGCATGTGATGCTGTGTACATGTGGTGTTGTGTACATGTCGTGCATGTGGTACTGTGTAAATGTGGTATTGTGTACATGTTGTACAGGTGGTACGATGTACATGTGGTGTTGTGTACACATTGTGCAAGTGGTGCCATGTATATGTGATGTTGTGCAGGTGGTGCTTTGTACAAGTGGTATTTTGTACATGTTGTACATGTGGTACTGTTGGGTGATTTAATTATGAGTTAAATCCCTGTCATTAATTGTCAACTCGGGGTTCGTGAACTGATGAGGTATACATGTACTATATGTACTAGGTGGTTATTTATCAGAATATAATAATCTAATGCAATTGAAACTAATTACAAATAAAATTAAATCAATCCAATAATAAAGAAATTGAAATCACACTTGCATAAAGGAAATCACACTTGCTGAAATGAAAATCACACTTCACACTTGCTAAATTGAAAATCACACTTGCTGAAATGAAAATCACACTTCACACTTGCTGAATTGAAAATCACACTTGCTGAAATGAAAATCACACTTCACACTTACTGAATTGAAAATGACACTTGCTTGAATTGAAAATCACACTTGCTGAAAGGAAAATCACACTTGCATAAAATGAAAATAAATGAAATAACATAATTACATAATGTTACCAATATGTACAACAATTGAAAAAGAGATGTGAAAACTGTGGTTGATGGGGGCCCTCCATTCCTCAGCAAGCGCATCGAACAATTATCAGACCTTGGAGATCAAAGCAATAGTATGTATTTAATAAAATGAAGTTGGAGAAAAGCTCCAAATGTATTACAATAATTCAACTATCTTATTCCTTATCCTCACTTTACAAATTACATCTTGGATGGAACTTTGAAATATGGAACTTAGAACCCTTTGTATGAAGGATGCACTCTTATTTACACAAAAATTGAAGATAACTATTCAATAAATAAAGATCCTTAAATCTCTCATAAATCAACTTTTATCTCTTGTGTTTACAACCAATTACCTAAAAATATAAGATACAAATCCTCTCAAAATTCTCTCTTAGTTTTGATAAGAGACACATACCAAAACATCCATGATTCTTCTCCTTTTAATGTGCTTAGTTAATGATCCATATTTTCTACAAATATTCCACAAATATTCATGAGTTGGAATTTGAAATTCGAATTTGTGGTTGAGTGGCCAAATAGAACTCTTCTAGAATCTCCACATAGGGCTACAATATCACAAAACTCATACCACTTTTAGATATATATGAAAACATGTTAATTTCCTAATATTTAATCATAAAATTCTCTTAATATACTTAAAATAAATGACTTGGAAAATAATAATGATAAACCCATATAATCATGAAAATGGTTACTTAATGTAGGGTTATGGGGATATAGAGTTACGAAATGAGGGTAAAATGATGGAAATGTGGGTAAAAGTGGATGAAATTTTGGAGACCCAACATACCCCCCAACTAAAGATGTTGCATGTCCTCATGCAAGTATTGCATTGATTCCCTTAATCATAAGTAGATATTCTTGAAATGTTTTGCTTGTATATGAGCTTTGGCTTTGTATTGATTCTCTTTTAACTTTGCATAATCATATCATTTGATAACTTTATTCTTTTTGCAAGTGTACTTTGAAAGATATTTGATTGCAACATATTTTTTATGGTTGGTTCTTGTGTGACAACCAAAATTTATGAGTATTGGTTCTTGTGTAACAATACTTTTCTTATTTTGTTGCATCAAAATACTTGAAAACATTGAGAATTCCTTTTTAAGTCCCCATAGTGGTTGTTGGCCATTTAATGTGCTCATCAATTGATCATTGCAAAACATATAAAATTTTGGAATCAAAATGCAATAATAGTTGATTGGGAAAAATATGTTGGTTAGGATGAAATGAAATGTGACATGTGACATGAAATGTGAATATCCCTTCCCCCCAACTAAAGGTGTTTTCAGTTTTTGGCAAATGAGAAAGGGAATATAAATGAGGTGAGGGATTTTCCAAAATCACAATTTTAGCATTTAAGGAATTACATGATTAAAGATTAGAAAACAACATACCTTCACCTACCTAAAAATTGGACAAGCTATGTATATAGAAGAGTGTGGTTGCTGTTATTGGATCATGGAATGTGAAGTAAAAGAATCTGATCTACTTTTTCTTTCTCTTGGTTGTATGAATAGAGGATGATATTGGAATCTTTATTGCTATGGCTGCTGAATTTTGAATTGAGTCTTGTTGCAAGCTGCTAAAATCATGTAGTCTTCATTCATTCCCACTCAGTGGCATAATTCTTATCTATGTTAATAGATGTGTCGATGTCGAACATAAAAAAGAAATTGTTGGATTACTGGCCATTAATGAATTCATTTAACCAACACGAGACTACTCACCATTGATGTCAATAAGAGTTAAGATGCTTAAGAACATCTTATTAGGTACGAATAGATGTGTCAAAGTCGAGTCACCTAGAAGATCTGAAAAACAAGGGAAATTGATGTATTCCCACTATTTATTGGCATGAGAACTTGCCATTAAGGAATGCAAGCCTCAAGGTACTTGAAATATCTCTAGTCTAGATCCCAGATGATGTGTTAGAGTTGATGGGTCAAGACTTGTTAGAAGGGAGGCCTTAATGAACCCTCCATAATCTAACATGAGTATAAAATAATAATTTGAAGGAATATAGATGGAAAGTTTGCATTGAATCAAGGTTTATTTGATAGAAAGGAAAAGGAAACTCGGGTGACTCAGCTTTGTGAGGGACTTGAATGACGTTATTTTTGTGTTAAGGGTGAGTGAAAATGAGGCAAGAAAGTATGAAGATTGCAAAGGGAAATGAGTTTTTGGTAGTAGGGAGATGGAAATTTATGGATCGACTGTAGGCTTAGAATGAGTAGAAATGGTAAAATTGGTATCTGTTTAGTAGAAATGATGTAATGGATCTGATTTGACATGGAATAATCATGCTCTTTTGAAAGAAACTTGGTCTTTAAAAGGCACTCGTGCATATAGTGATCTTCTTTCATCTTCTTGGAACCTACAAAAACTTAGCACTTTTCTGCAATAAAATGTAAGACTATCGAGAGAGAGAGATGATTAGTCTCTCTTCATTTGATATATACACAAAAAAAATTAAGAAATAGTACTAATAAAACAAATTCAAGGAAGAAAAATTAAATGCACTTTTCCCTGCTTAGAAAGAAATACCTTCGATCATATATTAGTGTTTTGTTGGTGACTTCTTCATTGTGTTTCTAAAATTTTTTGAGCTTGAGACCTCTTCTCCACACACTTAATACCATAAACCAATTTTTCATAAGCTACTGAATTGTGTCGATTCTGCAGCTACCAAAAATCTAGGTCTTTGAACTGTGTTACCACTTTTCATACTGCAATTAGACTTGGATGGTGGTTTGTTAAGTATCGTAATTGGGTTTTTAATATTTGTAAGTTTTGATGAAGGTCAAAGCCCGTGACTATGTTTCTCCTTTTTATCTAGCGCTCCACCCTTATCCATGATCCTGTGGATCAAGAAAATACTCAAAATTCAAAATGATTGGATCAACTTGAAACCAATTCCAAAGCGTAGATCTCGTCACCCTGAATCAAACGCAATTTGTTTCACTCAAATCCGACTTCAGATGCCCCTAGAAATGCATTATGTTAAATTTGGGAAATAACTAAAAAAGAATGAATTTTGAGTTACAAGAATGCCTAGTCAGTAGTCCGTATGCTGACTAGGTCATGACTTGGCAAGTTTGACTAGTCCTTCATTGGACAATAGATGGTTGACACTTGGCATCATTTTATTGGTTGAAATGTGTTTATTTTTAATTGGTTACATTTTGTTGTGGTGGCCCAATGAGGGAGTGCCATGTGGGCCAACCAATGGTTGCCATGTGGCATCCTCGTGGTGGACCAAAATTTGTGTGAGGTCGAACTTCCTCCATAAGAATCGAAACCGCGACCTCATGCCTTGTGACAAAGTCCTCTAACAATTCGACTATCTATCTTTATTTTTAACTAAAGTTCCAAACATATATTTGAATCTTAATGACCACACTATTGGGGAAGGGGTTGGGACTAAGCCCTAGCCCCTGGCCACTCCAGTGCCACAGAACCATAGGCAGGGGCTAAGGGCTAGGCCTTAGCTTGACCCGCGAGCATGGTCCCATGCAAGTTAACCTTGCTAGGAGGACCAACACTAAAGGCTACAGGTGCCAAAGTTGAAGGGGATAACCCTGGTATGTATGACCCATCATATGATCACACAGATAGAAGAAAGAGCACGAAAATAAATTAGCCCTTGACCCAAGATCTTCGACACCCAACGTGGTCATATGGTGCCACATGACCATAATGTTATAGATATTTTTGGGCACTGCAACCCCAACCATAAATGTCCATAAACCAAGGGCTCCTAAGTCCCTAAAGGTGTTGTTCCACCCCTAAAAGAACAAGGTCAACTGATTACAGCATCTTCCAGAACTTCTCCATGAAAAACTACTCAGAACTGGTCAAAATTGGACCATTTCACCTACTCCATGGTCAAAGTGCATTGCATCCCACCTGAATACACACAGTAGGTGTGATGCATGTTGAAAAGCCCTTCTATGGGGTGCGATGGGCGAGAGTGGACAAATGGCAGGGTCAATTCGCAAGGTGGAGGATCATGGAATCTTCCATAAACTTCTCCTGTGACACTTGCCTCTCTGCATTCACCCAGGGATGAGTAAGAGATCATAAATCTCCAAGTGGAATCAAGAACTATCAGAGAGAGGACACTAATCAAATCTCAGAAGCTGACTCACCTCCCTTGTAAACATCTATATATGGATCCCTCATCCCAGAGATCCAGAGGATGGAATTTTGTATCTTATAAGGAAGTGCTATTGGTTTCTTGGTACAATATCATAGTGTTGGGTGATCTAAGCTTTTCATGAGGTGAAGAAGGGCTTTCTTGCTGAGAGGATGATGCTGGGTCAGAACAATTGGTTGTAATCCTCTTTGCTCCTTCTTGATTATCAATAAAGCTATTCAAGTTTTCCTCCACATTCTTGTATAATTGATGTTATATGCATTTGTATGGTCAATATATATCTGGTCCTATATTGTTTATGATAATAGATCTATGTTCTTGGATAGTGTTATGCTGCTTTGATTCTACAGGTGCTCTTTGAAGCTGGGTAGACGAGGAAGTGAGTGGCGAAGACCTATCAGAAGGGAGAGGAATCGAGCAAGGAACCAAGCGCAAGACAGAGGTTGGTCTCCTTATTCCTCTCTTATCTATTTCTCATAAAGGAAAACGAAAGTAGTTTTTAGTTTGTTTGTTTCTAAGGTAGCTACCAGCCTTAGTGGGACTAGCAGCTCTGCATAGACACTAGTTTTCCCGATAACAAAATGGCGACTCCACTGGGGAACGAATAGATTGTTTGTTTATCTACATTTGTTTACTTTATAAACTTACAGACGGAGCCTGAAGTCAAGCCAGCTAACCTTCGAACTGCATTTTCTATGCAAGTGTAAAGTAGATCAATGCTGCTTCAGTCTGTCTCTGGGTTTTGTTTATGAATTAAACAATTGATTTACAAGATCTCTAATTGCCCTTGTGGTGGCTCTAGTAACCTCCTTAGATCTACCCCTGTGATTGATTTACTGATTACCACTTGCTCGGCATAAATCCCTGAACTGAGCTGCAAACTGTGACCCAGAACCCAGCTAAAGTCTCGTCCTTGGTCCATCGCACTATGTCTTCTTTGAAACCTAAATGCATCGCACTTCCCGAGTGTAGTAGGTGCGTTGCATTTCAGTTTCCCTGTGCTACAGGTGCGCTGAACAGACCTCTTCTGCTCTTATATTTTGGCTTCTCTGTTCACTCTTTTAAGCTCTATTCAGGAGTTTTGTTGTTTGTATTCAGTATACCTCAGTGTTGGGAACCCCTTTCCTTTCCATTATTATGCCTCCATTGTGCAAAGAACTGTAAATGTTTTTATGTATTTTGAGTCATTTTCAGTTCTCCTTTACAAAGAAGTAGTGTAATTGTACTGTTGTTTATTGATTTGAAAGTGTCGCAAGTGTCGTTTTCAGTCATAGAAGAGAATCTGATTGTTCTTGATAGTCGATTACACTATTACTCTTGTATTTGATTTGAATTAGTAGTTTTTCAAGTGTCAAAGGCAAGTTTTCAATTCCAAATAGCAAAGTGTCATCCTTGTCCTCATTTTGTCTTGAAAAGAAACTTGTTAGTAATGTCGCTTTGAAAAATAATTCAGATTTGCGGTTAGCTTTCTTTCTATCATTCACACATTAAGAAGGCTGAAAACAAATACATGCATGTGCATTTGCATTTAGACTATTTGTTGGTTTGATTTAGGACAAGTTCATATAGTGTGTGCTCTCTACTCTTTGTTGAAAGAACACCATCTCTCTTTCCTTAGTAGCTGGGATTTTCATTGCAAAAAGAAGATTAAACGATTGTTTATCATCTTAGATTGCATTTTAGGAATTGTACATCTACATCACGCGGTGAACCTAAAAGGAAAATTTCTTAAGCAAGATCAACTATAAAATAAATTTAATGAATCTAAAAACGCTTTGGAACCTAACGCACAATATTTAGAAGTCTAGGCTAGAGACGTATTCCGGCGTCGTAAAGCCTGGTAACTGTTGTTTTCACTGTTGGTTGGGTGATTCCTCCACTTTGAGACGATAAGTGCCAGTACAGACTTGTGCTCCCACATACCGTCGAGTATACTTTGGGAGACCACAATAGGCTATATCCTTTATCCATAGGAAGCCGTGTCTGCCGCCCTATCGATTGCAACGCACTGAACACAACATTCGGGAAGATTGACTGCCGTACCGTAAAAAGTATTCTGCAGTTTTGTGATTGGTTTGGTAATCCCTCTGTCTAGATTTCTAGAGCAGTCCCTTTCGTTCCTTTTCAAACTCCTTAAAGGAAAAGGTCCATCTGAGCACTTGTCACTTCAGGCTCATTAAAAATTGAAGGCGACTAGAGTCATCTTTTGTTTTTTCTCGACTCTTAAAAATTGAAAAAACAAATTGTGTCAAAGCATCTAAAATTTTATATGTATTGGAATAAACATTGTTGGCATTATGATTCAAGTGTTGTCCTTGATGGCAACTCACTCAGAGGTTGGTACAGGTGCTCAGAGACTGGTACAGGTGATGGCAACTTAACTAGTGGACAGATCTCAGTACAGCAGGACAAGAAAGAGATATACGCAGGTTCAGCAAGGAGAATCAGCGTGTACACGCAGGTTGGCTTCAGTAAAAGCGCGTACATGTGAAAACGTACCTTTGGTCAGTGGCAGTTAGTCCTTGGAAGTTGTGCCTATGGTTTTGGACCATGGTGTCTCGACGGACGTGTCGATCCCTAGTTTCGAGGTTGATGGTATTGTGTTACTATGGTTTTGGCTCTTGGTATTGAGCAAGGCCTAAGGCTATATAAGGAGAAGATCACTAGGCCAAAGAGAGCAAGAGTGAGTGATGAAGATCTGAGAAAGTGTGTGATCCAAGTGCTGGTTATGGGTTGGTGATCTGAACCAAGGTTTCACTCATGTGGAGGATGATGAATGATGGAACGAGATCTCAAGGCTTGGAATGATTATCTTCATATGGTTTGCCTGTGGATAGATCAGATCTACTGACGCATGTTTATTATTATGATCTGGGTATGTTTTGATGTCTGATATAGCTGCAGAGTTATAAGTTAGAATTTGCAGATCTGTACGCGGGTTGGCTTTGGTAAAAGAGCATATACACGCAGGTTGGGTTCATCCAAGTAGCGTATACAATGTGAAGTATGATATTTGAAGATGAAGTTGGATCTGGTTGTTGTTATGTTGTCTGGTTGTTGTTGACAGGGTTACAGTGATTCAGAATTGGGTGTTTCAGTGATTGATGATGCAGGTTGTTCTACAATGATGATTGTTTCATGGATCCAGTATGAAAATGTATGAAACGTGGTCACGGGAAGATCGTAGGGTTGGCACCTACGTACTAGTAAATGGATCGGCTAGTACAAGAGCTATGAAGGTTGTAGCCTTCTGTAGGGTTGGTACCTACGTACTAGTAAATGGATCGGCTAGTACAAGAGCTATTAGGGTTGTAGCCCTCTGCAGGTTGCAGCCTGCGTGCTGGTAAATGACTGCACCAGTGCATTGCAAAGAAGTTTCTCATTAAAGAAGAAAGAGACAAATTGCAGCAGGTGGTTTTCACCCACATTGGGTTTCCACCTTATATCATGGTGTTCATGTGTGTGGCTTTTGTGTGATGATCTATTCTGTTATACTGCATCTGTTTACTGTTAATATGCTTAATAATATCCTGATGCATTTACTGAAGATAAGATTAACTGAATCATAAGATCTCTGCATATACGCTAGTTGCTTTAGACACAGTCGCGTGTACACGCGGGTTCACTTAACTGAAGTCGCGTATATGTTTCTGAGTATGAAATTGAAAAGTTTTATCTGATCTGATAATACTGATTCACCCCCCCCTCTCAGTATTATTTCCAACAAACATCACCTTTAGTACGTTGGTCTTAGGTTGAGAAAAATGGAGTCCACCAACCAAGGAGTTCCCCTTGGAGGAAATTCTAGTCCCTTCTCCTCTTGGGGACATGTTGGTGCACCCCATATGGCCACATTGTCTCTTCCAGGATTGACAATCAGCTTGCCTGTATGGCTCTTCTAAACTTCTGTCGTTTAGAGCACCGTGATTCCTAAACAATCAAGTCAACAACTAAACGATACCAGAGTCACCCCCCAACCCTCTACTTCGTCCAATTCTTCCTCTCCTCCTTCCTCTTCGCTTGATGAAGCCGGTAAAGCCAAAAATCAAGTAATCGAGAAGAAGAAGGAAAAGAAGAAGAAAGAGAAGAAGAAGAAGGAGCCAAAGGCAAAAAGGGGCGACCAGACATCGTCTAACAAAAATCCACACACTGCACCATCCAGGCCTAAATCTCCATGTGTCATTTGCAAAGGAGACCACTATCATCGAGATTGTCCTTGCATCCCTCGGATCTTAAGGGACTAGTCTCCTCGTTTGCACAATCCGGTGTCATCAACCTCTGATGATCATGTTGGAAGTACACCGTCAACTAGTGAAAGTGAAGCCCCTGGACAAAAAGGAAAATATAAATTTCCTTGTAAATTGTGTGAAGGTGATCACACCGTCCACTGTTGTCCCTTCTTAGATGAAGCTAAAAGAGTTTTGGACGACTGTCTGGTTTCACCGTTACGGCTTCCTCCTGGATATAAGAAACTCTTGCCAAGTCCGTCACTAGTTGAAAATCTGGCTGACACACCCTTGTGGTCGGCCGAAGCGTCTATCATTGAAGATAAACCATCTGAATCCACACCAGACGAAAGTCAAAAGGTCGAGGCGGCAGTTGACCCGGTCTTGCCTTCAGACGATCAATCTTCAGATGATACAGTCACCAAAGAGAACAAGAACGACACTATTCAAATTCTCTTCGTAAGCACAGACTCCAATGAACATGGGGGCAGTCTACCCATTCCTTTACCGCAGGAAGGAAGTTCGTCAGAGTCATATCCGGCTGTCTATTCGGTCCCACCTCCAAGCAACTTGGTTGTTTCCTTTGACTAGAATCTACTAGGTAGACCTCGTTTATTGGCTAGTGTACCATTTCGAATCATTGCTCAAATATATAGAATGGTCATGGCCGGTACCATCATAGATGAAGTGGCTTCTGTGAGTATGATTTCCTCAACTGCTTGGAAAGCGCTTGGTTCGCCATCGCTTTTTCCTGAGATGAGAAATCTAACAGGCTTTGACAAAGGAACCAGTCGACCGTTAGGGATCCTTCCCAATGTGTCGATAACATTGAGAGGGAAAACCATTCACATGAACGTAATGGTAGTCCAAGGAGCCCTAGATTATAATATACTCCTTGGACGAGACTATATTTATTGCATGGGAGCCATTGTCTCCTCACTCTTTAGAGTAATGTGTTTTCCGCACGAAGGAAGAGTGGTCAAGCTCGTAGACCAGCTTTCATTCCCCGGTTCACACATAGCAAATAGTCATATACCATATCTGAATGGTCTTTTCATGCAAGGAATGTCTCATCAATCCCCAGTCTGTTCTCGTTATGAGTGCGATTGATTCGGAGGATATGACTGAAACCCAGGGGGCATGCACCCTGGCCTGTTTCGACAAGAAAACCTTGGGTATAGGGTAGGTTTCCGCGGAGAGTATATGACTGGCCTGACACACCTGTCCATTTTGGAAAATGGTATTAGACCGGAATAAGATACCCCCACGAGAAGGTAGGCCTTTCTCGATAGAACAAATGTTTTGTCTGCAAATTGAGGGGTAACCTCGAAACTCTGCTTCACTATACTTGGGGGCATGCAAACCTTTTTGGCGTGCAAGTGAAGAGCGACCATTTATTTTTTAAATTTATAGGTCCTCTAACCATTTAAACTAGTAGGATTGGTCGTTTCCTAACTTGCAGAAAGAAAGGATCCGGGGCAAAGCTTTGTAAGGTGCAAGCTCCATAAAAAATGGCATCTTAGATGAGACATCCTTATTATACGACTGGATCGAGTAGCTTTAACACGGAATTCAAGCTCGTTAAAAAATAAACATAAGCAATGAGCAAATGTTCCCCGAGTGTTTAAGCTCATTAAAAAATGAACCATTTTCTGGTAAATACCCATCGTGAATGTATTATCATTAGCCTTTGAAGCCTTGGTTGTGTTCTCATCATCACCTCCACTCTGTATTGGCCGATCATTCACCTCCACTTGATTGTTTACCCTTTTTGAGGAACAGCTGCGAAGAGTGATCCTGTTAGCCATCCTTGTGACACCGCCGTGATTGGAAGATTCTAAACCTTACCTGGAATCAGCTGCTACTCGAATCTATCACTCGTTCCTCAAAAAACGAGTCTCCTTTAAGCTCTTTTCAACTGACTCGTAAAATATGAAAAGATTGCCGAGCCATTGGCCTCTCCAGCTCGTTAAAGTGACCAGAAGTGCTATCCCTCCTTTATATTTTAATCTTTTTGGACCTGAGGGATTATTACACAAAAAGATCAAGCGCTTGTTTTGTTCGGCTCGTTAAAAGTACCGAAAATTCATCCCTTTTGTATTGTTTTATACTTTTTCGGACTCAAGGGATTATGTGACGAAAAAGGATTTTTGGAGTTTCCTTTACGTCCCTTTTTAGACTCTTTAAAATTGAAAAGGACTGAGTTATCATTGTCGTTAAACTCGTTAAAACTGAATAGAGACAAACTTGTCCATAACAGATAAGAACGAGTTTCACTATCGCTAGGCTCGTTAAAACATAGCGATGGGTTTGCCCGAAGGAAAATTATAGAACAAGCATATGTTATCCTCCTCAAGCTTGACAAAAATAAAGAGGTACTAGTCAGCAATGATTGGGAAAAAATTGGGAAGAAAACTTGAAGAAACTTTGTTGGTAGCAAGTCGCTCTTGAACATGACACTTTTAGTCCGCAGTCAAGTCAGGTTGGGTTGTTCCATTCACTGGTCACATCACCATGGTTCCATCACACCATCCATATTTGGGGTTAATGCTACTGATCCATCATGTCAGTGTCACCGATATGTTCAAGAGAAGTCGCTCAGAGAATTCACCTGTGTCTCATCCACTGCAATACATTCACGCTCCATTCTTTCATGACCGCCACCCTGAACCTTATATCACCAGATCGTTTTCACCTCCATTAAAATCATTTGCTCCATTCCGTGTCATTGATGTGGGATTCACTAAGGCCCTCCTATGACAGATCGCTTCTTGTCGACATCAGCTCATTATCCAAGAAGTCGATCTAGGAACAACCCCTTCAGTACTTTGAATCTTACATGCCTCAATGGCAAGTTTCTCACTTCCGGCGATAGGTTTACATCAGTGGCCTTCGATCTAAAGATTTTGCGTGGTGTTCGACGCCAAGTCCCTTATTCACACCACCTAAATTGTACTGTAGTACCTTGAGGGTCATCATCATTATCGGTGATTCCTCTCGCGCCTGTTAACAGCTTACATCATTGGCTGGTAACAGGCGATGTCTTTCCATGTTCGACGCCAGAACATCTCTCACATGGATCGACTTGTACTTTTAGTGAAGATCGAACGAGATTGAAGACCCCAGATCTAGTTTCATCCATCCGGGCTGCGATATATATTCAGGAAAATAAAAACATCAAATGTACATCACTGCTGCACAGATAATCATCCAATCTAAGGGATGATGGCTCTACCAGAATCATCAGTCTACACTCAGACGATTGTCTGTCTCATGTACATGAAAATGAATTTATAAAGCTGAGCATGGGAATGACCTCCTCAGCTAGATCATGAAAATATTATGAAGATAATGTATTGTATTGTATCTTATTACAGGTCGCTTTCCAGCTCGAAAAAACTTCGGATCCTCATGATAAAGCAATTCACCCGACATCAAAATATTAACGACCTCATGCTTTAGGGGGCAACTGTTATAGACATTTTTGGGCACTGCAACCCCAACCATAAATGTCCATAAACCAAGGGCTCCTAAGTCCCTAAAGGTGTTGTTCCAACCCCTAAAATAACAAGGTCAACTGATTACAGCATCTCCCAGAAGTTCTCCATGAAAAACTACTCAGAACTGGTCAAAACTGGACCATTTCACCTGCTCCATGGTTAAAGTGCGTTGCATCCCACCTGAATACACACAGTAGGTGCGATGCATGTTGAAAAGGCCTTCTATGGGGTGTGATGGGCGAGAGTGGACAAATGGCAGGGTCAATCCGCAAGGTGGAGGATCATGGAATCTTCCATAAACTTCTCTTGTGACACTTGCCTCTCTACATTCACCCAAGGATGAGTAAGAGATCATCAATCTCCAAGTGGAATCAAGAAATATCAGAGAGAGGACACTAATCAAATCTCAGAAGCTGACTCACCTCCCTTACAAACATCTATATATGGATCCCTCATCCCAGAGACCCAAAGGCTGGAATTTTGTATCTTGTAAGGAAGTGTTGTTGGTTTCTTGGTACAATATCATAGTGTTGGGTGATATAAGATTTTCATGAGGTGAAGAAGGGCTTTCTTGCTGAGATGATGATGCTGGGTCAGAACAATTGGTTGTAATCCTCTTTGCTCTTTCTTGATTATCAATAAAGCTATTCAAGTTTTCCTCCACATTCTTGTATAATTGATGTTATATGCATTTGTATGGTCAATATATATCTGGTCCTATATTGTTTATGATAATAGATCTATTTTCTTGGATAGTGTTATGCTGCTTTGATTCTACAGGTGCTCTTTGAAGCCGGGTAGACGAGGGAGCGAGTGGCGAAGACCTATCAGAAGGGAGAGGAATCGAGCAAGGAACCCAGTGCAAGATAGAGGTTGGTCTCCTTATTCCCCTCTTATCTATTTCTCATAAAGGAAAACGAAAGTAGTTTTTAGTTTGTTTGTTTCTAAGGTAGCTACCAGCCTTAGTGGGACTAGCAGCTCTGCATAGACACTAGTTTTCCCGATAACACATAATATTTGAAACTGGGGCTTAATGAAGAATTTATCCGTCCTACAAATTTGACTGCCAATTGGGAATAAAGGCCAGGTTTGTAAGCCATTTCCACGTTCGGGGCGCATAGGCCAGGTTTAGGTCAAATTGTAGGATTATTAACAACAAAATTGGGCAAAAACTTGAAACAATGACATTTTACTCACATTTTGGCCAAATGAGGTGCAAAAAGAGTCAAAACAAGGGTTTTCGATAGTGCCGAATCCATTGGAGACATCAATTTTTCTGTTTGAGCTTTGTAAAAGTATGTAATTATACTCTTTAGTATGAATTTAGATCTCTTATCCAATTTTTATTGTAAAATTTTAAAACTAACTTTATTCAATTTTCTTTTCTAATCTTCTAGGTCAGAGAGAGTGCAAGAAGAGAACATGCTTAGAAATATTGAAATCCTTTATTCATTTGGAATCTGAAATTTAAAAGACAAAGTGAAAGGATTTGATCTCTAACTTCAAATTTTGGCTCTCAAAACTCTATTTGTTCTCCTTCTTCATAAATGTTCCTTTTCTTTCTACATCTTCCTACAAATGATTAGTGAGCAAGGTGGCTCTTATTGCACCACCAATAAATAAAATTGCAAATAAAATGAAATCTAACTTAAAAACCTAAAAAAAACATCACCAAACTTGGTTTTATTAATTGATTCTACCCTACTCTACTCTACTGGAAACATAAAATTGTTTCAAGTGTATGCATATTTCCAATGTAACCATGGGCATAACATGAGTAAAACGATATTCATGCTTAGTTTTGAAAAATATGCATTAAAATACATCAAATCATGAAAGACTAGTTGTTTTGATAATGCAATCAAGAAGTAAGGAAGAATGAAAGAGTGATGTGACTTGATCCCTGATTGGAACCATCTTTCAATAAAGCTATGACATTCTTGATTCCTTTATTAGTTTAGATGACATTCAATATCCTCCTTTGTTATGCATTCCTCAATCTTATATTCTAGTGGTTGCTTCCCATCAAAAGTATTGCATGATTCTTTATTCTCTTCAACAGATTGACAAGAGGAATCAAAAGAGACTTGAAGATGTTCTTGTGGAAGTGGAAAGATAGGCAAGTTTATGAATGTAGTTAAAATATACTCTTTTTGAGAGGCAGATATCCCAGTTGTTGCTAGGATTCAAGAAAATTCTTGGAAGAACATTCTTCAAACTCTTAGTTGTCTGTGAATTACTCCCACTAGTTGATAATTCCTGTCATGCATAGAGATTAGTATAAATTTTTGAAAAATTATTGAAATTTAATATGCATCATAAATGATTTTAATATGTTTTTAACCATGTATCTAAGAATGAATGCAACTATCATAAGTTGTTTAAACCTTAAAAACAAGCACCTATGTATACCTCCTCAACAATGACACCAAAATGTTGGGTGATTTAATTGTGATTTAAATCCATGTCATTAATTGTCAACCCGAGGTTCGTGAACTGATGAGGTATACGTGTACTATATGTACTAGGTGGTTATTTATCAGAATAGATTAATCTAATGCAATTGAAACTAATTACAAATAAAATTAAATCAATCCAATCTAATTCCAATCCAATCATAAAGAAATTGAAATCACACTTGCATAAAGGAAATCACACTTACTGAAATGAAAATCACACTTCACACTTGCTGAATTGAAAATCACACTTGCTTGAATTGAAAATCACACTCGCTGAAAGGAAAATCACACTTTCATAAAATGAAAATAAATGAAATAACATAATTACATAATGTTACCAACATGTACAACAAATGAAAAATAGATGTGTAAACTGTGGTTGATGGGGACCCTCCATTCCTCAGCAAGCACACTGAATAATTATCACATCTTGGAGATCAAAGAAACAATATGTATTTCATAAAATGAAGTTGGAGAAAAGCTCCAAAGATATTACAAGAATTCAACTATCTTCTTCTCTATCCTCACTTTACAAATTACATCTTGGATGGAACTCTGAAATCTGGAACTTGGAACCCTTTGTATGAAGGATGCACTCCTATTTATACAAAAATTGAAGATAACTATTCAATAAATATAGATCCTTAAATCTCTCCTAAATCAACTTTTATCTCTTGTGGTTACAACCAATCACCTAAAAATATAAGATACAAATCCTCTCAAAATTCTCTCTTAGTTTTGATAAGAGACACATATAAAACATCCATTATTATTCTCCTTTGAATGTGCTTAGTTAATGATCCACACCTTCTACAAATATTCCACAAATATTCATGAAGTCGAATTTGAAATTCGAATTTTTGGTTGGGTGGCCAAATAGGACCCTTCTAGAATCTCCAAATAGGCCTATAATATCACAAAACTCATACAACTTTTAGATATATATGAAAACATGTTAATTTCATAATATTTAATCATAAACTCTCTTAAAATACTTAAAATAAATGACTTGGAAAATAATAATGATAAACCCATATAATCATGAAAATGGTTACTTAATGTAGGGTTATGGGGCTATAGAGTTACAAAATGAGGGTAAAATGATGAAAATGGGGGTAAAAGTGGATGACATTTTAGAGACCCAACAGGTACTGGTGTACATGTGGTATTGTGTGTGTCGTACATGTTGTGTTGCAGGCGTGCGATACTATGTATCTACATTGTGTACTCATGGTATCGTGACATATGTATTCGTTATGTTGTACTCTATGTATGTATATGTATTACGTGGTGTTGTACATCACGTATAGATGTATTGTGTTGTGTTGTATGCCAAGTGTAGGTACATGTATTGTGTGGCATTGTACATTAGGTATAAATGGATGTATTGTGTTGTACATCGGGGGTAGGTGTACATATGTGTTGTGTTGTACACTGGGTGTAGGTGTATGTATTATGTGGTGGTGTACATTGGGTGTAGGCACATGTATTGTGTTGTGTTGTACATTGGGTGTAGGTGTATATGTTATATGTCAGGAGTAGATGCATGTATTGCATGATGTTGTATACCATGTTTGGTTGTATGTGTGTGATGTATAGTATCTGTATGTGCACATGGTTGAGGATAAGGCACTGGGTGTTTATCTGGTGTGGAAATTGATCCGTTTTGCGTACAGAATAAGGACAAAGGTAGAAGCTAAGTATTGACTAAAGGATAAGTATCAGTATTTTATTCCAGTTTAAGTAGGCATATTATTTATGATTATGGTCTATGATGAATTCTTGCATATGATGGTTACATGTGAGTTATGATTTTGATTTATGATGGTTGTGTTTGGAGCTAACCTGATGTGATATATTTATACATGATTATTTGGTAAAATATATTAGTTGACTTGTTGTGATAGGAAGTAAACAAGATTTCAAGTGTACCTTATTGACAAGCTACCAATGAGGTATGATTTCAAGTTATTTTGATTTATTTTAAATCTAATGGAAGTTATGTGCTTGGTACAAGAAGCACGAAAATTGTTGGTTGGGTGGTTGAAATCGACTGCAAGAGTTAGAAGTAGCAGTGAAAGACATTGGAAAATGCAGCAGTACATTGGTAAAGCACTTCTGGAGCAGGGCCATTGTGGGACATTGGTACTCAATAGTGTCCATTGATTTGAATGAGCATGCTATAACCTGTATGATAGTTTTAAGGCAGGGATATGCCTTGGTTTTTGTATCTTCCGATGTGAGGAATCCTTTCCAAGGGATGGACTTCCCGAGATGGGGGTGCCAAAAAAACTTGGAAGGTGTGGGACTGTATGGAAGGGGGTGATTGGATTTTCTTAGGGACTATGTAGCAGCGAAGGGAAAGCTGAGGATGGATTTGTTTTGGTAATTAGTATTTCCATATGGAATCAGAAGCACATTGGGAGTGCGCCTTGAAACAATGAGCCAGTAACTGTTCACTGAGGGGAAATGTAGCACGGGATTATAGCACTGGACACTGGATGTAGATTTGACTTTGCAATGGATTCTGGACTTACCGGGAAGGAGGTGAATCTTGATATTACTTTGAGGGTAGAGGTGTGAGCCTCTAGATTCCCTTGTTGCAGATTCAGGCTTCGTATCCTTTATTTGTTGATTAAGAAAATGTGCATATGTGTATATCATTGTAAATACTATAACGAGTTGGATTTATAAATATCCATAAACAATATGGTTATTTTATGGTTGAAGAAAATGTGTATGTGTATATGTGGTTATTGTAAATACTGTAATGAGTTGTGGTATAAATCTCTAGTAAACGACAAGTTTGTCATATTTCAGCAGTGGTCATTGTAAATACTTCAACAAGTTGTGTTATAAAGCACCATGGGAGTGTGTTTTGTTGTTAGCAGTCTTGTTGGTTAGGTGCCATTGAACACCAAGGATGGTGTTCCCCCAAGGGGGAGGGTTCTGTAACAACCTTGTTTAAAAATCCATGTAAAATATATAACGCCATTGTCACACGGAATAAGTCGATCTTGCAGACATGATAGACCTTCCTAGAATCTAAAGAAGACCTAATGACAAGCAAACCAACCAGACACTATCTTTCTCTAAATATGCTTTGATTAACAATGGCAAACAAGTGTTTTTAGGGCCTACCTTAGGTCCAACGCAATCTTGTGGATGCCCTCGCTCCTTCGATCCAAATGATCTCCTTTGTCGTGAATCTGCAAACACAAACAAGGCAAACAAATTAAATAGCACCTGAAAATCCAATTGCATAAAACATATTTAACATGAAAGTCAAGGAGTCCATGAAACAAATAACATGAGATACTTGTTGAGAAAAATGAGTTTGATTGTATTAATTCAAAAGAAGAAGAACTTTACAACCTTTGCCTTGACGCTGTACAAGCTCCTCCCAAGGTCCAACAAGAAGTCTCCTCTACCTTGACAAGTTTCACTCACTCCCCAATGAAGCCAAAAAGGTATGTGATCTCTCCTCTTAAGCTCAACTAGGAAGTCTTGATTTCACCAGCATTTACCCTAAAAAATGTTCAGCTTCTAACCTCTCCAGCAACCAGCCCAATGCCTGTATTTATAGTGCAATGGAGGGAGGTTACTAGGTCCTCCTTCAAAGGGATAAAGCCCTCCTTCAAAGGGATAGCTCCTCTCATCAAGGGATTAGATCCTTCTCTTTTGGGATGCATGAACCACCTCAGAGCGAACAATCCATGTCAAAATTCCTTCTAGAAACCTCTAGAATTAACCCAAAGTGAATTTTTTAAGATAAAACTTGCGCCTTTTGACTTTCACAGGGGTCCTCACCTACACCGTTAGGGACAGAGCGGGCAGGTCCGCAGTTTTTGTACACAGAAGGTGCGGGACCGTAGGTGACCGTGAGAGAAAGTGCGGAACTAGAGTTACATTGATTTTTAATGTCTTTGTCTCATTTTCAAAGCTTAACTTGAAGAGCTGAGGTCTGAGACTTGCTTAGGAGGACAATACAAGTGATGATAGACCCATATTGACTGCAAATAATCATGGTGATGATATTTTTGTGTAGTAGATTGCCCCCTAAAGTGCGAAGTCTGTAGTAGATGAGGATTTCTTATCATTTAGGAAGAGTGAAGTACTTTATCATTTTGAGGATCATCTTGTGGAGAGCCCGGTTGGAACCTGTAAAAACATTCAATGCAAGATATATATATGAGATCATATCATCGCTGAGGTAGGCATTCCCATACTCAGATCAAAACTGACTAGAAAAACTAACTACTGCTCTGATATAGGAATGATCTTGTAAAACATCACAAGTAAAGACTCATGTGGACACAGTATGGACGCAGCCATCTGTTTATGAATAGCCTATTATATAATGAATACAAAATTTCTCGCAGCCTAGATTGTGGAAACTAGATCCAGGGTCTTCATTTCTACTTCCCGAAACAGTACGATTCTTTCCATGCAAATAAACGTGTTGATGTCAAACATGGTAGAAACCACTTGATTACCAGTCAATGATGTAAACTGTTAACAAGTGTGAGAGAAACCACCAGTGATGTCAATGGCTCTCAAAGTACCCAGTACAATCCATGAGATGTGAATAAATGTTGATGTCAAACATGTCACGGAATCCTTTGATCGAAAGTCAATGATGTAAACTGTTGTCAAAGGCGAGAAACCTGCCATTGAGGCATGCAGATCTCAAGGTACTGACGATTCCTAGATAATCTTTCTAGATAATGAGCTGATGTCAATAGAAAGCCATCCATCGTAGGCAAGCCCACAACACGAAATCATAGATCAAGTTGAAGAAGTTTAGTTGCAAGCACTGACTCAGGGATGGTCAAGATGGATGACAAATATTTTGCAGATGAATGGCTTATTGGCAGTGACCTCTTGAACACATAACGACACGACAGATGGTTTGGTGACAATTGACCCAAAGTTATTACCCAGAAACCGGCTGAAGACTTTCAATGTGGTTTGATCAACTGTTAGGCAAAGGATTTCCCAACCTAGGTGAATAAAAGTGTCGTGTTCAAGAGTGGTTACAAAGTATGAAAAACAGGCTCATTTTTCTCTCTTTTCCCCCACCATTTGTGGCAAGTACCTCTTTATTTTTGACAAGCTTGAGGAGGATAACATTTGCTTGATTATAAGCCCATCCTTCGGATGAGTCCAACTTAGTTTAAATTCGAACCCTAAGAAGGAGTGGTTCGTTCTTGTTTGTAATTGAATAGGTCCTTTACTGTGAAATTTTAACGAGTCCAGTATAGGAGAAACTCGGCGTTTTTCAATTTTAGAGAGTCAGAAAAAACTTAAGAAGACTCCAGGGTTGACCTTTTTCATAAATTTGTGTCTCCCAAGCCCAAAAAAGTATAAAATAATACTTGAGAGAACCGCTTAATCTTTTACGACCAAGGAGTACTTTTCGTCATTAGTGTCCTTGATCTGAAAAAGTAAAAAAGCGATCAACGACACGTCGTTTTATAATCGATATCGAATTTGAAACGACAAAAATCCGGCAATCTTTTCATGTTTTTTACGGTCGAAAAAGAGTTGTAAGTGGACCGTCTTTTAATTCTGTTTTAACGAGTTTAAAAGAAATACTCGACAATCTTTTCATGTTTCAGGAGTCAGAAAAGAGCTTAAAGATGACTCTAAATATTTTTTCGTCGAAAATGATAGATTTTCGCCTGAATAATCCGTTATCCTGCACAAAAACACAAACATTACTCATACCTGTTTGAAATAGATAAAAATGTTGCAAAAATACCTTTTCAAAGTGAAACGTAAACAAATTTGCAATTTATATACTCAAAAAACTTATAAAAAGGGCCTTTGTCAATTCATTTTTACCGTTTAAGTTTGGGTGAGAAAATAGTGCTTTTGCTCAGAAAACTTCCCGTGAAGATTGCAGAAAATCCAACCGTCGGAATCGAACGCCGTCTTCTCCAGGTAATCCACATCATCCCACTCTTCATTTTTAACCATTTAATTTTTTGTTTTAGTCATTTATTTCATTTTTGGGAGGGTTTTTAGGCACAAAACCCGCGCGTGGGGGCCTGCAGGTTTACCATTGCGGGCCTGCGGACCCTGACTTTTTCTCCATTGGGAAAAAGCTCAGGGTCCGTACCTTCCATGTAGACAAAGTGCGGTCCCACGCACTGTGTCTAACCCGGAGGGTGCGGTCCCCGTCGCAAGGGTTTTTAACCCAAAAATTCTCAAAAATGGACCACACAAAATAATTTCTAGCAATTTAATTTGTATTTATACTTGATGCAGGGAGTACATGCTAGATTGGCGCGAACGAGAGCATGAGGATGTGGATGCTACCGCATGGAATCATCAGCCTTCACTTGATGCTTTGAGGGCGTGCGGCTTGTATAAATTCTGGGCCATTCCTGGCATGAGGGCTCAAGTGGATTTCTTACAGTGGATGGTTGACAGATGGAGCATATAGGACCAGTGCTTCTTCATTGGCAGCCACCAGCTCGAAATCGAGCTGGCGGACATATATTTCTTGACTAGTTTGCCTAAGAGAGGCGAAGACTTGACTTTGTTTGGGGCTAGGGCAGGTGGCCAGTCTGTCGATAGCCTCAGACTAGAGTACTGCAACAGCCAGGCTAGAGACAAAGGGATAGACATAAAGACCATATCCCGTCCTAAGCTCATGGTGATTGCGTTCACTGTCACCAGACTTTGCGGAGTTGCCGCATTACATATTTCCACCAGATCCCAGATGCGTATGGCAGTTGTTTGCTTTCGAGGCACCATCTTCAACTGGTGCGATGCTATGTTGGCCAATGTGAAAGGCCAACTGACCAGGGCCAAGAACGGACGACTAAAGACTTTGGTTATGGGGCTTTGGTCGTGAGTTTTGGCCTGGAGAGGGTTCCTATGCTGATCCCACAGCACCTTACTGTTGGAGCTGGGCTTCCTCGAGAGCCCAAATTGATGCGATGGGTTGCAGTTATGGCCCGTCACCCGGACGAGAGGACAGAGGTTGCTCGATTCAAACCTGAGTATTTCCAATTGCTGGAAAACCAGGTCTTTTCTATTCAGGACTTCCCTTACACTGGGATAGATTTTCGTGGTGACCCAGACATGGTTCTTCCACCAGGACAGCAGTGGGATGAGTCAGGTAAAATCCTTTTCAACATTTTTCCTATTTTAATTTTTTTTTGTTATTTTTCATCGTCTCAAAACTGATAGTAAAAAATTTCAAATGCAGATGTGGGTCCACAGCGACCAGCTGCTCTCCGGCCTTACGAGAGGAAGGAACCAGTTGCACCCGCGCCAGCCCCACAGGATGAATCAGTAGAGGTTTTGGCCGAGTTGGAGGGTCATCTCGAGCGCTTGAAAGGAGATATTCCTGAGACCATTATAGATGACATTCCTCGTCGACTTCAACGCTATGTGATTGGGGTCCCGGGACCTTTTAGGAGGTTCCTTTGCAAGGTGGCCTGTGCAGTGGTTTCTTATAGAGATCATCACCAGTGATAGGATGATCGCCTATTGTAGGCACATGTGACATTTTTGTTTTTTGTACTTATCATTTTTGTCGATCATAAGGTGTTTTTCAACCTATGATCGAGGACGATGTATTTTTTGACACACTCATATATCTATATATATCTATATATATATATATATATATATATATATATATATATATATATATATCAGTATTACCGGCTTATCCTGGAAATCATGTTATCGAATGGTTTTAAATTTACATGTATGATTGTTGCAAATGTCTATTTAACATTCGAGAAGCAATTGCATATGCTAATGTATTTAAAGATCTTGGAATATGCTGATATTCAATATAATCAAATTCACGTTCCAAGAGACGCACTCTCAAAAATAATCTCAATAACACTGGATTTCTAATGGCATATACTCTATTAAGCTGTAATACAACGAGTTCAGAATCTAACCTCACTATCAAACTCCAAATCCCAAATGAAATAGATTCAGATAATAACTCAATCACTGCACTATACTCGGCAATGTTGTTCGTTGTTTGACCGAGGCTTACCCCATGCATAGATACTAACTCGTCAGAGGGCGAATAGATACCCCAAGCTGCGGAAGAGATGTTCCGTGTATTACGACAAGCACCATCAGTGAAACCAATGTATGTTTGCAGAGGCATCGACATCTGCAATATCAAGAGTAAAACCAAGATAAGCAGGAATAATGACGAAAAACACTCTCTAAGCTAAGCACATTGTTTAAACTAAAACACACCAGCTGGAAAGAAAAACTAATCTAACTAAAAATCTCCATACCCATTCTTTTAAGCATAATACCTCTTCAAGTAAAGGCCATTTCTGGGTTTACCCAAAGAGTCCCCGTCAAAGTCTACCAATTCATAGGCCCCTTTGGCTAGCTTTCGCTTGACAACATAGGGACCATGCCACATAGGAATGAATTTTCCAGCGCCTAATTTATCATTAGCTTGATCGTAAACTAAGACTAGATCTCCTTCCGAAAAATTTCGAGGGGTCACATTTCGATCATACTGAGCTTTCATCCGTTTTGCGTGAGTCTCGATCACCAATGTAGCATCACGTCGATTCTCATCTAATTGAGCGAAGTATAACAAACGCTTTTCCTCTTCGGAAGTGGCTGGAAGTAACTCGATGGCCATTTGCAGTGACAAGATTTCGCATTCAATGGGTAACACAGTTTCCAAAGCATAGACTAGTTGGAAAGGAGTGAACCCTGTTGATGTTTTTACTGAAGTTCGGTACACCCAAAGTGCTGAAAATAGCATGTTGTGCCAATTCGACCGATGAATCCCAATGATTCGTCAGATCATGATAACTAAAACTTTGTTGATGGATTTAACCAGACCATTCGCTTGTGGATAATAAGGGGTTGAACTATCGTGACGTAAACCAAGCTGGCCTGTAAGTTCGGTCATCATAACGTTTCGAAAATGATGCCCATGATCAGTAATTATTGCTTGCAGGACACCAAACCTAGCAATTATATGATTGAAAATGAAAATTGCAGCTATCTTACCGTCTGCCTCAAATGTAGGCATCGCCTCGGCCCACTTAGTAAAATAATCTACCGCAAGGATGATATACGCATGCCCCCCGGTCGAGTGAGGGTTACATGTAATAAAATCGATACCCCATTTGGAAAAAGGACCAACAACAATTATAGGGTGGAGAGGAGCAGGTGGAGCGTGCATCTTACGATCAAAAATTTGGCAGTTGTGGCATTTTCGGATCGCCGTAATACATCTTTGAATAAAGATGGCCATAAGTAGCCAGCGCGCAATATCTTTTGGGCTGTGGCAAACCCAGACATATGACCGCCACACGCTCCAGAGTGACAGTCATTTAGAACCCTTTCAGCTTCCTCGTGAGTTAAGCAACGTCGAAAATGGAATCCGCCCCACGGCGATAAAGAGTATCTCCAATAATCCTGAATTGTTGGGACTGGAATCGAATTTTTCGACGTTCCGACCTTGAAATTTCTGGCCGAAAGGATTGGGTCTGGAGATAAATGATGATATCCCCATACCATGGATCTAAAGTGCTGATTAGAAACAAGGATTCGTCCACAATGGGCTCCTCCGCCACAGTTTCCATGTCAGCACGCCGGAAGTCACACATTAACTCCGCAAAAACTAAAGATTTCTTAGACTTAGATTTCTCAAATTCCAAGTCGAACTCCTGCAGGATAACAATCCATTTAGAGTACTTTTCCCCTAGCAATTGCTTGGTCAAAATGTAGATCATAGGGTTGCCATTCGAAATTACCGTAGTTTTACGTAGTAGAATGTAGTGACGAAAACGTTGGACAGCTTGAACAGCTGCCAATGCCAATTTCTCCACATGTGAGTATTTTAGCTCAGTTGGATTTAAAGTTCGACTAAGGTAATATATCACATGTTCAGTTCCGAATTCATCTTCCTGAACTAAGACCATTCCAATGGTGGAATGAGAGGCGGCGAGATACAAGAAGTAATCCTGGTTGTAGTTGGGAGGATGCAACAACGGTGCATGGGTCAACGCGTGTTTGAGTGCATCAAAAGATTTCTGAGCTATCTCATCCCAATTGAATGGAGTATTTTGCTTCAACAACCGGGTAAAACCCTTTGTGACCTCGGCATAGTTAGGAATGAATCGTCGTAAAAAGTTTGCTTTCCCCTGCAAACTTTGGAGTTGGCGAAGACTTGAAGGAGGAGGAAATTTGATGATAGCTTTGACCTTCGAGGGATCGACGCGAATGCCGGCTTTCGAAACTACAAACCCCAGCAATCGACCTGTTTCTATACAGAAGACACATTTGTGTGGGTTCAACCGAATACGATAATGCCTACACCTCACAAAGATTGCTCGTAAATGGACGAGGTGATCAGCTCGATGTAATGAATGAGCAGGCAAATCATCGAGATAGGGTTGCACAATGTGCTTGATGTCATGAAACGCATAAGACATCGCCCTTTGAAAAGTTGCTCCAGCATTCTTAAGCCCAAAAGGTAACTTGCAATAAGCAAATGTCCCCCATGGACAAATGAAATCCGTTTTTGGTTGATCGGCAGGTAGAATATTGATTTGATTATATCTGGAAAAACCGTCCATGAAGGAGAATATTTTGCTGTCGGCACAATCATCAATGATTTGATCGATATAGGGAGTTGGGTAATTGTCCTTTTGACAAGCTCGATTAATATCCCTATAGTCGATGCATATTCTTATTGTTCCCTGTTTTTTGTTAACCAGAACAATATTCGATACCCAATCCGTTAACGGGATTGGATAAATGAAACCTGCTTTCAAAAAATTTTCAACTTCTGCTTTAATTGCAGCAGCTTTTCGTGGGTGAATCTGACACAAACGTTGCCGGATGGGTTTAGCGTCCGGGTAAGTCTTGATCTCATGAACAACAATCGCGAGATCAATTCCTGGCATTTCCTCATAGGACCAGGCAAACACGTCGCGGAATTCTTGAAATAGGGCCTTATATAGCTGAATTTCGTCATCTGTACATGAGGCACCTATATGAATGTTCTCAATAATTCTGGGCTTAACCAAAATGTCAATAGGAATAGTTCGAGAGATTTTTCCCAAATTTAACTCTGAATCGGGATGTTTCATTGGATTCTGAGGTTCCTTGACATATTCAGGCCATGAGAAATCATTTTCAAAACGATCATCCTCAGGTAAAAACGAAGATCTGTGATGGAGATCTTCCCATGGTAAATCATCTACATATAGGATTTCACGAATTTTCTCATCAGAGTGAACAAGTTCAGAAAACGTGGTTAAATCCGAGGTTGATGTGAAAAGTGATTCCTCACGGACCACATTCATTAAGTCATTTTCGGTTGAACATGGGTCGGCAAACGACTGCACGGCTTCATAGAAAATTTCATATGGACTCAAAGGCATGGCATTACCAAATGAGTCTATCTCAGATTTAGAAGGGACAATCCAAGGATCATCATAAATAACGGTGTCTGATGTAATCATATGAATGGTTGCAAATGAAGATGATGTGTTGATTGGAGGAAAAGGAAAAGTTCCCAGTAAACCGACATCTTTAACTAGTCCTACTCCAACATCCTTATATGAGATAGTTGTTTTACCAACATGCTGAATACTCTCCGAAGAGGCTGGGTCGGATGAAAAGTAAGTTAGCTGGTCTATTGTTACGATCTTTCCATTGTGTGGAAACTTTATTACTCGAAAGACCGATGAAACGACCGCTGTCATAGCGTAAGACCAACTTCGACCCAAAAGAAGGTTGTAATCTAGAGGGGCATCAACCACCTCCACATCTAGACTAACGGTTTTTCCTTCAACCCCTATAGGCAAATCCTATAGAATGCCAAAAGGATGAAACCCACGGCCATCAAAGGCCTTTAGAATCATCTGGGATTGATTTAGCGAAGGAGAACCAAGCGATCTCCAACACTGTATCGACATAATACACGTTGAGGCTCCCTCATCAGTTACAATCCGATGAATAGGGCTGTTTTTGACTATCACTGGTATCTAGAAAGCCATTTGATGAGGCAAACATGGTGTACTATTTTCTAGATCGAAAATCATTAGGTTCGAGTCCTGAACATCAACAGCTCCTATAGCCGAGAAAAGTAATTTACGTTGTGCTGGACATGATTGCAGCACTTCCAAAGCCAACATTGCTGAGGGTGAAATAGCTAAATCCTCAACAATGTTATAATTTTGAGCCGCTCTCGCATGTGGATTGAAAGCTGACTTTCGAAATATACCCTTGGTGGGCGGTTTGATTACCAAGTCTGGATTAGGTTTCTTGATTTGTAGTGGATCGGAACCGAGAGCTGAGGTTGATGGATTAGAATGAGAAGATTCTGCTTCTTTACCATCAACAGGACTTTACTACCATAATCTTGCGATTGAGTCGCAATCCTAGCATGGGACATCATCAGTATGGGTTCTTCATTGGCATTCGAGGATGAACCTATCATCTTACTGTCTTGAGCCGGAAAAGGATCCTTCAAAACAGCAAGAGTTTGGGAACCCTTGACAATCTTTGCAACCTCTACACGATGAGGGCAGTCTCTTGTAAAATGTTCATCGTCACAATTGAGACAAGGATAACGAGGTTTGTTCTTTTCATCATTGGATTCCACCTTTTCAGGTTTATCCTTTGAACTTTTGTCCGTTTTATTCTTCTTCTTTCCTTTCTTCTTCCCACCGGATTTTGATTTGGCTGTAGATGACTCTACAACTTGAATATCAGTAGAAATCTCTGTAGAAGAGTCTCCTGTTGGGGAATCAGGCAAGGTTATGATAGGGGAAGAATTCTTGGAAGAATTCTTCTTACTTTTAGTGTTAACCGTGCCAATCATACCATCGGCGGCATGAGATCCCGAAGGAGCTGCAGTGATTTTATTTTGCTTGGGAAGATCGAGGATTTTTTCGTGTAACGTACCTGACTGAGTATAAACCAAGTCAAGGTACTGTGCTTGAGCAATCACTTGCTCCTCAGTAACAACTCCAGCTTTAGCAACATCTTCAGTGATCTTTGGCAACAAAGATTTTACAAACCATTCAGCCAAAATCTGATCCGGAATAAATACCTTCACTAAACACCGTCGACGTCTCCACTCATGAATATGATCTGAAATGTAAGTGGATGTCGATTGTTTTAGCGAAGTTAACAATTCCGTGCCATTGTCATATCAGACTGGCAACTGAAAATGAGTTAAAAATGAGGTAGCTAACTGACTAAAATTATAAAAAGTGCCTCGCGGTAACTCAATGTACCACTTGGCCGCGAGACCAACTAGAGTGCGCTGGAAAAGTCTAAGACGGATTGAATCATCTGTAATGGAGTTAGACGCACACCAGAGGTGGTAAGTCATCACATGGTTCGACGGGTCTTCTCCCGATTTACATTCGAACTTGGGAATGTCACTGGGCAACTTATTCGGCATTGGCGGCCAAAATGGAAGATAATTAATGGGAGTGTTCGTTAGGCGCGACAAGTCAGGCAAATCCAAAGTTGCGATAAACGGTAACTGCCGATTAGGATCCCTAAAACTCTAGGTCATGAGACCAGCCCCAGGAGGAGGATATCCAGGATAACTAGGAATAGGAATCGCGTTCGGGATATTGTATCCTCCCAGAAAACTAGGATTAACCGGACCGTACTGGGGTTGTTGAGGTTGTTGATAAGTGTACCCAGGGTACGGTTGATACTGATAGACTGGCTGCTACACAACAGGACTGAATTGATACTGTCCCTGGTACGGTTGATAATTAAATTGTGGTTGACTTGTGACAACCGTACTTAAACCAGGTTGTCCTACAAGCATCTGAACCGAAGTTTGAATCATAGATCCAGACGGTGGTAAAGATGTCTGAGGAGTAGATACAGGAACAGTAGAAACCAGAGCTGCCGATACTCAAGAAGTAGGTGGGGTAGATTGAACAGATGTTGTGGCAGTTGTAGCAGTCGTTTGAGGCAGAGTACGAGGTGTACTAGGCCCAGGCTGAGAAACTACCGAAGGTACAGAAGTTTGAATGTTAGACTGGACTGGTTGTTGGGGTGAACCAGAAACTAGGGGTTGTCCAGTTTGAGATGACAACTGTACACTTGGTTGCAATACCTGTTGAGCTTGCGATGGATCCCACACTGTATTCATTCCGGGGTACTGACCCATAACCAGGTTGAGGGTAGGATTGATAATTGAAAGGTACATTTCCCGTTCCTTGAACATATGTTTGACCGGAGGGTGGTTGGAAACCTTGGTTCGAGTATTGACCTTGGGGTTGATACCCTTGAGGCACATATTGATACTGGGGTTGACCTTGAGGTATAAATTGATACTGGGTTTGACCTTGCGGTACATATTGAGTCTGGGGTTGACCTTGAGGAACGTACTGTCCCATAGGTATGTACTGTCCTTGAGGTTGCCCCCCAGATGAAAATTGTGTACCTTGAGGTTTCCCCCCAAGCATTAATTGAGGCTGCCCCCCAGGCGGTAACTGGCCACCTTGAGGTTTCCCCCCAAGCGTTAATTGAGGCTGCCCCCCAGGCGGTAACTGGCCACCTTGAGGTTGAGGATTGGGAATAGAACCTGACATCATGAGGATGTCTTCTACGCTCAATGGCCTAGTACCATTGTTTCCAGTTAATAGCCCTTACTCAATGGGTTGAGGAGATGCTCTCGAAAAAGTACCAGAAAGTGACTGATACCCGGAGGGAACAGAAGGACCGCCGTACAAAAAAGATTCGGGCGATTGGGTGAACATGGATGACTGTCCTGACATATTTACGGGAGTATAAAAACCTCTAGGTGTTGGGTGATAAGGAGCACGAGGTGGTGAAAAACTTAACCCTGAGTTTTCTAAGAAATTAGTCAAAGAAAGATACCAAGAACTGCTCCTAGGTGGACTGTAAAAAATTGATTCACGCTCCCTTAGTTCAATAACAGGTTGATTTTCAGGGATAGGGATGCCTACTTCTTCTTCCAGAGCAAGTTCTTCAATAGCAATAAGTCCAGAAGGAAGATCTTGGGTGATTACTCTTTCTACCCTAGGTGAACCAGGACCACTAGAAGTTGGAGAAACAAACCTCGATGTCGGAGTAGCAGCAAATTCACTTTCAGGCTCGGATATTTCAG
This sequence comes from Pinus tabuliformis, assembly GCA_031772625.1. NCBI lineage: Eukaryota > Viridiplantae > Streptophyta > Pinopsida > Pinales > Pinaceae > Pinus > Pinus tabuliformis. The sequence goes on from CM062813.1 coordinate 613,035,026, forward strand.
GTTCCTCACCTATATCACTAGTAGATGAAAAGCTACCAGCAATTTCAGAAACAGACACTGACTGTGGATTATAATCTGCTACTAACGGTTGAAAATCAGGATGTACTATCAAAGAATATTCTCCTTCTTCAGGTGACCCAACTCTACTGTCTCTAGGAGTTACGAGGACTTTCAAGCCTTCAAGCTGGCTCAATACTTCCTCAAGAGGTTGGCCCCGAAGTCTACGGGACTTCCTCAGTAACTTAGCCATGTTTACAAACTCAGGAGACTGGTCCCGAAGTCTACGGGACTGCCTTGGTAATTTAGCCACAGTTGAAAACTTTTAACTACTTCACATGCAAACAAAGTAAAATCTCAATGAGAAGCACCTAAAGTCTCTAAAGAACCAAACAAAGTTGAATCACACGCCTAAATAATCTAGGAGATCAAACACACACAAACAGTAACTTTTCGTACTGAAAACACTAGTTGGTGATGAAATCCAACGTCGCAGAGTTTAATACAGAAATGGCGGTTGGAACAGTTACCCCGGAAACCTGCTTAATGAATAGACTGGCACAAACTGTCTCGAGTGAACTGAACCTCCCGGAAAATCCAAGTGAGTCTAGCCGACGTCTGCTCCAGGTACAATGGGATCTTCCCACCACTGTCACCTCAGGAAGAGTCCTGAAGAATATGGCCACTAAGGTTACCAACTGAGACAAATATACCTGGGGGAACAGTCTACGATCCGATACGCACACAAGGGCAGAGTAGCAAGCTCAATCCCCTTGAAGGCTCCTTGACATAATCCAAGGTTTACCAACAAGTGACCCCAGGCTCCTCGACAATGGTTAATCCGAGATTTACCGTTTTTAATACGTGAATATCTGGCGTCGTTCCCAATGAGGAAGGATTGATTCCCACACTGGTTCAGACACGATCTCGTGCTTCTCCTTTAAGAGGAGCTTTCCCAGAGCATAAATGAAACAATTGGATTTCTTCCCTACCACAAGATACAACTACTTGTTTGTTTTTACTGTCTTGGAGAGTTAATTACTCTCCTACTCCAAGACACTAGCCTAAGCTAAGTTTGTGTATCAGAGCCCTAGAAATAAAAATGTTACTAGGTGAATTTTACTTTAAGCGTTAATTTTAGTGGTTTTTGTTTAAGTCAAAAGTTGCGGAGATGAAACTCGTGGTATGAAGACTCGACTCAAAATCACTAAAAATGCACCTAAGATGATTTAAACAATCTTTTTCTCTTCGATGAACTTCTAAACTAAGAAAGAGTTTGAGAATGCAAATACTTTGTAAACACAAATCTTTCTCAATTCAACAAATTAAAAGAAGAGTTTTTGTCCTTTTCCAATTCACTCAAAACGAGATGACTAGTTATTTCACAAAAATTTCCCTTTTCGTTTCAAAGCACTCAATCACTACAAAACAAACTTTTTCCAAAAGAGATTTTTATATTTTTTTAATAAAACACTCAAAACTATGAAAATGACTAACTTTGAGATCTACAAATTATAAAAACCTATTTGAAGTGAAAGCCTACTAAAAGTCTTTTTTTAAGGATGTTTTACTTAGCTAGAAGTAAGCTAAGGACCAATTTACGCAGAATCACAAATAAGTCAAGAACAACCAATTTTGTTTTCTTTTTGAAAATGAAAATCCAAACTCTCAAACACAAGCTTTTCGAAGTTTTGTAAAGAGAAAACTCAAAGCGGATTCCTCAACAAGGGGAGATTTCATAAATGGTCAGACTCATAAGAAGGCTGGTAGACACTAAGGTGATCTGAAGTCCCTACAGCTTCTAAGCTCAGAGCCACTACACAACCAAAATGAAAAAACAAACCCAACAAGAAAAACTCCTAGGAATTTCACTTAAAACCCTAACACTAACGAAATCAATCTAAGGAAAGCTTCTGACAAGTTATATGTAGGTCTGGGCAGTGGATAACAATTTCTAAACAAACACTAAGCTGACTAACAGAGGAAATCTTAGGGTTTTTCAAAATTTTGACAGGGTCCGCAGGCCCACAGTTGACACAGGTGCGGTCCCGCTCTGTGCTAAAAGCCAAGCTGCGGGTAGGTACGCACTGTGTCAAACGGCTAGGGTGCGGTCCTCTCCCAAAGCTATGAAAAACAAAAAATAACCCTGGATCTACAAACTCTACCCAATTTTACACACAACAAGCCAAAAATAGAAACAAAAACACAGTTTCTCAGGTCAAAGTAAAAACAAGGAAAACAATCAAGTCCCCAGTGGAGTCGCCATTTTGTCACATGGAATAAGTCGATCTTGCGGACAAGATAGACCTTCCTAGAATCTAAAGAAGACCTAATGACAAGCAAACCAACCAGACACTATCTTTCTCTAAATATGCTTTGATTAACAATGGCAAACAAGTGTTTTTAGGGCCTACCTTAGGTCCAACGCAAGCTTGTGGATGCCCTCGCTCCTTTGATCCAAATGAGCTCCTTTGTCGCGAATCTGCAAACACAAACAAGGCAAACAAATTAAATAGCACCTGAAAAGCCAATTGCATAAAACATATTTAACATGAAAGTCAAGGAGTCCATGAAACAAATAACATGAGATACTTGTTGAGAAAAATGAGCTTGATTGTATTAATTCAAAAGAAGAAGAACTTTACAACCTTTGCCTTGACGCTGTACAAGCTCCTCCCAAGGTCCAACAAGAAGTATCCTCTACTTTGACAAGTTTCACTCACTCCCCAATGAAGCCAAAAAGGTATGTGATCTCTCCTCTTAAGCTCAACTAGGAAGTCTTGATTTCACCAGCATTTACCCTAAAAAATGTTCAGCTTCTAACCTCTCCAGCAACCAACCCAATGCCTGTATTTATAGTGCAATGGAGGGAGGTTACTAGGTCCTCCTTCAAAGGGATAAAGCCCTCCTTCAAAGGGATAGCTCCTCTCATCAAGGGATTAGCTCCTTCTCTTTTGGGATGCATGAACCACCTCAGAGCGAACAATCCACGTCAAAATTCCTTCTAGAAACCTCTAGAATTAACCCAAAGTGAGTTTTTTAAGATAAAACTTGCGCCTTTTGACTTTCACAGGGGTCCGCACCTACACCGTTAGGGACAGAGTGGGCAGGTCCACAGTTTTTGTACACAGAAGGTGCGGGACTGCAGGTGAGCGTGAGAGAAAGTGTGGAATCGGAGTTACATTGATTTTTAATGTCTTTCTCTCATTTTCAAAGCTTAAATTGAAGAGTTGAGGTCTGAGACTTGCTTAGGAGGACAGTACAAGTGATGATAGACCCATACTGACTGCAAATAATCATGGTGACGATATTTTTGTGTAACAACCATGATTATGGGGCACATATTCCAATTTGAATGGTGGGATAAACATGCTAGTGGGTGTTCATTTCAGTTATTATGGCTAAGGAAATTGGAAAATGCAAAGGAAAAGGCTCTCAAAAGTCTTAGCACTTTTTAATTTTCTGAGGTTGTAGAAGAAAATCAAAAAGGTAACCACAAAACTAGTTTGGAAGCTAGGATCTAGCCCTCCCAACTTTAGAGAGGGGTCTCTCTATCAGATTTACCTTTGTTGTACTTAGATATTAGGCTATTTATGAGAGTTTGGAGTTTTATTTTAAAATTGATCGGTTGATTAAATGCCTAAAACTTCCATTGGGCTATGGCATCTACAACTTAACATGGACCTGTTTCAGATTTTCAAAGGAGTTTCATAGGGTAAGGTAGCTGAACTAACTGGATCCTTTATGTTTAAATGAAGTGAAATAGAATAAAAGATATATGTCCAATTGAATTTAAAGAGAAATTAAGAAATATTTAACATGATATCAGAATAAAACATTTAAATTATCCATAGCCAGAATCAGAGTGTATTTTTCAACAAATTATGCTCATCTACTTTCTGTAAAATAATTCAGATTTAAGAAAACATAAGCATGGAAACAAAGGAATAAACACATAGAAAGTGAGAGAAACACTTCACCAAATAGTCTAACACATGAATCCTGTGAAGAATGTCCTTTTTATTACTGATTAGCCCATCAAATGAAAATAGTACAATATCTTTTTGGAATGCAAAAATCAACCCTTGATACTTAAAAAAGAGAAGTATTTATAAGTTATTTACAAAATATCCTGTCAAAACTGACTAGGATGTATTTAGGAATTCCTAAACTAAATCTATCTAACTGTTACAAAAATTTAGGAAAATTGGAACTGTCTAAAGTGTTGGCACTTGATTTTTGGAATTGCTGAATATCTGGCCCTTCGAATCCTGTTGTGTTGTTGATGTTGAGTTGTACAACCAAGACATCTACTTACTCCAGTAGCTCACATAATTTATCCCAATGCTATTCACTAGGGATATATGTCTTGAGTAACTTCCTGTAGACCTCATCCACTTTAGTGTATTTGGAAAAAGTTGGTTTGGAAATAAAGATATGTTTGATTTCATATTGGATGTCCAAATCATATGCCAATGCTTCTAAAAACGCTTTTCCTGTCATGTTGATTCTTCCTCCTATAAACTTAGAAGCATCTTTAGCCTTGGTCAACAATTTCTGACTGTAATCTGACCGTGTGTTGAGCTTTTCATTTATTACTAATAAACTAGGAAGTCCTTTTTTGTAGAGAGCTTCCATCTTGTTGAAGAACCTCTATACACCAATGTCCAGAACTTGACACTTTTCTTCTAGTTGTATGATCAAATTTATCTTGGTCAATACCTTTTTGACCTCTAGTATGGTTTTAGTTCTATCCTCAACCTCTAGTTCTTATAGTTCCTGCTTGTTTTAGGAATTGAGGAACTTGATAAGCTCTGTAGCTTCACTGGGTTTATCACCCAAATATACTTTAATTTGTTTAATAGCTTCACTAGATTTCTCAATCAGTTCCTTATTCTCAAAAATAATTTGTATAGATGGCCAGATTTCTACCATGGCTTCCTCTATCTTTTTCCAAGTGTTCTCCTTAACTTGAGCAAGGGTATTACCCATGGTAGTCTCTTTTTCCATCTGCTACAATCTCTAGGAAAGAGTCTGGGATTTTTGCATCTCTATCATGAGAGAATTCTCATATCTATTGCTCTACTCCTGTAGGACTTTTACATCTTCTCTTAGTTTTTAAATTTTTCTCTTTGCATCGACATGTTTTCCATTGATTGAGCCAATTTAATTGAATCATCCGTAGTTGAAGAAGAAAGAGGTGATGTAGAAGAGGATGCTCCTACTATTGTTTCTACTGTAGGAACACCTGTTTGAAGTAGTGTAGCAATAGACAATGCATCAAGAGGAACCAAAGCAAGTTGAGAATTTTTTTCTTTCTCTTTAATAAACTTATCCATCTCTACCTCCATTTCATTAATTTGTGATCTTTGTTCCACTAGGAGCTTCAACATTTCTTCTTTCCATATTTATATTTCTCCTAATTCCTTTGCCTGTGGATCTTCAGTGGTAGGCAATTTCAATTTATTCTTCAGGGATGCTATGTCAGCATTCTTCTTCTTAATAATTTCTTCGATAACCTTTGAATTAGCTAGATCAAAACCAGCTTTGATCACTATTTCCTCTAAATATTTAATTATGCTATCTTTGGCTAGACAGGACACTTAGTTTGAGTTGTGATTGAACATTGTTCAAAGATAGCTATAGTTTAGAAGCAGTAAGGGTAGTATGTGTGAAGGTTGAATAAACCATTTCTCCTGTTTGCATGTGCATCTCTATCTGATCCAAATGATTGTTATAGAAATTTTTGGGCACTGCAACCCCAATCATAAATGTCCATAAACCAAGGGCTCTTAAGTCCCTAAAAGTGTTGTTCCAACCCCTAAAAGAACAAGGTCAGCTGATTACATCATCTCCCAGAAGTTCTCCATGAAAAACTACTTAGAACTGGTCAAAATTGGACCATCTCACCTGCTCGATGGTAAAAGTGCACTGCATCCCACCTAAATGCACACGGGAGGTGCGATGCATACTGAAAAGCCCTTCTATGGGGTGCGATGGGCGAGAGTGGACAAATGGCAGGGTCAATCTGCAATGTGGAGGATCATGGAATCTTCCAGAAACTTCTCCTGTGACACTTGCCTCTCTGCATTCACCCAGGGATGAGTAAGAGATCATCAATCTCCAAGTGGAATCAAGAACTATCAGAGAGAGGAAACTAATCAAATCTCAAAAGCTGACTCACCCCCCTTGCAAACATCTATATATGGATCCCTCATCCCAGAGATCTAGAGGCTAGAATTTTGTATCTTGTAAGGAAGTGCTGCTGGTTTCTTGGTGTAACATCATAGTGTTGGGTGATCTAAGCTTTTCATGAGGTGAAGAAGGTCTTTCTTGCTGAGAGGATGACGTTGGGTCAGAACAATTGGTTGTAATCCTCTTTTCTATTCTTGATTATTAATAAAGCTATTCAAGTTTTCCTCCACATTCTTGTATGATTGATGATATATGCATTTGTGTGGTCAATATATATCTGGTCCTATATTGTTTATGATAGTAGATCTATGTTCTTGGATAGTGTTATGTTGCTTTGATTCTACAGGTGCTCTTTGAAGCCGGGTAGATGAGGAAGCGAGTGGCAGAGATCTATCGGAAGGGAGAGGAATCAAGAAAGGAACCAAGCGCAAGACAGAGGTTGGTCTCCTTTGTTCCCCTCTTATCTACTTCTCATAAAGGAAAATGAAAGTGGTTTTATTTTGTTTGTTTCTAAGGTAGCTACCAGCCTTAGTGGGACTGGCAGCTCTACATAGACACTAGATTTCCCGATAACAATGATGGACATCCTTTGTCTCAAACACAAATGTAGTCTGCTTGAAATCAATTGCTGATTTAGGTTGAGGAACCTATGCCTGTAATAATGCCATATGCATTCTCCCTTTCTCTGTGTCATAGGCTGAAATGAGCCCGTGTTGAATCAAGGGAGACTGCTTCTTGAATTGATCATAAATGTTATCATGCAGGGCTTCATTCCTCTTATTAATTTATTTATACCTCTGGAGTATGTCCAACTTCCTCTATTCTGTAGATGACTATGGTGAACGAGGTGGTGTAGATGGATTCTCTTTGGTGGTTGAGGATGATGGAGACTCAGTGGTGCTACCAGAATTCAAAGTATGTAGGCCAAAGAGTAAAATAGTACCCCGTGTTTCCTCCAATGGTGGGAAATCTACCTTGGAGCTTGTCTTTGTTTTCTTTGAATGGATCTTGAATTCCTTGGCTGAGAGTTATGTAATATAAGGGGAGTCCTCCTCTCTTGGTCTTTTCTCGGTCTTTTCTCTAGGTATAAAAGTATCTGAGGCAGTTCTAGATAGTACCTTATCTTCGACCTCCTGCAATGTGTTCTCTACCCAATCCTGTTGATTCATGTATTTCTCGCTCTCTAGCCTCTGGGTATGCACATTGGGGGTTGTATTCTATTCCACCCTCATCTTAGAAATTACCCCAAAGGGGTCATAAGAAAATGTGAAGCTAAATAGGAAATTCATTTGTTTCAGTAGGAGGTCTGCTTCCTCTCCTGTTGCTTCGCTATTACAAATGAATGGCCCTATCTGTGTTTTGATTCTGAATTGGGACATCTTCTTAGCTTCCACAAAGTGAATGTTTTCTGATTGGATTATTTTCCTGATGTACTCCAAGAAAATATCATCATTGGAAGGTACACTGCTAGTTTATAGGGTGACAACTCAAACCCATAAACCCTAATCTCTGTAAATGACTAGTATAAATACCAATCTCCTGTCTTCACCTGCTTGCTGAGATGCAATACCATTTGAATGTCCTCACTGGTCCTGGGAATCTCTCAGCCACTCAACAAACAAGTTGTTGGATATACAAACTGATCAATACAATATTTGAAATTGTATTCCCATGATTGCTTTCTGATAATTGAAGTCCAACAGATTATGGACTGAGGCTCTCCTCGCTGATTGAGTTTCTGGATTGCAAATGGAAACCTCTCTGTCTGGAAGAAAAAGAACATTTGCATAAGAATGGAAGAGTACCTAAACATTCCTTAATTAAAAAGTGATGGAATTGTTCATGTATTACATCTGCAAGAAAGAGACCATAGTTAAATATGATTAATAGTCCTTCTTCTTTGGAAAGAGTGGATAGAAAGCCTAAAATAGGCTCATTACCCATTCATTTGAAAAGTATCCAAGTAAGTAGGACAATATAGAAATGATCTGTCTGGTTCTTTGAGGGAAAATAGAAGAGGGATAAGGGGGGTTCTTCTTGGGCAGTTGAGAATATTTTGGTAGGAAGACCTCAAAAATCCTAGCTCTCTGGAGAAAAGTGAATTTTTGATAAATTTCCTTAAGAGCCTCAATGGAAAAGGGAGTTAGGGATTCACTGTGAGGGACCTGCAACATTTGGTTGATATTTTCAGGGGTAATGGTGAAAATTATTTCACCAATAGGGGAGATGATAACTCTCTTACTTGAGAGATAAGAGGCATGGCACTCAAGGAAGAATTTAGGGAAATAGTAGGATTGGGGGAAACAAACAAGGGTATTCTAGATTTTCAGAGGCCAATCTCATTAGACTGGTCAAGATAAGTGTCATGAAACCAATAGTGTAATTCGAGGAGCTCAAATTCACACTATGTTTTGGTGACTTTATAATCTCTGCCAGCAAAGGGAATGTGGTCTAAATCCATAAAGGGAGAGATCATGGATTAATCACAGTGGAATCAGTTTTAACTTTTAGGGCCATCATGATAATAGGACTAAATTGCAGAGGATAACAGATTGAATCTTAGAGGATAATTGTGCAATGTGCAGGGGATGACAATTAATTTTGTGGGAAAAAGTGTTGCAGAGAATTGTTCTGTCAGCAATAAATGGGCAAGCAAAAACAGAGGATTTCATTGTGGGAGTAGGAAAGTGAGGAAAGAGTATAATTGAGGGCAGAAGCGAGGCTTTATTGATTTTCAAATGGAGCAGGATCATTGACTAAATGACTGTTTGGGATCATTTACTCAGCAACGGGAAGGAGGCAATGAGAGGGAACCACAATGGAAATGGTTTAACGGTCGTTGACGTGTTAGAAAATGATAGTCGGATGGAGGTGTGTGACTGTTGGCAAGAAGGGGATACATAGCACTAGGGGAGTGCAGTTTGAGCAGAAGTGGGGGGTGATGTAACCGAGAGTGCGGGTTATGGAGGGAAGGAGAAAAACCACTTTAGGAGGGGGGTTGAAGTGGTAAGCGGTTTTTTCAAGGGGGGGGGGGGGTGGGAAAGGCTACGGTGATGACATGTAGGGGGGGACCAGCGGGGAGAAAACCACTTTTCGGACCCCCCCTACTAAAGGGAAACATGGCAAGGGGGGGGGGGTCTGAAAAGGCCTTTGAGTTGTTGGATGGAAATGGAATCATGATCAAGAGTGTGAACATGTGCAAGGTTTATTGCCAATGAAAAAACGTCATGTCATGCATATGTTGTTGTACAATAAGGTTTGACCTTGGACAAAATAACACCATTACATATAGCCCTGCTTAAAATAAATTCCATTTTCCCCTAAACTAATCTAACTAAACCAATTAGGGTACGTTTAGAAGTGCAAACCCTTAGTTATTTTACCATTTTAAAGGACTAAAAACACCTATTAAACTAATGTACCAATTTCATCAATCCAGATTAAACTGTTGGATTAATTTATTCACCTATTCTACCTAACCTAATCTTAGCCAAGATTACACTATTTGGATGAGTTATTCATTCTAATATAATTTTCATAAATTGAAATTTTCTCAAACATGATTAAATAGTATGTTACAAGCAAGAGGAAATATCCTGGCATTTTAAACAAGCTGCACACAATTTCAAGAATTTATTCTTCAAATTATTGTACTATTAGTGGCACTTCAACTTGCATCACTTTTACATTTTTTCTTTTCTGTGGGGTTCATTTATAATTTATTTTTATTTTTATTTTTCTATTATATATATATATATATATATATATATATATATATACCCACACACACACACACACACACACATATATGTGTGTGTGTGTGTGTATACCCTCTTTTCATTTTTTAATTTTATTTATATATCTTTTTTTGGAAATCATTTGTAGTATGAAATATTATTTACAATTTGAAATACTGAAAGAAAACATACAACCATCATTTGATCCTATAAATTATAGGACCCTAACAGTGGCTCCAGCAGGGGATGACACTCTCCTTGTGAGGTGTCAAGAAAAGTGGAATAGTAGCCTTGAATCCTCATCTTTAGTGTTTTACTGCATCTAATTTTTTGTGGTTGTTGTAGTTATGCTGGAAAAATGACTAAAATATCATGGTCTTCTCCATGGGCTTCAACTTTCAGACATAAGCTACCCAATCATAACAGTACAAAGGAAATGGTATCTACAATGGGTGTGATGAAAACTACTTTTATTCCTGAAAAAACATAATGTTTCAGCATCCTGCCATTGACAAGTCCTCCAGGTAGCTCTGTTCCATCCATGTCCTTCAGAGAAAATGCACTATTACCCTTGTAAGCATGAATTATGTAAGGTCCCATCCACAAACTATCAAACTTACCATGCTTTCCTTTCTCTTCTCTTCTGTAATCCCATTCCAAAACATGATTGCCTATCAAAAAATCATCTTCTTTAGATCTTCTGTCATATATATTCTTGATACTTTCTTGGATCAATTGAGTATTGTTGTGAACTTCCTCCCTTGACTGATGTAGGTGAATTGTTTGATTTATTATTCTTTGTAGATCATTTGGTTCAACCTCCAATTCTTGCAGCATTTTCAAAATAGGAATTCCCAATGGAGTTGGAAAAACATCATCCATCCCATAAACTAATTGGTATGGAGACATGCCAATTGACTTCTCAGTTGTAAGTCTATCTACCCATTATGAACACAAGCTTGTTGTGCCATGATTTATTATTATCCCGTAACAATTTTTTGATAATATTAACTAGACTTTTGTTGGAATATTCTACCAGTCCATTTCCCCGAGGGTAATAGTCTGTAGAATGTCCCAATGTTATTTGATATTTGTTGCAAAATTCCACCACTCTCTTTGACCTGAATGCTGCAACATTCTCTGTAATGATTTTCCTAGGGCATCCAAATCTTTAAAGAATATTATTATATAGGAATTTAATGATTACTGCACCAGAGGCTTGTCTAGTAGGTATGTCTTCTATCCATTTCTTAAAATAATCAGTGGCTATAAGAATCCACTTATGTTGGGAAAAAGAGGAAGGGTGAATTTCTCCTATAAAATCCAGACCCCATTGTTGAAAACTAGTTTCAACAGATATGGGCTTTAAGGGTAAAGGCAATAGTTTACTTTTTCCTTCGAATATTTGGAATTGGTGCATGAGGTGACTTTATTTTGGACATCAAAAAATAAGGTTGGCCAATAAAAACCTGTTCTTAGGATCTTGTTGGTAGTAGTCTTCCAGTACAGGTGTCCACCACAATCTCCTTCATGAAATTCTTGCATCACTTTATCTGCTTCATCTTTCAACAAGAAATTTAGTAAAATTCCACCAGTGTCTTTCCAATACAAATTATTATCCAAAATACAAAATTTCATAGCTTTGAGAATAAGAATTATAGCTTTTGTTTCGGTCAAATTAGGAGGAGCTTGTAAATGATGTAGAACAAAAATAAGGTCTTCATACTAGGGAGAGGTAGCAAAAGCCTCTGCTACTTGTGGAGTCACCAGCTCTTCTGGTTTGTTGAGTATAGCTAGAAAATTTATATCCAAAGCATGTAAATTAGATTCAACCATTAATTTAGCTAACCCTTGAACTTTAATGAGTTTGGTAGGTCTGATTTCAATGTCATATTCTAAGATAATGACAATCCATTTACCCCTTTTCCCAGCATGATCATTTTGGGTTAGTATATCTTTTACCACTGCATTTGGAACAAAGGCAATTATATGTGAATGGAAGATATACACTCTAAAATCTTTTATTTATTTTACGAAGGGAAATTCTTGTTTTCCATGACATCGTATTTTAATGCAACATCTCTCAAGGATTTACTAAAGAAAGAAATAGGCTGTTCATGTCCTTCATTATTTTTCTGTAAGAGAACTGCAGCAATAGTATGCTCAGAAGAAAATGACAAAATGAGAAAATCTTTTGTAAAATCTGGGCTAATTAACATAGGAGCTTGGGTTAAGGCTTGTTTTACCTTATTAAATGATTGTTTAGCTTAAATGTTCCACTTTACCTTTGTATCTTTTCTCAACATGTTTGTTATATTCTTTAAAATCTCTGCTAGATTAGGAATGAATCTCCTCAGAAAATTGATCTGGCCAATGAAAGATTGAACTTCTTTTACATTTCTAGGGGGATTTATTTTTAATATAGCTTCAATTCTGCTAGGATCTATTTTGATTCCTTCCTTTGAAATGATATGTCCCAACAATTTTCCTTCTTGTAAACCAAACAATGTTTTCTTTGGGTTGAGGGAAATACCAAATCTCCTACATTTTTCAAAGACTCTCCTTAGGTGAAGTAAGTGTTCCTCATCTATTTTCGAAAAAACAGTGATGTCATCAAGATATATGACTATAAAATGTCCCATTTCATCTGCAAAGGTAAAGTCCATGGCTCTTTAGAAAGTGGCACTAGTATTCATTAGACCAAAAGGCATCTTTACATACATGAAAGTCCCCCAAGGTGTAGTAAATGTTGTATTTTCTCAGTCTTCAGGATGTACTAGGACTTGATTATAACTAGAAAATCCATCTATAAGAGAAATTCTACTAGGTCCAACCACCTTCTACAAAATGTGATCCATCTTAGGCAAAGGGTAATTATCTTTCAAAGAGGCTTTATTAAGATTTCGGAAATCAATACAAAGTCTGATTTCTCCAGTCTTTTTCCTAGTTGGAACTAAATTAGACACCCATTTAGAATATCTTAATGGCACTATGATCTTGGCATCATACATTCTTTTGACCTCTTTTTCAGTTAGATGCATAAGCATTAGGTTGATTCTCCTTAATTTCTGCTTAAAATGCTTGTGGTCTTATTTGAAGGGAATCTTATGTTGTATAATGATGGTGTCATAGGATTTCAAATCCTCATAACTCCATGCAAAGACATCTATGAATTCTTTGAACAAGTCTATGTAATTGAGCTTTTCTGTTGGGGGTAGAGCTTTGGACAGTTTAATAATCTTAGGTTATTGTTCAATTCCAATGCTATATTCTTCAACTCCAGGTCTAGTAGGTTCGATTCTAGTATTTTTGGCTACGCCATTAAAGTCAAACAAATCTTCTAAAGGGACTAACCCTCTAGGAAAAACATTACCTTTTAACTGTAAAATTTATGACTCTTCTTTTTGTTGATCTATTTCTTTTAATTATAATTTAGTCACACCGTTATGTACATTATCTTCTAGGTCAACTTCTGTGTCTAGATTAGCATATTTAAACTCATCTTTGAACTGCAAAAAACTTTCAATCTGGGCATCATTCCCACAAAGTTCCCAGTATCTGATATTGTCTGGTACGATAGGTATGGTTTTTACTTCAACAGTATATTGGCAACTATGATGAAATGACCATTTACAGGTATTAGTTGAAGTAGCAAGGCTATCAGGTAGGATGTTGTGATCTCTAGTCACCACAAACAGGCTATACTTAATGAAGGATTCTAGAAAATCCAAAACAACATTCCTATAGGCTCTCATCCTTGGATGTTTAGCAAAATATTCCCCTTTAATTTGTTTTATTATCAATTCAGAATCTCCATGAATTGCAATTCTCTTAGCACCAAGCTTCTTTAAAAGTTGTAACCCTAAAATTAAGGCTTCATACTTGGCTACGTTGTTGGAACATTGGAAATTTAATTTATATGAATGGACTTCTGAGTGATTAGTTTGTGAATTTGAAACCCATATGCCTACCCCTGATCCTTCTTTACTAACAGCTCCATCAAAACTTAAATTCCACAAAGGTTCATTTGGTTCATCATATTCCATGATATCTATTTGACATTCCTCAGTATTTATATTGGGAAGTTGTTCTTGTACATTTCCATCATTATACAAAATAAAAGAATCAAGGTTTGAATGGACTGAATATAAGGGATAATTATGAGGTTTCTCCTGAGTAGTAACCATAAATCTCATGATTTTCCCCGTATCTAGTCTCTTATTTTGGCCAAACACTGGAATTGTAGCATAGGTCATATCCATTTGGAGGGTTCCTTGGAGTTTAGCTCCCCATGAGCGAGATAGTAGCATGCCATATTTAGGGGGTATTTCAGCAACAATTATGTCCATTAGCAAGCTCTTGGCTGGTATTTGTACTAAGTTGACACACTAATCCTTAATAATTCCAAGGCATTTTAATTTACTTGAATCAAATGAATACAGATCTTTATATTGTCTAGTGATATCTAGTCCCAACTTTTCCATGATAGCCCTAGGCATGAGATTGTGGGAGGCCCCTCAGTCATGCATTGCATTATGTAATATTTTATCACGAATGTTCAATATAATGTAAAAAGGAGGTATATCTACATCTTAGAGTTTACCATTGACTTCAGGTCTGAACAATATTTCTGGTTGATCATTAGATACACTGACTATATCTATATATTGTCCTATACTTAAGGCTTTCATTACTTGTGATCTGTATACAGTTTTGTTCATCAATTCTTTTAAAGGAATGGATATTTTAAGCTTTGCCAATTCATGTTCCATACTGAATGCTGTTTGAGTTTTTTTTTTTTAAATTGATGGCCTCTTGTTTTTTAGCCATGTCGTTTTGGGAGATGTCTCTTTGTTGGCTAGTTGAGGGATCATTAGTTTGAGTTGGTTTGACTATAGTATCATGTATTTTTTGGGTTGGAACCTCAGTATTCTTTCTAGCAAGAATCTCCATGTTTTTCTTAGCAGGTGTATCAGTTGGATTTTTAGTCAGAGTATCATGTGTTTTCCTACTCCTTAGATTATATTGCTTATGGACTTCCATAACTGCATTTTCAAAAAATTCTAATATTCTTTTGATTCCTATGAATCTATCTCATCCTGGGATAGTAGAAAAAGGCCTTGTTCTTCTTGATTAAGAAATATAGAATCATTGTCATTTACTCCCATTAAATTGATTTGAGAACCATTCATGTCTTCAACTATTTCTCCCTCCTCATCTGTATAGTTCTCTTGAAAAGGAGGTCTCACCTGTTGATCTGGACCTTTTGGGTCTCTTTGTTTGATCTAGGGTTGGTTTCTTCTAAAATTTGGATTTGTGATGTGGGGAGGAGTTTGGTTTTCTCTGGGAGGAGCCCTATTAATTATCCTTATTCTATCCATCATTTTCTCCATATTTCTAAGTAGAATTTCTATTTTATAATTAGATGGAGAAGAAGAGGAAGGTTCCTCTTTGATCGCAACCCTTCTTTCAGTTTTTAATTTTTCTTTTTTTGCTAACAAATTAGCCTCGACTTTAAGGGAATTAGCTTGCATTTCCTCTAAGGTAGTAGGGTCTATTTCTCTTAGCTAATATACCATATCAACATCAAATCCTTCAGGGAAATGTATAAGGGCCAAGCCAGGGGGAGGTTTAATAGCATTTGGGATTGCATTACAAACTTTATTAAGCCTATCACAATATTCTTCCATAGTCCCATTATGTCATCTCTTTAGGCTTTTATATTCATTCAGGATCTGAAGAGGATTCTTTTTTGTGTCCCACCTACTTAGGAAAGATTGATGAAAGGTAGGAAGGTCAGCTATGCTACATTCTGCTAAATTTTTAAACCATTTTCTTACCTCTCCACCCAAACTCTGGGCAAAAAGTCTCATCTTTATGTCACTTTCTTCCACTTCCCGAAGATCAAAGAATTCATTCATTTTATCTATATGCTATTGTGCATTGATAACACTAGTGGAATCAAATTGAGGAATTCTGGTTTGATAATCTTAGGTCATAGGATTCAACTGGCCAGGTGAAACCAAGAGAGCATAATGAGAAGCCATGTTGGAATGGTGAAAGTGTGGTCTTATGGAAGGTATAGAAATAGGATTTATTGGGATAGGTTGGGTTACAGTTTGTGATACTACTGGAACAATAGTAGATATTATAGAAGGGGCGGGGCTAATTTATGTAGGATGAACTGATTGGGAAGAATGAGATGATGTTGCAATAGTGAGGGTAGAAATTTCAACAGATAGATGAATATATGCTTGATGTACAACTTGATCAAGTGCTGATACAAGATCTTGTAATGTTTCAAAGTGCTGGAGGGCTTGCTGATCAAAATCAGGTTCAAGAGATTGTTCCACATATTTGTAGGGCTCGAGAACAAATTTATTAATAACTATTTTATCAACAAAACTTTCCGATTTGGTCCTAAATAGACTATGTTCGAATGGAAAGTCAAACTGAAGATCTTGTATGGTAAAAAACTTTTATGGAAGAGATTCTTCCCTAGAAAGGGGACTATCACTTCCTTGACTTTCATTGAGACTTATTTTTCTTAATAATTTTTCTGGATCATCTAAAATTTTGGGAGGTTTTGGATCAAGATACGATCTGGTGTAAATTCTTTTTGGAGCCAGACCTTAAATGTAAGAAACAACCTTTGATCCATTATTTAGAAAATTTGGATCATTACACTTTTGTGTATTAAAGTTTTATAAACTAGGGAAGTTAATTTTGTAAAACAAAATGAAGGATTAAACAATCCCTAGTATGGTCGCCAGAATGTTAGCACTCTATAATTTTCTGAGGTTGCAAAAGAAAATCGTAAAGGTAACCACAAAACCATTTGGAAGCTGCGATCTAGTCCTTCCAGCTTCAGAGAGGGATCTCTCTATCATACTTAACTTTGTTGTACTTAGATATTAGGCTAGTTATTAGTGTTTGGAGTTTGATTTTAAAATTGATTGGTTGATAAAATTCCTGAAACTTCCATTGTGCTATGGATTGTACCACTTAACGTGGATCTGTTTCAGATTTTCAAAGGAGTTTCACAGGGAAAAGTAGCTGAACTAACTGGATCCTTTATGTTTAAATGAAGTGAAATAGAGGAAAAGATATAGGTTCAATTGAAAGTAAAGAGAAATTAAGAATCATTTAACATGATATCAGAAGAAACATTTAAACTACCCACAACCAGAATCAACATGTATTTTGCAACAAATTCTCTTCATCAATTTTCCGTAAAATAATTCAAATTTAAGAAAACGTAAGCACGAAAACAAAGGAATAGACAGATAGATAGTGGGAGAAGCACTTCACCAAATAGTCCAACACATGAATCTTATGAAGAATTTCCTTTTTATTACTGATCAACCCATTAAATGAAAATAGTACAATAGCTTTCTAGAATGCAAAAATAAACCCTTGATACTTCAAAAAGAGAAGTATTTATAAGTTTAAGTATGGGGGTTTACGCAGTGCATTATATTAGATATCATTTTGGGATTCAACTGTGTTAAGTAAGTCATTCACGTATGACCATTTCCATGAGAGGTAGTCGTAACTGAATAATTTCTCATGATCTTTGAATAGTTCACTTAGCACTCATTGCATCGGGTGATGCTCACAGGGGTGAAGAAGTGGGATTGAAACTAGTTAAATGAATCACATAGCATCAATCATCACTTCCGGGGCTTGCACCCGGTAACCAGGACTTCCCGGGAGGTCACCCATCCTAGAACGCCTTTGGCTCAAGCGCGCTTAATTGTGGAGAAAACTCCACAGTTAAGCGCGCTTGAGCCAGAAGCATTCTGGGATGGGTGACCTCCCGGGAAGTCCTTGTTACCAGGTGCAAGCCCCGGAAGTGATGATTGATGCTATGTGATTCATTTCACTAGTTTCAATCCCACTTCTTCACCCCTGTGAGCATCACCCGATGCAATGAGTGCTAAGTGAACTATTCAAAAATAATGAGAAATTAGTCAGTTACGACTACCTCTCATGGAAATGGTCATACGTGAATGACTTACTTAACGCAGTTGAATCCCAAAATGATATCTAATATTTATAAGTTATTTACAAAATGTCCTGTAAAAACTGACTAGGACGTATTTAGGAATTCCTAAACTGAATCTATAAAACTCTTAAAAAAGTTTAGGAAAATTGGAACTGTCTAAGGCGTTGGCACTCGATTTGTGGAATTGCTGAACATCTGGCCCTTCAAATGTTGTTGTGTTGTTGATGCTGAGTTGCACAACCAAGTCATCTTCTCACTTCAGTAACTCACATAATTTATCCCAACGTTGTTAATTAAGGATAGATGTCTTGAGTAACTTCATATAGACCTCATCCACTTCAGTGTATTTGGAAAAAATTGGTTTGGAAATAAAGATATGTTTGATTTCATACTGGATGTCCAAATCATATGCTAATGCTTCTAAAAAGGCTTTTCATGTCATACTAATTATTCCTCCTGTAAACTTAGAAGCGTCTTTAGCCTTGGTCAACAATTTCTTACTGTAATTTGATAGTGTGCTGAGCTTGTCATTTATTACTAATAAACTGGCAAGTCATTTTTTGTAGATAGCTTCTATCCTGTTAAAGAACCTATGTACACCAACGTATAGAACTTGACACTTTTCTTCTAGTTTTCTAATCAAATTTCTCTTGGTTAATGCCTTTTTGACCTCTAGTATGGTTTCAGTTCTGTCCTCAACCTCTAGTTCTTCTAGTTCCTACTTGTCTTTGGAATTGAGGAACTTGACGAGCTATGCAACTTCATTGGGTTTCTCACCCAACTATACTTTAATTTTTTCAATAGCTTCAATAGATCTCTCAATCAATTGCTTCTGCTAAAAAATAATTTGTATAGATGGCTAGATTTCTACCATGGCTTCCTCCATCTTTTTCCAAATGTTCTCCTTAACCCGGGCAAGGGTATTACCCATGGTAGTCGCTTTTTCCATTTGCTACAATCTCTGGGAAAGAGTCTGGGATTTCTGCATCTCTATCATGAGAGAATTCTCATATCTATTGCTCTGCTCCTATAGGAATTTTACATCTTCTCTTAGTTTTTTAATTTCTTCTCTCTGCATCGATATGTTTTCCATTGATTGAGCCAATTTAATTGAATCATCTGTAGTTGAAGAAGAAATAGGTGATGGAGAGGAGGATGCTCCTACTGTTGTAGTTGCTGTAGTAACACCTATTTGAAGTAGTGAAGAAACAGGCACTGCATCAAGAGGAACCAAGGCAAGTTGAGAACTCTATTCTTTCTCTTTAATCAACTTATCCATCTCTACCTCCGTTTCCTTAATTTCTTCACTCTGTTCCACCAGGAGCTTCAACATTTATTCTTTCTGTATTTCTATTTCTCCTAATTCCTTTGCTTGTGGATCTTAAGTGGTAGGCAGTTTCAATTGCTTCTTTAGGGATTCTATGTTAGCATTCTTGTTCCTAATAATATCCTCTATAGCCTTTGAATTAGCTGGATAAAAGCCTACTTTGATCACCATTTCCTCTAAATATTTAATTTTGTTGTCTTTGGCCAGATAGGACACTTTCTCCAGTTTGAGTTGTGATTGAACATTGTTCAAAGACAACTGTAGTTTAGAAGCAGTAAGGGTAGTCTTTGTGAAGGTTGAATAAACCATTTCTCTTGTTTCCTTGTGCATGTCTATCTGATCCAAGGGATGGACATCCTTTGCCTCAAACACAAATGTAGTCTACTTGAAATCAGCTGTTGATTTAGGTTGAGGAACCTGTGCTTGTAAGAATGCCATATGAATTCTCCATTTCTCTGTGTCATAGGCCGAAATGAGCTTGTGTTGAATCAAGGGAGACTGTTTCCTGAATTGAGCATAAATTTTATCATGGAGGGCTTCATTCCTCTATTTAATTTCTTTATACCTTTGGAATATGTCTAGCTGCCTATGTTCTGTAGATGACTCTGGTGTACGAGGTGGTGCAACTGGATTCTCTTTGGTGGTTAAGGATGATGGAGACTTAGTGGTGCTGCCAAACTTCAAAGTATGTAGGCCAGAGAGTATAATAGCACCCTGTGTTTCCTCCAATGGTGGGAAATCTACCTTGGAGTTTGTCTTTGTTTTCTTTGAATGGATTTTGCATTATTTGGTTGAGAGTTTTGTAACTGAATTGGAGTCCTCCTCTCTTGGTCTTTTCTCAGTATTTTCTCTAGGGATAGGAGTCTTTGAGGCAATTTTGTGATAGCACCTGTTGTTCGGCCTCTTGCAATGTGTTCTCTTCCCAGTCCTGTTGATTCATGTATTTCTTGATCTTTGGCCTCTCGGTATGCAAATAGGGGGTTGTCTTTTGTTCCACCCTCAACTTAGAAATTACATCAAAGGGGTCATAAGACCATGTGAAGCTAAGGGGAAAATTTATTTGTTTTAGTAGGAGGTATGCTTCCTCTCTTGTTGCTCTGCTGTTACAGATGAATGGCCCTATCTATGTTTTGATTCTGAATTGGGACTTTTTCTTCTCTGCCACAAAGTGAATGTTTTCTGATTAGATTATTTGGCTGGTGTACTCCAAGGTAAATATCCTCATTGGAAGGTAATTTACTAGTTTATAGGGTGGTAGCTCGGAGCCATAAACCCTAATCTCTGTAAATGATTGGTATAAATACGAATCTCCTATCTTCACTTGCTCACTGAGATGCAATACCTTTTGAATGTCCTCACTAATCCTGGGAATCTTCTAGCCATTGAGAAAACAAGTTATTGGATATACAAACTGATCAATAAAATATTTGAAAGTATACTCCTGTGATTTATTTATGATAATTTAAGTCCAACAGATTATGGACTGAGGCTCTCCTTGCTGATTGAGTTTCTGGACTGCAAATGAAAACCTAGTTATGAGACTTTGGAGTTTGATTTTAAATTTGATTGGTTGTTTAAATGTTTGAAAATTCCATTGGGCTATGGATTCTACAGATTAAAGTGGATATTTTTCTAATTTTCAAAGGAGTTTCACAGGGAAAAGTAGCTGAGCTAATTGAATCCTTTATGTTTAAATGAAGTGAAATAGAAGAAAAGATATAGGTTCAATTGAATTTAAAGAGAAATTAAGAATTTGTTAACATGATATTAGAAGAAAACATTTAAATTACTCACAACTAGAGTCAGAGTGTATTTTTCAAAAAATTATGTTCATCAACTTTCTGTAAAATAATTCAGATTTAAGAAAACATAAGAATTGAAACAAAGGAATAAACACTTAGACAGTGAGAAAAGAACTTCACCAAATAGTCCAACACGTGAATCCTATGAAGAATGTTCTTTTTGTTACTGATCAGCCCATCAAATAAAAATAGTATAATAGCTTTCTGGAATGCAAAAATCAACCCTTGATACTTAAAAAATAGAAGTATTTATAAGTTATTTACAAAATATCTTGTCAAAACTGACTAGGATGTATTTAGGAATTCCTAAACTGAATCTATCTAAACGTTACAAAAATTTAGGAAAATTAGAACTGTGTAAAGTGTTGGCACTCGATTTGTGGAATTACTGAACATCTGGCCCTTCGAATCCTTCTGTGTTGTTGATGCTGAGTTGTACAACCAAGTCATCTTATTAGTCCAATAACTCACATAATTTATCCCAACGCTATTCACTTAGGATAGATGTCTTGAGTAACTTCTTGTAGACCTTGTCCACTTCAGTGTATTTGGAAAAATTTGGTTTGGAAATAAAGATATGTTTGATTTCATACTGGATGTCCAAATCATATGCTAATGCTTCTAAAAATGCTTTTCTTGTCATGCTTATTCTTCCTCCTATAAACTTAGAAGCATCTTTAGCTTTGGTTAGCAATTTCTGACTGTAACCCGATAGTGCGCCAAGCTTGTCATTTGTTACTAATAAACTGGGAAGTACTTTTTTGTAGAGAGATTCCATCTTGTTGAAAAACCTCTGTACACCAATGTCGAAAACTTGACACTTTTCTTCTAGCAATCTGATCAAATTTCTCTTGGTCAACACATTTTTGACCTCTAGTATGGTTTCAGTTCTGTCTTCAACCTCTAGTTCTTCTAGTTCCTGTTAGAGTCGGTCTGTTCAACCCTCTGTCAGAGATAAAAACCTCTTTTGTTGCATTTCATTTTTAGGTGTCTCATTCACCTCTATCATCTGCATTCCATTAGGAGCATCGATCTTCTGACGGAGGGGTCTTGTCACTCATTCCCTCATGTTATCTACCTACTGGCTCATCATTTAAAAAAAAACATATATAGTCTTTTTATCTTGAAAACTGCATAAGTTGTCTTTAGGGTTTCATGGTCACTTAGGTCTAGGGTTGTATTAGGGTTTTGTCAAAAACATGTGTCAGAGTGTTCAAAACTTGCCAGCAGGCCATGAGGATGTTTCATCATCAATAAATTTTATCAACAAGTGTTCGAAAATGTGTTTTTCCTCAACAAGTATTTAGCCTTATTTGTACAAAACTCATGTAAATTTTGTTTTCGTCATTGCAAATTCCTTCATCTACACCCTGGTTTCTTTCCTTAGCCCAAAAGCTCCATCACCTGCAAAGATAAGCCAAGCTCAGGTCATTTCGCTCATTGCAAAGTGAAAAAGCAGTGAAAAAGTCCAAAAATAGAGGTTGAAATAAAAGCTATTTCCAAAACATTATGAAAGTGGGTTTTGGCAAAATGAATTTGAAAATCTAATGTATAAAACATGTCTCCAAGTTTTGAAAGCTCATTTGCATGCCAAGAGAAAAGAGGAGGCAATTCAAATCAGTTTTTGTGAACAAGTAAGGATATTGGGCAAAAAATCGCTGCACATTGGAAGCGCGACGCACTGAGCAGGAGGCATGGCGCATTGGTGAGGAGTGATGCATTGGGCGCGACCATTTAGTACATTTTTACACAGGGGTGATGCACTAGGTGAGCTGTGCGGTGCATACACTTAAGGGCCCGAAATTGCTAATAACTTGCACGGATTCGCCAGGTAGAGCCTCCATCTTGGTGTTTCATCCAATTTTGTGATAGGCTATGGTGGTTTATGGATGATAATCGTTAAAACAAAAAAATCAAAACCTACCTCCTAAACTACCTCAAGGAAACTTGCTGTTAGGGTTTCAAAATCATTGCTTTCACCAAAGTCACTCCTCCATACCTTTCTCCCTTGTTTTCATCATTCCCTAAGTTTCCTTACCCCCTAGATTCATTAATTCCTTCTCCCAAATTCTTTTTCCCAAATTCTCAAATCCAAAACCTCGAACCCTAACCCTACAAAAAAATTCCTAATCCCATACATAAAACCCCCAAACCCTCCCATATTTCCCTAACAAAATATATCCCAATAGCGCCTAATCGCTCACTATTTTCCTCTCTCTTAACAGTCCCCTATATCATTGTTTTCCGTTGGTGGAAAAAGTCAAACATATCACAGCTCACTTATTTCTCCTTAAGGCAGATAGTTTATTCACTAGCAGTGATGGCATATAATTCTTCATGAGGAGGAGACCCACAGTGATTCACCAACAGAAGTACATGCACCTAGGAGGCCTCATAGAGGTGGCAAAAACATAAATAAAAAATCGCCAAGCTGCCCAAAGGAGGAGGGTGGAGTTCACTTCACTTGAGCAGGAGGTTAATGCCGATCAAGAGTCATGGCTTGAAAGAGACAACATCTACTTAGAGAGACTACTGGACAAGGTCGACAAGGAGAAGGAATTGCTGAGACACATGGCTTTTCATTACATGGCGAGGAACAAAGTTTGCAAGGCGCGAATCAGGAATTTAAAGGCAAAATTAAGGAAGGCATCAAAGAGGCAAAAGAGGAAAAAGGAGCATGATCGACTTCAGACATTGGCTGAGGAATCCTTGGCCCATCCTAGCTCTTGATAGAGAAGGTCCAGCCCAAATTTCAAGAAATTTGGAGCAATTTTTTCATTTTGAAAATTTTTGCACTAAAAAAACAGGGTTTTCCTCCCTATGCGCAGCGCCACGTGGCGCGAACTTTTGCTAGGGAGCTCTAAATTACAAAAACTTTGCATTTCTGGATTTGGCATGAAAAATCATAGTTTATTATTCATGGCCAAGAAATTTGGGCAGGTTTTGAGCCCTCAAAAGCTCAAAAAACACTCAAAAATGACCTCACTGCCCCTATTTTGACACACAGGAAGCAGTCTTGGGAGATTTGATATGTGGACTGGAAAATGGACACCAAATCTAGAAATTCCACTTGTGTTGGAAAGTAGACAGGCAAGGATTTCCAACAAGCTATCTTGGGCTCAATTTGGACTTCGGGAAGTGCCTCAAAATCAGCTCCAAAGTGGCACGACGCATAGAGAATTTGGGCGCGACGCATAGAGAAATTTGGCCTCATTTTCACTCTTCAGCTCAGAAATTCGCCCAGTTTTGACTAGTTTTACTTTTTGATGTAACTATTGATCTACCATGATGTAATTTCATAACCATGATGTAATTTTGGTACATATTTACTTGTTCTAGAGGATTCATTCACTAAAAAGTGAAAATTAAATGAATGAATCAGTTTCCTAGCATATAGAGGCAAGTTGTTTGATTGCCTAGATTTCAGTTCCTTGTTTAGAATTGGTTGAAACAACAACTAGAATGATGATCTCGACCCCTAGAGGCAAGGGAATGGGTTTGGCTTGTCTATATTATGTAATTTCTAAGTCATTTTCATGGTTGGACACTTGGGATTGCTTGGCACTCCATTGTACATCTGATTTCTGCATTTTTGGCAAAGGAAAGACCAGGGTTTTGCAGCACTTGTTAGGATCCTTGTGGCTCTGTATTTTGATGGTGTTTTTCTTCATGTAATTGTAAGTTCATTGATGTTTTATGTATGCAATTTCCCTTCTCTTTGCTTCTGGAATTAAACAAATGAGTGACAAAAGGTAAAATTCATTAGCTTGTTGTGCTCTGCCTGTTAGTTTGTTTAATTTTCAATGTTTTCTTCAGTTTGAAGAGGATTCTTGGTACCCTCTTGCCCTCTTCAGCTCCTCAACGGTATTTTCCATCCATTCATTTAATCTAAAGCATCAAAACTACTGCCTACCTCGTCCCAACCAGATCTCTGCAAAAATTTGGCCTCATCCTCGGACCCAAATTTGCCTTTCCCTTTTTTCCAACAAAACCCTCAAAAACTCAAATGAAATCCTTGCACTTCATACCTAGCCTAAGATTAGTTGTTAAATCAGTCATCTAAAGCCCCCATTTGATTATATTTTGTTGAGATTGACCCAGAGAGAGCCCTCTCCTGTCCTCGTAGGGCTAGCTACAAGGCTGAGCATGGTTTGATGTGGACCTAGAACCTTGCATTTTCAGCCTGAGGCAAATCTAGGCTGTAACAGTTCCTGCTTGTTTTTGGAATTGATGAACTTGATGAGCTCTATAGCTTCACTGGGTTTATCACCCAACTGTACTTTATTTTTTCAATAGATTCACTGTGTTTATCACCCAACTATACTTTTATTTTTTCAATAGCTTCACTAGATCTCTCAATCAATTCTTTCTGCTAAAAAATATTTTGTATAGATGACCAGATTTCTACCATGGCTTCCTCTATCTTTTTCCAAATGTTCTCCTTAACCTGGGCTAGGGTATTACCCATGGAATTCTCTTTTTCCATCTGCTGCAATCTATGGGAAATATTCTCAGATTTATGCATCTCTATCATGAGAGAATTCTCATATCTACTGCTCTACTCTTGTAGGAATTTTACATATTTTCTTAGTTTTTTTATTTCTTCTCCCTGTATCGACATGTTTTCCATTGATTGAGCCAATTTAATTGAATCATTTGCAGTTGAAGAAGAAATAGGTGTTGTAGAAGAGGAGGCTCCTACTGTTGTATCTCCTGTAGGAACACTTGTTTGAAGTAGTGATGCAATAGGCACTGCATCAAGAGGAACCATAGAAAGTTGAGAACTCTATTCTTTCTCTTTAATAAAATTATCCATCTCTGCTTTCATTTCCTTAATTTGTGCACTCTACTCCATCACGAGCTTCAACATTTCTTCTTTATGTATTTCTATTTCTCCTAATTCCTTTGCCGTGGATCTTTAGTGGTAGGCAGTTTCAATTTCTTCTTCAGGGATGTTGTGCCAAAATTCTTCTTCTTAATAATCTCCTCTATAGCCTTTGAATAAGCTGGATAGAAACCTGCTTTGATCACCATTTCCTCTAAATAATTAATTCTATTGCCATTGGCCAGAGAAGACACTTTCTCTAGTTTGAGCTCTGAACATTGTTCAAAGACAACTGTAGTTTAGAAGCAGTAAGGGTAGTCTGTGTGAAGGTTGAATATACTATTTCTCATGTTTTCCTGTGCATGTCTATATGATCCAAAGGATGGACATCCTTTGACTCAAACTCAAATGTAGTCTGCTTGAAATCAGTTTCTGATCTAGGTTGAGGAACGTGTGCATGTAAGAATGCCATATGCTTTCTCCATTTCTATGTGTCATAGGCTGAAATGAGCCTGTGTTGAATTGAGGGAGACTGCTTCCTGAATTGAGCATAAATGTTATCATGGAGGGCTTCATTCCTTTATTTAATTTCTTTATACCTATGGAATATGTCAAGGTGAGAAATAAAATATTGCTCCTTACAAGAATTTCAATGTAGTTGAGAAGGGGCATGGGTCGCAGCTTGGAGAGAAGTAGACTAGAGGTGATGGTAGGGGACCATTGCAGTGTTGGATATGTGGAAAAGATCATCGCAAGAAGGATTGTCCATTGTACCAGGGAGGTAGGCCTCATATATGTAGTGCTCAGGAGGCATAGACAGTTGGGGATGTTGGTCATAACATTCCTTGGATTTATGCGGGCATGGAAAACAAGCATGAAGATCATTAGAAATCCATTATGAAGATGGAAGGTAATCTCTATGGTTAGGTTGTTTCTATTTTGATTGATCATGGATCTAAGTATAGTTATGTTAATCCTGAATTGGTGGATAAGCGTGGCTTGAGAAAATAAGTGCATGCAGAGTCTTGGTTGGTGCAGTTGGCTACTGGTACTAAGAAGAGAGTTCTTCATTGGGTAAGATCTTGTGGGTTCAAGCTGAATGGTATTCCTACAACAACACATTTGAATGTATTGTGGTTGGGATATTATAGTATGAATTTGGGTATGGATTGGCTATATCTTCACAGGACCAAAGTAGATTGCTATGACAAGGCTATTGAGTGCTTGGATGATAATGGAGAAAAGAGAATACTGTAGGGAAAGAAGAAGCCTACATTAGTTAGAATGGTAATAGTTGTGCAGGCTAAACAGAGTTGCAGGAAAGGGCGTGTGATGTTTATAGTTCATACTTCCTGTGACAAGGGTAAGGATATTGAGGATGTAGAAATATTCAAGAGGTACCCTATATTGCAACAGTTTTAGGATGTGTTTCGAGAAGATATTATAGAGTTTCCTCTGCACAGGGAAGTGGAATTTTCTATTGAGTTGGTACTAGGAGCAACATGAGCATCAAAGGAATCTTATAGGATGAGCACTCCTATTGGGCATGGAATCCTCCCAAGGCATGTTTTAGGGCTAAAAGCCTAAGTTTTGATTGAATCTTGTTGTAAAATCTCTGTGAATTGTGGGCGTGGGGCACGAAAGTATAATAAAGTCACAGGGTTGTCCACCCTAGTTTTTGTAATGTAAGGTCGATTGGATAGACCTACCCATGGTCTGCAAACCATGGGATTGTATAAATAAAGAAAGGCTCTAAGTGTAAAAGATAACTAATGAAAGGAAGAGAATAGAAGCATGAGAAGTCTAAGTGATTGAGTCGAAGTGTAAAGTGTGTCTATGGGTCGTAGAGTAGGAGAAGGCTCTGCAACTGAGTGCGTAGAGGCCTAGTAGTCTGCAGTTCAACGCAGAATCCTGCAGCTAAGTGCACAAAGCGGGTTGAGTTTGTAACCATTGGAAGAATCAATAAAGAGAAGTTTTTCTATAATTATGTGTATCTTTTCTTGGTTTAATGCATGATTGGATATAATTTGCAAGTAGACTATTTATTTACTGTGTGAACCTGTATGAATGTTTTATATTGTTAAGTATAATTTAAGACATTTAAGTAGGCGAAGGTGCTTAACTAGTACTGGAAGATAAATAAGATCTCAGGTAATAGTGCAAAGCACGGCACAACCCCTATTTAGGGTTGCGCGAAGGCAGGGTATTAGGCCGTGAGGAAGAGAAGGTGCGCAAAGCCACCTACGTGCAGGAACAAACAAAGGACCAATCGAACCTCTCAGACATCTCAAGGGTGTGGAAACTTAGTTCTAGCACCCTCCCATACTACTTCGGGTGAGACCTTAGTCCGCGCCCCGTGGACTATTGCCGAAAGGGCCAGTAGTACTGGGATTTGTTTCGCTAATTAACTCCAAATCTGGGTCAGGCCCCAACAAGCCAACAAATGGTTATGTTGCTGGGACCAGGATCTGCTTAGAGATGTCTGATATCGTATCACTGGAATCCGACAAAGAAAGGAATTGAAAAGTGGTTGGACATAAAGATTCACGGGTTCACGACACAGGATAATAGGAATTTGCGACTGTCAAAGGAAGAGTGGTTAGATTGCTACTTGTATACGGAGATCCACGAAATTTTCATTAGATCCTTCCCTACTGAGTTGTACGAGTGGATCGTGAAGCTAGCAGATAGCCAAGGGACTTCAGTCAGCTATATCGAGGCAGAACGAAGATTCCTCAAGGGACCGTGAGGTAATTACGTTAAATCCTTGAACACTTGGATTAAAATGCTACTGTGTGAAAAATAGGTTATGCGAATAAATTGATGTTTGGGGCTACGCGGAGAGGGAGAATCTACATAAACGAAGGTAACACAAAACTAGAAACTAGCCCCTTGATTTCACCTCGGCAAGGGGGCGAAGAATATCTCGCGAAGGTTTTGCCAAGAAGTGTGATCAATCTAATAAGGCAGAGAATTCCGCACATACCACCCCCACCCACACCACCACCAGTTTCACCATCTTCATCCCTGAATTTACCCATACCACCTCTGCCACCACTGCAAATCAGTATAGCCAGTGCGATAAAGCTACCAGTGTTCAAGGGAGTAGGGAATGAAGATTCAGTCCAGTTTTGGTTCGTGATAGAAGTTGTATGGGAAGCACAGGGTGTCATGGATGACAATATAAAGAAGGAAAAATTGGTTAGTGCTCTGCAGGATTGCGTGCTAACTTGGTACATTAAGCATTCCAATGACAATTTGAATGCGGGGATAGCGGATATCCAAGCTACGTTAAACAAAGAATTTAGCAGGCCAAAATCGAAGGCACAATTTATCATTGGATTCAAGGAAATCATAATGCTAATAAGTGAAACCATGTGGTAGTTGGATCAAAGACTAAAGTCCCCAATTCACGAAGCAAACATGACATTGATAGATGGGCAACACCGTGAATGGTTTGTAGCATCGTTAACACCGCATCTACGAAATGCGCTGTCACAACAAAGGCTAACCACTCAGGTTGAGGCTTTGGAGGTCGCGATGAGATTGCATGAGACTCTAATACAAGATCCTAACTTGGGAGTTCAACAGATTCATGCGTAGTTGAAAAACTTGTGCCTTGAGATGCAGAGTTTGAAACAAGATAGGATGGCTCACCTAGAAGTGCGTGACGAGGTATGGTACGTAAAATGCAAGGGCCAGGGGCACGACAAGGACCACTGCCCGGTTTTCGTGAATTACCTTGCGGGAGGAGGGTTAATGCCACTAAGCCCAAAGGCACAAGCAGGACCAAGTGCGGCAGCTGCGTTATGGTGCGTGATTTGTAAAATAGGAGGAAATCATGCTACAGATAACTGCCATCTATTACAGAAGTATACCCAGAATTCCCAGCAGTCGTTCTGTAATTTCTGCAGGTCAGTAGGACATGATGAGTGCACTTGTAGAGGTTATGAACTGATGATGGATCAAACTCCTACCTACAGAGTTCAGGCCGAAACATGGGCCCTCGATCAAAACACAGGAATGGCGCGCACTAGATTTTAGGGGTACGGACAAGGCCGAGGTGGAATGGGACTAGGAAGAGGTCACAGACAGTTGATATGTTACAATTGTGGAGGGCTAGGAAGTTATGCCCACGGTTGTACGAATCCAATGTGACCATCATGATTGTACTGTACATTGTTTGATCATGAGATAGATGATTGTGCAACACTGATAGCAAGGTTGCGCGATAAAGGAGCACTCCAACCTCCCCCGACTCAGAACCGGCAAATGATGAGGTCTGAGCCGTGTGAGGAAGACTGTAATTTAAATGTCGTGCTCTAGAGTGGTATTATGACAGGGGATGACAAAGGAAAGCAGCCTAAAGAAAGTACCTGGGTTTGTAAGGCCCCAACAAAGGAACCAGAATTTGATTTGGAGCGCACTAAGGAGATCTTCATGGAAGCTAAGAGAAGCTTCACTGATGCCTCCACTTCAGGAAGTAAAGACAAATTGGAGCCGAAAATGGACCCATTGATGCTCACTACGTTCTTGGATACATGCATGAAGCTACCGCACAACAGCAAGGCTGTAAGAACTCATAATTAGATGCAGTGGGATCGCGCCAGGAGAACTGCACGTAGTCCGGAAGCTTGGAAAGCATACGACGCGAACAGGAAGGGAGATGAGATTGACCCCGCATATTGGTGAATATGAGATGGATCAAGTGATTCTAGTCCTAGGATCGGACGCGAACATCTTGCCGAAGCATACATGGGAGTGCATGGGTAGACCTATGCTGCAATGGTCTCCTATCCAACTGTGGATGGCGAACCAACAAAAGATCCTCCCTATGGGGAGATTGCAGGGAATCACAGCAGATATCGAAGGAGCGATCACACTAGCAGATTTCAAAGTGATAGAGATTGTTGATGACATCAATCCCTACCCCGTTATATTGGGAATAGATTGGGCCACTGATATGAATGGAGTAATAAATCTAAATAAGCGCAAGATGATATTTGAGAAAAAGTCACTACACGTAGTGGTACCTTTAGACCCTGCAGAAGGATCGCACTACACAGAGCCCGTACGCGACTACCATGACAGTGACGACGATCTGGACTGCATCTACAAGATAACTGCCTGGGAGAAAGATTGGGTAAATCCAACCACGGATGGCTGAATCTCTTAGGAGCGCGAATGCTCCTGAACATCAGATTCTGACAAGGAGATAGAACGATGGTAGAACTGGTTACACAAGGTAATCATGCTCAACTGTAACATGATGACAAGATCAATGTGCTGCGTGGCAATAGAGGTAAGAGATCTACCTACGTATGATGGGCTGAGCAACGTGGATGACTTCCTGAACAAATTTGAAAGAGAAGTGCCGAAACAATAGCGTTTCGACGCTCTAAAATGGGTACTGCGAGCTATTCCCGCAAGATGGTGGGGGGCACACCAAAGAAGTTTTGAATACTAGCGCGAATGCAGAAGGATGATGCGCATGCAGTTTGGGAAGCCTTAGATGTGGTTAAAAGACAAGTATGACGAACGGGATGATCCACGCGCACACCTCGAGAAATGGACAAAGTTCTATGGGGAAGAGCCACAACCTGAGTGGGTGCACCTGTTCTGTCATACCCTAGATATTATACCCATGAACTGGTATATAGAAATGAAGCTCTACCATGGCATGAATGAATGGGATATCTTGCATGAAGGATTCTTGTTAACCTTCACATTTGAGGATCATTGGTGGGTTACTGTTGATGATGCACAATAAGCAGTAAAAGTAGCTATCTTTAAAATACCCCAGGAGCCAATGGAAGTGCTTCAGTGTGAATGGGCAACCCAACTAAGCTATGCACTGGAGTGTTACAACGAACACATTGAAGACCCTTGAAAAGTTAACATTCCAGAAACTGAAGGCTATCACGAAGTTCAAGGACCATTGATTGAGGACCCTGACATTACCGTGCCGATAAAAACGAAGCAGGTGAACATTGGTATAGAGGCTCAACCGAAGTATGCAACGCTCAGTGACTACTGGGATGATGCCATGGTGGATAAGGTCACTGAGTTACTCTATGAGTACCAAGACTTATTCCCGACCAATATCATGGACTTAAAGGGGATCGTTGGTGTTTTAGGGATGATGAAGATCACCCTAAGACCTGAAGTGAAGCCAGTTAAACAGAGGCCTTACCACTTGAGTCTGAAGTACAAGGAAAAGGTCCGCATAGAATTAGACAAAATGCTCACAGCTGGAATTATTGAGCTGGTGGAAGAATCTGACCGGGTAAGCCTTATGGTAGTACAGGAGAAGAAGCGGAAGGGTGAGATAAGAATATGCATGGACCTCGGGAAATTGAATGATTCCTGTGTGCACGACCCATTCCCGACTCCGTTCACAGATGAAGTATTGGAAAATGTCGGTGGGCAAGAAGCATATTCTTTTACTGATGGGTTCTTAGGGTACCACTAGATCAAAATCACACCGGAAGACAGGAGCAAGACCACCTTCACGACTAAGTGGGGCTGCTTTCAATACACCGTTATGCCGTTTGGATTAAAAAATGCATCGGCCATCTTTTGGCACATAATTGTTGCAACATTCAAAGAATATATCCACAGATTCTTGGAGGTCTATTTGGATGATTGGACCGTATTTGGATTGGTTAAGCACCATGTAGTGAGCTTACGCTTCATGTTGGATACTTGCCGACGAAACCAAATTGCGTTGAACCTCAAAAAGTGTATGTTTCTCGTTCCCTTTGGGAACCTGTTGGGACATGTGGTCTGCAAACAAGGACTAATGGTAGACCCGGTGAAGATTACAGCAATTTTGAATTTGGAAGCACCATGAAGTGTTAAACAGTTGTGTGCTACCTTGGGATATACAGGGTACTATAGGAAGTTCATCAAAAGCTATCCCCAGATCACTGAACCAATGGAGAAAATTTTGAAAAAGGATGTCACGTTCTGTTGGAATGATGACTGCATGAAGAGCTTGGATGTACTAAAAGAGAAATTGGCCTCCGCCCCAATCCTGGTCTTCCCAAAATGGGATGTGGAGTTTCATGTCCATGTTGACGCGTCCTGTATAGCATTGGGAGCGGTGCTAACACAAGAGGGTGGAGAGGGCTTGGATCATCCTATTGCATTCGTAAGTTGCAGGTTGTCCAAAGTGGAAAAGAACTATTCGACAACCGAACATGAGGGGTTGGCTATGGTGTACGCGCTCTAAAAATAATGACACTATTTTCTAGGAGGACATTTCAAGATGTATGCAGACCATTTCGCGCTAAAATAATTGGTCAACAAGCCTGTGTTGGGGGGGCACATGTGCAGGTGGCTCTTATTGTTCCAATAATATGACTTTGAGGTCATGGTAAAGCCTGGACACCTGAATGTGGGACCGGATCACTTGTCACGTATTGGGACGGGAGAGGAACCTACTAGTTTGGAGGAAGGATTACCTAATGCACAGCTCTTTTCCATGTGCATCACGGATGGGCACTTTAAAGATATAATCCACTTTCTTACAACGGGGACTGTGTCGAAAGAATACTCTGTCCAGCAGAAGAAGGAACTGGTGGTGTGCGCGACTAATTTTTTTGCCATCATGGGGTGCCTATACAAATGGGCAATGATGAGATACTGCGAAGGTATGTAATTGAATTTGAACGAAGTCAGATCCTCATGGAAGCGCATGGGGGTGCTGTAGGAGGACACTATGCAAGATGAACGACTGCACAAAATATTCTTTGTGTAGGGTTGTGGTGGTCAACCCTTCATCAGGATTCAAAAGCACTTTGTAAGGCCTGTGATATATGTCAAAGGATAGGTAAACCATCACAGAGAAACGAGATTCCTTTGAATCCACAAATAACGCTGTAGCCCTTCGAAAAGTGGGAAATTGAATTTGCAGGACCTATCAAACGTCAGGGAAAAATGGGTGCGTGATACATTATCACCGTGACAGAGTACCTAACTCGTTGGGCGGAAGCGCAATTAGTCAAAGACTACATGGCCACCATGGTTGCAAAGTTTTTGTTTAAACACGTGTTGACTCGATTTGGTTGTTCGAAAATCTTAATGAGTGATCGTGGTACACATTTCCTGAACAAAACCCTCAGTGCACCAATAGAAGAGTTTTAGGTGTTTCATCAAAAAAGCACACTGTATCACCCACAAGCTAATGGAATAATAGAAGCATTCAACAAAATACTGGAGGCTGTGCTAACCAAGTTATGCAATGCACAATGAAGCGATTGGGACCTGCACATACTTGCAGTACTATGGGATTATTGCAAAACATGCAAGAAACTGATGGGACAGACACCTTTCCAGTTGGTTTATGGCATGGAAGCTGTCATGCCAATGGAGTATATTGTACCAAGTCTATGCATAGTAGTGCTCATAGGTATGATGGACCGTGAAGCCCTAGAAGAAAGGCTTGTGCAGTTGGAAGAACTTGAGGAGGAATGGTTCCTAGTTGGCTTTCATCAGTAGGTGCAAAAGTAGCATGAGAAGGCCTGGCATGATCGCCATATTAAGTTGCACACCTTCAAGGTGAATGACTTAGTGTTGTTGTATGACAGTAAATTTGATAAATTCCAGGGAAAGTTCAGAATGCATTGGCTAGGACTATACTTTGTTAAGGAGGTCAGAGATGGAGGTGCAGTACAGCTAGTCAAACTAAATGGAGAGCCTTTCCCAGAAAAAGTGAATGGCAGCCACTTGAAGCCCTACATGGGTGGCTTGACTATCTGACTAACTGATAGAAGCATAGTCTTCATGCTGCAAGGATCCAGACAAAGGTGCGGGACTATAAAAAAATGCAAGCGATACCATCATAGATGCATAAAAGTAGTTCTGACATAGAGGTCTCATAACAATGTATGCAACAGATCTAGAAAGTAGCTGCTTAGTGTGCTGCTGACCTTGCCGTAGTTCGAGTTCAGTTGGAGGTACTCCATGCAAAGATCTCCGCGCCTACAGAGTGACTAGAGGGCGAGTCATGATGTTTGTGTTGGGGGCCTATTGGGCATGGAATCTTCCCAAGGCATGTTTTTGGGCTTAAAGCCCAAGTTATGACCGAATCTTGTTGTAAAAGCTCCGCAAATTGCGGGTGCGGGGCGCGAAAGTATAATAAAGTCACAGGGTTGTCCACCCTAGTTTTTGTAATGTAATGTCAGCTGGATAGACCTACCCATGGTCCGCAGACCATGGGATTGTATAAATAGAGCAAGGCTCTAAGTGTAAAAGATAGCTAATGAAAGGAAGGGAATAGAAGCATGAGAAGTCTAAGTGATTGAGTCGAAGTGTAAAGTGTGTCTGTGGGTCGTAGAGTAGGAGAAGGCTCTGCAGCTGAGTGTGTAGAGGCCTAGTAGTCCACAACTAAGTGCACGGACGTCTACAGTTGAGTGTGCAGGGCGGGTCGAGTCTGTAACCATTGGAAGAATCAATAAAGAGAAGTTTTTCTATAATTTTGTGTATCTTTTCCTAGTTTAATGCATGATTAGATATAATTTGCAAGTATACTGTTTATTTACTGCGTGAACCTGCATGAATGTTTTATATTGTTAAGTATAACTTAAGACATTTAAGTAGGCAAAGGTGCTTAATTAGTATTGGAAGATAAATAAGATCTTAGGTAATAGCACAAAGTGTGGTACAACCCCTGGTTAGGTCTGCGTGAAGGCAAGGTATCAGGCCGTGAGGAACGGAAGGTGCACGAAGCCATCTGTGCGTAGGAACAAACAAAGGACCAATCGGACCTCTCAGACATCTGAAGGGTGCCGAAACCTGGTTCTAGCACCCTCCCATACTACTTCTGGTGAGACCTCAGTCCGCGCCCCACAGACTGTTATCGAAAGGGCTAGTAGTATAGGTATTTGTTTGGTTAATTAAATCTGAACCTGGGTTAGATCCCAACAAGCCAACAATTCCAGAGTAAGTAGAGTTAAAGTTACAGTTGAAGGAAATGCTTGATAAATGATACATTAGGCCAAGTGTGTCACCTCTGGGTGCACTAGTATTGTTTGTGAAGAAGAAGGATGGTACTATTAGGTTGTGCATTGTTTACATGTAGCTAAAAAGGGTGACAATCAATAATATGTACCCATTTCTGAGGATTGATGACTCGTTTGATCAACTGAAGGGAACAACAGTGTTTTCAAAGATTTATTTGAGATCATTCACAGGGTTAGTAGATTACTATAGGAGTTTCATCAGGAAATTCTCGTGCATTGCATATCCTATTACATCATTATAGAGGAAAGGTAAGAACTTTGAATGGATAGAGGAATGTGTAGCCAGTTTTGAGCAGTTAAAGTAGTTGTTGACAAACACTCCAGTTCTTAAGATTGTAGATTTAGATAGAGCTTGTAGTGTGCACAGATGCTTTGAAGAGAGGCCTTGGTGGAGTCCTTATGCTAGAGGGACAGATGGTGTGATATGAGTCCAGGAAATTGAATGAGAACAAGCATAACTATGTGATTTAGGATCTTGAGTTGGAAGTTATTATTCGTTCTTTGAAGATGTGGAGACATTATCTTGTTGGCAGGAGGTTTGTATTGATGAGAAATAAAAGTGGCTTGAGATATCTTTTTAACCAACCAAATTTGAACACCAGGAAAGGTAGATGGTTGGCTACCCTTAGTGAGTTTGACTTTGAGATTAGATACATTAAGGGTAAGGAGAATAGGGTTGCAAACGCTCTTAGTAGAAGAGTATAGGTAAACCATGTTGCAACTATGAGTTCGTATGGGATATATTTAAAGGATCATATCATACAACAGGACAACATGATGACAGGTACACGGAGCTTATGCATAGGTTACAATAGGGTACAGGTGATCAAGATATGGACTATAGTCTCATGAAAGATGGTATGGTGAGATTTAGGGATAGGATCTATGTGCCAGATGACAGTAGGCTTAAGAAGCTTATCTTGAGGGAGTTTCATGTCAAGTTATATTCAAGTCACCCAGGATATCAAAAAACATTGACAACAATGAAGAAGTTATACTATTTGCTGAATCTGAAGAAGGAAGTGGCAGAGTTTGTGGCTAGATTTTTGGACTGTCAGTAGGTGAAGTAGAGTGCAAGCATCTAGGTGGGTTGTGTCAGCTTATTCCGATTCCAGAGTGGAAATGGGAGGTCATTTCCATGGATTTCATTACAAGTCATTCAATTACATTGAGGCATCATGATTCTATCATGGTTGTGGTTGGTAGGTTGAGAAAGGTAGCTCACTTCCTTCCAGTGAAGACTACTTATTCATCTAGTGAGGTAGCACAGGTATTCATTAGGGAGATTGTAAGATTACATGGTGTTCCAAAGAATATTGTGTTGGATAGGGATGATAAGTTGACTTCCAACTTTTGGAAGGCGTTATTTGTAGGTTTGGGGACAAAGTTGGCCTTCAGTACAACTTATCATCCACATACATCTGTATAGATAGAGAAGGTCAATATGATACTAGAGGATATGTTGAGGATGTATGTCATGCATCAACAACAAAGGTAGGAGGAGTATATTCCACTGGTTGATTTTTCCTATAACAATGGTTATCAGGAGTCATTGAGGATGAGTTTGTTTGAGGCACGTGATGGGCGGAGTTGTAAAACTCTGAGCAACTGGAGTGATGTAGTGAACATGGTACTTTTTGGACAAGATATGTTGGCAGAAATGGAACATGAAATGCAGGTGTCAATGGTGCTGGACCCGCCAACATGTCAGGGGATCTCCTTGGTAAGATGTCCCATCTAGACCTCAGGTCGTTTGGAGTAGGAGTCCCAATAGTGGGTAGTAAAGTAAAGCCTTGATTGTAGTATTGCACAAAGGTAAGCGTGATAAAGTTGTCAGAAGAGAGTGTGTGACCTTACAGCAAGTCAAGTGAGATGCATGGGGGTTCTAACACATAGAGGGGAAAAGGAAGTGTGTCCCTTAGAATCCCGTAATAGTACGTAGCTTGAAAGGAACACATGAGCGACATCACAGTCTGGAAGTAGAATAGTCCACAATCCAAAGTGACAGGCTAATACAACAACACATCTTCAACAATATACATACATATCGCATAAAAAATAGTTCATACACAAATGCGCAAGTGAAATAACATACATTTCTAAAGTAACCAGAATAGTCGGACTACCATAACAACATATGCATGAAAATGTTTTGGCTAGGTTATATTATTAAGTGATAGTTCCATCCATACATACACCATTGACAACCACTAACCTCAATAGTGGAACATTATAGTCAACGTCACTTGCTCCTTCAAAGATATGTACTCGCCCTACACTGTGGAGAAGCCAAGGCTCATCACAATACTCTCCAAGCCTTCTCTAAGAAATTCCTAGCCAAAAGCTTGGCTCCTGAAATCGTGTACTATGAGTTATGAGGTTATATATATAGAAAATGGTGGTGTGACCCTTGAAATTCCCCTTTGACTCTTGGACTACCCTCATGACTCTTCACATTACATAGTGACTGTTCACATTCCACTAGTGACACTTTGAGTTTCACTTACAACATGTTTACAATAATACAATTTCCACATATACCCTTGTGGGACAAAATAGGTTTGAGTCAACATAACAAGACAAACAACATCACTCGAGATCTTAGGGAAAGAGAAACTCGGTAACCTCCTCGTGGTGGTATTTGATGACGAACTAATACCAAGCTTGGTACTGCGCTATCATGTCCCCATACTATTTGGTAATGTATTTATCGAAGAAGACTCTCGCCTCCTTGGATTTCAGGTATATGGTTCTGAAACCTATGTCCAGCTCATCCTGAAGCATGAAAAACACTATCCTAAGTGTGGCTGGACCATCGATGTACCTATGCATGTTCTTCGCGCTCAACTGTAAGTCATTACTGGTGGCTTCCTGCATCAACTACTCTATGTACCCGTTGACTTCCAACATGACTTGGTTCTTCCTCATGTCTTGAGTGGGGGTTTTGATGGAAGGGATCTTGTGTGTCCTCACTATGACATCCAAAATCCTTTACAACCATGCATAGGAAGACCCAATGATGGTGATGAGTAGAGGGAGTTGCTTATAGTTCCAGATCAACATCTAAATTTGTGATTTGTCTAACTCTACCTGCGACTTCATCGTCTTGTGCAAGTAAAGCGCCTCGCCCCCCTTGTACCTCATTGTCCATTCCTGTACATGTGCAATGACAACGTAGATGTCTCTGAGAGTTTAGGCTGTCTTCGTGCACCACTGCTGAAAACCGTATAGATAGACAACTGCTTTGTGCACGGTGACAAATATTCTATACAACATCTGCATGGTGGTCTCTAAAGTTTATATCTCCACAAGTATTGCTTTCTTCATTTCTGCCATAGTGGATCCTATGGACTGCTTTTTTCTCTACCTGGCCTCTTGCAAGTCCTTCGCTATTTGATTATTCTCTTCTATCAAGAACTTGACCGTCGAACTCATGGCTTATACATAAGCCTTAGACGCCTCGACCATGGTAGATGGATGTCTTCTAACATATGATATGATCACCCTTTCTTCTATGTGCACAGGTGATGTGTGATCATCCACGAGATGATTTCTTCGTGCCCGTACAATCTTGTGTTGTGACTTATCGAATGATAAATTATACACATCCATCTAGAGATCATCATCAAGGATAAAAACCTCTCCTTACTCGCTCGAGAACGGTTGTGATTCTGGTGGTGGCAGAGACTGTGGTGAGACCTGAGATGCTCTTAGCATGAGATTGGTGTCTTGTTCCTGTGGCTCTTATTCCATCTCCATGTCTATTGCTTTAACCATCTGCTCAACTACCTGAGCAAGTTCCCAAACCTGCACCTTCTCAACCTACTGAGAAAGTTCCCAAACCTGCAACTGCTCACCCTCTTC
The DNA here is from genome assembly GCA_031772625.1 of Pinus tabuliformis. Classification (NCBI taxonomy): domain Eukaryota; kingdom Viridiplantae; phylum Streptophyta; class Pinopsida; order Pinales; family Pinaceae; genus Pinus; species Pinus tabuliformis. Next base: position 613,074,806 of record CM062813.1, read on the forward strand.
TTCATCTATTAGATTCTCTGTTATCTCAACCTGTATAGGTGTAGTTTTATTTTTCAGTGGGCCTTGTCTTTGCTCCTGTTATTTTTTATTATTTTATTCCCTTTCTGTCCTCCTGAGCTCTTGCTATGATTTCAACTTCTTTTCTATTTCTTGCATTCCTCTCTACATTTTACAATCTTTGCTTCTCTCTCTTCCTATGTTCTACTCTCATTTCTCTATGTCACCTCTTTGCCTCTTTGCCTCTAAACATGTAACTTTTCTCAGCCTTTGTGCTCTCGGAAATATTCCTATTACCTTTGTCTTGCACTAGTTTTCTGCTCACTACTACTATTGTTGTTGCTTTGTGTGGTGCTGCTGCTTGTAGTGCTACTTTCCATTCTACAACCATGTTGACTAGTTTATTGAGCCTATAGGAGTTGTAGAAATACCTCCAAGGATCTTCCTCTGGCCAATGACACTCCCTGTGGATCCATCGGTAATACACCATCGGACAATGGTTCTTGCAAATGCAGTGCGGATCATATGGATTGAAACTCTTGGTTGTGAACCCAAACTTCTTCAAGTTATCAGCCTCGACATCCACATCCTTCAAGGTACAGATCTCGTACAACCCAATGCACAAAGGAAGAGTAGGCCATGGTGCCTTCTTCCTCCTATGTAGTCTCGCTGATAACCCTGTGGAGATGTGGTATGAAACCTCTTGCATGACCAACTACTGTGGAAAACCTCAGTGGCTCATGTAGAGGCTTCTCCACAGTAAAAATCTAGATGAATGTGCCACTAGGTGAGGCATACCAATCTATAGTGTTAAGTAATGACTGCATAGTTTCTTGGGACATGCAAGGTGAATCCAGTTCAAATATCATCTAGTAGAGTGAGGTGATGAATTAATCAGACATCCTCTTCATGAATCTTTGGTAGTTGCACTTAGAGAGAAACTTGCAATAGATGTTCACAACATCCTCTGATGGTGTCCATGTCCAACCCATGCTAGGGAACTTGTTGTGGGAACAAATTGCATCAAGTAGGTACATAGACATAAAGAATCTTGCTTTCTCATCCTTAGTTGGACTTCAGGCATTAGACACATGCAATTTTAGCTGCAGAGCCAACATGTTTGACCCGTTGAATGGCCTTCCTTCATTTGCCAACTACTCCAACATAATCGCCCAACTCTGCGGGGAGGTCTTCGTGCTCCCTTAACCATACATCTAGCATGCAAAGATGACCAAGAGTTGGTAAGCCTTCCTGAGTGACTTCATCTTGTAGACCTAGTTGGGTGCCACTTTGAACTTTGATGGCTCTTTTACCCAATGCTTCATGATATCTCTCATGTTCACATTACCGTTGGGAGCAAAAAATAGTGCATCCATGTGGTTCACCGCCTGTGACAAGTGATACATCTGATGGTAATTTACCATCATGAAGGTGGAAAGTTGTGTTCCACTAGTACTGCTCAGTATCATCGTCTTAGGATTTGTATGTGAGACAATCCAGTGAATGATATTCGTGCATGGGAAGGTGAGGCACCTAAATGAAACCTCGTACAATCTTGACTTGTGAATGTTGACATAGACTTGTTGATCTTCCAGACCTTCTTTGAAACTACTTGCAAATATGCCCTTAATTTATTGCCATGTAATATTCATTTCCTTGTCTATGAATAATTGCGTATCTGCATAGATAGGCAAGTTCATTGACACTTGTTCAACCACATCTCTAGTGTTGCTCTCTCTAATATCCTTTGATCCAGCTCTCTTGGAAACCATGCTGCCTATACTAATGAGAAGGTGCCCAAAAACTAATGTACTAGGAGATAGAGTGGACACTCACGAAAAAAAAAATTAAGCTTTAGAAAACAAAGCACTTCAACGAGATCCATCACTCAACAAACTGGGCAAGTTCTGGGAAAGATTGCATAGTTTTGAATCTCAGAGGTCTGAGAATGTTAGCTAGATCTTCACATTGCATAGTCCCAACTAACAATGAGATGTACCGATGACTAGAACTGCGCAGAGCATAGTCTAGTGTGGTTTGTTGTGGACTGGAAATGCACAATGCGCAGTTTAGTCTAGCTTGATGTTGGTTGGCACTATGCATTACATAATCCAAGTGGGAAAGACTAGGGACTATCTCCTGGAATTGCACAGAGCGTAGCTGGAGCCATTTACTGAAAGCCTCTATGCAATTCATGGAGCCAAGGCAGAGCCTTGAGTTCCAGAAATGCACAGTGCATGCCAGGAGGAGCCAGATTTGGGCCAAAGCAACCCAGATCTTCCCAAGAGCAACCTGAAAACAAGTAGATTTGAATGAATGAGCAAATAATGGTGCATATATTAGTGAATGGTCATGAATGCAATCAACTAAAGTGAAAAGATTAGTCAAATGGACGAACAACAAAGCTAGTGGGGAGAGTCGCCAAAATAATGACTGTTAGTGAAAAAATGGGGTTATGCATGCAACACTTAAGAAAGGCAACAAAAATATTGAAACAACACTTCTACAAGTTAAAAAAAACTAAAATGCCAAGGGTCATTGAATAAACCATGCAAAATGACATTCACACAAGCCAAGGAAACAAAAGCGACATAAAAAACAACAAAAGACTTCAAAAGCAAAACTTACCCAGAAAAGTTGTGCTGATCGTGTTGAAGGTTCCTAGATGCCTCACGAATGCTAGAGATCCAATATCAAATGTGAAAATGAGCTATGGTGGTGTCCATTAAATAGATTTTATTGATTTAGGGTTTATGACGCACATGCCAAAAATCTAGGGAAAAATGACAAGTGGTGGCAGTTTCTAAAATTAACTCAAGTGTAATTCCCATTGCTAAAAATATATCCCTATTTTCTAGGGATATTTTTTTTTTTTTTGCTTTTTTATTTTTCGGGAAAGGCTCTCATGCATGCATGGAGAAATTGTGCAGTTCTGGATGGAACTGAGCAACCTACCGACACATGCATCAGACAATAGTTGAAGGAATGCTTCTGTGTAATTCTTGGGCTGAGTGGCTCTAGCTGCCTCTCATGCTTTGCGCAATTTCCTAGTTGAAGACAAGGTGTTAGCTGGGTCTGTACAGTTCTTGAGCCAAAGCTCATTGTTGGGTTGCTCTGCGCAATTCTTGAGAGTAAGGCTCACTGCTGGGCTACTTTACACAATTCTTGAGAACAAGGCTAGCTGCCTTCTAGGACTATGCAATTTTCTAAGGAAGTGCAAGAAGCAGATGCAACTAGGTGATTTGAGTCAGCTTGTGCTTAGACAGGAAAGTAAGTAAGGGACACAAGCTGTAAAGTGAAAGATAAATTCAAATGAAAGCATAAGCACCTGAGTAGTGCAAGACAATCTTCTAATATTTAAGGAGGGAGGCTCTAAAATGAAGCGAAGGAAAAATTTTGGAGGGTGTTGTAGCCACTACAATAGTAGGTTATAAAGAAGAATATAAAGGAAACACAAGACAAGAAGAAGATTTATGTAGACTAGCACAGGGTATTTAACGAGTTTTAGGTTGGGGAGCATGTGTATTTGCACATCAAGCCCAAGAAGAACTCTTTGAGGATTGGATCATGTGCCAAGTTGGCACCACGGTATTGCAAGCCTTTCGAGATCCTTAAGAGGATTTGAATAGTAGCCTACAAACTTGCATTGCCTCTGTAGAGTTCCATAACTATTTTGTTTTGTCACCCTTTTTCCTCCATTTTCCTCTTTCATCATCACTATCAACTCAATAAAAGCAGTAAAACAATAGATTTTGATAAGGTAAAAACTCTCATATGTCTTATTTTTCATATTCGTTAATGTACATTATTGTTACGTTAAAGATTGCTTTAGCTACAGAACTAACATGATTCTGTAGCTATTTTACAAATCTGTAGCTATCTCCATTGTTTGTGGGCTTCTAGTGTGCCAATGAAGCAAGGAAGCACATGGGCGGTTGAGGATCAATCCCCTGATGGATCTCCTCATATTCGCTTGCGCCAATTCTTTGAAGGAATCAAACAATGGTGTGGTGAAAGGCATGGGTCAAACACGCAGCAGCAGAAGTCCAAATGCATCATGTTTCTCCGATTTTCTTTCCAAATAGAAAATCGTCAAGATAACACTTTTACTGTTTAAGTTTCAAATTTGAATAAGGATTGATTAAAAGACCTATAGGCATAGAAGTCTCAAACTGTTGAGCACACATTTTATATATAAATATGTATCCTCTGTAAAGGATAACAAGGAAGTAATAGTTAATCTCTGAAGAAATTGTGTGAAACAAACCTTTGTTCTCATATTGAATTAAAGTTACATTTATGTTATTTGATGTGTATTTGAGCGTGATTTATACCTACTATATGCGGAGGGCCCTTGTAGACAGTTGAGGTTAAGTTTATTTCATTTTAATCTCTTTCCATTATCGCATTGTCATTTCATTCTAGCTTAGTTTCCTTAATTCACTATTTTATCATTTCGTTATAACTTAGCTAAATCTCGTTATTTCGTTTGCATTTGAATATCTTCACAGTCATTTAATGGTTTAGTTTCTTCAATGTTTTTTTCTTAATTACAGTCAGTGTTAAAAAATTATTTTCATGCTTTTAGAATCAAAACTTGTATATACTCTGTAGCGAGTGTTAAGAGATTGTCTTCATGATTTTTAGAATTAGTATTTGTATATACTTTTCAAAAATCTTTTAAAGGATCGTTTTCTCGCTCTTAGAATCATTTGAATCTCAATACTTTGTTTTATTACAGCAATGTGTTTATGATAGGTTTATAATTTCAAAATGATTAACGTAGGATGTTTTAGAAAATAATGACTCATAGATATCTTTTGTTCTAAAATAATTTATTGAAAACTAGTCATAGGAATGATAATCAATATAGATATGACCTAGTAGATTAGTCTAACTATTGCTTCACTTCCACTCATTAATTCGTAGAAATCTAATGCTTACAAATAGGAACCTAGATAACAATGAAAATCCCCAAAACAAATATAACATCACCTTACAAATTAAAATAAAGGATTCTAGCATATATAGTGCACTTTCACTTCATAAGTTGACCAACTCCAATCGATAATTTATTCTTGCAATTTAAGAACATTAAATTGACCAAACATTTTGGTGCCGTTTCCAGGGAAGTGTGAATAGAATCCTTAAAAAAAAGAAAATAAAAACATAATATGCATAGGGAAAGAGACTCTAGAGGTAGGTTTATAGGTCAAGGAAGAAGTCTAAATTCCACATCATCACTCACTCCACCATGACAATATAGTTCCACACCACACACACAAACTCGAATTCCATCCATACCAGGCAAATATAGACTTCCCGAGGTCTTGAGATTTGAAATCCAACCTAAAGATTCATCAACTTTGTCAACAAAATATGTAATCGAAGTAGATCCTACATCCCCAAAAACATGAATAATTTTCCTATCTTCAACTCGAGAACAAATTCTAGCTCAAGAGTTGGGAGTTCCTATTGAAGAAGAGGAAGAAGAAACCTAATTCAAACCTTGTCCCTATTCAGCCATGACAGATTCCTCAGAATAAATATCTGGTTCTACAACAATATTATCTAGTTTTTCTTATAGTTCTTCTTCAATGGTGAACAACATAGGATTGGAGGAGGAGGAGGAAGAAATAGAGGAGATGGAAGAGGTGGTGGTAGAGGCAGAGGAAGAGGAGATCCAGAACCTTTTTGATTCCCTATCCTTGATGAGGATACAACATTAACAATGAAAAGAATCTTGCCTTCTATCCTCCATACTTTTCATGGAATAATAAGTGAATACCCAAAGACATTTCTCTTTGAATTTGAAGTATTATGCAGATCATATGATTATTTGCATGATGCTCAAAAACTAAAATTGTTCCCTACCACCTTAAAGGATTCAACATTAAATTTTTTTATGAGTTTCTGAATGAATTCTATAAGAACATGGGGACAAATGAAAGAAGAATTCTTGGAGAAATACAAGGATTATTGTATGCCTCATGGTATTGAAGATATAGCCTTTAAAATGGTACAAAAAGAAGATGAAAATCTTGAAGATTTTGTTGAAAGATTTGTTTATAATATCAAAAGGCAAAAAATGAATAATCTGGATGAGGAAACTTTGAAAGATCTCTTACTAAAATCCATTAAAGATGAGTGGATTTATCTTCTCAATCTAATGGGAAAAGGTGATATTTCTCAGTTACCATTTGCAAATATTTGTGATCTATGTGTACATATTTCAAGAGGTAAAGCAAGAACATGGAAAAGTCCAAGGGATCCTCTTTTATCAAGAGTAAATAAATATGTAGCTGGGACAGTAAGTAGGGAAGAATTAGGTAGTTTGCTTGATAATTTTAAGACATATATTTTAGGGAGTCTCAGTGAGCAAATTGACACCCTTAAAATATAGAACAAGCAGAAAGCCAAAAATGTTGCATTATCCATCTTTTGTCCTAGGTGTAGAAGGAAACATGCTCTGAGAGAATGTCCTTTAGATTTAAAAAGTATAGAAACCTCTGTTATATGTGCGGAAAATCACGATACAAAAGAATGTCCCTCTATACCATGTCTTAAGGCTATGTTCAGTGAAGAAGGAATACCAAATCAAGTAGACCCTCTTTACTTTATTGCCAAAAGACCATGGAAAAATAAACAAACAAATCAAACTCAAGGCTTTAATCCTAAAAAATTTGCATAATCTTCACAAAATAATTGGAATCCACGTATGCCATGGCAGCCTTGGTCTCAACCACAATTTTGGAATCAAGGATGGAAAAATCCTTATGGAAGATATTCTTAATATCAACAATATCTGCCACCTTATCCAAATTTTGCACGGCAATACTTCCCTCAACCCAACCAGTTACCTCAAACTCAAGCTCAAAATGAAAATCCACAAATTTCTTTGCCATTTCCACAAAGACAAAATCAATTACCCGTTCAACCACTCCCAAATACAAACAATAAAACTTCACAACCTGTTTACAACTTAGAATGTTAGAATCATCAAACTTATATGATAACTCCATTACATTTGAATAATGTTCAATTAAGGTCTAGTAGAGTATTAGAAAGGAAGAAACCATCTGTTGTTATTCAACAAACATAAAAGAATTCCAAAAAAGATAATAATGACTCTAAAAGAAATATTTCCCTTCCTTAGAAAGAAAATATTGAAACACAAAAAAATCCTATACATTCTAATAATACTCCTATTATAGAACAACCTTCAGTATTTGTCTCAAGAGCACATTTTCCTGAAAGGTTGAAAATCGATAAAGGAGTAGAGAAACAAATCATATTTCTTGATTGTGATATGTTAGATGAATTGAAAAATGTCTGTATAAAAATTTCTTTATTACAAGCAATAAAAGAAATACTGATTTTTTCAAAAACAATTAAGGAATTGAGACTCAAGGACCAGGAAGAAAAAGAAAATAAATAAAAAGAATCCAACTAGTCAAGAGAATTACATATATCATGATGGGGAAGAAAAAAATTCAAAAATATTTAGATCTGGGAAGCCTCATTGTGAAAACACACATCAATGGAACTGAAATACCAAACACATTAATTGAACTAGGAGTGGCCATAGACATAATGAGAAAACAAACTATGGACAAATTGAAGCTTCCTAATCTTCAATACACACCAGCATTGTTACAATTAGTAGATAGGTCTATAATTAAACCTGATGGTGTGTTAGAGGATATATGTATCCTTATATTCTTGGGAATATCCTATTGATTTGATGGTTTTAAGACCCAGGAAAAAATTTAGGAGGACATCCATTAATTTTAGGAAGGCCATGATTAGCTACAACCGATGATTTTATCAGTCGTAGATTAGGAGACATTTATCTCAAATGGAAGCTTGACAAAGAAATTTACATTGTGCCCACTTGCAAAAAAAATGATAGAAGTAGAAAATGAAGAAGGGGTAGATGATGATAATGATATACAACCGGTTTTCATGATTTCACAAATAAATGAAGATGATCAAATTTTAAATTCAATAGAAAATAATGAAACCTCTTTATATTGTGACAATAGTTAGGATTTTCAAGAACAATGTAATATTGAATATCTATCATGTAGAAAAATGTCTTTACATTCTATGGAAAAATTTGGAAGCTCTTCAATAGAAATGTTTCCAGGGAAAATTTTGAACATCAATGAAAACCTGGAAGAATTACAGAAAAAGAAACTAGTAGAAATATTGCAAAAACACTCTTTTGCATATGCATGGGAATACACTGATATGAAGGGAATTAATCCTAAAACTTGCATGCATCATATTTATATCAAATAAAATCCTATACCAGTTCGAAAACCACAAAGAAAAATGAATCCAAACTTTAAGGAAATTGTTAAAGAAGAATTGCAAAAACTGTTAAATGTAAATTTCATTTATCCAATATGAGACAGTCAATGGGTTTGACCCCTAGTAATCGTTCCTAAAAAAAATAGAAAATGGAAAGTACACATTGATTACATGGAATTGAATAAAGCTACTTTGAAAGATCATTTTCCACTTCCTTTCATAGATCAAGTTTTAGATACATTAGCAGGAAAAAAATATTTCTCATTCTTGGATGGTTTTAGTGGGTATAATCGAATTTAGGTATCACCTGAAGATCACAGCAAAACCACATTCACCTATCCATGGGGGAATTATGCTTACTGAGTACTTCCTTTTGGATTATGAAATGCCCCAGCAACATTCCAAAGAGCAGTACTAGGAATTTTCTCTGATCTTATTCATGATTGTGTGGAAGTTTATATGGATGATTTTACTGCTTATGGAAATTCTTTCGAAGAAGCACTTGAAAATTTAGAAAAAAATTCATAAGATGAAAAGAAACAAATCTTTCATTAAGTCATGAGATTTTTTTTACGAAGTTCAATGAGGGAATTGTTTTAGGTCACCATATTTCAGGAAATGGAATTAAGGTAGACTCATATAAGGTGGAAATTCTTTCGAAGAAGCACTTGAAATTTAGAAAAAAAACCATAAGATGTAAAGAAAGAAATCTTTCATTAACTCATGAGAATTTTTTTACGAAGTTTAATGAGGGAATTGTTTTAGGTCACCATATTTCAGGAAATGGAATTAAGGTAGACTCATGAGATTTTTTTTACGATGTTTAATGAGGGAATTGTTTTAGGTCACCATATTTCAGGAAATGGAATTAAGGTAGACTCATATAAGGTAGAAATTATTTCCAAATTATCAGTTCCAAGTTGTCAGCAAGATGTTAGGAGTTTTCTTGGTTTTACTGGATATTATATAATATTCTTAGAAAAATTCACAAATATTTCATCTCCACTCTTCAAATTACTTACAAAACATTGTGAATTCAGTTGGAACCTTGATTGTCAAAAGGCCTTTGAAATTTTGAAAAAAAAGATCTCCGACACACCTATCTTAAAGGACGTAATTGGAAATTGTCTTCAATATATCAACTGATGCTTCAGACATAGCTCTAGGAGCTGTGTTAGGACAAAAATATCTCACTCCTTATGCCATTTATTATACCAGTAAAAATTTAACTCTTGTAGAGCTAAATTATACTGTAACTGAAAAGGAGTTTTTAGCTGTCATTCATGCCATTAATAAATTCATACCTTACATCACTGGCTATGAAACTTTCATTCATACAAACCATTATGTCATTAGATATTTAATGAACAAACTAGTTACTGATGGTATAGTAACAAGATGGCTATTACTGTTACAAGAATTTAATATCATTGTTGGGTGCGGGATCCCCCAAGGGCAGTTTTGGGGCTAAAAGCCCATATTTTGGTCAAAATTTGTAATCCAAGTGTAAAGACTCCACATTTTGTGGTTGCGGAGCATGTAGGTGATAAAGAGTCATAGGGTTGTCCACCCTTATTTTGGAAATGTAATGTCGGCTGTAAAAGATATACCCATGGTCCGCGGACCACGGGATTGTATAAATAAGAGCTAAGCTCTAAGTAGTTAGATTGATCAATCAAGCAATGGAGATATGATGTATGAGAGATAGCTCTGAAGTAGAAGTCTAAGTTCAGGTTGTAGCATAGGTAGAGGCTCTGCAGCTAAGTCCGCAGAGGCCTATAAGTCCGCAACTGAGTGCGCGGATCCTTGCAGATGAGTGCATAGGGCGGGTCAAGTCTGTAATTGTCCAGAATTATCAATAAAGAGAAGTATTCTACAATTTCTATGTCTTTCTTTCCTGTTTATGCATCTTGTTATGTTGGGTATGAATTTCACTTATAATGCTTATATGATGCACGAACGTATGTAAATGTGTTGGTTAAGTGAATGCAAGTAAGAACATCTGTTTACGCAAAGCTAACTAAGATCGGTTAATAAGATAAGTAAGACACTTAGCCTAGTTTGGGAGATATCGCAGTTCGCTGCCCTAGCAATGCAAAAGTCCCTAAGCCGCAGGTTAGGGCTGTGCGAAAGCCAATTGTACCCTTTCGCGAAGGTACTGAAGGGTGGAACAGAGGGCTAAGCAACCTGCGCGAAGGCAGGTATAGCCAGAATAAACCGACATCACAACCATCTCAAGGGTGTGGAAACTTGGTTCCAGCATCCCCCCATACTGCTTCAGGTGAGACTTCAGTCCACGCTCTACGGGTTGATGCCAAAAGGGCTAGTAGTGTAGGGATTTGTTTGGCTAAATAACACTGAACCTGGGTCAGCCCCCCTCAAGCCAACAAATGGTTCCGTTGCCGGGACCCAAATCTGCATAATAGGTGTGATGTCGTATCACTCGAATCCAACTAAGAAATAAATCGAAGGCTGGGTGGACAAAAGGATTCATGAGTTCGTGGCACAAGAAAACAGAAATTTGCAACTAACAAAAGAACAGTGGCTAGACAGGTACCTGTATACAGAGATCCACGAAATCGTTTTCGCCTCCTTTCCTACTGAGCTATATGAGTGGATCACGAAGCTAGAGGATAGCTAAGGAAGGTGGAAACTTGACAGTCATATTGTGTGGACCCCAGAGCTAGTGCGAAGGTTGGAAGCAGTGGAGGATAAGATCACTCGCGCTGTCGATCGTTGGCTCGTCGCATCATAGGAGGATTTGTTACAAAATATGCGGTCGACACCTTGGTTAGCTATAGCAAGGCAGAGCGATGCTTTTTCAAAGGATCGTGAGGTAAGTACGTAAAATCTTTGAATACTTGGATTAAAACGCTGTTGTGCGAAAAATGGGTTATACAACTACCTTGATGTTCGGGACTACGCGAAGTGGAAAAATGTACAAGAACGAAGGAAATAAGGGTCCAAAGTATAGCCCCTTGATTTCACCTCCACAAAAGGACAAAGAAGTGATAACGAAGGTCTCTCTGCGAAGCACTATTCAGTTAATAAGACAAGGATTCCTGTGAATACCACCTCCGCCCACACCACCTCCAACTTCACCACCATTACCTCCAAATTCACCCGTACCACCTCCACCTCCACCGTGATTCAGTATGGCAAATATAGTGAAGTTGCCTTTCTTCAAAGGCTTGGGAAATGAGGACCTAGACCAATTCTAGTTTGTTGTGAGGGCTGTATTGGAAGCTCAAGGTGTTATAGATGACCATATAAAGAAGGTGATACTGGTTAGTTCTATGCAAGATCACACGCTAACCTGGTATATTAAGTACTCTAATGATAACTAGAATGCTAGAGTAGCAGACATCCAAGAAACACTAAATAGGGAATTTAGTAGGCCTAAATATGAAGCACAGTCGATTGTGGGATTCAAAGAGATCGTGATGCCACTAGGCGAGATGCCTAGGGAACTAGATCAAAGGTTGAAGTGTACAATCCGTGAAGCCAACATGAATTTGACAGATGGACAACATCACGAGTGGTTTATGGCTTTGCTACTACCACACTTAAGGAGTGCGCTGTCACAGCAAAAGATAACAACTTAGGCGGAGGCCTTGGAGATTGACATGAGATTACATGAGACTCCAATGCAAGATCCTAATCTAGGAGTCCAACAGATCCATGTGCAACTGAAGAATCTGTGCCTTGAGATGCAAATTCTAAAGCATGATAGGATGGTTCAGCCAGAGGTACGCGAAGAGGTATGGTATTTGAAATGCAAGAGTTAGGGTCATGACAAATACCACTACCCGATCTTTACAATCTACCTTGTAGGAGGAGGACTGATGCCTTTAAGGTTGGAATCTTCAGCAGGACCTAGTGCTGCACCCGCTTTATGGTGTGCTATCTATCAGGTAGCCGGAAAACATGCCACGGATAAATATCACTTGCTACAGAAGTATGTGCAAGCACTGCAACAAATTTTCTGCAAATTTTGTAGGTCAGTAGGACATGATGAGCGTACTTGCAGGAGCTACGAATTGATGATGGATAGAACTCCCGCCTACAGGGTTCAGGCTGAAAGGCGGCCCCTTGACTAGAATGCAGCGACGATGGGGAAAGGATTTCAGGGGCACGGACGAGGCCGAGGTGGAGGAGGATCTGGTAGAGGTCAAGGAAAGTTTATTTGCTACAGTTGCGAAGGACCAGGGCACTATGCCCACGATTGCACTAATCCAACGCGTCCGTCATGCAAGTATTACACGTTGTTTGATCACGAAACAAAAGATTGTCCTACCCTAATAACTAGGATATGTGACAAAGGAGAATTACCACCTCCCCCGACTCAGAACCTTTAAATGATGAGGTTTGAGCCGCGTGAGGAAGATCCGAATGTAAATATAGTGTTCCGGAGTGGAATCGCGACAGGAGATGACAAGGGGAAACATCCAGAAGACAGTACCTAGGTTCGTAAAGCCCCAACAAAAGAGGCTGAGTTCGATTTGGAGCGTGCTCGTGAAGCATTCATGGAAGCTAAGAAGAGCTTCGCTAAGGCCTCCACCTTAGAAAGCAAGGATAAGCCTGAGTCAGAGATGGACCCTTCTATGCTCACAACTTTCCTGGAAACCTGTATGAAGTTACAGCGTTGTAGTAAGGCTATGAAAGGGCTACAAGAACTCATCAATAGATGAGCTAGAACTGCGCTAGGTGAACTGAATGTAGTATGAAAGATTGGAAAGCATAAGACAAGGACAGGGCATGAAATGAGACTCACCACGTAGATCGGAGAATATGAAATGGATAAAGTCATTCTGGATTTGGGTTTAGATGCGAATGTTCTACCGAAGCAGACTTGGGAGCGAATGGGGAGACATGCACTATAATGGTCTCCGACTCAGCTAAGGATGGTGAATGAACAGAAAATCATACCCATGGGGCGATTGTAGGGGGTGACCATAGATATTGAGGGAGCGAGTGCGTTGGCAGATTTTGAAGTAATAGAGATAGTAGATGATAGAAATCCCTAACCTGTGCTCCTAGGAATTGACTGAGCTACTGATATGAACGAGGTAATCAATTTGAAGAAGTGAAAGATGATCTTTGAGAAGAAGTCACTGCGCGTAATAATACCCCTAGATCCTATTGAGGGATTGTGTTATACAGAACCAGTCCATGATTATGAGAGTGATGATGATCTGGACTGCATTTATAAGATAACAACGTGAAAGCAAGATTAGGTGAGTCCCACAATGGATTGACGAATTACAAGGGAGTGAGAGAGTTCCTACACTTTAGATTCTGACGAAGAAATAGAACGCTCGCAGAATTGGTTACATGAAGTAACTATGCTGAATTTCTACATGATGATCCAGTCACTGTGCTATGTGTCATCAGAGGTAAGAAATCTGCCTATTTATGATGGTCTAAGTGAGGTACATATCTTTTTGGATTCATTTGAAAGGGAGGTGCCAAAAAAGCAACACTTCAAGGCCTTGGACTGGGCACTACATGCTACGCCTGCAAGATGGTGGGCTATGCATAAAGGAAGCTTCAATGATTGGCACAAATGTAGGAGGATGATGATAGCATGATTTGGGAAGCCTGGGATGCGACTGACAGACAAGTATGATGGACAGAATGATCTGCGTGAACAGTTGGCCAAAGCGGCGACCCCCAAGATCTAAAATATTGAAATGGATTTTGGGGTAGAGGCACCCCAAGATCTGAAAATTTGAAATGCCAGAATAAAAAGAGGAGAATTCCCAATAAACAAAACCACAATTTTTTTTTTATTAAAATGAAGAATAACTGTAAGAGCTACATTGTGGCAAACAAGCTGTCCTTTTACAAAATGCGACTTGTTACTTATAGTATTTTTCAGTTACAATACCACGTGTCAATTCCATGGGTGAATGAATACCATGGATGGATGTAACAATACCACGGGTCAATTCCATGGGTGAATGAATACCATGGGTGCATGTCACAATACCATGGGAAAATACCATGGGTGAATGAATACGATGGGTGGATAAATACCATGGGTGGATGCCACTTACAATACCATAGGTAAATTCCATGGGTGGATGAATACCATGGGTTGGCCATTTTCCATTCGGATCATGTAGCAAGGTGTTTAGGATAGGTTCATAATTCTAGAATGATAAACATAAGATGTTTTAGAAAATACTGACTCATAGATCTCTTTTGTTCTAAAATAATTTATTGAAAACTAGTCATAGGAACGATACTCAATCTAGATATGACCTGGTATATTAGTCTAACAATCACTTCACTTCCACTCATTAATTTGTATAAATCTAATGCTTTCAAATAGGAACCTAGATAACAATGAAAATCCCCCAAAACAAATATAACCATCATCTTACAAATTAAAAGAAAGGCTTCTAGCATATATAGTGAACTTGCACTTCATAAGTTTACCAACTCTGGTTGATAATTTATGCTTGAAATTTAAGAACATTAAATTGACGAAAAATCCTCCAATAGTGAAAGTCCATGATGTTTTCCATCTTTCATTGCTTAAAAGATATGTAAAGGATGTTGACAATGTTATTGATTGGTTTGTATTGTAGGTGGAACTAGAAGGAGAATTCCAGATGGAACCTTAGTGCAAATTTTTGCAGAAACAACTCATGCTCCAGAACAGAGTAATTGAGCAATTTAAAATGCAGTGGAAGCACTTTGTGACCAAAGAAGCTACATGGGAGATGACTGATCAGATGCAAGCTATGTATCCTTCATTGTTTCCCGGTTGAGTCAAAGCAATTTTGTATTTGTACATATTTATGTTTTGTTTGGTATTATAAATAATGCAATGAGCTAAGTTATAAATCTCCAATATGAGATATGGTTGTCATGTTGTAATGTTTTTGTAGAATTCCTGCAGAAACTCTGATAGATCTAGAATTCTAGTTAAATTAAACACAAGTAATTTGTTGATATTCAAGAGAGGAGAGAAAGAATTTGCTCCATAAAATAAATGTATTAAATTAATAAACAAATAGTAATACATGAGCAACCAAACCTCTAATCCCAAAGGGAGGTGGTTATACAGAAATTGTTGAATCTAGAAAACTAGGAAAAAACTAGTAAAAAACTAGAAAAGGCTAAGAAAAGCTAAAGGGAGGCCTAAAATAGCAACAATGACTCAAGACAACCTACGCCAACTATCAGCCACGAGGAAAGCATGAGGAGGGGCATATTTCCCAAGGAAGGAAACTTTAAAACATGCCAAAATGGTCTGGGGGGGCAAATCCCTTGATTTAAGGGGGAATATTCATGTGGGGCACCAATCCTTAAATAACTCAAGTGGATGAGGTGTGGTTAAGTGTGAACACGCACTTATATGTCTAAATGGTTTAGGAAAGTGGTTGGACCAATATATCCATAATATTAAGCCTTTAAAGGCAAAAAAACAAGGGAAAGTTGGTCCACCAAGCTAGTTTACCAAAAACCAAGTGTGAACATGATTTTTAGTGCATGTGGCTAAGTCAAGGATACTTAGGCTAAAAAATAAATGTAGATGTTAGTATTATATTCCAACACCCCCCTTTATCCTAACTCACTTATCTAAACTAAGTCCCAGCCAAGATGCCATGTTAGGTACTCAGGTACAATAAATAAAAGATCCCCATAAAATGAAGAAAGAGGGAAAACCTCATGGGAAACCCCCCAAACCACCCCCCCAACCCTCGTGGAAAAGAGGAAAAAATGGCTAAGTGGCTAGAAGGGCCTACTCAACTATCTCCACCACTCTAAGCATAGCTCTCAGTTCTGCCTTTTTTTCAGTGAAATACTTGGTGAAGATGTCTCCAACCTACTGCTCAGTGGGGCAGTACTGCAGTGATATGACTCGGTCACAGATCATCTCGTGGATGTAATGCATGTGAATCTCTATGTGCTTGGTCCTCTGCCTCTAAATTGGATCAATAAATATGTGAATGGACCCATGATTGTCACAAAATATGATAGTCAGAAGTGGATACTGAATACCAAACTCGGAGAGAAGCCCCCGCAAACAAACAACCTGTGTAGCTACATTCACTGCACCTCTATACTCTGCCTCGGTTGTAGATAAATAAATCGTGGATTGCTTCTTGCTAGACCAGAAAAAAGGCCATGAACCAAAGCTAAAAACATAAACACAGGTGGACTTGCGGTCTATACCATCGCCAACCCAATCAAAATCTGTGTACCCAATCAATCAAAGTGGGCAATCTGCAGCATAAAAGATACCAGAACTGGAAGTACCTTTCACATATCTAAGGATTCTCTTTGAAATTTTCTAGTGAAGCTCATGGGGCTCCTGCATATATCTAGAACAAACTCCTATTGAGAAAGATATATCAGGTCGGGTGTGAGTAAGATACAACAAACTTCCAACCAACTGTCGATATAGTGTACTGTCCACCAAAGGTGTAGTACCCGCATCCTCAAATATGATCCCTGAAAGAAAGGGAAATGCTACTGGCTTGCATTCTGTCATCTGAAAGAAGAGAAGCATATATGATGCATACTTAGACTGTTCCATCTTGATCCCTGAAGTAGACTGAGAAACTTCAAGACCAAGAAAGTAGTGCAACAGTCCCAAATCTGTCATGGAAAATCGATCGTGCAATGCCGATTTTGCCGAATCAATAGCTAAGGTAAGGTTCCCTGTCATCAGTAAATCATCTACATGAAGTACTATTAGAAAAAGGGAATCATAATATTGCAGAAATAAACATTTGGATCATATTTTCATCGAATGAATCCAATGGAAAGCAGGAAAGAATCCATATTTGCATACCAGGCTCTAGGAGCCTGTTTTAGGCCATACACAAATTTCTTTAAATCTGCAAACAAGGGAAGAGTTCTGAATGTATCCCTGTGGATACTCCATATATATCTCCTCCTTGATATCTCCATGAAGAAATTCAATCTTCACATCCATGTGATGAACTTCCCATCTGCGAGAAGCAACGATGGCTAAAACTAGTCGAATGGAGTCCGTCTTTGCAACAGGTGAAAATGTCTTTGTGTAGTCTATGCCATGTACCTGTGAGTATCCTTTTGCAACAACTCAAGCTTTGTAATTGCTGATCTCACTATCTGCAACAATATTTTTTGAATAGATCCATCGGCATTGAACAAGTTTTCTTCCTTTCGGAAGTGGAACTAAGTCCCATGTGTTGTTTTCCATGAGAGTAGAGTACTCTTCATCCATGGTAGCCTCCCAAAGCGGGTTTCCAGTAGCCTTAGAGTGTGAATGTGGATCTGAAACAAGTTTCATGTATAAATTCATGGGAAGCAATGGTTCAGTGTCATCCAGGGCTTGAGGAGCCCCAGAAAACTGTGATCTAGTCCTTCTCGCATCGGTAGGATCATCGACTAGTTCACCCGCCTCTTGCAGGGTTTTCTCTACCCAAGTTGACAGCTGAGTTAGAGCAGCCATGACCTGCTCCTCATCCTTTGAATCAAACCCAAGAGGCTTCTCTGATGGCTACTCTGAAGTGCTCGAATAAGTTTCAAACTCCTCCTCATCAGTGGCAACAAGCGGTTCCTCGGTAGGGTCTGCTGAAAAATCATGCAGTGATTCTTCTTCAAACTTCACACTTTGAGCTACAAGGAAATTTTCAGTGTGAGAGTCTAGAAATCTATATCCTTTGACACTGTCAGGATATCCAAAAAATATACATTCAACACTTTGAGGCTCCAAAGCCTTCCTCTTATCTGTCGGAATGTGAGCCCATGCTTGTGAACCAAAAATGCAACACTTTCGGTTTCTTACCAGTCCAACATTCAAATATAGTGGTGCCTTTGAGTGCTTTGTGAGGAATGTGGTTCTAAATGTATGTTGAATAATTAATAACTTCAGCACATAGCTTAGAAGCTAATGATTTGGACTGTAGCATACAATTTTCCATCTCTTTTAACGACTGGTTTTTCCTCTCCCTGACACCATTCCGTTGTGGTGTATATGGCACTGTGTGTTGTAGTTGTATACCTGCATCAATACAAAGTTGTTTCACATATTTGTTGACATACTCCCCCCCCATTATCAGTATGGAGTATCTTAATATTACACGCAGACTCATTCTCAACAAGTGCTTTAAATTCTATAAGGCATTCAAATACTTCCGATTTTAATTTCAGAAAAAATACCCAAGTAAAGCGAGAGAAATCATCTATGAAGGTGAGTACATATCGAGCCTTACTGATTGAAGGTTGTGGGAGAGGGCCCGTGATGTCACTGTGAATCAGCCCAAGAGGTGAAGAACTTGTCTTTTCCTTCCCTTTGTCAAACGTTTGCTCCAGATGCTTGCCAAGAATGCATCCCTCACATACACCGCTTGTGAATTTAATAGCGGGCAATCCTTTTACCATATTTTCCTCGCTGAGTTGATGCAAGTACTTATAGTTTAGATGGCCAAATATTTCATTCCATAACCTGATGATATCATTATATTGTGAGATAAATACAGTGCTAATATATTTAGGAACAAAGTGGGAGAAGAAATACAGATGAGAACCGTGATCTGCAATTCCATGTTCAAGCTGTGAGCCCGTGGAAATGTCAGTAATCACTGTAGAGTCCGGAGTGAACTCCACCTTCCTTCCAGTGCCAGAATGATTGATATGATATATCGAGAGAAGATTTGCAGACAGTGAGGGAACATGAAGCACATTTGTAAAGCATCCCCCTTCAAGGTCTACAATTCCTTCTCCACATAGCTTTGCAGCTGTGGCATATCCCAAGTAAATTGAGGATCTGGTGCTTTCTTAGATGGAGGAAAATTCATATTTTGATGCAGCCATATGGTTTTATGCACCTAAATCAAGGATCCAAGCTAATGGAGTGGATGTGACAGCCATTAAAACATGGCCATCTCATGCTCTCCCTCTCCCATCTCTCCTTCAGTTATCATCCTTCTTCTTTGCATTCTCGGGCATCGTGAGATTGTGCTGCTGCAATTGCTTAGCCATCTCATCGATTGTTTTCCTCATGAAATTTTCTTCGGGATGAAAACCTTTGGAATAATAGCTGCAAAGTATTCTTTCCTTATTCTTCTTACCCTTAGGAAAATAAGAACTCTCTGAAGATTGTACGGGTCTCTCCTTCTTCGATTCATTAAATTTACCCTTCCCTTTTTGCTTGTCTCTTCCACTGCTCTTTGGAGCATCAGTAGCCGCAAGTGCTTAGTTCTTTGAACACTTAATGGCACCCACTTGGACTAAATTAGCTTGCTCTTGAGTCAATTTTGCAATGAATTCATTCAATGGAGGCATTTTCCATTTTTCCTAAGTCAATTTAAATGCTTGAAAAGACGATACAAATACAGAATATTCAGGACCTAATTTTGAGAGAATTGAAAGGATGAGTTGATCTCCCTCTTTCTGGACTCCACATGCATCAAGTTCAATGAGGAGTGATTTAAACTTGGTGAAGTATTCTTGCAGGTTCCTGAAATGAGTTGGACTGAGGGATATGAGTTCATTCTCTAGTTGATGCACTCTCATTTGATCCTGCTTTCCAAATAGTCCTTCCAATGTGGTCTAGACCGCATCAGGAGTAGTGGATCCACTGACATTAAAGAGGAGTTCCCTAGAAATTGATAGGAATATCATCTCAATTGCTTCACCTAATTTATTGAAATACTTGATCTTCTCTGCTGTAGAAGTTAGTTCAGTCTTCATTCCCATTGTTACCTTATAAAGCCCTTTGCTTCAGAGGAGCAGAGTGATCTCTGTCTTCCATTCGAAGTAATTGAAAGGATTTAGAATGAGTTTTGTGGGCTGAGAGAGACGATCCATTTCTACTTGATACACCTCCTGATGATCCATACCTACAAATAAAACCGTGTACAATCCACTAGATTCGAGCTAGCTCTAATACCGTGTAGAATTCCCGCAGAAACTCCGATAGATCTAGAATTCTAGTTAAATTAAACACATGTAATTTTCTGATATTCAAGAGAGGAGAGAAAGAATTTGCTCCATAAAATCAATTTATTAAAATAATTAACAAATAGTAATACATGAGCAACCAAACCTTTAATCCCAAAGGGAGGTGGTTATATAGAAATTGTCGAATCTAGAAAACTAGGAAAAAACTAGTAAAAAACTAGAAAAGGCTAAGAAAAGCTAAAGGGAGGCCTAAAATAGCAACAATGACTCAAGAAAACCTATGCCAACTATCAGACACGAGGAAAGCATGATGAGGGGCGCATTTTCCAAGGAAGGAAACTTTAAAACATGCTAAAATGGTCGAGGGGACCAAATCTCTTGATTTAATGGGAAATCTTCATGTGGGGCGCCAATCCTCAAATAACTCAAGTGGATGAGGTGTGGTTAGGTGTGAACATGCACTTAGATGTCTAAATGGTTTAGGAAAGTGGTTGGACCAATATTTCCATAATATTAAGCCTTTAAAGGAAAAAAACAAGGGAAAGTTGGTCCACCGAGCTAGTTTACCAAAAACCAAGTGTGAACATGATTTTTAGTGCATGTGGCTAAGTCAAGGATACTTAAGATAAAAAATAAATGTAGATGTTAGGATTATATTCCAACAGTTTTAATGATGGTTTTTCTCTTGAGCCTATTTTTCATTGTAAATACTAGAACAAGCTGGGTTATACAGTTGCATAGGAAGTATGTTTATGGTTTTTAGCTATTTTGTTGATTGTAGGTGTCATAGAACACTGAGGATTGCATTCTCATATGGGGGAGGGTTCTATAGAAACTCAATTTAAAATTTCTTGTAATAAATTTAATAAAGGAAAAAGAGGACCAGGGTCATGGGACACATATTCCAAGTTGCATTTTGGGCAAAATATCGTAGTGGGCATCACTTGATGTTTTTATGGCTAAGTGGAGATTGGAAAAGGAAATGACAAAGGCTTTGGAAAGGAAAAATGGCATTTTTGGCAATTTATTCATGAAAATAATGGAAAATAGGAGAAAATGGAGGTGAAAGGACGAAGGTTTCATGTGAGGAGGAAATTGAAGGAAAATTAAGGAAAATGAAGAAATTAGAGGCATGAATGATAAAAGGACATCAGAGCATCAATTGGAAGCCTTTTGTCAGTTCAGTTTTGGAATTAGTCTTAGAGAGGAGAAGAGTACCAAGAGAAGAAGGAAAGAAAGCAAGGATCCATCAAGGAAAGGTTGGATCAAGCAGCTTCAATAGGAATACTTGCAGATAACAAGGCGGAATGTATGATTTCCTAGCTGATTTTGGCATGCATGGCATATGAATGTGTGTATTTTGTTTAATTGTTGTCACTGAATGGATTTTTCTAGGTTTGACAATGGTTTTAGCCTTTCCTTTCCATTTCTAGATAGCCATGGTGTGATGGGATTCATTTTTGGTTGAGATTTGGATTTCTAGAAGGTTTTGGATCCAGTTGAGGTGGTCTCAGGATAATCCCAAGGGTTGGGGGTGGAGATGGTTTTCTTTGAGAAGCCCTTAATAGGTGGCTGGATACAGGAAAATTCCTCAAGGGATGGTGAAGGAATTCAGAGGTATCCAAGCCAGTTTGGTTTTGCGATCTCAGTATTGATACAGGTGAGATCATGATATAAGGGTGGAGGTAGTTTAACCTTTGGATTCACTTGGTTTTTTTTGGATTGGTTTATCCCATGAGATCCCACATTCATTTTTGGAATATGGCATGAGGGTGATTGGCTGAAAGAAATATTTGGTTCAGCTTAATCTATGGTCAGGTGGTATGTGGAAGTCCCTGGCTTGGTTGGATTTTGCATATTGTTAATAAGAGATAAGTTTCTCTTGTCTTTGATGAGTAATTATACTTGTTATTATGTGGCTTTAATGGATTTTCTATCATTGTTAATTATATGGCCCTTATATGCTAGTTATAAGCATGGTTATATGACAAATTTATGTATGGATCTTATCATATTTTATTTGATGAATTCCTGGTTAATGAATGCATGACCTAATTGGTGTTATGAAAACTATTTTGAGAATGCATTGGTCCTTCTTACTAATCCTCATAATTTTTCAGTTCCTTATGCTCATATATGCATTCATGACCTATAGGTTGCATGTTTACCATGTGTTTGACGAAATGTCAATCCTGGTTGGGAGGTGTCAGGGTAAGAAATTTTCAAGTTTTTTGGTTTGGAGTTGTTGTTTCTATGTTTTTCATCATTCCTGGAAGTTTAATTGAGTTTTGGAAAGAGACCTGATTCTTAGCCCTGAAATAGTGGCTCAGAATTCGGCGTCGCTGGTAGATAATTAAGTAGAAAAGTCCATAGTCATTAGGAAGAAGGCCTATGGGAGTGACTAAAGGCTTACAGTCACTTGGAGGCCTTGGAAAGGGAGAGAATGGGGCTCTAGGTCAGTGAAAAAGAGAGTTATCTCAGAGGTTGAACACCTGGAGGGGTTGGGTTACTCCTAGAGGTCCCGTAGCACTTGAGGGAAGTCAGTAAGGTCTTAAGTTGTCAATTCCATCTAGTTAAGGTCATATATGAGGTTGAGTATTATCATAGTGACCCTTGGTTCATGTTTACCCTAAGAAACTAGTGAAAGTGGGTAAATGTGGAAGGATGCGTTACAAGAACTAAAGGAAAAAGATTGAAGGCTTGAAGACTGTTTTGGGATACATCCTCTCACATGTGCAAAGGAATGAGGCAATCATTCTATTGTAGCAAAGATGAAATTACAGTCATCATAAAAGGTCAAAGTTTGGGTTCAAAAGGAAAATTTTGGAAGAAGAGTTACCAAGGAAGAAGAAGCAATTCAAGCGAAGGAGAGAGAAGGTCAAATTCAACCTCTATCTACCACACATGAAAAGTTGCAACTATTGCAGGAATGCATAATGACCGAGATTTGAAGTTTGAAGCTGTTTGACCAGAGATGATTTTGTGGAAGGAAATCTCATGAAGAAGGAAGGCTGACTTGTTCTTGGAGGGGTCTTTTTCTTGGGTCTAAAGGTCTTGGAATTCATCATTTGAAGATTCTATAAGAAGAGAAAAATTCTTGTGGGTTTTTCTCTCTAGGAGAGGTTTTTTCCCTGGCTAGTAACCTATATCTTGTGTCCTCTTATTCTATTGATATTCATAGTTTGGTAGTTTTTTTTATGTAAGAACATTATAATAATCAAGAGAATAAGAGGCTAATTACAAGTACATCAAGTTTAAGTAAGAAAACATCACAAGCAGTTATCAAGTATAGAAAAATGACCCTAATCTAACTTCCCTATATTTCTTAGCAAATAGTGTTGTCACCATCATGTACATGACTTTGGTTTTACAACTGTTGAAACACCTCCCTGAATTCCTCATCCTCTGAATATGCCTCTCTATATGCATCATGGGTGAATGGATCCATGTGCACTAGAGTTCCCAAAGCTCTGATCTTTGATGTCGGTGGCCTTGAAATCATGTCATCCAACTTGTTTGTGTTTCCATTCTTATACTTGATCATTAAATGAAACTATTTTAGAATCCCCATCCAATTGTATTTTCTGGTCTACTTTGTATTACTTTGGGCTTGCAGGTACTATAGTGGTTGGTGATATGTGCGGATCACTGTCTCCTTTCACATTAGACAATGCTTTCACGTTTTCACATCTTGCACGAGGGCATAAAGCTCCTTCTCCTAAGTAACATAGTTAAGACCTTCCCCATGAAATAATTTAGAATGGTAGAATAAAATAATTCCTCCTTACAGCACGACCACTCCTATAGCATACCCAATCGTATCTATCTCCACTTCAAAGGGTTTATGCAAGTTTGGTAATGCTAGAACTTGTGCTTGACTAATCTTCTTCTTTAGCTCTTCAAAGGCCCTTTACTAACCCTTTTCCCACTGGAAACTCTTGCTACTTGCTGTTATGGCATGGAGTGCTGTTGTTATCACTGAAAATGAGGCTATGACCTTCCTTAGGTACTCTGTTTCCCTAACAAAACTCCTAACCTTAAAAACATTAATAGGAACTGACAAGTTCATGATGGACTTCATCTTGGTAAGATCTATCTTTAGCTATCCTCCACCTATCACATGCCTCATATACACCAAATAATGTTGCGTAATCTCACACTTTTTGAAATTTTCTAGAAGTTGGTTCTTCTTTAATGTCTCCAACACTTGCGTCAAATGTGAGATGTGCTCCTCCCAGTAGAACTGTATACCATTATATCACCCAAATAGATAACAAAAAATGAATATATTAAAGGGTGTGCTATATTGTTCATTAACCTCATATATGTAGCTAGTGCATTGCATAGGCCAAATAGCATGACTAACCACTCATAAAAACCTTGCCTGGTTTTGAAGGAAGTTTTCTAGGTCTCTTCTTCTTTCCCTCGAACATGGTGATATCAATAATTTAAGTCTAGCTTAGTGAAGTACTTTACTTGTTGCAATTGATCCAATATATCATCTATCCTAGGCATGGGGTACCTGTTTTCGAGTGTGATTTTGTACAATTCCCTATAATCAATACACATCCGTCAAGTCCCATATTTCTTCGTCACAATGATAATGGGTGACCCACATGGTGTTGTACTCAGTCGAATGACACCCTTTTCTAGTATCTATTGCAATTGTTTCTTCAAATCACTTTCTTCTATAATAGACTTCATGTACAACCCAATATTTAGAAATGGGGAGTTTGACAATAGTTGGATCTTGTGCTCCGCTTCCATCTTGGGTGGTAACTCTTTAGGCTCTTAATACACATTCCTGTATGCTTGTAGCAACTCTTCTATTCGTTTTTTCTATTTATTGGTAAAACCTTCTAGGGACACCTTTCCTCTTACAAACTCTTCTATAGAGTGTTTTTCTCTTAAAAATAGTAAAACATATTTCTTGTTGGAACAAATCAATTTTTTGGCTTGGTTGCCACTTACTAGTGAAATTTATGACTTTCCCTTGTGCACGTTGATGTAAAATGATTTTCCATCCTTGGCGAGCCGATACTAGTTGGTTCTCCACGTGAATATTGCATCTCACATGTACATGTAGGGAATTTTAAACGCCACTCTTCATACACCAACATGAACCACATCTAGTTATACTTCATCAATAAAATCAACGTTAATAGCAAAACTATTTTTGATTGTTTTGTTACATTCAAGTTCTCATCCTTATTTGTCCATTCCAATGGATATGAGCTTGAATGATCATGAAATTATAATCCCAACTTTTTGACCAGCGCTGTTGTAATGAGATTCACTTGTGATCTAGAGTCAAATAGAGCATCAACCATTATCTTCTTGACATGTATCTTTATGTGGAAGTGTTTGTACATTTCTTTATCTTCATGTTGCTGAAGTCTACTCAGATTCACCTCCTTCTGGATTAACCTATAGAAAATATTCTCATCCACATCTGAGGTGCTTTCAACTTGGTTTCTCAAATCACTGGCCACGAGGTTCTTCTTATTATTGTCTTTCTTTTTGTTCTTTGAGTTAAGATCTGGATGCAACTTCCAACGCTTCTCATCTATATGGCCATCAACGTTGCAGTAGTTGTTGGGATCTTTTCACTAGCTTGTTGTGGCTATCATATTTTTATATTTCCCCCCTTTCCACTGAATCTTCTTCCCTCCTTGGAAGCGTCATGTTGCTCCTTCTTCTTGGATCCACTTGATTTCCCTTTCTTCAGGCCTACATACTTGTACACGTTCCTCATTCACTGATCTAGGCTTGAGTAATATCACTTGCTTTTGAAAATAGCTGTGTAGACACCACATATACTTGAGGAGTACATCTCATTTCTTTGCGGAGATATCCAAAATTATGGCCATAGTTTTTGAACTCTTTGGTGTACTCCTATATGCTCTTCCCTCTCTTTTTATTGAAGTAGTGCCATGAGATCCACTGGTCCTCTACATATCCAGTAGGGTAAAATTGTGAATTATGAGGGTTTTTAAGTCCTCCCACTTAGTCATTGAAGGTTCTCCCTCCAACCTTAGGGTCTCTGTTTAGTTTTCCAACCAAGTGAGGTCATGACCCTCTAATTTCAGTCATGTAAGTGAAATGTTATGTTCTTCCTCAACATGATGGAAAATGAAATAAACTTCTAATTATTGTAGCTAGTGATTTAGATTTAGGGCATTGATCTCAGATGAGCCCTAGTACTACAACAAGAATTCTTCAACTCCTAAGGTTACCAACTTTAATTATCAATCCAGTGTTCATACAGACTTGATAGTGGCCCAAAATATATGTGCAAAAAACACCTTCCTCTTCCTAGTCTGCTCCCTTTGATGCAGGTGAAAGGAAGGAAATAAAAAAAATTCAAATGAGAAAATATCTAAGTAAGCCTCTAGTATTAAATTGCAAAATGTAAATAGAAATAAGCAAACCTATTCTAATTTTTCTCAAAAGTAAATGGCAAAAAGAAATCTAGACTAATTACAGAAATCAACATTCTAGAGAAAAGCAACGTAAAAGCTAAATGGAAACCTAACCAAGCCTCCACTCAACCAAAGTGGCCTAATAGAATTCATAGGCTATAAATCTACTTCTACCATGAGTTTGGAGTGAATAAGAGCTTGAAAATAAACTGCTACATGAAACTCTCTGTTGCTGTAGGAGTGTACCAGCTAATCTGTCTTTTGAGTTATCTCACCGAATGAAAAAGAAAATCAAACACAAACGAAATGGGGTAATTTTTTTATTAATTAGGATTCACTAGGAATCCAATCCAAGTGGAATCATTAAAAAATGCCCTTGTTAACATGTGATAAAAATTAGCATAAATTTAATATTGTTTTGCTACAAGATTGTTGGGAATGACTCTCTATCTACTTTATTAACCAAAGAAAAGTTTGTACTAGGTATCTGAATCCATTTTGTTCATATTTATTGTATTATGATCATTATGGAGTGACTACGAGAAGTCAGGAGAGTTGTGGGGGAAATCATAATGCATTTGGAGGTTTTTTTCGTAGTGCTACATGATCGAGATAGAGTGCTACATGATTATCCTATTTGTTAGGGTCCTATAATTTATAGGATAAATTGATGGTTATCTATTGATTTTCTCACATGAGGTGTTTTAAATAATTATTACATTCTGTAGATTATTTTCAAAAGTTCAAGGAAAGAACAAAAATAAAAAATATGATATAAAAAAAAGAGAGAAAGAAAAAGGAAAAAAAATAGGGGATAAAACATACATACATACATACATACACACACACACACACAGATATATATATATATATATATATATATATATATATATATATATATATATATATATATATATATATATATATATATATATATATATATATATATATATACATATACATATCTACATATATACATATACATATATACATATACATATATATACATATATATATGTATATATATATATATATATATATATATATATATATATATATATATATATATATATATATATATATATATATATATATATATATATATATATATATATATATATATATATATATAATATGTGTGTGTGTGTGTGTGAAAACAAAAGAAAAGAATAAAAAAAATTAGAAAATAAAAAATAAGCCCCCATAGCAAGCCAATCAAAATGCCGCTTTAAATTTAAAAATGTCAATTTCATACAATTTTTTGAAAATTTGGTTATAATGTATTATGATATAAAACAATACAAGTTTTGTTTGTCATTTGCAGTTAAATGGAGCATTCAAATCGACGGTCTAGATTAGTCCTACCAAGATCTACGATGGATTCGGCCCCCCTTGTGCTCCCGACGGTTAGCACTTTGGGGGGGGTGATTCAGGTGGATTTTTAGAAAAGTACCAGTGTCATGACAAAATGCTCAAAAATCAAAGTGGCAGAATCTGGATAATATTAGCATCAGATTGAAGTGCTCATCATCCTAATTCCAATGGTGTGCACGACACTCAAATCCGAGTCCATATGACAAAGTTAGAGCAAGTCAAATTTTGAGTTTAACTTGTCCAAGTAGCAGGGAGAAGATGACATTAAATAGTTTCAACGAATAAGGGAGCGCCACATGACAGGATGCCACTAGATCTCGCATATTGCATATTAGAAAAAAGGATGAGCTCTTAAGAAAGAATCAACCCCTGGCGTTCCTCGATGCGATTGTGATATTGCATATCGCAGGCCGTAGGAGTTACAAATCGGCCCCGGTAGGACTTAGTTACAATGTGATATACATTGCATATTGTAATCACATGAAAAGGTGCTTGTGATGTGGATCGGGAGAAAAACGCTGATTGTAATTTCATAGTGGGCGGCGATTGTGATACTGCGATAAGGGGCCCGAACCTGATATAATATATATTATGCTTAATACACCCGATGGGTTCGCAGATGTTGTAGTGTGCTAGATCAGTGCACCAAGGGTTTCACGTCGATTGTGATAGTGTGATGGGAGAGCCGGATGCAAGACATTATGGAATACAGTGAATACTCTTGTTAGATCCATAGATATCATAGGATGCCTGTGCTCGGGCTTGGATTGTCTGCCGATAAGCTGGAACTATCGATACCCATGCGCTGTTGTAATGAGATGTTTTATTATACATTTGCTTTTCTATTGCGGAAGGGTTGTTGCTATGAAAACTTTTGCTTGCTAACCTTGGGTATTATGTTGGAACTACCCCGAGTTTGAGGGATGCCGCCATGATATTATATATATGACTATTGTTTTGGAGAAAGGCAGGGAGGATTGCTTGAAACTTAGATTCTATTGTATACAACAGACCCCGACGCCTAGCACTAGGCCAAAACCTTTCCTTGAGCAGTACATAGGTTTCGAGAAGGTTGCAAAAGGTCCGATTATCGAAAATGGGATTTTGGATAGGCATTTTTGCACTATTTTTCACCAGGAGTTCATTGCTTTTGTCTATTTTGAAATCTGGGCTCTCGATTCTCTGCCCATCTATCAGCTTGGAGGCATAAGGGTTTTAATTTCTTGTTGCTGCACTTTTATCTCTTTTATGCAACTAATAAAAATAAGGCCTCCCCACTATTGAGCAGGGCCCAGAGATGTAGTCCAAACTGGACGAACTCTGTAATCAAATCATTGTGTCATGGTTTTTGTGTTCTTCTGACTATTTCCGCATTGTTATGTGTTTTTTTTAAGTTCCATGGTTAATTAACTCTGTTATATGTAATTCTGATGCATCTGTAAGTAAACGATCTTGGATCAAGTTTGGTATCAGAGAAGGTGTTTCTAGATGCGAATTGCATGAGTTTATGCTAACTCGCGACAAGCTATAAAAAGGAGAATGAACACTTAACTCCTTTGATCCTGAAGTAGGACGTGCACAACGAAGAAGAAACATGGCCAATGGAGAATCTTGTTGGGAAAAGCAACAAAATTTCTGAAAGGTATTCTATAATATGGTAGGAAAGGTAGACAAGTTGTTCATAGAGTATGAGAAGGCACTTGGGCATGAGAAGAAGGATGCCAATGATCATGAATCAAAAAATCAGGAAGGTGATGGAGAAGATCCTCCTCCCTCTCCTTCCTTAGTGATAATTCTCATCACTCTCATAGAAATTCCAAACAGACCTCTAAGAAACCATTCTTCAAGTTAGATGTGAAGTTCGACCTGCCCATGTATAATGGAGAATGTAGTGTAGAAAATCTCATGAACTGGATCAGATAGATAGAGGTTTATTGCCAAATCCAATAGATCGAAGAAGATGAGGTGAAATTCCAGTTAAAATGTCTTCGACTGAGTGGAACTTCTCTCGTTTGGTGGGAGAGAAAGTTACAGAAGGGCAACATGAAGTCAGGTAACCTTCTATCCTCTTGGTCTAGTTTTATTTCTACATTAAAGGACTAGTTCTACCCTCTGGGTTATAAGAAAAAGGAACTTATGGACTGGAAATATTTAAGGCAAGGTAAGGGCCAAAATGTACAAAGCTTCATGGAGGAATTTCGGAAACAAGCATTGAATCTGGGCATCTCATTAGATGTGCCCGAAACTGTAACTAAGTACATAGGTGTACTACATAGTTACATCAGACACTCGTTATTACTGTTTGAGCCTATTTCAATTGATATGATGAACGATAAAGCTATACATCTTGAAAGCCGAGGAAAGAATGATTGAGATGAACAAACCAGGAAGATGCCATTCAAACCTCAACATGGAAAATTCTAGAAGAAAGGAAAAGAGAAGGATAAGAAGATTATCACTACTAAGAAGGGGGATGGAGAAACATTGTCGTGCACTCACTACAAGAAGGATGGGCATGAAGAAGACCATTTCTGGAAGCTACATCTGGAACTGACAACAAAGAGGTTTGATGGAAAGGGGAAACATAAGACAATGGCCACAAAGTAGGACCTTGGATCAGATTCTGGTGATGAAACATTGATCACAGTCGTGGGCGCAAGAGGTACTCTTTCTATTAATGATAGTTCTGATTCGGTTGTAAGCACTAGTTATTTGAATGAGCCTGTGAGTTGTGAGCAAAAGAGAATTGAGTTGTTCCACATTAGATTTGTCATAAAGCACACAAAGGTGGAAACTCTATTTGATTCAGGTTCCCAAGCAAACTTAATCTCAGAGCCCTTAGTGAAAAGGATAGGCCTTGAAACTAAACCTTATCTGAGTCCATACCCGCTTGGTTGGGTAAGCGATAAAGCCAAATTGCAGGTCACCAAGTAGTGTAGGACCAGATTTGTAATTGATTCTAAATTAGATGATGAGGTAGAGTTAGATGTAGTACCTTTGGACTTCTGTGGAATCATCTTGGGAAGGCCATATTTATATGACGTAGTGGACATTTTATTTTGGCATGAAAATAAATACCACCTCACCAAGGATGGGGTAGAGTATATTGTCAAACCTCATCACACAAAAGTTAGTGGTAGCCTTGTTAGTGCAGTACAAATTAAAAGACTAGTTAATTCTAGTAAAGGGTGCATGTTCATGGTAGTAAGGGTAAAAGAAGCTGAGATGGCTAGCGCTTTCAGAGGTTGTGATCTTGATCATAAGAAAGAATTATTTGAAGTCGTTTCTAACTGTGATGAATTGTTTCAAGAACTGAGAGGATTTCCCCCTAAAAGGGAAATCCAACATGAGATACATTTGAAGCAAGATTCCCCTTTACCAAATGTTGGAATGCATAGGATGGCTTCTATGGAGGTGGAGGAGATCAAGAAATAGGTGTAGGAATTGTTAAATAAAGGAGTCATCAGACCAAGTTCTTCTCCTTGCAGATCACCAATCGTGTTGTTGCCCAAGAAAGATGGCACATGGAGAATGTGCATGGATTACAGGGAACTGAACAATATCATGGTGAAGAATCGATACCCTCTCCTTCACATTGATGAATTGTTAGATCAATTAAAAATTTTTGTTTATTTTTCCAAGATGGATTTGCGTAGTGATTATCGCCAGGTTAGAATTACAGAGTAGGACATCTGGAAAACTATGTTCAAAACCAAACAGGGGCTATTGTTATAGACATATTTGGGAACTTCAACCCCAATCTTATATGTCGATAAACTAGGGCTCTTTAATCCCTAAAAGTTTTGTTTCATAACCCAAAAGATCATGGTCAACTGATTGCATCATTCCCCAAAAATTCCACCTGAAAAACCATCCAGAACTGGCCAAAACAGGACCATACTGACTGCTCCACTGTCAGGGTGTGATGCATACTGACTTCTACACTAGAGAGGTGCGATGCATACTGATGAGACCTTCTGTGGGGTGCGATAAGTGAGAATGGACAAATGTCTGAGATAGTTTGCTAAGTGGATGCTCAGGGAATCTACTAGAAACTTCTCCTATGACACTTGTTTCTCTGAATTCGCCCATGGATGAGTAAGAGATCCAAGAAATTTCCAAGTGGAACAAAAAACAAGAAGTGGAATGACACTAATGAAAAACCCAAAGATGACTCACACCCTTGCAGACATCTATAAATGGATCCCTCATCTGAGAGATCTAGAGGCTGGAATTTTGTAATTTGTAAGGAAGTGTTGTTAGTTTGTCTTTGAGAAGGAGCATTGTATTGTTGGGTGATCTTGCTTTTCATGAGGTGAAGAGGGCTTTCATGTTGGGAGGATGATGCTGGATCAAATAGCTGGGTTGTAATTCTCCCTTCTATTTTAATAAAGTTCTTTGAGTTTTCCTCCATACAATTGTGTACTTTTGAATCTTGTTATTTGTGAATTCCATTGTATGTTCAATGTATTTCTAATCCTACAATGCTTATGATATAATAGATCAAGATGCTTTTATAGTGTTTTGTTACTTTGTCTCTACAGGTATTCTCTAAGTGGGATAAGTAGGAGAATATGCGCAAGCTCTATCAACGGGGAGAGAGATCAAGCGAGGAGTTAAGCAGAAGATCCAGGTTGGTTCCTTTGCCTCTCTCTTATCTATCATACATAGAGGAAATCACAAATTGCTTTGATTGTTTGTTTCTAGGATAGCTGCCAATCCTAGTGGGGCTAGCAGATTGAAAAGACATTAGTTTCCCCTTCCAAGGTGGAATTACAATCATTGACCAACTAGCCTTTTTTCCTAATAGTTCGCAAGCTACTGGGAGCATTCCATTGATCCATGGAAATTTTCTATCACTTCAAAATGTCAGAGTAGCTCTCCTAAAAGACCCTTCCTTAATGGGTACTTTTTCCCTCTCACCTCCACCTGGACTTGCAGAAGTGACCACAGTGGAAACCTGTCATATGATCTCTTCTACATCATCTAAGAATGAGAAGAACTTTGACCATTTTGATAGTGTGGATCATCGCGAGGTGTTGTCCCCAAGCCACATAGAATCTTTGTAGCAATAAATTTTCTGGGCTTGGGCAGTGAACCCAAATCAACACTCAACGAGTGTTTGGATAGATAGGTCTCTAGAGTATGGTACCTCTTCCGATCCTTGGTCTCATGTACATTCTACAGAAGAAGAAATCATTTATTCAATGATGATAGGAGAGACACCGTGCGAAGATTACCACCATCGTTCCCACCTTCAAGATAACAATGAAGATTATTCAAGTGACCTTAATCATCACTCAGTTTTTGATTTTTTATCGAGTACTATAAATACAGTGGATTCCGAGAAAAATCTATCCAATATTGAAGAAACTATCGCCATTAATATCTCGACCAAACCTAATGTTGTAGAGAATATTCATGTTGGCAAATCATGTTCTTCATCAGAATTGGAAATTTACTGCGCTCTCTTTCGCGAATTCAGAGATGTCTTTGCATGGTCATATGATGAAATGCGAGGCATTGACTCGAGAATCATTGAAGTATCCAGATGTCAAACCAGTATGACAACGGATTCGACCTGTTCACCCAAAGAAAGACGCTGCCATTAAGGCAGAAGTTGAAAAACTTTTTCATGCTGGTTTCATTTACCCTGTTCCCCTCACTGATTGGGTATCGAACTTTGTTCCCATTGTGAAAAAGTAAGTAAAAATTAGAGTGTGTGTCGATTATATGGATGTGAATCAAGTGTGTTCAAAGGACAACTACCCTACACCCTTCATCGACCAGATAATTGATGAGTGTTCTGGATGCGAAATATTTTCATTCATGGATGGATTTTCCGGATACAATCAAATCAATATCTGCCCACAGGACCAGTCGAAGACTGCATTTATATGTCCATGGGGCACATTCGCCTACCGTAAAATACCTTTCGGTTTAAAGAATGCAGGGACAACTTTTTAGAGGGAAATGAACTACACCTACCATGACATCAAGCACATCGTTCAACCATATCTTAACGATCTACTGGCTCATTCACGAAAGCAGACTGATCATCCACAACATTTGAGAGCCATATTTCTACATTGCCGACACTACAAGATTCAACTCAATCCACACAAGTGTGTGTTTTGTGTTCGTTCTCATCGATTACTTGGTTTTGTAGTTTCTAAGGACAGAATTTGACTCGACCCATTTAAGGTTCAAGAAATCCTTGACATACCTCCACCTTCAAATTTGCTTCAAATTCAGAAACTCCAAGGGAAAGCTAACTTTCTGAGGAGATTCATTCCACATTATGCCGAACTCGCTAAAGGTTATACGTGTATTTTGAAAAAAGAAGTACCCTTCAACTGAGATTAGGTTGCGCAAGCTTCCTTTGATGCTTTAAAAAGTTCCCTGATAAAAGAATCATTAATATATGCTCCTAACTATCAAAAAGACTTCAACCTGTATCTCGCCGTTGCAGATACAATCATCAATATGGTTTTAGTGCAAGAAAATGATGGAATAGAACACCCTATATATTATTTAATTTGAAACTTAAATGATATAGAAAGAAAATAATCCTATGTTGAAAATCTGGCTTTAGCATCTGTTCAAGCAGTACAGAGATTTCGACACTATATACTCTTTTGCAAAACCACCATTGTGTCAGATTGCAACCCTATGACCTACATTCTGTCGTGTCAATTACTGGGGGGAAAATATTCCAAATGGATAGCCATTTTGCAATAGTTTGATCTAGAATTCAACAAATCCAAATCAAATAAGTCTCTTGTCTTCACGGAGTTACTTTGTGACCTTCCATCGTCATCCAACGATTTAACATCTAAAGCATCAATCGTGGATGAGACTCTATTTATGATAACATTAAGCGATCTATGGTATGGAGATATACTAATCTATCTCCAAACCCAAACTTTTAGGCCAAACATCTCTCGCTCGGAATAATGATGTATTTGATACTAAGCCAAAGACTACATCATCATCAGTGATACACTTTACCATCGTGGTGTCGATACCGTTCTGCGAAGGTGGCTCACGCATGATGAGGCCGAAAAAGCTCTGAATGATTTTCATTCAGGTGCGTGTGGGGGGCATCTATCTAGTTACACTACTGCACAGAAG
Source organism: Pinus tabuliformis (assembly GCA_031772625.1). Lineage (NCBI taxonomy): Eukaryota > Viridiplantae > Streptophyta > Pinopsida > Pinales > Pinaceae > Pinus > Pinus tabuliformis. The sequence continues at coordinate 613,109,959 of CM062813.1, forward strand.
ATCTTACGAGCTAGTTACTTCTAGCCCACTATATTCAAAGATTGCATAATTGTAGTTAGAAGTTGCCATGCTTATCAAATTTTTTATCAAAAAACTAGATTACCACCTGCACCACTGCATCCAGTAGTTGTTGTTGGGCCCTTCACTAAATGGGGCATTGATTTCATGACATGTAATCCCACCTCGGCCGAGGGGCATGGGTATATTATAGTCGTTGTCGACTATTTTACAAAATGGGTTGAGGCGATGCCTACGTTAAACAACAGCGGCGAAACGGCTGCTCTTTTATTTTTCAATCATGTAGTCTCTAGATTTCGTGTTCCACAGGCTATAGTCACATATCATGGGTTGCATTTTCGCAATCACATGATGATTGAATTGACTGCCAAATTAGGACTGTCCCACGACAATTCTACTCCATATTATCCACAGGCTAACGGACAGGTTGAGGCAATCAACAAGGTCCTAAAGCATATGTTGTAAAGAATGATTGGAGTCCACAAATAGAATTGGAATTTAATCCTGTACTCATCTCTGTGGGCATATAGGACTTTGGCGAGAAATGTAACCAGATTTACGCCTTTTTAGTTGGTGTATGTTTTGGAAGATGTCTTACCAATTCAGTGTGAAATTTCATCTCTCAAGATCACAATTGATTTGCTTCCCGAAACTTCCAAGGAAGACACTCATTTCTTGGAACTAATCCACCTGGATGAAACCCATCGTGATGCCGCATTAGCTAACGAAGTGCATAAGAAATGTGTCAAGGCGCAATTTGATAAAAATGTCAAGCCTCGTGTCTTCTCAAAAGGTGACCTGGTCTTGCTTTACGATCAAGACTCTGACAAATTAGGAGCAGGTAAATTCGAACCATTATGGATGGGCCCCTACATTGTTAAATGGGTATTGACAGAAGGAGCCTATGAGCTGGTCGATTATGATGGGATTCCATTGTTGTAGTCCCGAAACGGGCTGTATCTTAAGCATTACTATGCTTGATTAAGTGTAGTAAGCTCATTGTAAATACGATTTTATTGCATTTTTTGTATTTTCTATTAGAGTTGTCATTTTGGTTAGGTAATCAACTTCGCATTTGTTGTAGATGTCAACATTTTTGGAACCATTCATTGGGTACGCCGACGGAGCTAGTTGTAGAACACAAAACCTATCTTCTGCAGCCTGGGCCATTTTCGCTCCAAGTGGCAACTTAGTGAGTTTCAGGGGGATATGTATTGGTCAGTTGACGAACAAAATCACTGAATATAGCATGTTGATTGAACTTCTCTCTGATGCCATTAGACGTGGCATATGCCGACTTATTGTCATGCTAGACTCACAGCTCATCATTCTACAACTTACTGGCATTTATTCCATTCCGAACCCAGCTATTTATCGCATGTTCCTAAGAGTCAAGATTTTGGAAAGACAGTTTGATTCTATTCAATATCAACACATTTCCAGAAACTTAAACACATTGACTGATTCATTAGCAAACTATGTGTTAGATAGACATTTGCAACATTTGTAAAGAAAGCATTTTACATTAACATTTACATGAGGATTGCATAGCTTAACCAAAATAAAACTCTGAAAATAAAAAATATATAATTGTTTATAGTTTTTTACAAAATGTTTTGTGTCCAAGACAAAATTGGTCGCATGACCAAGAAACTCAAAGATGAATGCACGGAAGCATCCTAGACTAATGAAGCTAGTGATAACATGTCACTACTTGTGCGATCATGTGCAAGAGCCTGGTCCATCGACTCGACATACCAGTAGTATGGCGATGTAACCTCAAAGGTAACTCATCGGTCTTGACATATTGAATACCGAGAGTGAGGCCCTCAACCTGATCCTGTAAGACTGCCAGGGTCTCCGATATGTCCATATCCTGAAGGACAACCCTCCCTACAACCTCTCCTGTTGGAGCGTCAATTGCTGCCCGTGGGTGTACCGCTAGTCGAACTGGCCCAATATCTACACGCACATATGAGTTTGATTAGTCTTGATAACATTAAAAAACACAAAAACATTATAAAACTGATAAATAAATATGTGGTCGAATCATTTTACCTATAGCACTCCACTGCTCGCCAGCTGGTAACGCCAAATCCAGGTCGCCTTGGAAATCCATCTCGATGTATGGATACTCCGCAAATACCATCTCTTGATGGTTGAACCACTCAAAAAAGGCATCAGAGAAGGAAATATGTGACTGACCTACATGTCTGGCCATGAGATCAACCCATCTCTGCATTTGTGGTTCCCTCGGTGCTGGCAATCCTAGTGAAATGTTATGAGGCTCCATCAGTGTAATCCTCTCCAAAGTGAAAGTAGTCAATATGGAACCATAGCCAAAATTCTTGGATCTTCCATTCTTTTCTTTGGAGAGTTGCTCTTTTATGATAGAAAGTACCGCCTCACACCAGTTGAACACCTTCGGTTCCAGGCATTCTAGGGCGTATTGCATGTAAGATCTGTCTGCCAAGTATAAAGTTGTGCTGCCAGTTAGTCTAGCAAAAGTAAATAAAATGGTCCTCAAGGGCCGATTAGTGACATCCCAGATATTGATCTTGTCATCTCTGCTGGGCTGAGATCCATCTCTACAGAACTGGTGAATGTAATCTTTCACAGATTCACCCCCACGGGTGGATCCCGCTAGTGAAAGAGAGGCACCACGCCTCGATAACCCTGTCAAAAAGTAAATATCCTCGACTGTCAATGGAATAGATTTGCCTCTGATTTGGAAAACCTGGTCAATTGGATCCCAAGCATCAAGAAAATACTGCAACAAACTGATTTGTTGCCTCATGTTGGATATACGGAATAACTTTAGAAAACCACAGTTTCGTAATGCAGAAACTGTGCCCTGGTCGTGTAAGGCAATCATGTCCTCTTCTTCATGTTCACATTCACGGCATGTGAAAACCCGTAATGCAGAAACTGTGCCCTGGTCGTGTAAGGCAATCATGTCCTCTTCTTCATGTTCACATTCACGGCATGTGAAAACCATCTTGATCCAAAAAAAATCTAAAATGCAAACAAGAGATGAGTTAGGATCCAAATTTGAGCAAAAACAGGAAAAAAATTACATGAAAAATCACTGTACAAAGTTTCCCTTCTGTGCCCATCGCACCCTGCCTTTGAGAATTAGGTGAGATGCATATTGACTGGCAAATGTACAACTCAGTATGCATCGCCCATTTTGATATAAGATAGGTGCGATGGTTGGAGAACAAATTCTTCTAACCATAGGGGTCCATAAAAATGGAAAAACTTGTTCAAAATCAAGAAAAGATGGAATGAAAATGAAGAGCTCAGGGTTAGCTCCTACCTGGTCCTGGTGGTGCAGAAAATAGTCCACTGGATCTCCTGCAATCAATTGATGAAATTTGAGGGGGAAAACCACTCCAAAGCTCCAAATCCTAAATTTGAAATGAAATGATGAAAATGAAAGGTAAAACTACTTTTTATGGTTACTATTCACATCAAGTAAAATGTTGGTTTTAATTAATTTTTCGTATATATATATATATCTATATATATATATATATATATATATATATATATATATATATATATATATATATATATATATAGATAGATATATATATAATTCTAATCAATTTGATGGAGTGATTGAGCAGGTTAAATGACTGTTGAAATAATATCATGTGTTAGATAGTGAATTGAACATTATTGACCACTTCACTGAGCATAGTTTCTGCAAGGTTCAAGCTCGTTAAAAAATGAACCCTCTCCCAAACTGAGCATAGTTTCTGCAAGGTTCAAGCTCATTAAAAAATGAACCCGCTCCCAAATAGAGCATATGTTCCCCCAGAGTTCAAGCTCTTTAAAAAATGAACCTACCTTTGGTAAATAACCTTCGTGATTGCCATTACATTAGCCTTTTGAGCCTTGGTTGTGTTCTTGCCATCACCTCCATTCTTTTGGCCGATCATACGCTTCCACTTGATTGTTTACCCTTTTGAGGAACAACTGCGATGAGTGGTCCTATTAGCCACCCTCTTCACATCACCATGTTTTGAGAAGTTCCAAGATTACCCGGAACTAGTTGCTACCCCGGATACCACTCGTTCCTCAAAAAACGAGTCCTCTTTAAACCCTTTTCAGACTCGTTAAATATGAAAAGATTGTCGAGAAATTGGCCTCTCTAGCTTGTTAAAGTGATTGGAAGCACCATCCCTCATGTAGATTTTAATCTTTTTTGGACCTGAGGGATTATCTCACGAAAAAGTTCGAGCACTTGTCTTTTTCGGCTCGCTAAAGTGATCGAAGAGTCATCCATTTTGTATTATTTTAATAGTTTTCGGACATAAGGGATTATGCTACGAAAAAGAACTACTGGAATTTTCTTTTCGTCTCTTTTCAAACTCTCTAAACATGAAAAGGACTGAGTTATCTTTGTCATTAAACTCGTTAAAACAATAGCGACAAACTTGTCCACCCAGACAAGAACGAGTTTCACTGTCGCTAGACTCGCTAAAACATAGCGACAGGTTTACCCGAAGGGCAAATTACAGAACAAGCACATGTTGTCCTCCTCAAGCTTGAAAAAAATAAAGAGGTATTGGTTAGCAATGACTGGGAAAAAGGGAATAAAACTTGAAGAATTTTATGGTAGCAGGTCGCTCTTGAACATGACAATTTCACTCCATCACCATGATTGAGTCGGGTTGGGTTATTTCATTCACCAGTCATTTCACCATTGGTCTTTCACACCATCCATTTTTGGGGTTAATGCTACCAATCCATCTCAGTGTCGCTGATATGTTCAAGAGAAGTCATTCAGTCAAGAATTCACCATCCAGTTAATGTCTCATCCACTGCAATACCTTCAACCTCCATTTTTCATGACTGCCATTCCTGAACCTTGTGTCGTCGATCGTTTTCACCTCCAGAAAATCATTTGCTTCATTTCGTGTCGTAGATGTGGGATACATTAAGGCCCTCCTATGATGGGTCACTTCTTGTCGACATCAGCTCATTATCCAAGAAGTTGACTTAGAAACAACCCTTTCAGTACTTTGAAGCTTGCATGCCTTAATGGCAAGTTTCTCACTTCCGGCGAGAAGTTGACATCAATGGCCTTTGACCAAAAGATTTTACGTGGTGTTTGACATCGGATCATGTATTCACACCACGTGAATTGTACTGCAGTACCTTGAGGGTCATTATCATTATCGATGATTCCTCTCGCGTCTATTAACAACTCACATTATTGGCTGGTAATCAGGCGATGTCTTTCCATGTTCGACTTCAGAACATCTTTTCACATGGATCGACTTGTACATCGGGCAAAGATTGAATGAGTTTGATGACCCCAAATCTAGTTTCATCCATCTAGGCTGCGATATATTCAGGAATATAATTACATCAAATGTACACAGAAGCTACACAGATGGTCATCCAAGCTAGGGACAATGACCCTACATATGAAGAATCACCAGTCTGCAATTGCAGACGATTATCTGTTCTATGTACATGAAATGAATTTATAAAGCTGAGCAAGGAAATGCCCACCTTAGCGAGATCATGAAAATTATATGATGATGATGTATTGTATTGTATCTTATACAGGTCACCTTTCAGTGTCGAAACCTTTGATCCTCATGTTAAAGCATTTCACCTAACATCAAAGATTTACGACTTCATGCTTTAGGGGGCAGTTGTTATAGACATATTTGGGCACTTCAACCCCAATCTTATATGTCGATAAACTAGGGCTCTTTAATCCCTAAAAGTGTTGTTTCATACCCTAAAAGATCATGGTCAACTGATTGCATCATTCCCCAAAAGTTCCACTTGAAAAACCATCCAGAACTAGCCAAAACAGGACCATACTGATAGCTCCACTGTCAGGGTGCGATGCATACTGACTTCTACACTAGCTAGGTGCGATGCATACTGATGAGACCTTCTATGGGGTGTGATGAGTGAGAATGGACAAATGTCTGAGACAATTTGCTAAGTGGATGCTCAGGGAATCTACTAGAAACTTCTCCTATGACACTTGTTTCTCTGAATTCACCCAGGGATGAGTAAAAGATCCAAGAAATCTCCAAGTGGAACCAAAAATAACAAGTGAAATGACACTAATAAAAAATGCAGAGATGACTCACACCCTTGTAGACATCTATAAATGGATCCCTCATCTGAGAGATCTAGAGGCTGGAATTTTGTAATTTGTAAGGAAGTGATGTTAGTTTGTCTTTGAGAAGAAGCATTGTATGGTTGGGTGATCTTGCTTTTCATGAGGTGAAGAGGGCTTTGATGCTGGGAGGATGATGTTGGATCAAACAGTTGGGTTGTAATTCTCCCTTATATTTTAATAATGTTCTTTGATTTTTCCTTCATACAATTGTGTACTTGTGAATCTTGTTATTTGTGGATGCCATTGTATGTTCAATATATTTCTGATCCTGCATTGTTTATGATATAATATATTGAGATGCTTTGATGGTGTTTTGTTACTTTGTTTCTACAGGTGTACTCTAAGAAGGACAAGTAGGAGAGGAGTTGCAAGCTCTATCAAGGGGGAGAGAAATCAAGCAAGGAGTCAAGCGGAAGATCTAGGTTGGTCCCTTTTCTTCTCTCTTATCTATCATACATAAAGGAAATCACAAATTTATTTGATTGTTTATTTCTAGGATAGCTACCAATCCTAGTGGGACTAGCAGATCGAAAAGACACTAGCTTTCCTGGAAACATCTGTTCAAATGGATGGTGATTCCATTTGGACTGTGCAACGCTCTAGCCATGTTTATGAGGGTAATGAATGACTTATTTCGGCCATTTCTTGATCATTTTGTTCTTGTGTATCTAGACAATATTATTGTGTATAGTAGGACATGGGAGGAACACATGTGTCACATAAAGAAAGTGCTTGATGTTCTGAAGAAAGAGAAATTATATTTGAAACTGTCAAAGTGTGAGTTTGGAAAGAATTCTCTGATTTATTTAGGCCATATTGTTGGTAATGGGAAATTAAGGATAGATCCCTCTAAATTGGAGGCAATAATGAAGTGGTCTAAGCCCACGAATGTCACAGAAGTCTGAATTTTTCTGGGCACGGTGTAGTATTGGAGACGGTTCATAGTGAGCTTTTCCATTATCGCAGCCCCCCTACACTCCTTGACTAGTGTGAAGTAGGTCTTTCAATGGGGAAGAAAACAATAGAAATCCTTCGACACACCGAAAGAGAAGATCAACACGGCCTTGATGCTAGCCTTACTAGACCTTTAACAACATTTCAAAATTGAAACAGATGCCAATGGATATGCCATGGGTGTTGTATTGATGTAGCAAAGAAAACTTGTTTGTTACCACTTAGAGACTTTCTCCTAGGCTATTGTGAATTATCCTATGTATGACCAGGAGTTGTACACCTTCGTCCAAAGTGTAAAGAATTGGAAATTCTATTTGATTGGCAAGGAGACCATCATCCACACGGATCATCATCCTTGCAGTATATTTAGTCACAAACCAAGCTTCAACAATCCCATCACTTCAGATGGATGGGATTCCTCCAACAGTTTCATTTGGTAATAAAATATAAGAAGGGTGCCAGCAACAAAGTAGAAAATATGCTTTCTCGCTCTCTTATTTCTGCATCTGTAGTTTTCCAAAAAGTTTCTTTGTCATTATAAAGTTATGCTAAAAAATATGCTAACGATAATGATTTTAAATAAATCTATGCAAAACTGACTCGTGGATTGCAGGTGGACAATTATTACTTGTAGGGAAATCTATTGTACCACCTTGGAAAACTATGTATACCCAGTAATGAAAGAGTTCATGTAATCTGAGAGGCTTATACCACTCTAATGTTTGGTCATTTTGGCATTGAGAAAACTTTATGTCATTTGTAGAGGTTTTGTTTTTGGCCTCATATGAAAAGCATTGTGACTCGCTTTGTAAAGGGTTGTGCGTTGTGTTATATTTCAAAGCCCTCTAATAGAAAACTTGGGCTCTACACACCACTCCCTATTTCTAGTCGACCATGGTAAAGTGTTTCCATGGACTTTGTAGGACGTTTTTCGATGTCTAGGAAAGGTCATGACTATTTGTATGTCATTGTGGATGTCCAGGTGGATCTTCAGAAAAGTACCAGTGGCATGATAAAAGGCTCAAAACTTAAAGTGGAAGAATTTGGATAAGCTTAGCATCGAATAAAATTTCTCGTCATCTTGCTTCCAATAGTGTGAACGGCACTCAAATCTGAGTCTAGATGATAATGTTAAAGTAAGTCAAAGTTTGCGTTTGACTTGTCCAGGTAGCAGGGATAAGATGACATGGCATAGTTTCAGCAAATAAGGGAGCACCACGTGGTAGGATGCCACTGGACCCCACATATCGCATATCGGTGAAAAGGAGGAGCGCTTAAGGAAGAATTGGCCCCTGGCATTCCCGGCTGCAATTGCGATATCCTATATTATAGGCCGGAGGAGTTACGAATTGGCCCCGACAGGACTTATTTGCAATGCAATATACACCACATATCGTAATTGCATGAAAAGGTGCTTGCGATGTGGTTTGGGGGACAAGAACCCATTGCGAGTTCATGGTGGGTACTGATTGCGATAGTGTGATAAGGGGCTTGGACCCGATATATTATATATTATGCTTAATACACGTAACAGGTCCGTAAATGTTGTAGTGTGCTAGATCAGTGCGCCAAGGGCTTCACGATGATTGCGATAGTGCAATGGGAGAGCTGGATGCAAGAAATTATGGCATACAGTGAATACTCCTGTCGGATCCATAGATATTGTAGGATGCCTGTGTTCGGGCTTGGATTGTCTGCTGATAAGTTGGAACTCGATAGACCCGCTGCTGATACCCATGCGTTTTTGTAATGAGTTGTTTTATTCTACATTGGCTATTCTATTGTGGAAGGGTTGTTGTCATGAATCCTTCCACCTGCTAACATTGGGTATTATGTTGGAACTACCTCGATTTTGGGGATGCCACCATGATCTTATATAGATGATTTTTGTGTTGGAGAAAGGTGGGGAGGACTGGCTGAAACTCAGATTCTATTGTATACAGTAGACCTTGGTCCCTGCCAGTAGGCCAAAACCTCACCTTGAGAAATAGGGAGGTTTCGAGAAGGTTGCAGAAGGCTCGATTATCCAAATTGAGAGTTTGGATAGGTGTTTTTGCACTATTTTTCACCAGGAGTTCAGTGGTTTTGTCTGTTTTCAAAGGTAGGATCTCCATTCTTTGCCCATCTATCAGCTTGGAGGTATATGGGTTGTAATTTCTTGTTACTGTACTTTTATCTCTTTTATGCCACTAATAAAAAGAAGGCCTCCCCACTATTGAGCAGGGCCTGGAGAAATAGTTCAGACTAGACGAACTCCATAATCAAATCATTCTATCATGTTTTTTGTGTTCTTGTGACTATTTCTGCATTGTTATGTGTTTTTTTAAAGTTCCATGGTTAATTAACTCTGTTACATGTAATTCAGGTGCATCTGTAAGTAAAATATATTGGATCAGTGGGGGCGAAGAGTGGTTTCCTCCCAAACCACTTGGAGTAACGTGGTGGCTCTTGCAGCATTTCAGGGAGTCCCCTCCCAAAATACTTACCACCTGCATCCACCCCCCTCAAAATAGCGCCATCTCTCACTAACTATCTGTTACATCTGCCACTCCACTCTTGTCGTCTGTCTTCTCATCCACCACTCCACTCCCACCATTTCTCCCACCACATCACCACCTCCTATCGACTAGCCATTCAATGTTCAAATATTTATTTCCAAATTCAATATTGAATGTTGTTGCATTTAATGTTCCCGTTGTTTATCCATTTTCTCAATAATTGGCCCCTGCTCCATAACATTAATTTTTTCATTACACAATCGATCAAATTGATATAAACCCATGAAAGCCTACAATTCGCTCCTTTCACCACGTCACTGATTCTACAAGTCGAAAATCGAGATGCCACTGACTATCAACATTCTACAATAGTTTTTCCTCCGTGAATTCAACCAAATTTCACTCAAGTAAGCTTGTCATATAGAATTATTTCTATCAAGAATACTCTGATATTGTTCTTCCAGTTTCATATTGTTCCTTTTCCAAGATGTTGACACATAAAGGAAAGGGGAAAGTTCGAGAGAAAAATCCCATGGTTCCCCTTGTCCCTAATTTTGATAAATCCCCTCTGATCGACACCTAGTATAAAATTGCCAAGATCTAGTGTGAATTTGACCTTTATGAATTTCACAACTGTGCCAAAAAAAAATTCCTTGACAAAAGTGATGATTTGAACATTTGGGAATCCCTTCTTCCTTAGCTTATTTTCCCCTAAATTCTGCGCTTGGTGCCATCTTTAATACCCTCCAAGCCAAATGGTTATTTTAGATATCATTTTTGGGATTCAACTGCGTTAAGTAAGTCATTCACGTATGACCGTTTCCATGAGAGGTAGTCGTAAGTGACTAATTTCTCATGATTTGAATAGTTCACTTAGCACTCATTGCATCGGGTGATGCTCACAGGGGTGAAGAAGTGGGATTGAAACTGGTGAAATAAATCACATAGCGTCAATCATCACTTCCGGGGCTTGCACCCGGTAACCAGGACTTCCCGGGAGGTCACCCATCCCAGATCTCCTCTGGCTCAAGCGCGCTTAACTGTGGAGTTTTTACCACAATCAAGCCCACTTAGCTTGCTACCCCATTTGCAAAACCTTAGCAAGTATTGTGCCTCATGAACCATTCAAGTAGAGATTCCTTCACTCTTTTTGAATTTAAGTATAGGGGGTTTACGTAGTGCATTATATTAGATATCATTTTTGGGATTCAACTGCGTTAAGTAAGTCATTCACGTATGACCATTTCCATGAGAGGTAGTCGTAAGTGACTAATTTCTCATGATTTGAATAGTTCACTTAGCACTGATTGCATCGGGTGATGCTCACAGGGGTGAAGAAGTGGGATTGAAACTGGTGAAATAAATCACATAGCGTCAATCATCACTTCCGGGGCTTGCACCCGGTAACCAGGACTTCCCGGGAGGTCACCCATCCCAGATCTCCTCTGGCTCAAGCGCGCTTAACTGTGGAGTTTTTCCCACAATCAAGCCCACTTAGCTTGCTACCCCATTTGAAAAACCTTAGCAAGTATTGTGCCTCATGAACCATTCAAGTAGAGATCCCTTCACTCTTTTTGAAGTTATTATTTCCCAAAATAATGAAGTCACCTTATCCATTTCCCCTGAAAGTATTTTCCAAGCCCTGCAACTTGAATACCAAGCCTACCATCATCCTTTCTCAACCGATGTATTTATGGAATTATGCATAAAACTTACTTTCCCTCGAAGAGCACAAATCTTCTAATGTTCCCTTGCCAAAAATTCTGAATTACCCCAGATCAATCCCGCATACCCAATCTCGATCTTCCTAGAAATGTCAAAACAAGTAATTTCTATGGTAACCCGTCTACTTGGGTATTATAATGATGAATGGGTAGATGAAATGTTTTTGGGATTTTTGGCAATTTTTACAGTTGGCAAAAATTCATCCATACTTTTCAATTACATTCAATTTTTGCCCAATGCAATGGATGATCAATTTGCAAATTTCAAAGTTGGAGGTGTTTTCAAATATCAGTCCATATTGGTTTATCTTATGTTATTTCATTAGTCAGATAGGTGCAAGTTTCCTTTACAAAAGATAGATAATGAGTGCAATCCTTTATCAGTGATTCACTAAAATTCTCTAATTAGAAATAACTGAGAGGAGTATACTTACACTGATTTTGTTGATAACTTTCTGAATACCTCATTATCCTTTCTTTGCAGTGATGTGATCCCAAGGATTTCACCAGAGATAAAGAAGATATTTCACTTGTCAAAGCAATCAAAAGTTGGAGACTGGTATTTATACCAGAATTATACTAAAATTAGAATATATGGATCAGAGTTACCTCCTTACAGGTTACCAGTGTTTGTACCAGTCAGAATATTTGCATTAGAATACACTAGACAAATGTTGAATATGGATGAGTTGCACTTTGTATCCTACAAAAAGAAAGCACAATTCAAGCTAAAGGCTAATATAGGTCCTTATATTGTCAACACCAGAGTTGCAACAAAGGAGGTGGAAGCTATTTTAAGTCAAATGAAATTTAAGCCTAGTTTCTCTTGGTCTTATGATCCTCTAGGCATCATTTCAAAACTTAGATTGGAATAGAAGAGTCCTTCCTATGCACATACACCAAGGCCAAAAATTGAACAGTATGCTAACCAAGAGAAATGGACAGAGGGAACTTTACAAGAATCTAAAGAATGACTTGTTAGTTAGTCATCCATGCAAATGCCTATTCCCAAGGAAAAAAAGGGAAAAAGGGAGAGAGAGACCAAGTCCGCTATTGACTCTGAAACACAAGGTGCAAAATTTGTTATTTTTAAAAGAATAAAGAAGGATAGAAAAGGTACTCAAAAATCAGACCCCTAAGTTGATCCTCAGGTGATTACTATCCAAGATGAATCTTTACAATAAAGGGATACACAATAGCCTCCCACTGTAGTTTTGACAGGAAATCCTATCAGTCCTTTTCCTCAAGCAGAAGAAAAAATTCAGTCACCTACTATAGAACCAAAAGTTCAGTCTCCAGTATCTCCTATTTCTGAAATTTCAACTCAGCAGAGTATATTTTCAAGGTACAGGGAGATAAAGTTTAAAAATGAAGCTTTAAAGGCTTCAACTTACTCAAAATTTTGGAAGAAGCTAACAGAAGAACAACATAGATTTCTCTCTGCATTTGAATCAGAGAAAGGACAGTTCCAAATGGCCTTCATGGAACCTTCAATGCCATCTCCCAGGAATGTTGAAGACTAAAAAACCTCCATTTTCTCAATTGATACAAAGAAGATACATGAAATCAATCAAATTGATTTACACACACAAACAAGGGAGATGATATTATCAACAATTACCGATTTATCCATGACTGTTTTCAAATTCTAGTCATCCTTGAACAACATGCATTCTCAGTTGAAGATTGAGAAGATGTCCTCATTTGCTAAAGACAACATAATCAAATCTCTAGAAGATTTGATAATAAAGCTAGGACATGACCCTACTAATATCAAGGCAACATAAGAGCTTATAAAGAGCAAAGAGGTAGATATTCAAGCATTAAGAAATCAACTGAAGCTACCATCCATGGAACATCCTCAAGCTAAAGAAGTTTCTAGCATAGAAATGGAAAAGGAAAAATTATTTACAATAGTTGTTGAGAAGAATGCACAAATACAGAAAATGGAGTAGGACATGGAAACACTATTAAGAGAAAAATAATAGTGGGAAGTAGTAGGGACATCTACATGAGGCACATGTACAGTAGTAGAGACTTCAACAAAGGCAACATCTTCAGATTCTATAGAAAATATTTCCAAATCTTTGAAAGAATTATCATCAATTAAGGCAGAGAAAGAGAAGTTATCTGCAACATTGGTTCTAATGGAGGTGAATAAAATTAAAGCTGATAATGCCTATTTAATAGAATTGAAAAAGAACTTCAAGCTCATTCAACAAATTCAGAAATATGAAGACTAGTGTTTTATCATTCAGATGTTGGCAGAGGCCAAAAATAACATTTAAAAAAATATAAATGCTAATATAATAGATATGCGGCCATAAATTCAAATCACTTTTGAGCAGGAAGGACTCATGAAAAGAGCTAAGGAATCAATAAAAAATAAGAAAGCATATTTGGAGCATAGACCAGAAGAGGGACAAAATATTATTAAGTTGTTAAACTCTAAGACTAAGGATGAATTAGAGGACCTAAACATTCCAGACAGGACAACAAAAATAATGGAGGTTAAAAGAGTTTTAACAAAAAAGAATTTGATGATACAACTAGAGAAAAAATGTTAAAAATTCAAGTTGCAAGTCAGAAGATTCAACAGAAAGTTCACACTACTGTATGAAAAGGGTCTACCTACTATGAGGAATTCTAATGGCAAATTTATTCCATTAGAAAACTACTAGGAACAATTGTGTAACATAGCTACTTATTCTTCAATGTTTGTAAAGTCCAAAGGAGCTATTAGTGGAGAAGCATTTACATAAGTCCTACAGTTTGATTTAAATATTCAACATGAGATTCATCACCTTTTTGTCAATAAGCCCACTTTTGACATTTACACAAAAGTTGATGAAAGGTTTAGAAAGATGTTAAACCTTTCTATCCCAAATGAAAAAAGGTGGGACTCGTCGCTAGAGTTGATCGAGTAAGTACAAATGAAGCCCTAAAATTATGGTAGAAGAGAATCAACATTTGCAACAAAACAGCCACAATCAGCACCAGATTCCTTCAAAGACTCAACAACGCAAACACATTTTACCAAACTTATCTTCTTCTTCTATATCTAAAATATCTGTGCCTTTAACAAATATTATTTTGTAAATCTATTTTATTTTGAAGTTTGGTCTGACATGTAAAATGTTTCTATAAATACTTAGTAAAAGGACTTAGAAAAGGTTGGAACTTGTATGAAGAAAGGAGCCACATTTTGATGTAAGTTGTGCATTGTACTGAAGTGATCAATTTGCAATAATACAGAGAAGTTTTGTTCCAAGATTCCCATGTCAAACCATTTGGTGATGTACTTTCTCATGTGAAATTGTTATTTTCTCAGTTTTCCATATGTTTTATATATTTATTGTTTCAAGAAGATTAAGGGCTGGATTTTCTTAAATGTACTCTACTATGGCTTGTAAACAATATTAATGTTTTCACTCTGATGTTAAGTATAGAATTCATTTTAGCATGCTCTATATTTAATTGAAATTAAATCATTTTCATCCTAAACACTCCACAAATACTTTAAAAGATCCAAAAAGTTTGCTTATCCTACCATGTTACAACTTCTCTATTGTTTTTTTATTTGATCACCCAAAGACTCATAACTCCATGCCCAATGGACTTTCGCTACAAATTTTGACCAAATATTTAGAAAACCAACCTTAGAACTCAATAACTAGCATAATATATTAAAACATAAATCTAAATCAGAAAGAGAGATCCCTCTCTAAAGCTGGAAAGGCTAGATCCCAACTTTGCAAGTGGTTTTGTGGTTACCTTTGGGTTTCTCTCCACAACCTAGGGAAATTACAGAGTGATAACAAGTATATGTTAAAAGATTATATCCAAGAGCAATATTTGGTCATAAAAGGTGTTCTTAAGGCAATAAATGGTGGAGTAAAGTAGTGTAAGGGTGTATGAGGTCCTTTCCAGTATTAGTACCCTTCAGGGGCCCATCTTGTATAGGGAGCAATGTACACGACGACCTTCAACAAACTAGAAATGAATTCTCAGTGAGCAATGAATTGGAGGAGTTGTTGAGGGAGAAATAAATAAGTTGGAGGTACAGTGAGGAGTGGAAATGAAAATTCTAACCCTACAATCCAACAATATTTTCTACACACCATAAGCGTTTCTCAATCTTTCCAAACATCTAGAGCACTTTAATAGTGAAATTTCTAGAATATTTAAATAACAATGAAAGAACACATATTTCATTAAATTTGGAAGTATTCTATTACAAGGCCTTCAACAACATTCATTCTTTTGTAAATCGCCGTATTAACTTAATTCAACATAAAAATAATTAAGTAATTTCAAACCAGGTAGAGATCATGAATAGGTCAAACATAAGTTGTTATGTACAATAGTATCAATACACAATATGAATGTGAAATCAAACTCTTAGAAGCAATTGATTCAAGCTAAATCATATTAGTATGTCTAACATCCAATAAAGATATTATAGTTATGGATAACGAACTAGATTCCTTGATGTTTGAATTTCGTGTCTGACGACTCTAAACCCCTTTCCCACAACCTATGGAGGACTTGTTGATTGAAAGATGTTGATGCGAGGATCTTAGTGTAAATGGAAAGGATGTGCATCCCTTGCATTGCATTGAAAGTAGTCTACTAAAAACTTAGTAAAATGTTTTTGTGCTCAATTTCCTACGGTCCCTTTATGCCTTTACGAAGCACTAATGACGGGGTGATCATTCGGCTTCATAGCACCCAGGCATCCATCGTAAAAGTTATGCATTTTTGATCTAGGTATTTCAAGAAGGTTTGGCACCATTGATCTATCTCCACTCAAAGCCAAGTACATAAAATGAGAGTTCTTAAATGGGTATTCGATTCATTCCATTGTGATGGACAATGTCACAGATTGAAGTAAACAAGAATTAGTGGTCTTCTTGTAAGTAGTGGAGGCAAGGGCTTTCAAAGATTAGTATAGTTGATGGTAGTGTGGATATTTATCTCTCCTTGTCAACATTGTCAAAGCCAATAATAGTCTCGATGTAATAGCACCAACCAATTGTATGGAAAACCATGATCAATCATTACTTTCACTAAGAGGAGAAATGATAAGAATTTTTAATGAGGAAGAAATAATTGTGAAACATAACTCATGGATTTTAGTTGAAATTTATATAAGTCCCCGTGTTCTTTAATTATTAAATACTTAATCTAAGTACAAATAAATTATATTTAAGATATTGATTTTGCATATTAAATATGTATTAAAAGGCATTCATCTATGACACTTTATTTTTCATGTAGTCTGAATAAGCCACTTAAAGCTCATATCAATTAATTCTAATTAGTTTTGTAAAAGATATATCTTAACTTACGTTAAGAGCTTTTTTTCAAAAATAAATTACATTTATAAACTTATATCAATACATATAATTAAATGGAATTGAATAAATAGCTTCTAAGTCTTGTTGGATTCTATGAGATTATTTTAAGTATAAATAATTTATTTTAGAATTGAAATTTACAAAATGTTAATCTTGATGGGAAAATCATGTCATAAGGTGAAAAAATTTTAAATACATCCATTTGTGACCCATCTCTTGAATGAGCTTAAATAGTCTACTTAATGCTCATTGTAAATTCATTAATCCATGTTTTATTTGAAAATGCATTTTGTTTACATGGATTTTTATTCTAGAAATAGTGATGTCACATTTATACATTCATATTAAACCACATGATAGTTAAATAAAATCAATTAATGGTTTCTTGACTTATTGACTTATATGGCATGATTTCATATAGAAGTAATTGATTTAAGAATGCATAGTTAGAAAAAGTTGTTGATTCAAAATAAAAGAAACGAGTTAGAGCTCATCAACAATTGATTTTAAATTATTATTTAAAAAAAAAATATATTTTACTTACATTAAGAACTTGATTTTAAAAATAAATTTCATTTATACATACATACATACTAAATAGAATTTAATACATACTTGTCTTGTTGGATTCTATGAGATTATTTCAATTACAAATAATTTATTTAAGAATTGAAATTTACCAAATGTTAATAGGGGTGGGAAAATCAAATGTCGTATGTTGCAGAAAGTTTAAATTCATTTATTTATAACTCGTATACGAATAAACTTGAACGATATACTTAACATTCATTACCAAATAATTATTCCATGTGTTGTTATGAAAAACATTTAATTTTACATGGAATTTTATTTCAAAACAAAATGTCACATTTATACACTTATATTAAACCTCATGATAGGAAAATAAAAGTCAATAAATGGATTTATATAGGCCACTTAGAACTCATTATCAATTACTTATAATTTGTTTTGTAAAATATATATATATATATATATATATATATATATATATATATATATATATATATATATATATATATATATATATATATATATATATATATATTTACTTACATTAAGAGCTACATTTCAAAAATGCATCACATTTATAAACTTTTATCAATTCATATAACCAAATAGAATTCTTCAAGTCATATTGGTTTATATGAAATTATTTAAATCACAAATAAACTATTTAAGAATTGAAAATGAAAAAATGTTAATGTCAATGAGAAAATCAATGTCTTATGGTGCAAAAAGTTTAAATACAACTATTTTTGACTCATCTCTTTAATGAGTATAGATCATCCACTTAACACGTTGTTAATTAATTATTCCATGTTTTATTAAGAAGATATTTTTTCTTTACATAGAGTTTTGTTTCAAAGCAATACAATATGACATTAATACACTCTTAATAAATTATGTGATAACTAAATACAAGTCAATAAATCGACTCCTTATTAAATTATGTGAGCTGAGATGATTGCATATACAAATAGTTGATTTAAGTATAAGTTATGGATTAAAAATTGAATGCCCTACAATTTAACGAGTAGTATTCACCTATGAGCCATCACCCATTAGCCTAAAGTGTCCACTTAATACTTATTATCAACAAATTATAAGACTTATTTTTGGAAGAATTGCATCATAGTATACGAATATTATATATCAAATTTATACAATCATATTAATGGAAATAACTAAGTATAAGTCAATAATATAATTCTAGCTCAAATCATATGATTTCAATTTATTTAATATATAAATTTACAAAAAATTAACTTTAAGTAATAAAGTCAAATGCCTTACACTTCAAAGACATAATTCATCCATGATAGTGTCTAATCAAACCTTGATAGTCCACTTAGCAATCATTATCATTAATTATATGTTTTTTTTAAGAAATACTAAATTATTTACAATAGATTTTTATCTCAAAAATTACAAATCACATTTATGCATTCATATTAGTGCATTTTATATGTAAACAATGAATAACTAACTTTGTGCCTTATTGATTTTCAATATGATATGATTGCAGTTACAACCATTAATTGATTTAGGCATATAAATTTATGAAAATTATGGATTAAGAAATCACATATCTTATGCTTCAAAAAGTTCAAATCATTCAGCCTTAATAGTGAATAATGCATTGTGAATAGTGAATAGTGCACATAACATTTATCAAGTAAATTATCATAGTTTCTTTAGCAATAATTACACCTTTGTTTGCAAGGATTTATATTTCAAAACTTATATTTCACATTTATATATTATGATTATTGGTGCATATAAGTAAACATACATCATTAAAAATAAAAAGCTTCGATGGTTCATGCAAGATAATTTAAATGACAAACAATTCATTTAAGAACGCATGCACACATCTTAGAAAGAAATCGATACAACAAAGCCATTGCAAAAGAAATTATAAATAATAAGAAATATAAATATTAATATAATTGGAAATTCCCATATATTTCAAAAAATATAAAATCATACAAATTGATTCAACAAAAACTATGTCCAAAATGTATCAAAAATTTGGAATGTACTTTTCAACAAATTTATAAAGGAAATTATCTCCATCCAATACAATGAAGTACATGTTCTATTGAACATTTGAATGTACGAATTTTTTTATTGATAAGATGAAGTGTCTTAAGAAAGGGGAATAAAACTTGCATAAGCCAAGTATCTTGCTCTTTCCCTATATAGGATTTTATCAACATGTGGTTTGATCGATATCCAATGAATTGAGAAGTATGCTTTGTTGTATCTATTAGCAATACATTTGATTCTTCATAATTATCTCCATATTGGGACCACACATCAGTCAACGTTTTCTCATAAAATTGTCTTGTTCTTCCTGCATCCAATTTTGTTTGCAAATGACAATGGGACCTGTCCCATGCAAATTTAAAGTCCTCTATATCAATATTTGATTTTTCTAGTACTTTACGAATATACTTGTCAGTGACATTTAATGTCCATATTGCGACATCATAATTTTTTAAGCAACATTTTCATACTTGACTGAAAATGCCTTAAAAAATAGGACCCATCACCAAACTGCCAATCTGGTTCTGTTTGAATATGAAAATTTAGTTCATCTTTGGCATATGATTGGAATAATACTCCTTCCATTTCAAATATCACCATCTTTTGACTTGTAGTAATGCTCATCTGCATCTACACTGCAACCACATGTATGATATTAACACATCTCCACTTCAACACTTCATTGATTAAGGACATAAAAACCTACCAATTTAAAAATGATGTTAATATTTATTATGAATTATTTCCATTTGTATGCAAAGGGAATTTTACAATGAGTTAATAGTAATCACAAAATACAAATACAATGGCCCCAATAACATGAACAAACTAATGATATGTTTACTTTATACATACAACATAATGCCTTTATTTAATTTGTATGGAATAAAAATATTCTAAGAACGCATTGGCCCACCATTTAAATCATTGATTTTATAATTTATAATGATTTCTTTAATTACAATTGAAAAATATAATTACAATGGTCTAATGAAAGTAAACAAATAAATTATATATTAATTTCCACATACAATATAATACAATTTTTAAATTTCAAACCTAATTATTTATATGCTAATTTCTAGAGTCTCTACCTTAGATTATTTTGGTGCTTCTTTTAGTACAAATTGTATGTTTATTGTTGGTGCTACATACAACCTAATCTAGTTTTTCAACTTATATGGAATAAAAAATGTTATAAAAATACAATGGGCCATCCTTCACATTACTAATTTCTAATAGGTATAATGATAACTTAAACCAAAATTGAAACAAATAATTGTAATGATCTAATTCAAACAAATATACCAATTGTCTATTAATTTTCACATTTAATGTAATCCATTGTAAAAAATTCTATAGCATGGAAAATTTTGATATGAAAACATTAAATGGCCATTCAAATAAATAATTATTATCAACACAGTATCTCACCAAAAATAAGCAAAATAAAAGTACTTTGCTTTTAGTAAGGACAAACCAAATCAACAATTATTTTATAAGTGCTGTGAAATAAAACTAATAATTCATGATGTCATACATATAATAACATGAAATAGACATCGGTCATATTAAGGTACTTGTAAATGTAATTGAACATCTTTAAAAGTAGCTCGCACATTTGTAGCCTTCTTGAGTATATGCAACATTCTCCATAGGTCATCGAACAACCAATTATCCTCTTGATCTGTTCCAATGAATGGAGGGGAAAGACTCACATTTTCTTTGGGATTATCTTTCACGCTCTCAAGTGAACAACCCACTATCATAGTATTGGTTGCATCGTATTGTGTATGTGTTTCCCACACTTTTTTCAATGATTTAGTGTGTATAACTTTGCTTGGATTGTCAATGACCTTATGTCCCTTTTGTGGTTTACAATCTTAAGAAGTCCACATAAACACAAGTTTAACTTGAATGTTTCTGAAACCAACTTTTTTAAAACTCTATTGTGTAATAATTTTTTCTCTATTGTGTAATCAACATCAGTTCCCATTTTCTAAATATGCCTTTTTTTTTGGCTTCATCATCAATGCTATGATAAGAAATGTCCTTTAGTTAAAAAATAACTAATTTATTTTTAGTTATTTTGGCTGCAACACAATGACAAATAATCTAGTCAAACCATTTTATTCATGTTACAAAAATTACTAAATAAATTGTTGAAACAATACACTTATCTTCAGTGGTTTTTTCACTATTTATAGATGAAATAATAAGTTCTTTTATCATCTTGATAGAACTTGGAGTAAACATATTAAACATTTAATCAACTGCCAATAGTACTTCTTTTTAAACATTCAATCAAATACCAATACCAAGAAAAACATTAGCAATGAAACCTTTAAAAAGAAACACACCGACACGCACCTTTAACATTATTTTGATTGTTAATTTTTTCCTTTCTATTAGTTCCTATAATAAAAATGTACAACATTATGGTAGTTACAAGCATTAGTGTTCAAAGAATAATAAAATAAATAAGAAGACAAGTTATAAGTATTTTATATGACATTATCTTCATATTTGTAACTTTGCACCTCATCATCGTCTTTGCTACGTTTATTTTTCTCTAAATTAAACATATAAAATATTTTGAATTGTGAAAATGAATAAAATCATTAAATAATAAGGAAAACAAATGGACAAATTATAAGCACTTGATATTATATTTTGTCCTTGATTAAAGCTTTGTTTCGCATTCATTTGATCAATGTCTTTGTTTTCCTTGCTTGTCTCTATAATAAACATAAAAAAATGTTATAAATTATGATAATGAACAAAATTCATTAAACAACTATACAGAAAACAAATCATCTTTAACTGTCCATATAATATTTCATCTTGATTGGAGGTTTGTGGGACATTCCCTTAGTCACTATATTCATTCTCTTTATTTCCAACTATAATCAACAAATGAAATGCTATGATTCACGATAATAAAAATAATAATTTAGATTAAAAAAAAAAGAGTTACAATGGTTAATACCCATTTCTATCCCCATCATTCCATGGTCATTGTCTTGATTAATTTCATTCTTCTCATAATTCCCTATAATAGACATCCAAAAATGTTTTGAATATGGAAATTAAATAAATTCAAAAAGTAACAAGAGCAACAACCAAACAAATCATGTACCTAGTATGATAACTTCTTCTCCTCCTGTTTCCATTTCTAAACTTTTTTCAACATCATAAGCACTATATTGATTATTTTTTTCTTCCCACATTCATCATTCTTTGTTTCAGAATCTCTATCATTAGTCATTTTAGTAAACACTTTGACAATTAAAAATATAAACAAAATATTATCCAAAGTATTATAAGAGAAACAACAAAGAAACTGTAGTACCTAAATTTTCTAAGAAATTAATAGATCCTGGATTTGATAGTTGAAAATGTTTGTAATTATTCAACATGATTATCCTTTGTGACTATGTTTTCACAACACATGCAATTCTTCTTCCATATGTACAACAAGCCTTGATTAAATTTGTCCCTGCAGAAAGAGTAATAACCACTTTTGCATCATTACATTGGTGTTTTTCCAATAAATCCATTTAGAAACCATAATCTCTCTCATTTTCATCAAATGTGTCTTCAAATGTGTGAGAGTATTTTGAAGCTTCCAAAATTTTTAATTCTTAAGTATAGAAATGTATAGTAAAAACTATATCATAACTATACCTATTTTGAGACTTATATTCATAAATGCCACTAGTCATTCTATAGTTAATCTTGGAGTTCTTTATGGAAATTTCCAAAAACTTGCGTACATCATTACAAAACCAAAGTTCTACTAAGAGAACTGTAGTAAAGTCATTCAACTCATTTTTTCCATAAGAAATCGAAAAAAATCAATATTATATCCTTGTGGAATGGTTCTTTTTTCAAAGCAAGTGTATCCGGAACAATAAAGTTAGTATGTAAAACTGCTTGCAATTGACATTAGAAAATAGTGCAAAAGTGTTGACAAAATATCAAAGCCACCAAAATGACAACCAAATTCAAAATTGTTGTCAACCCATTGAACATTTGTTCATCCATTTATCATTCTGTCAAGGACTCCACATGCTTGCTGAGAAAGGGACTCTATCTTTGTATTATGTGTTCTTTTTACATAAGTAGACGCCTCCACCATGTTGCAAAATTTGGAAAATATAATATCGTTAATTTCATAATTCTCAAGAATGTCGAATGTGGTAAAAATATTCTCATTCAATTTCTCATCATGACTTTGACAATATGTAACCATTGCCTCCGATAATGTTCTGTTGGTTTTCAATTTAGAACAAATAATCTTTTAATTTTGTGGCATTTGTTGGATGATTAAGTGGAATAAAAAACCAAATGGTTTCATTCAATAGCTTATCTACTACTGAAGAAATTTTTTCCATGGTTAATCCCTGACGGGCCGAAGAGTACATGTTGTCAAATTGTGTAAACTATTTCTCTTGTAGTTCTCAAAATCAGTTTGGCTTGGTGAACACTTTAATGTTCCTAGTTGGTAACAGTTAAAAACAGTGTACCATTTATCCCAAATAGGTTGATCAATATATAAGAGAATTTTTTAATCAAAAAAATTTCTAAGTGGACATTCAAAGGTGCACAACATTTCATCATTAGCTTGATAAAATAATAAACATAAGCTAATCAACAACCATTTATTAGCATAATGTCTAACCATTGTAACAAAGTATAAACTAATTATAAAATTGTCATACCATTTAAATATTTTGGTGTCATGTTTCTTGAACATCCTTTTTCCTTGGATGCTTCCTTTGAATTCTCACTAACTTCATAGTCTATGGTTTCTGATAATAATAAATAAATAAAAAGTAAAAAATTGTTAACATAGTTTCGAATTATTGAAGAAAGTATGAAGTTATAAATATTATAACTAATCGCATCATTATATGTGTAACAAAAATGAACAAGAACAATAACAAGTGTAGAACTCACAATAATAGCTAATCATGGTGTTAATTAGAAAAAGGGAACCCCCAAATAATTTATTATGTTCTTTTAATCGTGACTATAGGCAAGTTATCACCTACTAGCTTTCCTTCTAGCACGAGCATAAACACATTTCCAAAAAACATTACATTGTGAATAAATAAATAAAACTGTAGAGACTACAACAACATCATATTTACATAAAATTGATCTTTTATAGTCATGTATATTCTTAGCTTGCTTTAGAAACCATAAAATCAAAACACAATGAAAGAACATTAACTATAGCAATTATTTTCTTCTAGATCTTCATCTAGCACAAAGAAAAACACATAACAACATTGCAAAGTGAAAGAAATAGAGAATGTGATAGAATTACTTCTAGCAGAAACACAAGCATATTGCCAACAAGAATGTTGCAAAGAAAAAGAAATATTTGTATCCTAGATTTCTTTTTATCACAAACACAAGGAATATTGCCAATAAATACATTGTATGGTGAAATAAATCTAGCACATGTTAGAATTATTTTGAGCATGAACACATGCATATTTCCAAGAAAAACATTGCAAACCGAAAGAAATCTAGCACAAGCTAGTTTTCCTTCTAGCACAAACACAAGCACATTGTCATTAAAAATATTGCCAAGGCAATGGAAATGTAACACATGCTAAACTCCCTTCTATCGCATAAAAGAAGATTGCCAACAACAACATTGAGTTGTAAAGTAAATGTAGTGCATGCTAAATTTCCTTCTATCACAAGCACAAAAACATTGTCAATAAAAACATTACAATAATAATCTTTCTTGAGACATCTCCGTGCTTAGGCAATTTGACACTGCCTTTTAGAAACAATGAGGTTTTAGTCCATGCCTACATAAATTATTGTTACAATATAAAAAATGTTAAACCCTCAAATGATTAGAAGGCCCTTCATATGGAATATGTGGCCTAAGAATGAGTTATGGTAAAAACATAAGCATGTTTCCAACAACAACATTGCATTGTGAAAACAAAAACATTCTATATTACCCTCTATCACAAACACAAGCACATTGCCAATAAAAACATTGCAAGGTGAAATAAATATATTGTAAGTTAAATTTCTTTTTAGCATAAAAACAAACACATAACAACATTTTAGGGTGAAATAAATCTAGCATGTGCTAGAATTACTTTTAGCAAAAATATAAACATGTTTCCAATGACAATATTGCAAAGAAAATTAAATGTAGGACATGCTAGATTTATTTCTAGTACAAACATAAGCACATTGCCAATAAAAACATTGGAAAGGGACATAAATTTAAGCATTGCACACTTCCTTCTAGAGGAAAAAAAAAAACTCATATCAGCATTGATAGGTGAAAGAAATCTAACATGTGCTAGATTTGCTTCTAGCACAAACACAAATATGTTGTGAACAACATCATTACAGCAGGGTAAAGTAAAATCTAACACATGTTATATTTCCTTCTAGCACAAACCTAAGAAAATAACATTATTTTATGGCTAAATAAACCTAATATATGTTGGATTTACTTCTAGCACAAACACGGACATATTACCAATAACATAATTGTAAGGCAAAAAGAATCTAGTACCCACAAGATTTTCTTGAAACAAAAACAAAAACACATTGCGAATAATAACATTGTAAGATGAAAGAAATCTAGTGTGTGCTATATTTCATTCTATCATAAACACAAGAACGTAACAACATTGCAAGGTCTCATAAATCTACTATGTGCTAGATTTACTTCTATCACAAACACAAGCATATTGTCAACAACAACACTGCAAAAAAAAGAGATCTAGCACAAGCTAAATTTCCTTCTAGCATAAACAGAAGCATATTGCAAAATAAAAATATGTAAGACAACATTCGATTTCCTTCTAGCACAAATAACTATATCGTCAAAAATAACATTGCATTGTGAAAAGAAATATAACACGTACTAGATCTCCTTCTAGTGCAAATTCACAAACATATTGCCAACAACAACATTACTAGACAAAGCAAATCTAACACATGTTAGATTTGCTCCTATCAAAAACAAAAGCACCTTGCAAATAAAAACATTACAAGGTGAAAGAAATATAATGCATACCATATTTCCTTCTAATGCAAACATAATCACATAACAACATTGTGGGGTGAGAAAAAATTCCAATATATTTACTTCTAAAACAAACATATAAATATTTCCAATGACAACATTACAGGACAAAACATATTTAGCACAAGCTAGATTTCATTTTAGCCCAAACAAAAACATGTTAGCAATAACATTGCAAGGTAAAAAAAATCTAACATGTGTTATATTTCCTCTTAGCGCAAACACAAGCACATAGCAACATTGTAGAGTGAAAAATCTAGCATGTGTTAGATTTATGTCTACAACAAATACAAGCATGTTGCTAACAATAACATTGTAGAGTATAAAAAATCTAGCCTATGCTAAATTTTCTTCCAACAGAAATACAAGCACATTTCAATCTGAAATAAATCTAACACATGCTATATTTTGTTCTAGCACAAATGCAAGCACATAACAACAGTGTAGGACTAAAGAAGTCTAGTGCATGCTGGATTCATTCTATCACCAACACAAGTAGATTGCAAGCTAAAGGAAACAAAACACATGCTAAATTCCTTCTAGCACAAGCAACCATATTTCCAACAATAAATTTCATTGTAAAATAAATCTAGTGCATGCAAGATTTCCTTCTAGCCCAAAGATAAGCACATTGCCAATAACAACATTGCAAGGTGAAAGAAATCTAATGTGTTTTAGATTTCCTTCTTGTATAAACACAAGCAGAAAAAAACATTGTAACATGAACGAATTATAGCACATGATAGATTTACTTCTAACACAAACACAACCATGTTGACAACAACAACATTACAGGGCAAGGAAATCTAGTGCATGCTACATATTTTTCTAACACACACAAGCACATTACAGGATGAAACAAATCTCTTGTGCTAGATTTCCTTCTAGCACAAACACAGGAACATAACAACATTGTAGGGTTAAAGAAATATAACACACACTAAATTTAGTTCTAGCACAAAATGAAGTATATTGTCAATAACAACATTGCAATAAAGAAATCTAACATGTGCTAAATTTCCTTCTAACACAATCACATGTAAAATTCCAATAACATTGCAAGGTCAAAGAATTCTATCGTGTTTCTTTCTAGCACAAACAACCAAATTCCAACCACAACATTACATTTTGAAAGAAATATAATGCGTGCTAAACTTCCTTCTAGCTCAAACACAAGCACATAAAAACAATGTAAGGTGAAAAATATCTAACATGTTTTATATTTACTTTTAGCAAAAATACAAGCTTATTGCCAACAACAACATTATCAAGCAAAGGAAATCTAACACATGCTAGATTTCATTCTGTAATAAACTCAAGTGTATTCCTAATAACAACATTGTAAGATGAAACAAATCTAGCAAGTGTTAGATTTCCTTTAGCACAAATAATAACATAACAACATTATAGCTTCAAACATATCTAGTGCTTGTTAGCTTACTTCTAACATAAATACGAGCGTGGTTCCAACAACACTGCAGGGCAAAACAAATCTAGAATGTGCTATATTTTCTTCTAGCACAACCACAAGAACATAACAAAATTGTAGGATTAAATAAATTCAACGCATGTTAGATTTACTTTTAGTACAACCACAATTATATTGCCAACAACAACATTCCAAGGTAAAATAAATTTAACACACAATAGATTTTCTTCTATCACCAATATAATCATCTTAGCAATAACAACATTGCAAGGTACAATAAATCTAACGTGTGCTAGATTTCCTTCTAGCACAAATACAAGAGCATAACAACATTGCATGCTAAAAGAATTCTACCACATGATGAATGACAAATATTATTTTTTCCTCCAAAAACTTATTGAGTTTCATTTTCATTTGTTATTATATTGTTGAATACCTATCTAAGAATGTTTGTTGAATAGGATCATATAATTATTGAATTATATCACATCCTGGATGATTTTAGTGTCATGAATCTTTGAATCAGTGTAATTCTAGGAGAAAAAAAAATCTGTATATTCCTTGAGGAAATGAAAAAATGTAGCCCTCTCAATGGGCATGTATCTAATACCTAGATTAATATTTTCTGGGTATTATTTGTTACAGATATTCATTACCTAATATTGCATTGCGTAGGTATTGGATTTGTATTTTGTTTCCCCCTTGAATTTATCTTTTGAGTCATGATACTTCTCCATTTGAACCACATATTTAAGAAATAAGTTCTCACTCTTTAGTTTTGCATCTAGAGACAATGTATTAATTTGATCACAATGTCAATTTCATCAATGGTGATCCCCTAAAAGTATCTCCCTATGTGAGGAATTCTAAAATAAGGGCATCATCATCAAAAAATATCTAGTTTGTAATATTGTTTGGTATAAAATGCCTAAAAAAATGTTCATTAGAAAACACGTCCATAGAAAATTTTCTCAGTGGTATAAATATAGGAGTTGTGTTTGAAAGTAAATTTTCATTTGCATTTTGACTTCAATATACATAATTAATATTAAATGTATCAAAATTAGAAATAATAATCCATGCCTCATCTATATAATTCTTAAGGTGATTAAAATACAGTGAATTGAATTTCCTAAATGTTTGATAACTATTTGTAAATCCCTATTAGTTGGAGCTATTTAGCTTCCAAATCTATCACCCTTTTAAGACCTTGTATCAAAGCCTCATACTTAGTGACATTATTTGTGCATGGGAAATCCAAGCGACAAGACATCAAATATTTGTATCCTTTAAGATCTCTAAGAGTGCACCTAGACCTTTCACTTGAACTCAACTTAGAGCCATCAAAAAATAAAAACCATACATTCTAATTTACATCTAAATTTACTAATTTTGAAAATAACTTTGTACATGTTCTTGCATAATATATAGATTATTTACAACAAGCTAATTTGAGTGAGAGATCTTAGATTTTTTACACACATCTACAAAAGGTGAACATTCAACAATAAATTTCCAAAAAAGAGAGTCAAAATAGTAGTTAAAAAGTGTAGAATTAAAGAACACAATGAATACATTTGAATCATTCAAATCAGTGATTGTGTGCTTCATATGCCTCTTGCTTGTTATTTTAATTTGATTAGTATTGTCGTTATATGGAAGCCAAAGATGTGACCATTCTATCAAAAAAATATCCATTTAGTTTTTCAAACCAACCGTTGCTTAGTAATAAAGCATATGACTCAACCACTATTTTGGAGTAGAAAAAAGTTGAGAAGTACACACATTAATTCACTATGCACTTTAACATTCGAGCATTCTAGTTGAACTTTGGGTGGGCTGCAATAACTGGTAAACTTTCGCGACTAGATCTCCGAATTTTGCTACTAGGTTTACACAAATTCAAAGGTGTAAAGTCATGTTGTTCACAACTTTACAAAATAACAATGACTGGAACCCAGACATCTAATGTTCACATTACACGGGCAAGGGTTGCAAAGTCCACGTTGAACAATCCCCTTCGACCTCTTCCACTAGCCCAAAGTAAACCGAAAGGAAAGCATGTAGGAATGGAGTCAAATATTTATGGATCTAGTGTTATTGTTGAACCCCTTAAACAATGTGCAGTGTTATCATATGTGTCTAATATCTGTAAGGAAGCACCCTTGATTGATTTCTTGAAAAAACCAAAAGCAATTAAGGTTGTATCTCATAATGCTAATGCGAAGGGGAGAGGCGAGGATTTCCTTGGAATAACAAGAAGATTACTCGAGAGCCAAAGATTAAAAAAGAGACTTCACCAGCTATTTGTAATGTTGACGATGCATCTGTTGGTAATGCAATCGGTGTTGATAAGGAAAATCTTGTATCTCTCTCAACAAAGGAAATCATTTTCCTTTTCTATAGGGAAATCCCTTTCCTAGTGAGGGAAGGATATTCCTTTCCTCTAACTCAAGGAATCACCTACCCTGTATAAAATGAAAGACCTTTTCTTACAAAAGATTAGAGAAGTATAAATCTCAAAAAATAAATATAAAAGTAATTTGAAGAATGAAATTGAGAATTGGTTGAAACATGTGCTTGAGAGGATATCCTAGAAAGAAGTAAAGCATAATTAATCATTACAAAAGAATGACTTCTGGAGACAAAAATTATAACTACCACTACTACAAAAAAATACTTTTGGAGGGCGGGGGGGGGGCCTTAATCTGCCTCCAAAAGTGGGAATTAAAAGAAATATTAACATTATCTGCAATTTTTTAAAACCTCCATCATACCTCCTCCCCCCTACCCATAAAAGCATCTCCTCTAAAATTCAAGCCTTTTATGGGCGTTTTTTAAGAGATATGAACTGCCCCCAAATGTGTCAGTTTTCAAGGGGGGTTCCAAACTTGAAAAGTGACTTTTGGGTGGAATTTTTTAGAACCCCCCTCCCTTCAAAGCATCACCTCTAAATGTCAAGCCTTTTAGGAAAGGTTTTTGAAGAGATAGCGTTGATGGATAGCCCAAATGGTTGGTTGAAGCCTATCTGCCAAGTCATTGGCCCTCTGTTACGAGGCGTTGGTTCAGTTCTCCTTGGCTTCGTCAGGGTCAAGCCCCAAAAGTTGGGTCGATTAGGCATGAGGTCCCTTCACGTGGGCTAGACTAAGGGCGTTGTGAGGACAAACGAAAAGGTTTTTTAAGAGATATGAACCAGCCACAGAAGTGACTTTTAGGGGTGATTGAAATAGCCCTCAAAAGTCATCTTTCAAGGTTGGTTGTAAATCGCCTAAAAAAAATCACTTTTGGGGGTGATTTGAAACCCCCTTGAAAATTGACCTATGTGGGCAATTTAAAATCCCCCTCATAGCAACGTACAAGGTCAGCTTACAACCCCCCTTGTTGCAACTTATGAGGGTGGTTTAAAACCACCTTGATGCAAAGTTTGGGGACGTTGGGTGCCCCCCTCGTACTAACTTTTGGGGCTGTTAAGAGCCCCCCTCGTGGCAACTTGTGGGGGCATTAGAAGGCCCCCTTATAGTAGACTTTACATACATTCACATTTAGATAGACCCCCCTTATAGTAGACTTTACATACTTTCACATTTTTAGATAGGCCCCCTTATAGTAGACTTTACATACCTTCACATTTTTAGATTGTGATACTTTCAAACTATTATGTTGGGCACGAGTGAAGAGGATCAAAAAGTTGGGTATTTGTATCCAATTGAAGTTGGCTTACACGATGCGTCATTGAATTCATCAAATCAAGGAGAGTTTGCAAATCGCATTGAATCAGCTTTGCACAAACCTTCATTCAAGCATACAATCATCTCTTTGCATTCACTCCATAATGAAAGCACTGAAGAAAATGGATGATGTCAATGTTCATAATGATAAAATCATTTGTGACTGCATATTATCCAAGCAAGTTGAAAGTCTAAAATATTGCTCAAGCAGCCTACTCCCAACAACTAATTTTACTTTGTTGATCATAACATGATTGTTTCTCATTATTATCACTTCCCAGTTTTCTTTGGAGACTGAACAAATACAAATGGAGTACAAGACCATAACAATCTCAATTCTGGATTTGAACATGTAGAACTCACTCTTTTTGTTTGTTTCTCACCAATTATTCCAAAGCCATTAGATTTCTATGCTGAAGTTTTAAATCCCATAGCTTCCATGAGAGAAAATAGATTTATGTACTGAATTTGCCTACAGATTTTAAAAATTGAAGTTGCCTCATCTTATCAGGCAACCTAGTCATATCTTCCACCTCATCCCCTTCTCAGGTAACACTCAATTTAGACGATTTCTTCAGTCTCATAATGTAGCAACAAATGTCTCTCTCTTCTCAGGAAACACACACCTAATTTAGGCAATTTCGTGAGTCTCATAATGCAGCAGTAGAAATAGATGTCTCTCTTTCACCAAGTTAAATCAATAAAGAGGTAATCCAATTTGTCCAAATGTCTAACTTCAAACTTCAAGGATTAACTCATAGTGTGTCATCCTTATCTCTTCACATACCCTTCATTGCAATTAAAACAAACCAGTCTCAAGCCATCTAGGAGATCCTTGAGATTTCCACTCACTGAGCCCTTTGGAATTCAACATGCTTTGGAAAAAAAAATGTTTCCTCCATCCACTATCATGATTCATGGGTTTTGGCAACAGGCACCTAGGAGAGGACATATGTAATAACAACCCATTTACCACACAATAAAGCATGGAAAGAGTACTATGATCAAGCTTCACAGTTTTTTGGTGCTAGCAGAGGAGGTTTCCCATAGTCTACAACAACTCAAAGTGCATCAGAAAATTTGATATATGAATGAACCTATGCTTTATAAATTTGCATACATACATAATCAATTATAGGCATGAGGTATACAACTCAATTTTGGATACCTAAATTATTATCTTTGGATATTCAAACGAATTTATAATTCCTTGTGTATATGCTTTCATAGTTATTCATGTTCTTACTTCAATTTTTTGAAATATTTTTGGTTGTTCCAACGAAGTTACAATCTAAGTTTTCACAATTATTCATATTGTTACTCAGACTTTCTCAAAACAAACTATATAAAAAAAATTGAAACATCAATATTTATAGTGAACACTCCACTTAGTCAAAAACAAATAAACAAAATATCTTATCGTTTCCTACAGGATTGGAGGGTGGGGTACTTTCAAACTTTGTTACATGGGAAAAAATGACATCACACTGCACATGGGTGCATATTCAATTTAAACTTGGGTAGTTATTCACATCACCATGGTTAAATGCAAATCCTAATCAACAAGAAATGTTGCATCAAAAGTAAATGCAAAAACCCAATCTAGATTCTGTTATATGAGGAGAGATAGAATCGTTCCAAGTTAGGAAGAAATGATAGCATCGTTGATCCAACAAGTGGTACACTAAGCCCAAGATAAATACCATTACTTGGAAATTGATGGTGACCATAAACTTCAAAGGGGGAGGTTTAAATCTCTAAGATCGTGTTCAAAGATTTGCATTACAAAGGAAGCTACAGTACAAGACATTGTGACCTTGGGGGTCAGTTTGCAAGTTGTATAAATCAACTTCTGAAAAAAAGATAGTCCTGAAGGGTGTTACTGCAGGTTTGGAGAGTAAATTTTTGAAGGTACAAGGTGATGGTTTGCAAGTGGGAAATGTGTGATTTGTTTCAACTATTGGAGAATGGTTTCTTGCAAAACTTCTACATATTCTCAATTTCTTTGCATTCAATTGCATCTTCACATATATGATATGTCCATAGAAACAACCTCAAAACCCCGTGAAAATGTTCATACTAATGGTGAATATCATATTTAAAAGCATGTTACAAGTTTAGGATCCATTGCACGAGGAGATAGTGGGGATTGGGGCTGCAATAAGTATAACGATGTCTACTAAGGGCCTTATACCTGCACAAGGGAAAATTGTTTGGATATACAAGGTAATGGTGTAAACATGTGAATCACATTTGACCCCCATGTCCCCCTGTTGTGTAACACAACCCTCCCCCCCACCCTGGTTTTTTTATGTAGTTTGACCAAGTCAAAATGATTTGAGGACAGGATAAGTCAAGACATTAAAACATCTCTACCATACTGGTCTAGAGAGCGGCTCTTAAAACAACTAGAAATATCAGGGTTCATGTGAAGCACATCTTAACAAAAATAAGGCTTTCCCAAAACCCAACTTCCCAATCCCATACATTTACAACGATTATCCAAATTTTCCTACACTTTTCACACATATATATTCCCATCAAAAGTTATGGCATTCTTATGTAGACCTTGCACATATATAACAACAATGTACTTTCTATATCTAAGATTTCTACTCTGACTTCTCTGTAATTTCAACCTATAACAATCTAACTTTTCCCTCCCTGAACATAACAAGTATCCCCTTATTTGGATCTGCTAGTGGAGGTATGCTCAATTTGCCAAGCCCTGTTGCTTTTATTCTCTCCCGGCAGAGTGAATTTGCATTGGCTAAATCTCTGTGAATTTTGCATCAACTGAAATGAAAATTGGACCCATAATGTTCCTAGAGGTCTAATTTGCTATGGACTAGGTTCACTTCAATTTTATCTTGGCATCCCCTAATAGTTTTAGCACTAGGTAGTAACACTAAATTGTATTGATTGCACCTCCATTGTTCTTATGCCAACTCTGAAGAAAGTTTAACCAAAGATTGTCACTAGTATCTTCTATCCAAAATTGTAAGCAACACCTAAAACTAGAGGTGGTCCCCATAAAAAGTTCACTTATTGCTTGAAGGTATTCATAACAAGAAAATAGTTCTCCTTGAGCCATATCCATGATTGTGATCATGCAAGTCTCAGCTTTCATTAATGCCCCATGCTTTCATCAATCCCCCATGCTGACCCACATCAACCATATTCGGAAGCACCAAGTGACTGATGTTGTTGGAGGCAGCACCCAGTGATTGATGTTGTTAGAGCATTCTATTATCTTGAGTGCTTGTCCTACCATTTTTAGGAATCAATACGCACCATATTTAATGGTTACCTTAATGGACATTGTTGATCTCTCATGGAATCAGAGTGCAGTCTTCACGAATGTTGTTTCCAATGCAATTCTTAAAAGATAAATTACTGTATGGCACAATATTGTGACTCTATTATAAGTGGCCATAGAATTTCAACAGGCCCTTCAACAACTTCATAGTATCCTGGGGTGTGGTGCCCATGTTCCTCTCAATTTTTCAGCGCTTACCCTTCTTTGACATGGGAATGGGTACAATTGGAAA
This sequence comes from Pinus tabuliformis, assembly GCA_031772625.1. Classification (NCBI taxonomy): domain Eukaryota; kingdom Viridiplantae; phylum Streptophyta; class Pinopsida; order Pinales; family Pinaceae; genus Pinus; species Pinus tabuliformis. The sequence goes on from CM062813.1 coordinate 613,145,030, forward strand.
TGAGAATTTATGGGTATGTATGGCTGTCAATCTCTATAAATTTATGTTAATCTTTTCTGGTTTAGCATTATTGATATTAAAAAGAAGCCTTTTGTAAAACTAGCATTGTCTTCTAAAATATCTAGAGTAAACCGTTATGTGTGCAGGGAATGTTTTCAAAGCAACACAGTCCTATAAAATCTCTACATAATAAAACATTATTTCTGCAAACCATACTATTATATAAAAATCAACAATTTTGCAAATGACATCTTAGTTTACAGATGGGTGAAATTCCCCAATTTTAGGTTTTATAAGAAAATTTAGGCACCTTTCATCTACCTTTTTACACTATGAATTTGTATTTATAGCAAGAAAATAGTTCTCCTTGAGACATATCCATGATTGTGCTTTCATGATTGTGATCATGCAAGTCTCAGCTTTCATTAATGCCCCATGCTTTCATCAATCCCCCATGCTGACCCACATCAGCCATATTCGGAAGCACCCAGTGACTGATGTTGTTAGAGCATTATATTATCTTGAGCGCTTGTCCTACTATTTTTAGAAATCAACACACCCCATATTTAATGGTTACTTTAATGGACATTGTTGATCTCTCATGGAATCAGAGTGCAGTCTTCATGAATGTTGTTGCCAATGCAATTCTTAAAAGATAAATTACTATATGGCACAATATTGTGACTCTATTATAAGTGGCCATAGAATTGGGAACTTAAGCAGGACAGGTACAAAATTCGAATTAATTACATCCTTTAAATCAGAAATCGCTACTATAACTCCATATAGAACTTGGTCCTTTTGCATAAACATGTCTATTTGAAGTTAAAAATCTAAATAGGATAGTCCTTTAGCATAATCATGTCTATTTTAAGTTAAAAATTAAAATAGGACGGCCAAGCAGTGATAAGTTTAATTTCTAATGCATTTTCTTCAAAAATTAAAACAAGAGGTTAAAACAGTAACAAAATTGATTTCTAATGCATTTTAAGCTCTATTCATCTATTTATTTTTTAATTGAAACATTGTAGTTTGCACTTTTTCATCAAAATGTTGTCAAACCAGATTTACCTTTCACAAAACTTCCAAATATATCTTAGGAATGAGTTTTCTGAAATCATTTATATCTTTAGTGAGGCTTCTACTCTCTTAAACTAAACAATTTATGTGCTGAGAACCTCCATGTACCTTTCACAAAACTTCCAAATTCATATCAGGAAAGAGTCTCCTAAAATCATATATTTCTTTAGTGAGGCTGACTCTTAAACTAAACACGTTTCCAGTGAAAACCTCCATGTATGCTGGAGATCTTCCTACACACCATTGATAGGCGGAGAAATTTTATTGAAAAAAGGTTTAAACTAGCACAACCTCAACTGAGCAATGCTGCTGATAGGGGTGATAAGAACCGAGTGCTCAGGCTTGTGGGAGAGAACGTACTAGCTTTCTCACTTGCTAATAGCTATTCTCTCTGGCAAGCCTAAGAAAGCCAGTAAGTTCTCTCTCATAAGCCTACACACCAGTGGGTTCTCTTGGTTTTCTCACCATATGTTCTTACCATGCCTAACAACGTTCCTATAATGAAAATTCCATGTTCTTAAAATTCCAATTCATTTTAAATTTCACACGCCCAGACATATTCTTGCTAATTCCAAAATTTGAATTCCTGGTAACTTCGAAGCACCAAAGCTCAAGTGTTGACCTTTGTGCTTCTTGAGCTGAATGAACAAGCTCGCTTAAAGGTAGTAGGTAAAGTAGCACAAGTAATACTAGATGAATTTAAGCCAGATTCGAGCTTCATTTTCAAACACTACGCTTATAAGGTATAAATCCTGTCCTGGTGAACTGAAGAATGTTTTTAATTTCTGAATCAGTTTTGTATATAAATTTTCATAACTGTAAAGAATAATATATAATGTAGAATACCTATTATGGCACATGATATTAGCTGAATTCTCTTTATGGCGATCATAATTTTATTTATTTATAATCTATTTTTTTTTAATCATGTGATAGATATTACTGCAATATTGGGTGTCATTGCTTGTTCTTCCTGGATGAATAAATCATTCTGCTAATATTGATTCGTTACCGTGTGAATAAATCATTTTGCTAATATTGATTCCATAGAGAGATACAGCAAGCCTACTGACCTCATCAAGCTTCTCAAAAGAGATGGCCCAGCGTGGGATCCAGCCTTTGATCGCTTCGCCAGCGACAACAATAAACCAGGCCGGCCATCCTGCAGTAACTCTCGCCTTCGATGTTCCTGGGAGAATTCCCAAGCCTAGGATTAGAATTGGCATTCGGAGAAAACTCTCCCTGTGGCTGCAGAGGATGAGAACAAAAAGGATAGTGTTGCTTATGCTAATAGTGCCGTTGCTTTTCGGCGTCGTCCCACAACAATGAAACTGGGTCGGCACCATTGTTTTTTTCCCTCTCAATTTAGTCCTATAATCCCCCATGTGTCTGTTCTCAGCCTCAATGCTATGGTCCATGACTGCAGGGGCTACCAACTGCTGAGACGCCATATAAGAAGATCAACTATTGGAGGATGCCCCCTTCGAGCTCTCTACATAATATGTGGCTCTTGTAAAGGGTTTGCTGCAAATGCACTCTATAAGAATAATTACAAAACCTACTCCTGAAGCCCTCCTCTGCCAACCTGAAAACCCCAAGAAAATCCTCGAAGCAAAGAATTTAAATCCCAAAATGACGTTGCATCCAAGGCTTGCCTTTCCCGTATTTGCTCTTTTATGAACAAGTCTTCAGCTTGGATCTGTTAAAAAAGTAATAAAGGCCGCACAATAAAATACCCTAACCAGTTCATATTCACATCATTTTGTGTGGAGAAAAGAACAAGCCGCATTGCGTCAAGACCTCCTCTTCTTCCTCTAGTATTCTTCTTAAACACGCATCATGGTTTCGAACCCCGTGATGTGAAACCAAGCTAGTTGCTTGGAACCCAGAAATGCACTTAACGACACGGTTTTTCTTCAATTTTCTCTGAACCAGCACGTCCTGGGTTCGAATCCCAGACGCAGAGTGCTTCACTGAAATCTGGAGCTGCACACTCACTAGCTGCAACGCTAACCCCATCTGAACGGCCAGCATTCTCATTCCGTCAAATGCATGTTAACTTCGACAACCCTGATTCGGGGAGACCATACCGGCCATTGGGTGCAAGTTTGAATTACTGAAAGATCTATCTATGTCTCCCATGGATTCAAGGAGGTCATGGATGCCACAGGGTGCAGGTTCGAATCCTTCAAAAATCAATTTTTGGCTGTGCGAATATAGAAGAGCTGTGCAACTAAAATGACATGTCTTTTTATTGGTCATTATTTCTTAATTTTAGAAAATTAATTTTCTAATTTTTTTTGTTTTTTGTTTTTTTTAATTATTTATGGTTTCTTTTCTTGTTTTGCTTTTTTCTATTTTTTTTTTTGCTTTTACTGTTTCTTGTTTTGTTTTTTTATCATAGTCATTATTTGAAAATTAATTTTCTAATTTAATTTATTCATAGGTATAATATATATATATTCATTGTGATGAGTGATCTCAAATGAGATTTTTTGGTTTTTTTTTATCATGGTCATTATTTCTTAATTTTATAAATTTAATTTTCTAATTTATTTTTTGATTTAGTTACTCATAGGTATAATATATATATTTCATTGTGATGATTGATATAAAATAAGAATTTTTTGGTTTTTTATCATAGTTATTATTTCTTAATTTTATAAACTTAATTTTTTAATTTAGTTTACTTATAGGTAGAGTATATGTATTTTATTATGATGATTGATATAAAATAAGATAAGATTATTATATTTATGTCCAATTAATGACCATAAAGTAGGTCAAATGGATTGTTGAGTACAATGATGTCCATACAAAGCGGGAGAACCAAATGGTCTCCCTAAAAAAAAGATACAATGCATGAAATAAATCAACATCTGGCTGTAGCGGAGAAGATCCAGGAGCTAATAAGTCTCAAGACTAGATCCATCTCTCCTAACATCTGAGGTTGAATGAAGAGCACTAAAGAAACTCAACAAAGTCTGTTGGGTTGATGAAGAGTCGGTGGAAAGTGCAAACTGTCCACTAAACCGTCGCTTGGGGGGTTCACTTGCTGCTGAGGTATGGAGGACTTAGTCTGTCTCCCAGGGATGGATCTAAGAAGGATTTGCCACTGAGATCTCGTGTGGCAGGGTGAGGTCCCGCGGATCCTCACTGATCTAGTGTCTAGATACGTACTGGTATCAATCAATTTCTTCGTGCCCATGTCTGAAAGTAGTACCCTGAAAAATGACGTGATCCTCTGTGTGGGGTCTGGTCTGATGGGAGGCTGAAAAATATGCGCTTGGAACATGAGAGCCTCTTGAATATATAGGGCCAAACATCCTTGATCTAAATAGAATCTCTAATAAAACAATGAAACCTTCCTCTAATCTTGTAGTAGACAGGGCATTCAAGAATGAAGTGCACATCGGTCTCCACTTCCTGTAAATGACATACCTGGGAGATTTTGTCTGGGCTACCCACCCGGTGGTCCATCTCTACCTGAAGTCTGTGACAACCTACTCTGAACTAGCCTAGAGGAATGTGAATATCATACATTCAATTGTGAAATGTATACTGGGGTCGAACAATGATCCTGTCTCTCCACAGTTGCCTTTCCGGCTTATAGTCCATCCTCCACACTGGTACCTCAGAAATTTTGAGCATAAATAAATCTGGAACAGGTTCCTTACTTACATGCCCTTGGATCTGAAAATGACAACCACCATATATTTAATATCAACTACTGCAAGCCCTCAACTCTGGACATTATGACTTCGATATTAGCTGGTGGTGGTAGCAAATCTTCTTGGAACTGGTCCCCAGAATGATAAATAACTCGACTCTCCTAGTGTTGGTCAAAAACAATATATTCAGCCCTCCTGTAAGCTAATTAGACTCCTTCCGTTGGCTATGTCACAACAAAATTGGATCTGAGAACTACAGTGCAAGATTATTATGCAAATATAGTAGATTATACTACAGAAGTGTTTTAATTCCCATTCGGATTTTGGCTTGAAATGATGACCTTTCTTGGCTGATTTTCTGCAGGGATAGGGGCTGTTCAAACCGGGCAAGATGACCAGTGCTGCCTGAAGAAATGTAGAGCTTGAAGAACCTTAACAATCATGTATTAAACAAACTTTGATGATTTCTTCTTCAAAACTCTGCTTTGAAGAAGAAATGTCCTTCAACATTATTAATAATGAGAATCTTGAAGTGAAACCTTATTGAAACTCTCTTTGGCCTGCAAGCGTTATTTCACACTTCTGGAGACAAAACCCTGGACTCGAGAATTAAATGACTCTTTTTGACCAAAATGGCATTTGATGACTGCCAATGACGAGAAATGAACCTTGGTGAATTTGGCTCTGACAGAGAACTGACAAGACTGAGTCTAACAGAAGTTACCCTTCGAAAGACATAAAACAAAGAGAAAAAGATGAAAGGAAAAGGCCCATCGCAAATCGCAATCAGAGCTTCTAGCAACAACAAAGGAGGGCAGCAAGATCAACGATCAACGATCGTTGATATCGCAAATCGCATGTCAGAGCTCGCAGTAGTTAAGAAGTATCGGTGAGGGTAAGATCAGCGATCAGTCGATCGTCGATATCGCAAATTGGCTATCAGCGGGTCCAAGGCAGAGAAAATATCGCATATCGGTAGTCGAAGGCCCATGGGACATAATGTATCGAAAACTCACAATGCAGAGCGCCAATATCACATATCAGACAAGATTGTTCGAAGCACCCCAAAAATTCAAGTATGTTGCCAATGTGCTACCTTTCTATAAACTAAAATTATTTATTTTATTGCTGTAATATCAGTGATACAGTCTTGGTTCAAATATTTGAAAGATAGACTTGATTTTTCATCTAGTTGATTATGAGACTCTGTACTCAAGATCATGAGAAAAAAATCCAATAATTTTTAGCTAGTCAAGCATATGATCCTGAAAGTTAAATAGTATCTATCTCTATCATGTTTCCCACTGTGCAGATAGGCATATCGCTGATTTTAGCAAGCCTTAGAATTTTTCTCTCTACCTTCGTAAGGAAGCAAATTTCTGAACTCTTCCCTCACACACATGAAAGTCATATGCATTTTCTGCAATGGTATTGACAAATTGTAAGAAATTAATTTATAAGAACCTTCTTACAGTCCTTGCTTCTCAATTCCAAGCAGATGTCCAACCATCCATAATACATAGTTCCTTCTTCCTTAGTCTTTTAGCTATTGCAGTATGATTGATGGAGCAAAGATTTAACTCTCCTTAACATTAGCACTAAGAGGATGCACACTAAACCCTGCCATAGTCATTCTAGCTCCCTGTTTTCGCGCGGCTTCATACCTCTCAATACTTTCTTCCCCCTTATAAGAAATTATGTTCACTATGTCTCGGGCAAGGCATTGTTTTTCAATATTCATACGATCTATGATATTCCTTTTAAGTGTAGCATCTAGAGACTCAAACACTGATGAGTAACAATTTAATGCTTCCATGAACTAGAACAAGAAAGGTGTAGTATTAGTGTTAATCTGTTGTTCTACTACTATGACAAAGAAAGGTGTAGTATTAGTGTTAATCTCTTGTTCTTTATGGTTGAGAGACTTCACCATCCTAAGAAGTCGCTCACGTGGGTTCTTTGTAGACACACTTTCATCGGACATGTGATGCAGTTGGAATGAAAATTTGAGTGCTAAAACCTCATCTAGATTTATGTCAAGCATCCTTCATGCTCTACTTTGAACTCGGGCATACTTGTCACCATCTGTCTGACATTGGGTAGAGCCTTATAATGAAGAAGAGCAAACCTCTGGTGCCATAGTTCAGATTGTAGAGAAGTGGCACAAGACATGGCTCCCAATGGACTTCCTCCAACTTGATGCGAAGTGTAACCCTGGAACCCAAGAGTAAAAACATCTTTAAAATTCATTTTCCAAATGCATACCTTTCCATCGATGAATGCCACCTTGTATCCTTTGTCTTCCATTGTCAAAATGGGCACAAGGTTCTTCTTGAGATCAGGTACATATAGAACTTCTTGTAAATGAATCGTGTCACCTTGATTCAATTGAAGGGTAACATTTCCTACTCCCTTCATGGGATAGGTGGCATCGTCTCCAAGAATAATTTCCAAGTTTGTCTCCTTCTCTATCATATTAGAGAGAGCTTCCTTGTACAGTTACAAAAGTATCTTAGCTAGAGCTCGAGTTGTCTACTAGACTAGTTGTCTCGGCGAATGTAGGGCTATGTTGCCCAAAATGATTACAATCAGGATTTGGTCCCTCTTGGAAATAAGGAAATTATAGAAATAATAAGAAACTAGATGATGATGGAAGAAGAGGTCCTTCTTTTGTTCCCGCGAAAACCTCTGGTCAAGCCACGTCTTTGTCATCATGCATCCTTTTAGCTGCTCATCTGGTCCCTGTCGCTTTTGCCTTAACTGCTTGAGTAGCGCATTCTCCGGAGTTGGGAGTGAGTCAACTGTGAATGCCTGTCACGGAGTGGAAATAGAGCATGTCCTACTAGTACTTTGCTAAGTATCGGAGTGCAACCCCATGCCGAGCCATTAAGTCTTCTTGAGCTTCAATACATTCATTTACTCACAAGAGACGAGCAGTGAAGTAGTCGAATCCATCCCTTCGCCCCTCGTAGTCCTTGGTTTCGTGTTGCAGGGGCTTCTACAAGACCGACCCATATGGATTTCCCACTGCCCCGTACCTTTATTCATTTCCTTAGCTGTCGACTCGTCTACCTTTAAAGCTTTGTACCATGCTATCGGGGCATCACCACATCGAGACCTTTACGCTAAGAGGCATCACAGAATAGTGAATCTCGGTCACTTTTGGCCCCCTCTGACTTAACCCCCTTTTGTGTTTCTGCATAATAGGACCAAGGGCTGAGACCTGGGGAGCGAGGTTTAAATCAGAGATCAGCAATCGACGTTTTATGACACAACCTTTGTTATCTCCCCTTGACACCTATGATTGTCGATCTGTGGGAATGGGCTCACCCAGGATATTACTATGGAAATACAGGAGGAAGGACCTCTTTACCTCTTCTCATAACGGTGGTCGATTGTCCGAACGCAGAATCCTCATAAGGTATAACTCATAAAATATTGCATCCGAGAGGGTCCTTCACATATCGCAATCGCAGCTCGGAAGGATCTTCGACGGAGGGGGGCCTTGACTTGTGCGATCGTCAATCGTTGATTTGAGATGGGTGACATCATCGCTACCATGTGTCACCTTGTGAGTGGTGACACATGTCACTAAGAAGTTCCCCCATAGGACCCATGAAAATGCCAAATCTGTGTGCCATGTGTCCTCCGTACTGCCACGTCATTTTCGTACTGTCACGTCGCCTCCATACTGCCATGTCATGATCACGTCAGCTGCCATGCCATATATAAGGACCAATGGTATTTTGCAACGTGGTACCATGGAGGGAGAGAAGAAGGCTCACGTGTCCCTATTTTTGTGTCAATTTCCTTTGATAAATATTTTCGGCCTTCCAGACAATTTAACACTAAGGGCCCAAATTTTAGTGATTTTTGTGTTATCAATGTTTGCGGCTTCATGACCATGTGTTTGTGTGCACCCTTTTGTTCATGCGATTGCCGATATGTGATATTGGCGCTTTACATTGTGAGTTTCCAATACACTATGTCCCATGGGCCTTCGACTACTGATATGCAATATTTGCTCTACCTTGGACCCGTCGATAGCCGATTTGTGATATCAGTGATTGACTGATCACTGATCTTACCCTCAACGATACTTCTTGACTACTGCGACCTCTGACATGCTATTTACGATATCGACGATTGCTAATTGTTGATCTCGCTGCCCTCCTTTGTTGTTGCTAGAAGCTCTAATTGCGATTTGCGATGGGCCTTTTCCTTTGGTCTTTTTCTCTTTGTTTTATGTCTTTCGAAGGGTAACTTCAACATCACTTAGGGATCCCTTTATATACTTGTATACTAACATCACTAAGTACTTTGTTTTTGGGGAAGTCATCCGCCTAGGTTACTTCAATGCTCGTACTAGAGGTCTCCAGATCCCTCTTCGCGACGAATCAGAGGATGTGTTTTGCACCCAAGGGATAGATCCAGATTCAGTAGGGCGTCACCAAAGGTCAGATGATGCTTTGGGGCCCACTACATTTTATGGTAAGCATCTATTGTAGTTGGGGGAATCCCAGGAGTGTTGATTCTAAATGGCCTCCCCTATTTCCAAGACTCTCGCTTTTTCACATGTCGGCCATATGGTGCGGGTGCGAGTGTACTTGATTATGTCCTCACTAGACATAACTTTCTCCCTTTTATTCACCATTTCTCAGTCTCCACCACCCGCCTTGCCGATCATGCACTTCTTTCTGTCTCTCTCTGGTTTGACCCTCCCCTTCCACCTGATCCCTCCCCTTGGGGCCCACCCCGAACTACCTTATGATTTGACGAAGGAGACCCTGACATCTTCTCCTCTACTATATGCAAGATGCTCCCATTAGAGACCCAATTCTCCTTGCTTGATTCTACTTCTACTAAATACACCTGTCTTTCATCTGCCATTTGGGAAGCAGCACTCAAATCCTTCCCCCACTCCACTTGTTCTATTTCCATCTCCCCTAAAGTTGGATCTTGCCCCATGAACAAGTGGTACAATGATGAATGCAAGACTCTACATCGAGAAATTCGATATGCTTTAACTCACTCTCCACCCTTCCACTCTGACGTCAAAGCTTCTTATCACCGTCTCCTTTGTTATGATCTTCAATGTGGTGAAGAAAACCTTAGACCTTCAATTCTTATTCAAAGGGGAGAGATTGAGATCACTAGCACGTATACTTACTTGGGGGTGCAATTCTCTGGTCCTCACTTCAGTTTGCAACCAATGCTTCAACCTCATATCAACAAAGGATATGGATCCTTAGCCCTTCTCGAGAGACAGAGCTTTTGACATCACTTCCAGGACATCTTGTCCAAGATGATCCTCATGGACACATTGATCTGTCCCATTGTTCTATAGGGCTTAGAGTTTTGGGGATTGTCTTTACTTCAGTTAGATTGGGCTTCATCTCAGAGAGTCCATATTCTTCTTCTCTGCCACATCATTAGAAGTAAACTGACACTACTGCAACACATCATCCTTGCAGAGTTTGGAGCTCGGCCCTTTCAGCTTGAGACGATCTTTAGATTGGTTTCATTCTTGCGTTGTGTCCAGGGCTTTGCATACTCGATAAAGAGTGGGGACCGATATCCTTACTTGACATATTTCTCTTCTGAGAATTGCCCATTCTACTCCCTGAGGCTGAGCTAGATGTTGATTTACAGGATATTCAAATCTTTTAGAGTTAGTGGGAATTCAGTTGGATCGTCTCCCTCCTTTCTAATATTCCTTAGATGCTCCTGGTCACCTTTTACCTACTAGACATGAGCTAAACAAGATCATCAAGGAGGACATCTATAGATAGTTCGTCTAGGTCACCTAGGTCAATCCTCCAAGAGGGTTGCGCCCAAAGATGGCCTTCTACGCTAAGCACTTCTTGGAGTTGAGAGACGAGATCATTGTTCGACCCCAGTATACATTTCACCATTTAATGCATGATATTCGCATTCCTCTAGGCTAGTTCAAAGTAGGTTGTCACAGACTTCAGGTAGAGATGGACCACCAGGTGGATAGCCCAGGCAAAATCTCCCAAGTATGTCATTTACAGGAAGTGGAGACCGATGTGCATTTCATTCTTGAATGCCCTGTCTACTACAAGATTAGAGGAAGGTTTCATTGTTTTGTTAGAGATTCTATCCAGATCAAAGATGTTTGGCCCTATATATTCAAGAGGCTCTCATGTTCCAAGCGCATATTTTTCGGCCTCCCATTAGACCAGACCCCACACAGAAGATCACGACATTTTTCAGGGTACTACCTTCAGACACGGGCACGAAGAAATTGATTGATACCTGTATGTATCTAGACACTAGATCAGTGAGGATCCATGGGATCTCACCCTGCCACACGAGATCTCAGTGGCAAATCATTCTTAGATCCATCCCTGGGAGACGAACTAAGTCCTCCACACCTCAGCAGCGCGTGAACCCCCCAGGCGACGGTTTAGTGGACAGTCTGCACTTTCCACCGACTCTTCATCAACCCAACAGACTTTGTTGAGTTTCTTTAGTGCTCTTCATTCAACCTCAGATGTTAGGAGAAATGGATCTAATCTTGAGATTTATTAGCTCCTGGATCTTCTCTGCTACAGCTAGATGTTGATTAATTTCATGCATTGTATCTTTTTTTTAGGGAGACCATTTGGTTCTCCCACTTTGTATGGACATCATTGTACTCAACAATCCATTTGACCTACTTTATGGTCATTAATTGGACATAAATATAATAATATTATCTTATCTTATATCAATCATCACAATAAAATACATATATTTTACCTATAAGTAAACTAAATTAAAAATTTAAGTTTATAAAATTAAGAAATAATAACTATGATAAAAAACCAAAAAAATCTCATCTTATATCAATCATCACAATTAAATACATATATTATGCCTATGAGTAAACTAAATCAGAAAATAAATTAGAAAATTAAATTTATAAAATTAAGAAATAATGACCATGATTAAAAAAAAAAACCAAAAAATCTCATCTTAGATCAATCACCACAATGAAATATATATATTATCCCTATAAATAAACTAAATTAGAAAATTAATTTTCAAATAATGACTATGATAAAAAACAAAACAAGAAACAGTAAAAGCAAAAGAAAAAAAGAAAAAAGCAAAACAAGAAAAGAAACCATAAATAATAATAAAAAAACAAAAAACAAAAAATAAGAAAATTAATTTTCTAAAATTAAGAAATAATGACCGATAAAAAGACATGTCATTTTAGTTGCACAGCTCTTCTGTATGCGCAGAGCCAAAAATGGATTTTTGAAGGATTCGAACCTGCACCCTATGGCATCCATGACCTCCTTGGATCCATGGGAGAAATAGATAGATCTTTCAGTAATTCGAACTTGCACCCAATGGCGGGTATGGTCTCCCCTAATCAGGGTTGTCGAAGTTAACATGCATTTTACGGAATGAGAATGCTGGCCATTCAGATGGGGTTAGCATTGCAGCTAGTGAGTGTGCAGCTCCAGATTTTAGTGAAGCACTCTGCGTCTGGGATTCGAACCCGGGACGTGCTGGTTCAAAGAAAATAGAAGAAAAACCGTGTTGTTAAGTGCATTTCTGGGTTCCAAGCAACTAGCTTGGTTTCACATCACGGGGTTCGAAACCATGATGCGTGTTTAAGAAGAATACTAGAGGAAGAAGAGGAGGTCTTGACGCAATGTAGCTTGTTCTTTTCTCCACACAAAATGATGTGAATATAAACTGGTTAGGGTGTTTTTGTGTGCGGCCTTTATTACTTTTTTGACAGATCCACGCTGAAGACTTGTTCATAAAAGAGCAAATACAGGAAAGGAAAGCCTTGGATGCAACGTCATTTTGGGTTTAAATTCTTTGCTTCGAGGATTTTCTTGGGGTTTTCAGGTTGGCAGAGGAGGGCTTCTGGAGTAGGTTTTGTAATTATTCTTATAGAGTGCATTTGCAGCAAACCCTTTACAAGAGCCACATATTATGTAGAGAGCTCGAAGGGGGGATCCTCCAATAGTTGATCTTCTTATATGGCGTCTCTACCGTCCAATAGTTGATCTTCTTATATGGCGTCTCGGCCGTTGGTAGCCCCTGCAGTCATGGACCATGGCATTGAGGCTGAGAACAAACACATGGGGGATTATAGGACTAAATTGAGAGGGAAAAAAACAATGGTGTCGACCCAGTTTCAGTGTTGTGGGACGACGCCGAAAAGCAACGGCACTATTAGCATAAGCAACACTATCCTTTTTGTTCTCATCCTCTACAGCCACAGGGAGAATTTTCTCCAAATGCCAATTCTAATCCCAGGCTTGGGAATTCTCCCAGGAACATCGAAGGTGAGAGTTACTGCAGGATGGCCGACCTGGTTTATTGTTGTCGCTGGCGAAGCAATCAAAGGCTGGATCCCACGCTGGGCCATCTCTTTTGAGAAGCTTGATGAGGTCAGTAGGCTTGCTGTATCTCTCTCTATGGAATCAATATTAGAAAAATGATTTATTCACACAGTAACGAATCAATATTAGCAGAATGATTTATACATACTGGAAGAACAAGCAATGACACCAAATATTGCAAAAGAAATGCAGTAATATCTATCACATGATTCAAAAAAATTAGATTATAAATAAATAAAATTATGATCGCCATAAATAGAATTCAGCTAATATCATGTGGCAAGAAGACACCAATTTTTTTTATCGATTTTCCCAGTTCCATGAGAAGCTAAGTTGTTCATGGCCATAATAGGTATTCTACATTATATATTATTCTTTACAGTTATGAAAATTTATATGCAAAACTGATTCAGAAATTAAAAACATTCTTCAGTTCACCAGGACAGGATTTATACCTTATAAGCGTACTGTTTGAAAATGAAGCTCGAATTTGGCTTAAATTCATCTAGTATTACTTGTGCTACTTTAGCTACTACCTTTAAGCGAGCTTGTTCATTCAGCGCAAGAAGCACAAAAGTCAACACTCGAGCTTTGGTGCTTCGAAGTTAGCAGGAATTCAAATTTTGGAATTAGCAAGAATATGTCTGGGTGTGTGAAATTTAAAATGAACTGGAATTTTAATAAACATGATAAGAACATGGAATTTTCATTACAGGAACATTGTTAGCATGGTAAGAACATACGGTGTGAAAACCAAGAGAATCCATTGGTGTGTAGGCTTATGAGAGAGAACTTATTGGCTTTCTTAGGCTTGCGAGAGAGAATAGCTATTAGCAAGTGAGAAAGCTAGTACGTCCTCTCCCACAATCTTGAGCATTCGGTTCTTATCACCCCTATAGGCAGCATTGCTCAGTTGAGGTTGTGCTAGTTTAAACCTTTTTCACTCAGTTGAGGCTGTGCTAGTTTAAACCTTTTTTCACTAAAATTTCTCTGCCTGTCAATGGTGTGTAGGAAGATCTCCAGCGTACATGGAGGTTTTCACTAGAAATTTGTTTAGTTTAAGAGTCGAAGCCTCCCTAAAGAAATATATGGTTTCAGGAGACTCTTTCCTAATATGCATTTGGAAGTTTTGTGTTTTCAGGAGACTCTTTCCTAATATGAATTTGGAAGTTTTGTGAAAGGTACATGGAGGTTCTCAACACATAAATTGTTTAGATTAAAAGAGTAGAAGCCTCATTAAAGATATAAATGATTTCAGAAAACTCATTCCTAAGATATATTTGGAAGTTTTGTGAAAGGTAAATCCGGTTTGACAACATTTTGATGAAAAATTGCAAACGGCAATGTTTCAATTAAAAAATAAATAGATGAATAGAGCTTAAAATGCATTAGAAATCAATTTTATTATTGTTTTAACATCTTGTTTTAATTTTTGAAGAAAATGCATTAGAAATTAAACTTATCACTGCTTGGCCATCCTATTTTAATTTTTAACTTACAATAGACATGATTATGCTAGAGGACTATCCTATTTAGATTTTTAACTTCAAATAGACATGTTTATGCAAAAGGACCAAGTTCTATATGGAGTTATAGTAGTGATTTCTGATTTAAAGGATGTAATTAATTCAAATTTCGTGCATGTCCCTGCTTAAGTTCCCAGTTCTATGGCCACTTATAATAGAGTTTCAATATTGTGCCATATAGTAATTTATCTTTTAAGAATTACATTGGCAACAACATTCATGAAGACTGCACTCTGATTCCATGAGAGATCAACACTGTCCATTAAGGTAACCATTAAATATTGGGTGTGTTGATTCCTAAAAATTGTAGGACAAGCACTCAAGATAATAGAATGCTCTAACAACATAAGTCACTGGGTGCTTCCGAATATGGCTGATGTGGGTCAGCATGGGGGATTGATGAAAGCATGGGGCATTAATGAAAGCTGAGATTTGCATGATCACAATCAGGAAGGCACAATCATGGATATGGCTCAAGGAGAACTATTTTCTTGCTATAAATACAAATTCACAGTGTAAAAAGGTGGATGAAAGGTGCCTAAATTTTCTTATAAAACCTAAAATTGGGGAATTTCACCCTTCTATAAACTAAGATGTCATTTGCAAAATTGTTGATTTTTATATAATAGTATGGTTTGCAGAAATAATGCTTTATTATGTAGAGATTTTATAGGACCGTGTTGCTTTGAAAAAATCCTCTTTGTAATATCAATAATGCTAAACCAGAAAATATT
Source organism: Pinus tabuliformis (assembly GCA_031772625.1). Taxonomy (NCBI): domain Eukaryota; kingdom Viridiplantae; phylum Streptophyta; class Pinopsida; order Pinales; family Pinaceae; genus Pinus; species Pinus tabuliformis. The sequence continues at coordinate 613,160,416 of CM062813.1, forward strand.
AACATAAATTTATAGAGATTGATGGCCATACATACCCGTAAATTCTCATTTCCAATTCTACCCATTCCCATGTCAAAGAAGGGTAAGCGCTGAGAAATATAGAGGAACATGGGCCCCACGCCCCTGGATACTACGAAGTTGTTGAAGGGCCTGTTGAAATTCTATGGCCACTTATAATAAAGTCACAATAT